>CM024694.1:26914779-28114779 GCA_014182845.1 Corymbia calophylla
CATTGTTGTGGAACAATGCCAAAAGATGGACCAATTGAAGCACAAGTAGCAAAGGATGAAAGTAAAATCAAAATTACACGAGACTTAAAATTTACGTGGAAACTCAAAACGAGAAAAACCACAGGGAGATAGAGGGGTTTCACTATCTTCGGCAATAAGTACAAGAGTACAATCCAAAAGGCTCAAAAATCACTTGGTGAGCCACAAGATCTAAAGATCTAACAACTAGATAAGAAAAACAAAGGAAGGGAAATATATGGAGGCTGTGGTTAGATATGTGTTACTAAACACATTCCTTTTATAGGCTACTAAATCATAAAACCCTAAAACAAGTATCCATGATCTAAAATACTCTTATCACTAATTTGAAAGTCAAAACTCAACATACATTAATTCCTACAACACCATCGGGGAGCAGACTGGGACACGGCCAAGACGGAGAAGAACACGACCGCGGATGTCATGGAAATCACGGACAAGTAGCAGCAAGCACTAATGATCTGGGGTATGTGGTGGACCATGAGGGAGGAATAAGCCCCGGCGAAGGCGGCCATGAGGGAGAGGACAAACCCTTGGGAGGTCGACAAGGACAGGCCACCCTTAAGGAACAAGGTCGGGATCGGGTTGCCATCGACGAACTCGCACGGCAGCTATACAAGGGCCGTGGCGGCCGTGAAGGACACCCAGATGATGCACTTCAAGATGATGATCCTGATGGTTGGATGAGTAGTTGATGGGTCATGTGACATGATAACGTGCGCAGATCAGAGGAACAATGCAGGGTTGGAGGTGTGCAAAAATCGCAGCGTGTTCACCTTCCGCGGATCAGCGGAATAATGCTGAGCGTTGTCTCTTATATTTGAGCACTCAAAAGTTAATCAAGCAAGTCTCGATCGACAGGCTCATAGGAATTGCATTCTCTCTTCTTTGAACTTTCCAAGTAATTGATCGCATCTCTTTTGTACGTGACAGCTTATGGTTGACCGAGGAAACCTCAATCGACCGTGTCTTAGGAGCTGCATTCTCTCTTCTTTGAACTTTCCAAGCAATTGACGTTGCCGGGTGCGAAAAGACGCACTGAAGAGTCTTGTCTATGGTGGGAAAGCAAGGAAGACGTGTGCTAGGGTTTGGAAAATGCGTGGAAAAGGCAGAGCAGTTTACATGAGGGGCGGGACGAAATGGATGCACATGAACTCCAAAAATACCATTCACTGATGTTTACAAATGAGGTCATCACCCACCTTTGTTTGAACTTGCATGAGAGCAAAATTCATATATGGTCCGGTGGCAAATGGAGTTCTTGACAGATTTCACTCAAATTCACTATGAAATTAGGTTTGATAAGGACACTTCGAGTAGACGAGTTAAACGGGCCTTGAAAGGAAAAGTCCAATTCCGTATGGATCTCATTAATGGGTCTAAAATGTGCATGTTTTAATTGAAATTGGTACTTTCTAGTTTATCTACAATCAGTACAAAAGTTAACCATAAGCAACAGAATTTTTTCTCGCCTTAGGTACATGTGTCGTCGCCTTTCCGTCTGCTCTATCTTTTTTGCTTAAGGCTATAAAAAGTATTGTAATTTACATACCCCTTGGTCCGTGTAAGGCAACAACTTTTGTCGCCTTTGCAAAATTAAAGCGACGAAATCTAGTCGTCTTGGGGTGGCCTTTGGTCTTTTCTTGTCGAGACTAAAATTTTTGTCACCATAGGTTCGCTCTATCTTTATTTAGGGTGATTTTTTTAGTCATGTTACGGTGACGAGTTTTCAAATTTTTCTTTTCACTTAATAATCTTATTATTGCTTTTTTTGAAGTTGATATTTTACAACATGATATATCGTAACAAACAAAACTAGTTTATAAGTTAAAATCGTACCTAATAAGATCGGGAAAAGTTTAAAAAGATTGTTCATGCTTAAACATAAAAATGAACAAAACAAAGCAAAAACTACTCAGGTAGATGCCTCGTGCTCCTCATCAGCTTCCTGCTCTTGATCGAAGCTCTTTGAACGTCTCGGACGCAAACTTTCTTCTCCCCTCGTCGATCCCTGAGAAGTCGCGGCCGGATCGCGTGAAGCTAGTGCTACCACCATGCTCGGTGGCCGTGCTACGACAGTGCCCAAATTCTTATTGATAACAGGAGCCAAGCTGTTTCACTGGAAAAGCGATATCTCTTTTAAAGTACGGCGGATCTAATTGAATCAACGAAGGCGGTGAAATGGTCGTTTATTGATTCTGATTAGGAAAGTAAATTGATGGATATTAAAATGCAGGAAAGGTCAATGTGATGCAATTTTAAATTAGATATAAATTCGCAAGAACGGGAGTAATGTGATTGATTGGGCGACATTTTACAGGGAATACAAAGTACATATCAATATCCCCCGATCACGGGTACTTAGAAGCAATTATTGATTTTGAATTCACCAATAACTTCCTAACCCTATAAGAGATTACAACCTAGACACATGATCTCTAATTATCTAGTAATGATTATCTACAACGAGTAATAGATACCGAGAATATAGGCATGACCATCCAGCATATTTACAATTGATAAATGTTCAATCTTTAAACTATGTGAAAATGTATAATATTATCATTCTGTGAATCCAAGTTAATAGAATGCACCGATATGGCTTCTAATTTGTGAAGTTTAAACTGTGGACAAAAAAATAAAAAGGTTATGCATAGATTATCTAAATAGGACATTCATCCCAAATCAAGATATATTCTCTATGTCATTAAATAATGATGAATATATTGAAGCCTAATTTTCTTTTTTTTTAAAGGAGAAAATTATAAAAAAAGCCATAAACTTATTACACTTATACTAATTCAGTTTCACATATTTCAGTTGTGCCAATTTAGTTTTAAACATTTTTATGTTTCGTCAATTAAGTCCACTTGACCAATTTTGGCTAGAAATCGATAACATGAACACTGGCCATCCTACATGGCATGATTAGCACCAACATAGATAATTTTTAATATTTTTTTGAGTTTCTTATTTATTTATTTTCTATTCTCTTCTCTTTTCCTTCTTCTTCTTTTTTTCCTACTGTGGCTAGTGAGGGTCGCCGAAGGTTGCCGACCACGAGGCAAGGGTTGTAAAGGCCTTGCTTGCTACTACAATTGCCTCACAAAATGTGGAAGAAAAAAAAAGACATAAAAGAGAAGGAAAAGGTAAAGAAAATATTTAAAAAAATTGTTAATGTTAACGCTAATCGTGCCATGTTGGATGGCTGACGTCCATGTTAGCCATTTTCGGCCAAATTGGGTGAATGAACTCAATTGGCAAAACGTAAAAGAATTTAGGACAAAATTGACACAATTAAAAGGTTCATTACTAAATTTGTGCTAATGTAATAAGTTTATAATTTTTTTTGTAATTATCCCTTTCTAAATTATATGGACGAAAAGATAGACGTGTTGTCTCATTTTCAATATATTACAATTTACATCATTAAATAAAGTCTAGTTTATCGTTCGAGTAAACGGAATGACTACATTGAATATTTATTAATAGTATAGAGATCGCATAAAAACAAAGTAAAGTTATGGAGATAATATTACACGATGAGCTAAAAATAATGAATGATTTGTATTATTTTCCTTTTATCGTTTGTCTTCCTATGTGGCGACTAACTATGGGTTTATTGGTCGTGGACTTAGCAGGTGTTAGTTAACACTCATATTTCTTTGTTTTTCTTTTTATTTGTTCCCTGAAATTGAAAAAGAACAGAAATCCATTTGGTAACGTCCACTAGTATTTCTATTCCCTAAAATAGAAAGTTATTCCAAGGAATAGATTTGGAATAGAAATGAAAATTAGAAAAAAATAGCTTATTGTTCTTGAGAACAACTTCTAGAAAGTTATATTTTGGGTCGTCGTTTCTCATGACCGCCGCCGCCCGCCGCTCGCTTGCCCGCCAGTTGCAACCATAAAATAAAAAAGGAATAAAAATTTTGTATTGGTACCAAACGCATTCATATTCTTTTTCTATTTCGAGAGTCAAAAAAATTTGTAATTACCAAACGTCTTATTTTACTTAGAAATTGTTCTAAGGAGTAGAAATACAAAAAAACTATTTTTCAAAAGAAATTATTCCCATCTGTAGAAATATTACCAAATACACCCTTACTTTCCTTCTAGCAATTTTCAAGAGACTTGTCGGAAAAATATCACGAGCTGAGGTTCATTTTCATTGGACGTCCTACTTGGGCGACCAAAGCGAATATTCTATTCATTTGCTAAAGCAGTATGTCTAGGACAACTTTTAAGTTACATGAAAAACATTTGCGGGTGCAAACGAGTAAAAGTCGAGGAAGAGTGAAAAAGGGCGAATGCTTTGTATCTTCACTTTTGCAATGGACAAAAATCTGATCATTAAGGGGGCAAAATTGAAATGATTAGTGCCCAAGAAAAGGAAAAAAAATGTTCTGCGTGGATAAATTCCAATTAATATTCATAACATTCGAAATTGATGGTAAAAAAATGATCAATGGCTTGTTGGTAAGTTTCCGGTTGATATTTTATGATCGGATTTTGCAACCATGTTGCGACGCGCCTTTGAGAAAATCATGTTTAGAATTTTAAATAGCCACATAAGAGCCAAAGATCCACTTAACGGCGGTGGAAACATTTTATCTTATTTATACGATACGGATGAATTTGAACAAACAAATATAATTGGGAGATGACATAAATATTTACAAACAATTCAAGGAGCCCGGGGGGGGGGGGTTGTTCTTCCTTGGTCAATACTTTCCTGATAAGTTTGTTGAAACACTTGCCATTCTTTTCGTACCATAAGCACTTTGCATTCACTCAATGAAATGATATCACAATATAATGGTATAAAAAAAAAATCAAATCCAGGGAAAATCTTATGAAAATTCAAATTGTTGCCCATTGGTTTGGAAAGGAGCAAATGGAAACATCGTTAAAATAGTAAAAGTCATTTCTTTTTTTGTAAGAAGCAACGAAGAACAAATTTTGATGTTATCCCGATTTTCTTCGCCCCTTCTTCCCATTGCCAAACAAAGCATTGCGAGTTCAAATTTCGGGGATGATAATTCTTGACGGTTGACACGACACGAATGCCTTTAAAATTTTCTGGAAAGGAGATAAGGCGAAAAGTGAATGGGTCTAGAAAATTGGTAAAATTGAATATTTATGAGGAGTTAGGGGAAGATTTTAAGGCTTTCTTAGTTTTCTTCGCCCATTTTCATCGACCATATCCTAAATAGATCATAGGGACCTCAAATTATAAGGGTGATAACTTTTGATACAGCATGTCCATAAGGAAAATTACAAAAAAAGTCATAAATTTTTTACAATTTTGCCAATTCGATCTTAAACTCTTTTTTTTATCAATTCAGTTATAAATTTTTTGCAATTATATCAATTTCATCCATCCAGCCAAATTTGACCGACCGGTGATGATGCCGACGCCGATTGTCCAACAAACGCTGATGTGAACAAATTTTTTATAATAAATTTTTTATTTTATTTTATTTTATTTTATTTTTCTCTCTTTTCTTCTCCTTCTTTTCTTCTTCCTCTAGCAGCCTTGCTGGCCAATGGTGAGGTCGAACCTCAACATTGGCTGGATGAGGTTGAGTCAGCCGAGCTCGCCATCAATCTAGCAAGGCCTCACCTAGCCAAGACAAGGCCGACCTTGCCGGCCCTCACTTCTGGCCAGTAAGAGAGAAAGAATGAAGAAGGGGAAAAAAAGAGAAAGGAAAAAGAAAAGAAAAAGAAATAAAAAATTCAGAAAAAATAAAAATTATTAAAATTTTGTCCACGTTAGAATTTTCTAGACAGTTAGCATTAGCGCCAGCATCAACGCCAACCAGCCAGATTTGCCCATATAGTCTGAATTGGTACAATTACAAAAAAGTTTAGAAATAAATTGGCAAGATTACAAAAAGTTTAGGACTTTTTTAATAATTTTCTCCATGACCATATAATTTCAATTAAACTCAAGCACAATATTAAGTTATCAAGATAAATCAAATGCGAAGGCTGAGATGAATTATCAACTCTAATGAGTGATGACCAATTCCTGCTTATCAAAATCAAAGACTCATAAGGTATCTACTTTTAGGGTAGGCTGAAATTTTAGGGCATGTTTATTCTTAAGGGTTAATACCCTGAAAAATCTCAAATTGATATATTTGTGACAAATTTACCATCAGTTAGTTTTCATTAAATTTTATTGTCAAATTGCTAAGTTGGATAATACATAACAATTAACTAGTATACAAGTTTGGAATTTTACTCTCCATTTGTCATAGTCTTACCAGTTTTGTGATTTTTTATAGTATTAATCCAATTTAATTAATGATATATTTGTTACAAATTTATCAATTTTGGAATTTTTGGCGATTAAAAAATTAGTTTTTGGCAAATTTATTATAAATGTACCAGTTTGGATTTTTTTTTTGGTCATTAGGATAAATTTGTCACAAATATATTAATTTGGGATTTTTGGTGGTCAAAAATTAATTTGAGGTAAATTTGTCACAAGTATACAAGTTTTGGGTTTTTTAGAACATTAACCCTATTCTAATTACCACCCACCTAGGTGGCGTTGCTGGTTCGCGCTCTCTTCCTCTCGCAAAAGGTCGAGAATTCGAATCCCAGTTTCGTCATAGGGTGACTTACCTAGTTACACGTGTGTGTGGTGGTTAGCACGCGTGTGGCAGGGGTTTACTCCCCCGGTCGGCGGGGTGCGGGGTTCCCTGGGTCACCAAAAAAAAAAAAACCTATTCTAATTAAGTTTGAGTTATCAATACTTATATGGTTTTTTAGTAGAATTTTAGTTTCACCAAAATTTCAAAATATTTGGAGCAAACTATATATGAATCTACATAGCAACATTAGTATATCGCAAAAAATTTGAGTGCTTTTCGTTAAAAAAATCTAGGGTGCGTATGCTACTAGTTTCCAATAAGATAAATAGAAAAAAAAAATACAATTCAGATGGGCAAAAGGTGTAATATTCAAGACAAAAACATAAGAGTTAATATCATGAAAAATCATAAGCTATTCAATTTATGACAAATTTATGACAAATTAATTTTTTGATCATTAAAAATAATAAACTGGTATATTTGTCACAAATTTATCTCAAACTAATTTTTTAATCATCAAAAATCTCAAACCCAGATATCTTCATGATAAATTTATCCAAAAATAATTTTTTTTTATTAAAAACCCCGATACACTTATAATAAATTTATCATCCATTAAATTTCATCAAATTTAATCATTAAATTTGCTAACTTGGATGACTCATCACATGGATAAATATCAAGAAAAACCCTGAATTAATACACTTGTGACAAATTTAACTATAAACCTGTGACAAATTTGGGATTTTCATTATATTAATCTTATGGATTTCTATGCCGACTTGTCACATTACCATAAAATGTCAATAAATTTGACAGAAGTTAATAGAAGATAAATTTGTCACAAGTGTATTAATTTGAATTTTTTATGCTCAAAAAATTAGTTTGGGATAAATTTTTTATAGATATACCAATTTAGGTTTTTTATGGTCCAAATTATTTGGGTAAATTAGTTAAATATGTAATGGTATGGGATTTTAGTAGTATTAACTCAAAATATAAATTATCAAAAGAAAAGGCAGAAATTAACGTTGACTCGTCAGCCCTAGTTGAAAAGGAGAGTTCCTATCTTACAAGGCTCAGCCCGGGCGGCGGAAATCAAGATATATCTGCCTATCTCTCTCTCTCTCTCTCTCTCTCAGAGAGACTCACTTTCTCGGTCTCACTCACCCGCCGTTGCTGGCTCAATCTGCTTCCGAACTTCCGATTGGAGCGTCCATATATCTCAAATCCTGTCCTAGTTTGATGCACCAAAAAGCCCCTTGTTTCCGTAGTGTCTGGATTCAAGGAAAAATTCGAGAGAAGGTGTAATCAAGGTGCAAAATTTAAGGATTGGCAGAAACAGAGCATGTGATGTGCATTGGATTAAGAGGGCATCTTTTGCACAAACTCTGCTTTCTGCCAACAGATCAAACTCCCTTGCTTTCAGCTCGTGCCCCTTTTCTCTGTTCCCCTTCATTCACCTTAGATTTGAAAATGTTTAATATCTTCACGATCTTCGTAGTTTTTGCCCACTGTGCATGCTATCGTTTGTTTGATTGGCAGTTTGTAATTTGTCGGGGCAGTGTGTTTTTTATTTTTGCTTTTCATTACTTGTCTGACCGGGGGTTAGTGACAAAAGTTTCGCTTTTGTTTTGGTGTTAAGCTTTCGAGATGATGATGGTCAGTCGAGTATTATCGTAGTGGGTTTCTTTGAAGCTGGGTGTCGCAAAATTTGAGTAGTTGTTTGGTTTCGTGCCTATGTTTTTCATTGCACCAGATGCGGTTGAAGCAAATGATGAGTTTCGTGTATCTGAAAATGGTGTGGATTGCCATATCATATAGGTCTTCAAAGTTCTCTGATTGCTTCTTGATATGTCAGAAGCTAACGACCAATACTGAAATTTCCCACTAATCATTTCATTTTGAGTGTTTTGTGTGAATATATGGTTGTTCCTAATGTATTTATTTTGGTCTATGGTCTGTGGTTGCCTGCTGGGTCGGTTTAATATTTCAAAGTTCTTTTCATCTCCTTTCTAATTTTCCAAGCGTACCTTTGCTAAGTTCAGGGTGTCATATGATACTACGTCTGAAAAGCTTCTGCATTCGTAGAGTAATGGGAATATTAAATGCGTAGTCAGTTCATGTGTAAACTAGTGCTAAAGTGATTTTTTTTTTTATATTTTTAAAATAATTGGTGCATACTGTTCTTTTCGGAAATGGTTATAATCTTCTTAAATGGAGGTTAATTGTACAAGCTTTTATACGAGATATGGGGGATTTTTTACTCTTGTTTCTTTTTTGTGGTTTTACTTTTCCCTATGGAATGGGACTTATGATGAGGTTTCGGTTCATTTATCATAATTGTCCATGCAGAGTTAGTTGTCATAATAGTTTCCTATTATCTAAGTGTTTTCCCCTTATGTTGCTTCTAGAGGTTCCTGAATGAAAATAGGGAGTAAATTGAGTTGTAGATGAACATTTCTTCCCAAGTGATGCTAGTGTCCTCTTTGGTCCAAATTAGAGTTCAATGTACAGTTGCATATCTAGAATCTTTTGTTGCTGCTGTCGATTGACTAGCTCTTGCTAAGCTAACAAGTCTTTCTCGGCGACGTTCTAAAAGCTATATTTCTTACTTCTTTGTTCACAAGATCTTGTCTCTTTTGGATCAAAGCAAATGATGAGCTTATGAAACCGAATTTCATGTGGAAGTCAACATCATATGGTCTTCAAAGTTCTCTGATGCTTTATAAATCTTCTATCCTCATGGCTCATGCTTCTGTAAGAGCTAGTATATTTTTGCATGTCTGGTGCCGTTGAGGTGACTCTGTAACACTTTTTGGTGGCTAGTATGTATGGGTTGAGGCTTGAGTGTCTTGTAATTTTTGGAAATAATATGGGGCGGAATCCAGATTAAGTCCCTGAAATTCTGGTTGAATGTCTGATAAGATTCATCTGTCGTTACTGTGTTGAAATTCTCAGTCAAATGGTTTCATCTGTCGTTACTGTGTTGAAATTCTCAGTCAAATGGTTGCTCCGTTATAATTTACATAATTCCCATCTGTTCATTTCACCACCGAGTAAAACGCATCTGTTCAAGCTTACTGATTTTCTTACTAAAGAACTTTTATTTGCTCAAGAATGTGTTTAGTATTTCAATACATACTTGTTTCTGATGGAAAATCAGGCACCATTATTCATAGTCTGTGATGCACTTGTCTCACAGGCTATACGAGCATGGTGCAAGAGGAAAGAGTCTCCCTTGTTCAGTTTTGCTCACTCGATCAGCTGACAGATGCAGCAAGAACTGGGAAGAACACATCTTTTGTTGTATTTTCTCTTTCAAACATGCATGTTATCTTGCTTTATTAAGTATTTCTTTTGGATACTAGGACAATGTTCTGTAGGAGAAGTCTTTCTGCCTGCTGGAGTAGCACAATTCTAACCTTTCTTTGTTGGATTTATTTGTTTTGGCCTCTCCTACCTAAGATGCTGCCTCATCTGAAGCGTTTTCTTTGGATGTGTTTTCATGTCAAACTTTGATGTGGTAAATTTCATTGCTAAGTCATCAAAAAGCGGAGGGTACACTGCACAATGTCTACACATTGATTTCTCAAACAGATTCATCATAAAACATGACAACGATGATTTTGTGGCCTATACTTAGTCCATAACTCTACTGCTTAGGATGGCATAGTTAGCATTTAAGGACAATGAGCGCCTTTCCTTGAGCATAAATGTTACCTCTAATCATTATGGAAATTCTTTACCAGGCGTGTACAGTCATCAGGTTCACAATGTTGTCGACTGCAAAAGCCTGTAGATGCTATCTCCTCCCCTTGCATATGTGAAGGCTATTGGCCGAACATTCTTATTTGTGAATGGTATATGGGTTGCCTAATGGGCTTTTGTGAAGATGATAATCGGATAATCATTCGATTCCCTTGCACATGTACAATTACATGTAGAGAGAGTGGGATTTTCCAGAGTCAAGCAATGTCAAATTGCATAATTTTTCCATACAATCTCATTGAGGGGTAATTTTGGGTCAAGATCTTTATCATTTTATTGACTCGGTGCTAAAATTTTCATCTCAGCAGAAAGTAGGCGAATTATCGTGGTGGCATTTGTTAAGCACACTTTATAGCGAATTGCTTAGTCCTGACGACATCGATAAGAGCATTGGTAACGTTTACCGAGCTATAAGCGACAACTTGTTTCTACGCAGCTTATTTTTTTGATTTAAGAGAGAAAGCACCAATGATGGGAGTAAGAGGATTGTCTCATATGAAGAGAAGGCTTGGCTAGATCTCTGCATAAAAATTGGAGCTTTATGGAGCTTTCTCTTTGAAGTCGCGGGTTAATGGTTAGGAACGAACTTGGATGGTTGAATCAACGAGAAGGCTGCTCTAGTTGGCAGGGCTATATAGTATCGAATTATGCCACCTACTCCATTTGCCCTGCCCCGCTCCTAAGTCTTGTTAGGTAGAATTGATCGGTCTGTTGTCTGTGGTCTCTCTTCTATGAGTTGGTGGCTTTTCCGTTTTCATTATTAGGTGTTCATTCGCTGGCCCAGGAAAAAAGAAAAGAGACCCGAAATTAAAAAGAAAGAATAGAAATTGCTGCCGAACAAATTGGAAAAGAAAGGGAAGGTATCGTTTCAGGCTTCCTATGTCTAAGACGGTCGCATAGATCCGAAGAGGAAAAGAATGAATTTTGCACACCATTTGTAGTATCATCGATCATGTCTATATCCTGCATCAAATTTAGAAACGAACTCTATCAAGTCTATCATACCCTCATATAAGTGGCATACAAACTCTCCCATGAATCAACTTTAACATAACGTAATTGTAAAAAGAGATTAAGTCCTAGTTAAATGGTTTGTGGAGAATAAAGCGACCAATAAGTTCATTTATTTTGACAGGCGAACCACTATAGAATTCAAAATTCATGTATGCTTCCAGCAAGCATAGGACTTTTAATTGCGTTTAGCATTGAATTTGTGTTACTAGTAGAGCCCAATTATCCCATGCGCCTATATCTATTCGTTACTTGTCAAGTCAAACCCTGTAGAATTAGGGAGCTAATGATAGACGAAGTTTAGTGTTATGATAGTAATTTGTACGATTCTTTTCCTTATAATATGTTGACTAATATAGAAAAGGAAAATGCATTACTACGAATGGCCTTTGAATGTGCCGAAAAAAAATATAACACTGGCTGCAACTTTATCTGCCATCATTTTCCTCATGATCGCTGCAAATTCCCCCACATATCTTGACGACGATTGACTTGTAGCAAACCTTCTTTTGCACTTTTGGAGGAACAATGAATGAGATATCTCTCTCTTCATTCGATTCACCGAAATGCCATTTGGAGGCCTCCCAAAACAGGTCCTCTCCGACATCCAGGTGAGCCGGATCATCAAGACAAGACAGCTACCATCTCAGACCATGGAGAGACTGGTTTGGCATTTGTCGATGTGGGCAGAAAAAAGGTTTTTCTAAGTGAGAAAAACGTGCCAAATTAAGGATCTTGTCATTACCTTGATTGACCTTTGATTATCCCAATTCAAATGCATCGCCAAAGGAAATCTTCGAGTAGATGGATAGCTAACTTCAAGCCGCCCACCTATCATGGCTAAATTGGCCAAAAGCGTACTCAAAGAAAAGGACATCATCCTTGTCACTAAATCAAGACTCTCTAGAAAATTTAGGCCAGTCCAAATTCCATCTTGGGTCCCGCTTGATAGTTAAATCTATCTGAAAAGTTAATGCGTGTATGTCCACGGACTTTATTTTGTTTGGGGTTACATCGGAATAGATGGGGGTACTCCTAGTGCGCGACTACATGAGATTGAATCACAAGAAAACACTTACTTATACGAGATTCTTATTTCGGCGTGGATGGTCTGCCTTTAAGTAAACTAAAGAGACAAACTTAGTTTGAGTTTGGGAAGACTATGAATTTAGACTTTGCTTAAGTAAAATGAACATTGACTTAAAGTGTTTTTATTGAAAAGAAATAATGTTTGATAATTGGTATTTTCGAGTACTTAATTAGATGCAGCTTCAAATTGAAAATTGAAATTAGACAAAAAAGAGAAATAGAAGTGAAGAGAGCTAGAGAAGCATCAAGAGCAGTGTTAGGTTGTCCTTGGCACGAAGGGATACATTACAGCATGACTTAGCCCGCATAGATGGAGGGGCCACATGAACCTAACGAAGATCTAGCTGGTTTGGAGTAGCGAGGAACCGCGGTAAGGCAACACTAGGCAGAGTGACTTGCCTCTATTAGACCAATGATCACTGCCCCTCTCTCTCTCCCCATATATATGGGTGTGGGCGCATGCATATTCATACACCTGATCTAATCAGCTTAAGGGCGGCAACAACCAATGTCACTCGAGGCATGCGGCCTTAAGCGAGCAATCGCAGGCGGAAGCAGCAACATCACCGTCAATATTTCAACCAATTGCGGATTGAGCTCTGCTCCTGAAAGTTGTTGCGTGGATTTAGGTATGCTAAAGGAAAAAAATGGTAGTATGATAGTACAGTGAGGGCAAATGAGGAAGATAAAAAGTTCATTAATCCCCTTGACCAGCATTTTGAAAATGCTAAAAGTTCAGCATAGGCGAGTCCTTGAGCTTTGGATTTTGCAAAGGCTGTTTCTGGTGTAAAGGCTCTTTTGAAAGTCTTCCAAAAATAAAAAGGTCAGCTCAAAGTACTTTAGACGAGGTTCAAAATTAAGCTAGAAAGTTTTCACAAGAACAGTTTTAGTTTAATATACGAACGCTAAACAAGATACCGCCTGATTGCAAGAGGATAATCATTCCAAAAATTTGGGATTGTGTATTTCCTCTACTGTTAGGCTTGACAAGCTTCGTGTAAGATATCTTTATAAGCAGATTTTCACGTTCAATGGATAATTATCCGTGGTAACTTTAATAAGCAAATAAATCAAAGGATGGGATAGGCAGTATCTTTTTCTTTTCCGAACTTCCAAAAAAGGCCATTAATACTCCCGACATTGGAAAGCTCGTTAGTATAGAATTATAACAAAGACATGACAAATATCTAAAATTCAATAGTCTACCGTACAACCTCATTTTTCATAGCACTTTTGCATTTGACTAAAAAAACCCTTATAATGCTATAAAATAATTCTACTTGTTAACTCGGTTTCATACTTAATTACGATAGCATGACATATGATTATACTTTGTAGTCGGGGTGCTATAAAAGTGCCCCAAAGACATTAGCTTTTGAGATGGCCTTATCTTCGAAGATTTAAGCCTGCCTTGTAAGAACTAAGGACACATGTGATGTTACAAGTGACCTAATTAAGGTTATTCGGTTCCCTTTTTTTCTGTTTTGTTGATCAAGGAAAATTTAAATTGCAAAATCAGTCATTTTGCACTCAAATATATACATGGCAAGCATTTTAGGCCCTCTATATAAAGCAAACCCTACCCAATGTCAATAATCAATGTGATGGACACATGAAGAGCATGGATTGGAGCCGCAAAAGGAAAAAAGAAAAGAAAAAGGCTGACGTTATGCTGCCTTTATTTTCCTTAATTTTATTTATATCATGGGCATAAATGGGTGCCTAACAATGATGGCCACATCGATGGGAAATGATTGAGAATAAGTAGCAAAACTTCATTAGACAAGTGACATTTACCCGCCCATGTGTTTCGTTTTCATCTGGTTAGCTCTGCAGGGGATGACGTAGCGATAGGGCTTGTCCTTAAACGATTAGGCAATCTTGGCCCCGAAGAAAGGACCAAGCAAAAGGAAAAAATTGATAAGGCAATCCCTCGGATGAAGATCAGAAGGAGGACTAATGCGTGGCAACGAATTTTACAAGGCATTAACTTTCTCAATAACTCTATATTTGGAATCCAAAACATGTACTGTGGGATATTCATATAAATGGAGAGACCCCATGTTTGGTTGTGCCGTAATTTTGCTTAGTACAAGCAATAATATCATGATCGATAAACTAATAAAGTCGAGTGTAGGTACAACGATATAGCATGTTGCATTAAATTAAGCCCTCCCGATAAGATAGCGATCATTCGAAGATGAGTTTTGACTCATAATCACTTCATTGGACACATCCTATTCGATCGGGAACTTGGATTGTTATCATTGTAAGTACTCCATCGTGACTAGAATTCATGTATGAATTAACAGTTTATTCAAGTTTAAAGTTGCAAGTGGTTGAATATATCTTGTTGGGAGCGAGTAATAAGTCACATCTCTACTTGCAAGTTGCATAAGCTACAGTCAAATTCAAGTCCTCTTCTCAAAAGAATACACAAGTTCGAAGCATTCGCTAAGACCTAACAATCCTCTGGCTGAAGAGTCTTCAACTCTATGTTACCTTAAAGAGACTAAGCGATCTCCCATTAATCTCTTACTTCATGTTGGCCACCATAAAAGGGAGATGGAAAAAGGATTAGGTTTCTAAGCAAAAAGTGGGCGATCTTTCAACATTTTTAGGCCACATCATTTCTGAAATAAGGAAAATAATATATTATATGGTAGATGAAGAAAAAGCTAGCTAGTGAAAAAGAAAAAGAAAATTAAATGAAAAGAGACTGCAAAAGTTTGCAAGATTTAATCATTCTTCAAAATCTTCTCATGATCCGCAATGATGCTTGCATGAATTTCATGCAAAAAGGAAGATGATATCATTGCAATTTGGTATACAATCTCTGTAATCTCCAACGGACATTCCACCTCTCTACCATTCAATTCGATTGGTCCTTGCAATCTCCCATTGATATAATAGAAATATCGAAACTAGACTCTTCTTTTGCTCTCCGTCGAAGGGAAGAGGTCATAAAGAATATATAGTTAAGGTCTGAGTAAGTAAGCCCCTGATGAGACACACATGTAGCTAGTTTGGGATAAATTGTTTTCGAGCTTAAAAATGCAGGCCTATCGTCACTAAGAAATAATTAGGAGCTAGCTAACCATACTTTCAAATACCCTTTTGCTTGGTGAAAAAAATATATAAAGGGGAAAGTACTATTAGACTATCTATATGAGGTACTCCCTATAGTTATGTTTTGGGCAAAATAGGGAGAAAAGAAATCAAAACCATAGGGGTTGACCGGGTCACCTCCACAATCACGGTGGCGATACATAATTGTCCCTGGAAATGATAGTCTAGCTACCTTTCTTAGCTTAATCCAACTAATGTAGATTCACTTTTGTTTATTCGTGAGGTTCTCTTTTATTTATGGGTTCGGCGGCTTCGATTACAACTTTTCAAACTTGAGATCAGGCGAACCCGTATAGATTATTATATCTTCAAACTATTGATTTGGTTTTCCACATCATAGATGATCATGTTACGGCATAGTTTACAAAAGCTTTTCTATGATATTGGTTTTGAATCTTCGGTTGCACAATCTTATCATGGACATACCTTATAGAATTACAGCTACTTTAAACAAACGGAGAAAATGCAAATCAATGAACAAGTTTGAACAATAATGGTAATACTAGGTAAATTGGAAAAAACAAAAGCGGGAAATGTGCATCTTTTTCATTTGATTAAAAAGCTGACTATGACGACAACAACAACAAAAAAACCTAAGTTTCCATTGCACGCAGAGAGAGAGAAAGAGTAATGAACAAGGAGTTAGATTAAAGAAATACTAAGCTCTTGTTAAGGGATCTCGAATCCCCAACTCCATCTCATGTTTGCTTTGGTGATGTGATTTGGTTTTAGCTTGGTTATTTGTATAGCTTTTTTTTTTCTCCCCAAAAAGCCGAGCCAAATGCCAACCATGAACCAACTCTCACCAATTTAATTATGCACGAAACCTGCTTAAAAAAGCACTAAAGAATTCTGTTATCTTTCATCGTTTACCTATAGGACATCGATCAATAGGGCCCTCTCCCATGAAAGGGCACACCACCACATGTGGCAACACTTCACTGGCCAGGCTCTTGGCTTCCTCATAATCTAATTGGAGAAATTGGTACAAAAGGAATCTGATCCTCTTTTCTTTAATAGGGGCTGAGGGGGTCTCTTATATCATTATTGTCTTCTTCCTTGGACTCTTCTCATCCTCAAAGATCCTGGTTCATGGTTTCTTGTACAATGCGCAGAATTGTAATGATATGAGACTGCATGCATGGGTTTGTGTAATAAAAAATAATCTTTACTTACCTTTCTTTATTCCCCATTTCTTTGTGAATACTCCTAGTGAAGCTAACCCAATCAATACAAATCATTTTGGGTCCTTACCTAGTCAGTTTTATAAAGGGGTGCGGGGGGGTTCAAATACAAGTTAGGGTTTTCACAGAGAGAGAGAGAGAGAGAGAGAGAGAGAGAGAGAGAGATCCATTATTTTAAAAAGCTTAGGTCTCTGTGATTGCAAGTCCCTATGCCAACTAATAATGACATGAGAGAGAGAGGGGGAAAAGGGACAAGTCCTTCAGTGGCATAAGATGTAAAATGCACGTAAATTTTGGAGAGGAATAATCATCAATGAAAAGCTTAATTTAAAAGAACCAAAAATTTATATTAAATGAACAGGAATTATTATGGTCAAGCCTGAGAGTTGCAAGTCAAGCCACCGTCCCATCATCAGAAGTGTCCATTTTGGCGTGAGAAATGGAAGTCTTTCCTCACCTGGGCAGGTCAAATTTAGCGGGTTTACCTTCTTCTTTTTTTTAGATTAAAACAACCTACGTAGAGTTGGCATGTTCAGATTCACCAAAAATACTAAAAAAAAATTACATTTGACTCGTATAAAGTGGACTTTAATTTAATCCAAGTTTAATCTGACCTACATGTCTACTACATAGGTTTTATTAAACCTGACAATGACAGTGAGAATATGATTTATAATCTATAAAGGAAAAAAAGAATCATACAACAAGCACCTAATTTCTCTGGGGGTGTTTTCAAATTGCAACATGTACTCTCTGTGTCGAAATCCTCCGAGTGTTCTAACTTTCATTGTTAGATGCCCGGCTTGGTTGACTGATACAAATACATATTGTATGTGAAGGTTGTATGCATACATTTCATATTGGGTGTAGGACCCGTATGTTCATAACCAAAGGGATCAATCCTGCTCACCTCTTCCCACCATTTAACTTATCAAAAAGTACATATTCGTGTCCAACAATAACTTAATTCTAAGATATAATGACATTGAAAATAAAATAAAATAAATATGTTTCTAATCATTTCATACGTTTTATAATAGATTTGTACAGAAAAGAGAATATCATAAAAATATACAATACATAAGCATTTACCTAAATATTTTACATGATGCCATGTATCTTTTTACAAGGCACATGGTGGTACGATTCCAAACCTTGAAATCTATTTGTATTTACCGGTTTTGGAATTTTGGCTTATGGGGCTTATCTTGTGATCTCTAATATGCATGCTCATATCTATTCAGAAGTGCTGATTTCACATGTTTCCTTGCACATCCCAGACGAGATGACATGAGGGCATGATGCGAAGGGCTTGTAGAAGATGCTTTGCTTACTCATTTTGGCGGATCAAGAAATAGAAATGAATGGGCCAAGGGCAGTAGAAGTGGGGGTATACGTATGTTTAGTTAAAGTTTTTAAAGACCGAGGATGAGATTCAGCATATATCAAAAATCAAGA
This sequence comes from Corymbia calophylla, assembly GCA_014182845.1. NCBI lineage: Eukaryota > Viridiplantae > Streptophyta > Magnoliopsida > Myrtales > Myrtaceae > Corymbia > Corymbia calophylla. Next base: position 26,933,066 of record CM024694.1, read on the forward strand.
AGTCAAAAATTGCAAAAAAACCTAAGAAGGAAAATTAAAGCCCTAATATAAGCTGACGGCAACCACCATCAGAGAGAGAGAGAGAGATGTATTTCCTAATGCGATGATGATCGTCCCACAGTGGTTAACCTTGTGTGTTTGTAATTAGTAGTGACGAAGAAGGCCGGGTCACTCACAGTAGCAATAAAATGAACTGTTTTTTGAAATCTTCCTTAATGCCCTGATAATCCGTTTGGGATTTTAATAAAATCTTTTCTAATTTAAAGTGCATCATCAAACGCTGATTATGATAATTTTAACTTATCTCACTCCTTATTCGGGATTATTAAACGCGCCTTTAAATGTATGGATTAACCTAAACGCCTGGAAAGATGCTTACTGAGCTTTGGGAAAACATAAATGCATCCTTAGCAAACAGCAGCTCTCAGGACACTAATCACGCTGACAAAAAAAAATGCCATCTCCTCCAGTCAAACAGCACGAGTGAGGACAGATAAGACGGTCAAGTTATCATCATGTCTAGAGATACCCCCTAGATCTCTCTCTCTCTCTCTCTCTCTCGGCCCACGAAGTATGCAGATACAGATACGCTGCGGCGTGACCCGTATGGCAACTGGGTCTTCCTCCTGCAATTTAATTAATCAGTAACCGGAGCCTTTCAGCCATTCAATAATCCAATGAAGGGCGGGCTAGATCTTCGGTCCCTCTTGACCGGCTGAGCAAAGCAAAAGACATCACCACTCCCCCAAATTTAAAAAACCCAAGGAACGCAACTTTGTTCGGCACATCTCCCGAGGCAAGAAATTTTTTTTTGTTTAATTGCAGGACAATGTGAAAGAGAAAGATGAACCGAGGGAAAAGCCCCTAATGGGCAGAGTTGGCAATGTCAGTCGCTTCCCTAGCTCGAACTGGCATTCTTTACTATTTACATGTTTTAAAAAAACCAGAATTCCCACCTCCATTATTATCATTATTATACTGGAATAAAGTTTAAAAAAAAAAAAAAAAAAAAAGGACCACCACCCCTCCTCAAAGGAAAAAAGCTAAGGCACAAAAGTAAAAGAGTGGTGAAGAAGGCTTTAGTGAAGTTGCTCATTAGTTTAATTGGTGGAATTATTATTTTTTTAATTACAGTAGCAGTGGCGGTGGTTAATCATCAAGAGCTCTCTTTTTTATGCAAGCGTGGGTATAAATGCAGGGAGTTTTGCTATTGCTTGCTTCCCTTTCTCTCTCTCCCCCTGCCTCTCTTCCTTCGCTTTCTCTCTCACTTTCTTTTATGTGTTGACAGTGTCTGGCAGATTTTTTTTTCCTCTGAGCACGAAAAGAAACAGGGGAGAGTGGGGTTTTTGAGTGGCGAAAAGCTCGAATTCGATGGAGTGTTCCGTGAAAAGATTTTTGGAAATGGAGGAGAGATCAACAAAAGCAGAGCAGAATCTGAAATGGGTATCTCTCTCTATCTACTTTTGGCTGATTTTCTTTATAAAAAAAAAAAGTTCTTGGGGGCTCTCTGCTTTAAGGGCTCTGTTAAAATTCTGACTAGGGTTTTGAATGCTGCATTTATTGTACTGAAATCAATGTGTGGCTTTCTTTTGTTTTTTCATCGATTGACTGCTTCCTTGGACTTTTCCTCTGGGTTCCCCTCAGGCTGTGTCTCTGGGTTCATCATCTTTCTCTCTGAGTTCGTCTATCTTTTTCGTGGTGAGGGCTTCATTTATGTCGTTTGGTACTTACAATGTTTCAGTACAGAGCTTTTCAAAAATGTTTGCACTCAAAAGTTCGCAACGAGTCTGTGATCTCTTTACACAAGTCAGTCGTGTTTCTTTTGAAACTTTGATGCATATGCCTTCACAACCCTTGTCCCTTTGGTTAGCTTCATCTGGTTTCAATTTTCTTGTCTATTCTATGTTCTGGATATGCTCTGTCTCTGTTGGAATATTGTCCATCCCACTTTTCCACTTTCATTTCTTTTTCTTTTCCTGGATTTCTCGTTGCTCCGTTTTCTGGTTGAAGTCTAATTAGTTGTTCTTACGATGTCTTGTTTCCAAATTTTCACATCCTATGTTTTTTTTTTGTGCGTATGGTTGATTAACTGGGTGTTTGTCTAATTTCCAGGTTCACCATTTGTTCTGCTAGGGACCTAAAGATAAGAAACAGATTTTGGGTCTTCTCTTAACAAGAGAAACCTCCGAGGTAGAGAGATAAGAAATAGAATCCGGGGTTCTTAACCAGAAAAACTTCGGAGGAGGGACGGATACCTTGTGCCAGCTGCCGCTCTTTTGATCGCCTGACAGTGATGGACTCGGATGACAAGGATAAGTTTGAGCCAGCTAAACAGAATGAGGACCCGATGAACTTCAATTCAGCTAGCATTTCCTCAGAGTGGCAATTCTGCAGTGCAAATCTTTCAAGCGCACCAATGAATTTGGTTAGACCGCGCAATTCAATGGCTGTTTGTAGGGAAGATCTGATTGGTTCCTCTTCTTGTTCCTCTGCTCCAATGGCAGACTCATTTGGCCCCGCCTTGTGGGACCACCCCCCTACCATGGAAAACTTGGGTTTTGTTAATATTACTGCCCAAAACAATTTAAGCACTTCTCACCTTCTAGGAATTAGAAAAGTTGGTCCTGAATCTGTTAGAGGCGATATTGGATGGAATCCACCGAGCTCAATGCTCAAAGGAGGCTTGTTTGTGCCAAGTGCACTCGGAACACTTGCAATCCCAGAGGGCTTACCTCATTTTCCCACCGACTCTGGATTTATAGAGCGTGCAGCTCGTTTCTCATGTTTTGGTGGAGGAAATTTCAGTAATATGGTGAACCCTTTTGGAATTCCTGATAATGCTGGTCTTTACCCAATTGGCGGGGGTTTGGTGCCTGGGCCACAGGATATCTTCCCAGATGGCTGCCCAAAGCCAGTGCCTGGTGCACAAAGTGAGAAGAACGAGATGGACATTGAAGCTTGTAGAGATGTTCATTTGGCTGCTACTCAGGGAACTCCTCAAGGGAGCCCCTTAAAAAATGAGGGTGAAAGTGAAAGCTTCGCTAGATCTCGTGGTGAAGGAAAACAAGGTGCCACCGCTGGGTCCAGTAATGAGTCTGATGAAGCTGAGTTCAGTGGCGGTGGAGGTGGTGGTCAAGATAATCCGTCCATGTTAGAGGGTACTGGTGGAGACGGTTCTGCTAAGGGTTTTGACTGTAAAAAGAGGAAACGGAGTGGAGAGGTAATTTTTGCTACTAATCCTTATCGTCTGTTTCATATGAAAGTTATCTCACCCGCATGGTTTAATTGATCTGCAAATAGGATGCCGAACTTGATAAAGCGAAAGGGGCCCCTCAGCTTGCTGAAATCCCAAAAGATGACAGTAGAACTCAACAGAAACTAGAAAATAACCCCAGCTCCAACACAAGCAAGGCCACTGCAAAGAATAATAAACCGGGAACTCAGGGTTCAGATCCCCAAAAGGAAGAATATATTCATGTCAGAGCCCGAAGAGGCCAGGCAACTAATAGCCATAGTCTTGCCGAAAGAGTAAGGTTCCAACACTGAAGTAAATCCATCAAAGCTAACTTCTTTCTGAAACTTGGTTGGACTGATTAGTGTTTATGGTGATTGAAGGTGAGAAGGGAAAAGATCAGTGAAAGGATGAAGTTTCTCCAAGATCTGGTACCTGGATGCAGTAAGGTAAATCTTTTTCATGGAAGTCTCTTCAACAGTTAATTAATTCAAAGAATGCCACTACATTCTTATGTTGCCATTCTGGCTTGGTAACAAAAGAACTCTGTGGGTTTTTCAGGTCACTGGCAAGGCAGTGATGCTGGATGAAATAATAAACTATGTACAATCACTTCAGCGACAGGTTGAGGTACTGGAAGAGGACACGTTGACATAAGTTTCCTTTTGCATTACACAATATTGTTTACAGTAGTCTCTTTGACATCTACTTTTCTTATATTTCTTATAGAATTAATCTGTCTGTGTATTTAGGGTCATTGACATTAAGTGGCTTGCTCTTAGGATGAGAGTTAATACTTTTTGAGCTACTGCAAATGATTGGTGATTAACAAATGTCTTTAGATGAGCCGGGTGTCTGAAATTTTATGGTTTTATATCTCATACTTGGTTTGGTTGTCTCCTGTTTTGCAGTTTTTGTCCATGAAACTTGCCACGGTGAATCCAAGGGTGGACTTTAACATTGAAGGACTCCTGGCTAAAGATGTAAGTGATGCTATATCAGATGCTACTGTACTGTTACTGTGATTCAGGGATCTATTGAATTCTCTTCAATAACCTTCTTTCCTTTTATCCGAATATGAATTTCTATGCAGCTTCTTCATTCAAGAGCTGGTCCTTCATCTACTTTGGGACTTTCACATGACATGCCTATGCCCTTTCCTCCGATGCATTTACCACCACCAGGACTTATGCAAGGGGGCCCTAGTGGTATTGGGAGACCTGCTGATTCATTGCGAAGAGCCATGCAGAACCAGATGACCCAATTGGCTGGAGGTTTTAAGGAGCCTTCGCAGGTACTACCTCTCTCTTGGAACTCTCACGAAGTTCCATGATGCGTTGCTTCAATTTCACGTGCTCTATTTTGTTGGCAATTACGAGAGTGTTGACTGTGGACTATAGAGTATAACAAGGGACAATGATCTAGGAAGTTATCCCTAAAGTTGGCCCTTGATTAGTGGGAAAGGCTTTGATATTACTGTTGTTTTCATATTGTTCTTCTAGTGTTATAGAGGCTTGAAAATTTTAATCTCCTACCAGAAGATGCCTAACTCCATTTTTGGCACTCAAATCTTATCGTTTTTGTCTATTTCCAAAGAGCTAGGTGTCCTATTCTGTAGTTTTAATTTCATAGGCATATGGGAACAAACTAGTAGCTCAAGTCAATAACAATATCTCTGTCCATCTATGGTAAGAGGGCTTCAACTGCCAATGAGAAATCACCTTCTAAACTTAATAATCTTTCATCAACTTGACATATTTAGAGAAACTCGTGCCCTCATTTCAATGAAATCTTTGTTTCTAGATTTTTATGTTGAAAAAAGCATTCTCCATGTTCCAAGAGAGTCTTGTTAGTTTGAACCACTCAGGTCGCTTCTAAAATGTTATTGTTGCCGAAGTCTCCATGATCACAATTTGACTATTCTTACTCCATGACATTTTCATTGCAGCTGCCACACCCATGGGAGGATGAGCTGAACAATGTTGTCCAGATGGGCTTTGTGGGGGGTGGTGGTGTTGGTGGTGGTTCTGGTGCTGCCCCGAGTGGTCAAGATGCAGAGGGTATTCTTATGAGTTCATCTCAGCTAAACTTAATTACTCACCTTTTTTGAGCAAATTACGAATTTATTGATCTTCATTTGCAGGGCCTCTCCCACCACCGGGTCACACGAAAGTTGAACTGTGATGTGATCGAATCTAAATTTTATGCCATATAACATCCTGTACAGCTTATCTTACACTCAACAGCAGCCACAGGAGGTGGATGAATTTGCTAGGCATCCCACTTATGTGGGCTTCACCATTATATAGTCCCATATTGGAGGATCAAGCTTATGAAGTCGCCTCAGCAAAACAATGGAGGATCACTATGTAGTTCAAGCATACGGCCTCTAGCAGATTGTCAGTGAAGTGGTTTCCGATACTTAGCCCCACAAAGTGCATCGAGTTTTTGATTATCCGTAAGATTCGGTGGTCCTACATTGATGCAACGAAATTTGCCATCTGGAGCCAGAGATTTGAGTCTTCTACTGACGTTGGGAGGAGAATCTGGACTTTTTAGCGTGGCGCTTCTCCTCTCCTCGGTAACAACGCTAAATTTAGTGAGAGCTGTGGCAAATTCTACAAGATTGCTATGCAAACCATGCCCATCTTGGCAATTCTTAAATGATGATATATATGAAATGAGAGATGCATTTTGATTGAGTTGATTGATTACTTTTTACATAATTGCTTAAGACACTGCAATGAAGCCAGATCTTTTAGTATGGTTTATGGAGAATGTCTATATTCTCTGAAAGAGCATCCCTTGAATACTTGGACTCAACCATGGTGGCAAAGAAGGTATTGACCTTTGCATTTTGAAATGTTCTCAGATTCTTTTTCATGGGAAAATTTCGCGGGTGTACAGGTCCAATCTTATGGTGGAGCTTTAGATCATTGGGGTTTATAATATGATTGCAATAGAAAGGATGAAAAAAAATTAGCCCTTAAAAGCTAGCCTAAACCTTCTTAGGCACAATGAAGGTGCGAGAAAGCAAGAAAGCCATCCTCCATGTGAAACATGTGGAAAACAGAGATTGTGCTTGAAGTATCTGTATACGCCAGCCACCAACTTGACGAAATTTTTCCCCATTCAATTGTATCCTTATTTTGGCTAAAACGGAATGATAATTTCGAATGATAATTTCAAATAAAGGATAATTTCAAATAAAGACTTAAAGAGGGAGTGTTTGCTCTAAAAGGTCTACAGTGGATTTTGTCTGTGGATCTTGTCTCAATATTTGACCGCACGATGGTGAGCAGGCTTCTAATGCTACACTCACTTTCTGCCATCTTCAATTTTCTCCCTGGGAAACTTTTTCATATGTACTTTTTTTGTCATTTTTTCAATATTATGTATGGATTTTTAAAAAAAATACTTTATTATATGGTCCACAATCTTATAATATAAGATAGCCATATTGCATATTAAATCACCTCATGAACAAAAGCAAGAAGTATGTGTGAATGATTTATTCTTCCTGAGCATAAATCATCTTTGAACATAAAAAATATAAACATGATTCCTTCACTCATTAAAAGAATACGAAAACTTTTAAATAAAAATCTCTATTTTTTCAAAAGAGAGCTAATGGTCCAAAGTGACTAATTTAGTTTTAAATAAGGGTTTGAACTTGCATTCTGCCTGTCACATGTTACTTTTCAAGCCATAATTGGGGATATTTTCATCGAGAAAACTTTTCTTTTTCTTTATTCTATTATTGGTTCATCTTCTTCTTTGTTCTTCCTTCCACACCAATGCTGAACCTGCCTAATCTCCCTCGAGTCAAGAAGTCGCCGGCGAACCTCTACATGCTCCTTCATCACCATGCTCCTTCACCCAATGCTGGCTCGACAATACCGATGGCCGTTATCTCTTTGCACACTTGTGGCCATTACCGTCATATCTCCGAGCTCTCAGACATGGCCATGCCACACTTCCTCGTCCTCGAATACTTGAAAAGAGGTTAAAGAAAGTGGAGATATCGTGGTGTGGATTCTTGAAGAGCACACCCGAGCACACACCCAATCTATGGTTTCATGGATACATGCACCCCCACCGCTTGTATTTCTCTCTCATTAAACAACGTCAAGCACCCCATTCCATGATTTCATGGAAACTTTAGAACCCCATCCCACCGCCTGCGATTTTTGCCCTCTTCATTTCATTCATTAACATTATCCTTTATGAAACATACATATATCAGGGTATGATAATGAGTCAGTTTCTTGGATTAGACTCTCATGTAATCATGTAAGCTAAAAGAGGTGTTATCTAGAGATATAGCACGATGGTAGAAATCTGAGACAGTTTCCCAAGCCCTGACGATATCCATTTTGGGCAATTTTTAAGAAAATGGTCTCATAATCTTATTCAAAAATTTTCATTGAAAAATTATAATGATGCGACCTTTTAACTATAAAAGAAAAGCTAACTAGAATAGTTAATATGTGTTGCTATGGTTATTGTGTCGAAGACTCACTTGGATTCATGACAATTTCATTGGAGAGATCGACAGGAAAGCACTCCCCTTCTTTGATCCAATCCAATACGAGACCATTCCCGAGAACCATCTTGTCCAACACCCTCGTCATCATCACATACGCTGAAGTCGGCAATCTAAAGTACGCACGCCATGTGTTCGACCATATTCCGCAACCGAAGCTCTTCTCCTGGAACACCCTCCTTTCTGCATATGCGAAATCAGGGGGCTTTCACCCGGACGCGAGAGGGTGTTTGAATTGATGCCTAACAGGAATGGAGTGTCATGGAACTGTCTCATTTCGGTATACGCGAAAAAAGGATAGTTTGCAATTTATCTTCGGAGTTGGTAAATGGACTCAAGTTATCGTAGGCTCGGAGATCTTGATAATTGTAACTTCTGTTGAGGTATAGTGAACGACTTAATTATTATCATATCGATCTCTTTTGACCTTTGGCAAATTTTGACGGTCCTTCAAAATTCGTAATAAGTGGAGCCTAATCCATAGGTATTTCTCCTCAATTAATTGCACAATCTATGGTTCTACTTCAGTGAACTTTCCTTGAACATCATTGCTTTAATAGATTGATTAATTACGCTTTTGTAAGGTTGATCCCATAAAAGATATATATTACTCTCGGAATTATATCCAACAAGGTTATATAAAAGGGTTAATATTATGAAAAACACCAAACTAATAAATTAATTTTTTTACCACAAAAAATCAGAAATTAGTATATTTGTGATAAATTTATCCAAAATGATCACAAAAAATCTTAAATTGGTATATATGTAATAATTTTATCCCAAATTATTTTTTTTATTGCAAAAACCCCCCAAATTAATATATTTGTGATAAATATACTATCGATTAATTGGATTGATATCACAAAAAATCACAAAACTAATACAACTGTGACAAACAAAGAGTAAAATCCTAAATTGGTATATTAGTTAACTATTATATATTATCCAAATTAGTAATTTGATAGTGAAATTTAACGAAAATTAATAGAGAATAAATTTGTCACAAATGTACCAGTTTATGATAAATTTGATAAAGAAGTACTAGTTTAGAGTTTTTAATGACAAAAAAATTAGTTTTGAGTAAATTTGTGTAGTTTAGGGTTTTTCATGGTAGCAACACTATAAAATAGCCGATGGATATTGTGGAGGGCAGCCGCTGGCAATTTACCGTTTCAACCTCCCTTGCGCCATTCACTTTCCTATTTCGAGGAGGGGCAAATTCGGAACAACAGCGACGGCGAGGCTAAAGTACCCGTTAGAAGTTAGAACCCTGCTCTCCTCACCTCCGCCACCTCCTCTCTTCTTCTTCCTCCTCCTCTCTCGATGGAGCCAGATTCGGCTCGATCAGAGTGGGGCGGAGCCGCATCTGGCTCCGCGTGCGGCCGGTCGTCGGTGACGGGAGGCCCCAGCGTCGGGCCAGAGAGGGGCTGAGCAGCGACGACCGGGTGGTCGCGCTTGGCGGCGGCAGAGGCGAGGCAGAGCAACGACGTCAACCGCGCGCGGCGGGTGCGAGGGCTTGGCTTGAGTTCGAGGCGGGTTCGTTGAGCTCCAATTTTTTTTCTTTCGTAACGCGGCCTAAGCATTTTTCTTCCATCTCGGCATGCATTGAACGACTGGCCCGACTCCCAACGGACGAAGAAAATGTCCACAATCTCCAACCACTACTGTTCCTTACTGAAGCTCTGCTTCGACACCCGCAATATAAACCAAGCGAAGAAGCTTCATTGTCTCATCATAAAGACCTTGACCCATCCCGAGACCATCCTGTACAACACCCTCGTCGACACCTATGCTAAAGTCGGCAAGCTAAAGCAGGCACGCCACGTGTTCGACCATATTCCGCGACCGAACCTCTTCTCCTGGAACACCCTCCTTTCTGCTTATGTGAAATCGGGGATATCACCCGGGTGCGAGAGATATTCGAATCAATGCCGAACAGGGATGGAGTGTCCTGGAACTGTCTCATTTCCGGGTATGCAAACAAAGGGTTGGTGATTGAGTCGGTGAAGGCCTATAATGATATGTTGAGAGATGGGAGTGCGAATTTGAACAGGATCACGCTCTCAACGATGCTCATATTGTCTTCAAGTAAGAGCCGTGTGGATTTGGGTCGGCAGATACACTGCCATGTGATAAAGTTCGGATTTTGGGCGTATGTGTTCGTGGGTAGCCCTTTGGTGGACATGTACTCGAAAGCAGGATTGATTCACGATGCAAAGAGGGTTTTTGATAGCATTCCTGAGAAGAATGTAGTCATGTATAATACAGTGATGACAGGGCTTTTGAGATGTGGGATGGTTGAGGAGTCCGAGCGCATATTTTGTGGAATGAAGGAAAGAGATTCGATCTCATGGACAACAATGATTACGGGATATATTCAGAATGGTTTAGAAAGAGAAGCAATTGACTGGTTCAGAAAGATGAGTTTTGAAGGCTTGGCAATTGATCAGTTTACTTTTGGGAGTGCGCTAACTGCTTGTGGGAGTCTGGTGGCTTTGGAAGAAGGGAGGCAAATCCATGCATATGCAATCAGGACCGATCACAATGACATTGTCTTCGTGGGTAGTGCTCTCGTTGACATGTACTGCAAGTGTAAAAGGATCGCATATGCTGAAAAAGTATTCAGAAAAATGACCATTAAAAACGTTATATCATGGACAGCAATGCTCGTGGGGTATGGTCAGAATGGGCTGAGTGAGGATGCTGTCAAGGTTTTCTGTGATATGCAGAAAAATGGCATTGAGCCCGATGAGTTCACACTTGGGAGTGTGATTAGCTCATGCGCAAACCTAGCAAGTGTAGAAGAGGGTGCACAGTTTCATTGCAGAGCCTTGGTTTCTGGCTTTATTTCATTTTTGACAGTTTCAAATGCTCTCATCACCTTGTACGGTAAATGTGGTAGCATAGAGGACTCCGATCGGCTGTTCAATGAGATGAATATCAGGGATGAGGTTTCCTGGACAGCACTTGTGTCATGTTATGCTCAGTTTGGCAAAGCTAAGGAGACCATAGATTTGTTTGAGAAGATGTTGGCCCAGGGATTAAAACCAGATGCTGTCACTTTCATCGGCGTTCTTTCAGCATGCAGTAGAGCAGGATTAGTCAAGAAAGGACAAAAATATTTTCAGTTGATGGTCAAAGATTACAGAATTACCCCGATTGCTGATCATTATACTTGCATGATTGATCTTTTTAGCCGATCAGGAAGGTTAGAAGAAGCCAAAAATTTTATACACAACATGCCCTTCCCTCCTGATGCAATTGGTTGGGCACAGCTGCTGAGCTCATGTAGACTTCACAGTAATATGGAAATTGGGAAATGGGCAGCTGATTCATTGTTAGAATTGGAGCCACACAACCCAGTAAGCTATGTTTTGCTCACAAATATCTATGCAGCAAAAGGCAAATGGGACTCTGTGGCCCAACTAAGGCGGGATATGAGAGATAGATCAATAAAAAAAGAACCAGGATGTAGTTGGATCAAGTATAAGAACAGAGTACATATCTTTTCAGCTGATGATCAGTCGAGTCCTCATTCAGAACTTATAACTGCAGAGCTGGACAAGTTGACTGCTAGAATCATAGAAGAGGGGTATGTGCCAGACATGAGCCCAGTTCTCCATGATGTTGAGGAGTCAAAGAAACTGAAGATGCTAAGTCGCCATAGTGAAAGGCTTGCAATTGCTTTTGGATTAATATATGTTCCTTCAGGCCTCCCAATACGAATATTTAAGAATCTTAGGGTTTGTGGAGATTGCCACAATGCAACAAAATACATATCTAAAGTCACTCATAGAGAAATAATTGTGAGAGATGCGGTTCGTTTCCATCTTTTTAGAGATGGAACTTGTTCATGTGGAGATTTCTGGTGATATCTTCTGGGTATGATAATTGTTCGAGGGGATAAGACTACCTTTCAGGTTACCATGAGTGACAGAGATTTTGTTTGACACGGATACGAAGGTTACTAAAGCATTTAGCTTCTTCGGCATCATCTTCATAGCTTTTAAAAGCTATCATGCCAAGGGCAGTGAGTATTTCCTGAGAAAATTTCATGGGCCTTTAATGCCAAAGTTGGGTTTTCTGCAAGATCCTCATGAAGTACTTGATCACAGTAGACCAAGGTGATGTTTTGTGGGAAAGGAAACCCTGATAATGCTCATTAATCTTGATTTGGTGAGGAAGTGCATAAATTATAGAAAGCTCTTTGTTTTATCAGGAGGTGTGCTGAGAAAGAGGAAGGAACTATTTTCTTCGATCAGAGTTTTGGCTACTTCTTGCCATCTCAGGACATGGAGGTACTAAGGAAAGAGGTTATCATTTTCAAATAAGAATTACTTCCATTTTCTTTTGAGCTCATTGGCTGTACAGCTAGAACGACGATTATCCTTCTTTGTCAGATTATGGATTTACAACATGGACCCAGATGTGCCTCGAACTCCTTATGGGTGTTAAAAGCCGACTCAGACATCAGTTTGAAGCAATAGCTGCTTAATCTTTAGTGATTCATTTCCATGTCCCTAAAAACATGAAAGCCATAGAAGGAGCAGATCAAAACAATGGGCTATTGCTGATCATGGGAATTTTCCTTTGGATGAGAGGAACTATCACAGGGCTGATTTGCAGGGGAATGTTTGGTCAGAAGTCTTCAAGTTTTGGAATTTCTCTTCTTTGTCCAAGGATTAGAATGATGGCAGAGACATTACAGTGAGACATTAAGGCAGTCTACCGCTTCCACGTAAGAGGAATGTGCTGCAGAAATACACTCAGTAACTCTCGCAAAGATGATCACATATCAATGTCACAACCACCACAATTTTGGGTAACTCTTCTTCTAGTGCACCAAGCAAAGGCAACGCCATAAGCCAGTTTTTTGTCACTCATTATTGAGTCTCTCTGGGAGAGTCCTGGTTGAGTTTTTTATTTGTTCATGAAACAAGCACAAAATGAAACAGCACACATGATATAGATGAATAAAAGTGAACAAGAAGAAACAAAATGTGGTATTGAATTTCTTGACCAGTGATTATAACTTGTGCTTGCTGTTTTATTGTATCGAACATGGTTGGTTATCAGTATTGATAAACCCCCGCAGGTTACCAGTTGGATAAGTTAGTTTCACTTTATGGTGCACGAGTTGGAACATGGTTTGCATTGCTTACTCTGGAGGGGAATTAATATACCGATGCTGCAGCTGACTTGTGCTGTCCACTCATTTTGATGCTGTTGTGATAATCTTGGATCGTAATAAGATCTCTTCTTGAAACTGATCACTGTGTGTTCGTTGAAATGCCTGAATGAAATACTTGTACACTAAAGAATGAAATGCCCAACCGACTTTGTTGTGGAACTGTTCTGGTAACAGGACCAAACTCAGATGAAATGCAACGGCGTCTCTTCCAATCCTTCACATAAAGGGCAAAAAAATTCCTCAATCGACAATATTGGTCGAGCTTACCACAGAGTATTGTGAGATTTGGGAATGTGCGAAGAAGGATTTAGAACTCAAGAAGTCGTTTACAGACGCTAATCTCTACGTCCTTCAATATGTAAGGTTTCTTTCCTTGTTCAAAGACTGTAAAGGACTTAAAATGCATGGAAATTTTATAAGATAATTCCATAGCTTATTTTTAAGGTGAGAAGTCGTCAACTATATAGCATTACAACGCAATCACCACTTATTTACTTGGAAGTAACTTATTTGTTGAAGTTTGAGATTGACGATCGCCTTTGAACAGTGGCTAGAAAAGGAAAAGAAGAAAGAAAGCATGACGGATCATATTGATCCCGGGTCGGTCGTGGCTTACATTGGATCAAGGTGGTCTCACTTTTGCAAACCTCGGGACTCACTGAGTTCTACTAGGAGCGTCTATCTAGCCATTTGGCTGAATTTGAAGAACGAGCACGAATCCAATTCAGCGATCTATTGATTATGCGAGAAACCATATTACATGCCCCAGTATCTTTTGAGTTCGTTTATATGCTCACACAGTATGATGGACGTCCATTTAAAGTAGATATAATCCGGCAATTAGATAGGTTGTTGTCGTCGTTGTTATCGTTATTGTATCTGTCGTTAACAAACTGGGGCCGCTTTTGGGGTCCTATAAGAAAAAGAGGGGACCCGAACTGTGTGCGAAATTGATTAGCTATATAGATAGGTGTATTTTACTTTGGTTGTTGGCAATTTATGGATTCAAAGGTACTATATGAACTGTAAAATAACTTTTACAATTACAAATATTTATGAATGGAGGTAACTTAACATCGCTGAATTGAATTTACGTACACAAAATACAACTTACGAACCTTATTTTTATATGTGATACATTAAGGTATGTTACTAGGGGTTAGGACCTGCCTGGACCGCCCGGACCCGGACCGGACTGGCCCGAAACCGGTGGTTCCTAAAGGAAGCGGTCTGGTTCTCGGTTCCATGAGTAGATTCGCCCGCCTGCCAACCTGGACCGAACCGGTATTATAATAATATATATTAATTTTTATTATAAAAAAATTCAAAATTGTTTGGTTGAAAAAAATTAAATTTTGAAGCCCCATGTTTAGAATTCTTATTATTCTATTTGGAGCTCTAATTTCCTATTCACCAAATAGCCCTTGCAATTCTTATTGTCGAAGTTTCGAAGGGCATAGAAAAGGTTAGCGTCTCTTAGTTTCATCTTCTCCGTCCAACTCTTCAAAACTTCGACAAACTCGTGCGTAGCTAATTGGTTGTTCTGAAAGAATTAGAAGTGAAGCTATAACACTTTGTTGCTTAGCCCAACACAGATGCCACATCAATTTGTTCTTTTGTTGCGAGTTTCTTCAACATCAAAATTAGTTTGGCAACGCGAGAAACTTCATCATTTTGGTTCTAATCTCATATCATTCTTTTACCATCTTCATGGTCAAGAATTCAACAAGAGGTGACTATAAAAGCATGCTGGGCTTTAAAAGTTCTAAATGTTACATGCTTATGGACATAAGTGCAATCGAATTTTGTTCATCAATGCATATTGAGTAGGTGTGATTGCTTGTGAGACCGGTTCCATGGATCCACCTGGGAACCGGACCGGACCGGACTAGTGGTCTGGTTCTCGGGTGGATCCGTGGAACCAACGGAGGGTTCCCGGACCCAATTTTTTAGAACCAGTCCTTAGTGGGCGGTTCCTTGTTCTAGAGTGGGAACTGCCCACCGGACCATGCATACCCCTATATGTTACTACCTTAAGATTTTGTTAACAATTTACTAAGATTAAGTATAATTAAGATCATCAAGGATTAGTATTCACTCAGTTTACTAATTACACATAAAATACTACTTTAAATGTGCATTGCATCTTAAATTACTACTTTGAATTACTTCTCATAAGGTGGGCTATTCTCTTAAGAAACGTTTCTACATTGAAGTAAGTTTTCTTTTTGTAACATGAGAATGCTTAGACTTAATAATTTTCTTATAACATAGTAAATTATCTCAAACTATCGCAAGTGATGTAGTAATTGATAATTGACTGTAAAGCTAAGGTAAATTGGCTAAACTCCTGATAAGCTGGTTGCACTTATTGTTTATACAATTTTGTCAAAAATAGTAACATTCTTTACACTTCGTAAGTTGAGCATGTTATTACTAGTAATTATCCAATAATATAATAATTTTCTTCAATTAATCGTTATTGGTAGTTCTATTAGGGTTTGCAATTTCCCATTGTTAAGAGTAACTTCTCTTTATTGTTCGTAACTCAACAATGATATTACTAAGTAATTGTCCTGCTATAATGTGATTTTCTTCAACATGCCATAATTTGTAGTTCATGTCCTTAGTAATTACGCCTCCAACAATTCTAACTTGCCTGAAATCATTGTGATTTCAATTGCAATAATTGATGGTACTTTGCTTTATTACGTAGTAGTTAAGCTACATTGCAGTAATAAGAAATTCCTATCACTTAGTAATTTACTAATGGAATAGTAAGGCACTCGAAATTGTCCTTATAACCAATAATTGACCTTGATAATCCTAACTCACCTTTAAGTCCATCTAAATGGTAGTTAGTAATTTATTTTTAGAGTTTGTAAATGAACTCAAGTTATTGCATGCTCAATGGTCTTCATGAGTGTAACCTCTCTTGAGAAATAGTAATCAACTTATATATTAGAGTTAATATCATGAAAAACCTCAAATTGATATATCTTTGAATCATGGATTACTGCCCAGGTTGTGCATTTTCGTGGCCAAGTGAGGACCGAGGTCCTGGCTGAGTGCACGCTATTCACGTTTGAAAAGTTTTGGCAATGAGACATCTCTCGGCCTTCTTATCGGTACAGAGTTGAGCGAGTCTTACCAAAGGCACAATTTTGAAGTCCTTTAAATGTTGCAGTTCCTTGGTCA
Source organism: Corymbia calophylla (assembly GCA_014182845.1). Taxonomy (NCBI): domain Eukaryota; kingdom Viridiplantae; phylum Streptophyta; class Magnoliopsida; order Myrtales; family Myrtaceae; genus Corymbia; species Corymbia calophylla. Next base: position 26,949,236 of record CM024694.1, read on the forward strand.
CGAACTTAAGGTGGTAAAGGTCATGTTAATGTGGCCCGATGAGGCCCCGGCCAAGTTCATGACCGAGAGCATATGCCCCAGTGATGTTATTATAAGAAGGTAAAGAATTAGAATCTGGAAGCATTGAAACTAATACAATTTTTTATCAAAACGATATTTGTCAAAGTAGAAGCATGACACTTGGCTAAAGGTTTTAATGGAAAAATGACCAAAAAAGTTATAAATTTATTGTGATTATGTCATTTTTAGTTTTAAAACTTTTATTTTGCCAATTGAGTTATAAACCTTTGTTTGTGCAAATTCAGTCATCTAGTCAATTTTGGTTGGTTAGTGCTAACATGGATGTCAGCCATCTTATGTGACGCCACTAGTGCTAATGTGGATAATTTTTAATAATATTTTAATATTTTTTTATTTCTCTCCTCTTTTTCACTTCCTTCTTCCCCAAAGCCTTGCTAGCCTTGGGGAAGCTTGGCCATGGCTGGGCAAGACTTGACCTTGCCCAACCAAGCCACCCATTGGGCTAGCGAGGCTCGCCCTCGCTAAAGGCTATGTGAGGTCATGGCCTTCAACCTCATGGCTTAGTGGGTGGCCTAGGTGAGGCTCAATTGGCAAGGTCAAGCCTTGCCCAACCTTGCCCAGCCATGCCCAGCACAGTCGATGTCCATGTCAATGTTGACCGATGAAAAATGACCAAATAGATTGAATTGGCACGATAAAAGGTTCAAGACTCAACTGACAAAAAATAAAGGTTTAAGACAAAAATGATATAACTATAATAGGTTTAAACTTTTTTTGGTAATTTTTCCGGTCCTTAGTGGATGATCTTTGCCAAGTCGGACTTCATTTCTCACAAGATGTTTAGGTGCTTCAGGAGCATCACAATCCAACATTTTCTGGGTATAATAAGCTATGGATTCCCTTATTTTCCTCAATAAAAGAAAGTATAAATAATTTGAAAAGAGTTGAAGCTTCGTGATTAGTTGAATGGACAATCATTTGATACTCTTGAAGGTCTCTTCTCTTTATCGTGGAGGGTCATCGTGAGAGAATTATGAGCCTCTTTATGCACATCAATATTGGAGAAATGGCAAGCAAATGAGAGGTTTCAGAGCTGAAATGGGGAGAGAATTAAAGCACGTCAGAGACAACGTAACTGAGGATATTAATTCAATAAGCGACGAATTCCATCTCAACTTGTATATAAAATTAATATTTGAGCTTTACCCCAATAACTACTCTTATTATATGAAAAGGGAAAGATGAGGAATTAGAATCTCTATTTTCTTAGGAGGTTGGGGATGTTTAGTTTTAGGTGTGGATTTCAACTCTTATGTTTGTAAAGAGGCAGGGCAAAAAATCTAAAGTGAGTTAAGTGTTAAAATAAGATAGATAAAAAAAAAGAAGATTATAAATGAAATTATCTTAGTCGGAACAAATTTGGGATAGTTTCAAATCAGCCTGAGGAATACAAGAAAACTCCCCCAGCAAAAGAGATTATTGTCGGTCACTACACCAATCTTGTTGGATAACACGTCGCACTAAGTTCTTGTAGCTGTAGAAGCCAGGACTAGCAGTCTCGACATTGCATTGTAGAAAACCGCACGTTCATTTGTGTTTGTTAAGAGAAAAGACCAAAGCGGCCAAGAAAATTATTAAGATTTGGGGTTTTAAATGAAAGTGAGTTCAAGCTCGATCCTTATGTTAATTTCCTCACGTTAATTTCGAAGGGTCCAATGACAATCCACTAATTCCGATATGAATTCAGAATAGAGTGCAATGCTTTTGCGCAGATTTGATGAGGGCAGGTAACCCATCGTCTGGTTGTGGGAGAGGGTCACGGCCCTTGCTGGCACAAAGGGGCAGCAGCACTACTCCTATGCAGCCCTGCGCTTAGTCTTCGATTTTTTATTTTTTTATTTTACTTTGTTTGAATTTTCTAATTTTATTAGCATTTGAGTGGCTTTTTCAAAATTTTATATTTTTAAATTTTTCATTATTTTCAATGTACCATATGCAAATACATAAGTACCAAAACTTTCAAAAGATACATTTAGATGTCAAAATTGAAAAGAAATGAACACTTAAATGCTAATAGTGAGCCATATCGGATTTTCAGCAAGCCACATCGGAATTTTGGCTACCACGTAGATCAATGTTATTAATAAAATAATGTCATATTGAACTTCTAACAAACTCGCCAGAGTTGGCACTTAAGTGAAACTTTTAAAAATTTTGGTATTTATATGTCCACCAGTGTCAAGTTTTGGCACTTGAGTATAATTCTTCCCTTCATGGTTACTTTAACAGTTGAAGAATGATTAAAAAAAAAAAACTGAAGGATTAAAGTGACAGATCAAAAACAAGTTTTAGCACTTGTATAATCATTACCTCAGAAGTATATAAAACATAACATGGATGAGTTACAAGCTGTATGTTCTTTTTGGGGCTCATAATATTAGGTGTCGTGGAGCACCTAACGATTTGTGAAGAAAGAACAAGAATAATATGTACCCTATTATACTCATGAAATGCATGGATTATCTACACATTCACACATCTTGAGCAATTACACGGTTTCATACCAGATCTCAAGGAATGCTTTAATTTCAAAGTTCATTCAAAAACGTTTGATGCATTAATGATAGGGGGACTTAAGTTTGGTTTGCTAGTTTTGTTCCTTCAAATTTAAAAGATTCATATGAAAGAGTAATTCATAGTCTTCTTTTATTTAGTTCGAAGGAGAAGTGTACACATCTAATTGCGAATCTTTGCACTTTTGAGTAAGGTTTTACATGGTCGTGTAGGTAAGCACACGCAAATCTTCAGTAATATTGACGATACTTTGCCGCGACAATTTTTCAGCGTTTGGTCGCTCAAGGACCAAAGTGATTAGCCATAAAAAAGAAAAAAAGAGAGCATTGTTCGGTCATTTAGTTGAAGAACATACATGGGCAGCAACGTTTCACAATTAATGGAAGTTCATGGACTCTGGGTTCATCATTTCTTCCACACTCATGAAACTGGACGATTCTGAGGTGCAAAGGTTAAATATTTTGAATCAAGACGAGGCTTATTCCTTTTGTACAAGGGCGATACATGGCAAAATCCAGAGTGCAAGAATCACACTGAGATAGCCAATTCAATTAGCACATCCACATGTAACGGAGTTGGAGAGAGCTTTAGATGTAATGTTGAAGCAAAACCTGAAGACTAATCAATTCTCATATCACACTGGAAACAAATCGAAACGGGCTACGACATTTGACATTCTCGTATTCTCTGTGCATGGCAGCAATTGCCTCGTATCAAAATCTAGAGGCAACAGAACATTCGCTAAGAAAATAGATTACAGGTAGGTATCAAAAGTTGGTACGCCAGTGTTTCCATTAAAAAGAATGGTACAATAATGAAAACTGAAAACTTCTAAAACGTCACCTATGACTTGGTGAGAAAAACATCTGTTCTTTTCCGCCATCATCTGCAGGAAACAAGTATAGGACCGTCCATAGCAGTTATCAATCTTTACATACCAGTAGGATCCTTCAATCGAGACCATCTGGTTCAATTCCTTTATCATTTGCAACACCACAATCATATGAGCTTTCTTTGAAGTTGCTCATGAGTGATTTCGTCAAATTGCGAATGCAGACCAAGCATGTCAGAGGCACTGGAGTTCTTCACCAGTAACCCCTGTGGTATTCATTGACTTGCATCCCTCGAACCTCCGAGAACCTCAGGTCCAACAGGGATAGATGCGAACTCAAGCTGGAAACTTGAAGATCCTTTGCGCGCAGTATCTGTATCTTCCTGGACATATATACAAGGATGTCATCATGTACGTGCTTCATGAGGCCACATTTTGGCCTCCTTTCCTCTCTACCTCCTCAATTATGCGCAAAGAAATTGCATCACAGGCCTTCAACCGAATGCCAAACTGCTGTCACCTTCGCTTGAATGACACAGTTGCTAAGAACAAGTGATACCAGTACACGTGCCTTGCTTTAGTTGAAGAAATAAGGGGACTTCAGGACCTCTTTTAGATCAAAGTCTCCTCTCTCAGGTAATGGAGGGAAACGTGACTCAGGAAAAGCTTTCTGAAAACTCTCTATTAACTGCAGCCACAGACCCAAAGAATAAAAAGAGAATCATGATGCAGAATACAAATGGTGTTAGTCATGCATCTAATATACTCTTTGACTCCACCGAAAGGAATGCACCCACAAATTGGGGGTGCATTTGCTATTCAGAAAACTAGAAGCTGAAACACTAAACCTTCGGAAGATCTAAATGAGAAATACTAAAACAATTATCATGTTTTATAAAAAAGAATAAAAATCATGTTTTTGTTGTAAAAGGACCTGGAATAGTTTTTTTTTTTTTTTTAAACTTCGAAACACATCAATGTCAGTCATTAAGTATATTTGGATGCTAGTAATCCCAACCAAAAAAGGAAAAGAAAGTATAGTCAGATCCTGGTGTCAAACTTCATCACTGTCTCAGTGGCTTGCTATATAAAAATATGCTGAGGAAGAATACTTTTTGCAATTTTATCCAAATGTCCCTGTAAGTTGTCTTTCAATCTGATAATCAGTAGCTACACGTCCCTCTTTCCTGAAATATTTACATGACAGTACTACCGATGTATATTACATAACTAGTGACTTTCTCAAATTCCATAGCCGAGCTATCTGATTTCAGCATAGCGGATAATTCCAGAGGGATTGACACATATGAATGCATAAAAACGAACATGCACTTACCTTTTTTTTTCAATAAACGAACATGCACTTACATGAAGCAAGCATTGTTTACAAGTTAGAAAAAAGGAACTGTGGATGGACTGTGAATCAATAGACCATATGTTTAACTCAACTGGTCCATCAGCTTTCTTCAACTGCTGATTCACAGCAACATAACTCAAAGTGCTAAAATTGTTTAAAACCCCATCATAGCACAAATATAAGATGACAGAGTGAGCTTTACCCAACCTGGATCAACAGAAATTCGATTTTTTAACATTTTTCCCTTGTTTCTTTTTCTTTACCTACTGGAAGTTACATGTATGATATTGTGAACAATTTAGAAGCAATTTATGTTTTGTGATGGGTACCTGCCCATTTAAGTAGTCACTGGTACGATTTTGATTTCAGCACCATTTATTCATACAACTTACAGAAAACTACAAAAATAGAAAGCATTTCAGGCTTGTTGAAAATGGAAAAGTACTTACATTCTCGAGTATAGGTGCCTCGTACAGTTCAACAAACTTCTCCCTCAGAATCTTGTTCATTTCATCAACATCGCATGCATGTGTCCAGTAAGAATCATGGACTCCTGTCACCAGATTTCCGGTAAAGAACAAGAATAATTCTCACAGATGTTCAGAAATCCACAAAAAATAAGTAAATATGTAAAACCTGCAAAGTTTAAGCCAGCATCTTTGCATGCAACAGCAGTCATCATCATGTGTGAACCATCAAGGGAGTGGACAAAGTTTGGAGGAAAAGCCGTCCTCTGCCGCTTTACCATGACCTGGGGAAAATTACAATAAAGATTGTTTCATAAAACTTTTTATAATTAAACAACAGTTGAAAAGGAGTTTTAGCAACAACCTATCGCATGGCCAGGCAATTTAAAAGGTTCTTTACAATAGCATGCTCGACATGTGAGATCAACATTCACAATGGTGCCAGATACAAAAGGCAGCTCATGTATATTTTACCGGTGGCAAGCCACTTAATTCAAAAGGCTAATAATTGAAAAGAAAAAGGAAACACTACACATTAATTACCTTATCAGTTTCTCTTTGTAGCGTCAACACCTGGAGGGAAGTTTTAATCTGCATGCAATTCAAGGATAGTTTGATTATTCATAACTGATATAACATACATAGAACTGTCTGTAACAAAACATTCCTTCATAAGATTACCAGGTGCCTTCCTAGCTGTCTATAGGGTTGTACAACAGGCAATCCCAGAGGAGTGGTCCACCTCACTGGCTTATTTTCTGAGGCTATTACCTGTTGAAATTAGACTTCAACAGCAGCACTGAAAAGAAATATCATACAAACTAACAAGAAGACACAAGTACTTAAAGCAAGAAAAAGTCTTGATTAAGAAATGCAACATGAAAATGAGAGCATTGAGAGAGAGAGAGAGAGAGAGAGAGAGAGAGAGCGAGAGGAGTTCTACTATGATTTATAGCTTGCTTGTAATTAACAGAATGTTATTATTATTTTTTTAATTGTTCTTACTAGTGCTTTTAACAGCTGACTAAATTGATTGCTGTAATTGACGCATTGATGACCGATATATCAGTTCAACATAAGAACACTAATGAGCGTTTGTTCAACATAGACAAAACAAAAAATAGAGTAGTCTATAATTCGCCGACCAAATTATTCTATATCATCAATCTCATCTTGGCTCATGAAAATCTACTTCATCTATTTTGCAATTTAATCTCCGTCGGACTTCAAGCAGACATTAAAATGGCAATGAAAGCTGTGAAATCTGCATGCAGCACAAACCTTAGCACATTCCCCCAACCAGCCCATAATGCCTCTTGCAGCTTCAAACATCTCTCCCAAGGCAGTCAGTGTGGTCTGCTCATGCATAAAATCTCAGCAAAATTGATGATTTATTGAAAAGATAGCCCTTAAAGTGCGAAATTCACTTACTTTAGCAACATAGCAAGATGCAGCAAACAGCTCATCATCATCTGCAACAGCGTCACGTTCCTTCAACCTCCTCTTGATCTGGTCACGAGCACCAACATAGGTGACTCCATAAACTGAAGTCATCACAGTCTGCTTTACCAATTTTCGGTCTACCTGAAATAATTCAAGGCATGGCAAGAAACTGTTAGTCTTAGCATTTAGCAGAACGACACCAAGAAATTTAGAAAACAGGCATAGCTAGTTCATAGCCTTCTCAAACATCACTGAACGATCATTTCAGGCAATTACTTCAACAGGTGCGACCTGATCCTATAAACAGAGAGGCATTCAGTCTCGCGAGTCATTCATAAAGGTCCCCCAGGGAATTCCTTTACTAAGTCATAAAGGAATATTTAAAATAATTTTCTTTTCATTTCCACTAAGTTAAACGTTTGTGAGGTTGGGATTTGAACCCTTAACTTCACATCAGGCTGTCCCCAGACTGCCCAGCCCCCTTCCTGCCTCTTAAAAGCTCAGTGACTTAGATTGTGACGTATTCCTTAAACATTCTATTGGGTTTTCAATGAGTCTGTTGGCCTACTCATTGACGGAATAGCTGACATCTGGTGCCTAGCTTTCCAGTAGAAACTGTTGTTGGATTATGGTTTCTTTTCAACAATGTATGCAACTGTTTGCATTACCACCTATTGTCAAACATGAATAAAAGGTCTATCCGATGAAAATAGAAGATTTGAGATTTTTTGGGTGATATAAATCTCCACACATCCATCAAAGAGACCAGACCATGATTTTATTAATCTAACTTCTAGTTCGTTCAAGTGCGTTGCTGCAACTAGTGTTCCCTGCTCAAACCTTAGTCCAGCCATTTCAGAATCATGAACCCATGATACCTGATTGATTAATCGCCTAGCATGACGGGCATTTGGATTTGTTGCAGGGTCTTTCTCCGCATCCCTCTGCATGATATCGACAACCCTGAGACATGAAAAGAATAGGATGTAAGACTGGCCTAACATTGGTATTGGTCACATTAATATTTTGTTCTGATTATGACATATTTATACCAAAAAATACTTAAGCAACAGTAAGGCAAAGTAAGGCAAAGTGCAGAATGTTTGGGTGAACCTGAATAGGGAAAAATTAGCAAACAGCATAAAAACAACACCAACATTGCTATAGGCATTTTCAGTGATGTTTGGGAGTGCTTCTGAGGAAAAGTGGGTTTCTTCTGAAAAGATAGAACAGCTCCCAGTACATTATCTATAAACTCTTAAAAGCAAGAGTAGTCGGAAGCTAAAATAAAAAGCTAATTTTCAAGAAACAATTTCGGCGTGGTTTTGCAATTTCCCACTTCACAATTGCCTTACAAGCCAATCACTAAGAAAGCACTTTCTATAACCAAGGCATTTTGAAATATCATCTGCTAAACCCTTTTTCATAGCCACACCTACAGCACAACAAAGCATCAAAGATATCTTAGTAACCCCGAATGCATACCTTTCCCCATGTCAACATTGTTGGCAAAAGGAATCTCATTTTAGATCTTTATATTGCCATCTGAGATAACTCTAGTTGTAGACGTGGTTCTTGCTATACTCACAAGATCATGCTTTTAAAAGGCTTTTGCTTGTCCTATCTATAAGATTGCCAAGTTCAGGGTACTGAAATAGCACCTCCAATTTATTTAATCATTGATGAAGGTTTTAAACATCATCCTAACTCTTTAATCTTGGCCTATTTCTACAGTAGTCATCAACCTCGTTGTTGAGAGAGAGAGAGAGACAGAACCTGGAAGCAATTTCTGAGTAAACATCTGCAGGTTTGTCTCCAGCAACCAGGTTCACTGCAGCAGCTCCCAGCTGCAAAATAAAGTGGTATATCTTCATAGAAACACATCCAGATGAACAGGACCGTATAACATATTATATAAATCTCATAGAGCACAATCAAAGCATTTTCTGTATCACAGTCATTGGCTACTTATACAAATTGGGGAAAGAATAAGCACAAGTTCCACAAAAATGAGCTCGTTTTATATGACAGGTACTGCCTACTTTAGGGAAAGAAGATTGGACTGAAGACAAGTTTATGTGGTACTCCAAATTCAATAAGAACATTACATAATTAAGAGTAATGCATTTCTGAATCATCTCTGAAGCTGATTGTGATGGAAAAGTAGATGCAAAATATAATAAATAGCATTAGGAACCTAAATTTACTGCAAACTCTAGATAACTTCAAAATTGAAGAGTATAAATAGTACAGAAGCATACATTATACAGTTTGTGATATACAACACAATGCCCCAAACGAAAAGTTAGAATTGCATACAAAATTCACTTTAAAAGAGATACAGCAAGTGCCAGCCATGAAAACCAAAACGCATGACCACTAGTGCATCTCAGGCAAGAACAATATGGAAGTATGGCATGAAAAATACTGTCTTCTTTAATTGAGGAACATTAAAAGATCTTGTTACCTTATCCCTCCCCAGTGCAGCATAATGTTGCAAGCCATTGCATGAGCCATCCTTGCACCAATAACATCCCAGGTTAAGTTGCGGACTGTATATGTACTAAAACACAAAAGTATATTCTATCCTGTATAATCAGATCAACTTTCAACCTCAGTGTAACAGCATATTGATTTTCCCAGACAGAAAAGAATTTGAATGTAACGAAAACATTGATGACACAAACAGACTAGTGAATGCCACTTAAGCTTAGGAAGAACACTATTGAACCGCAACAAATTTCCTCACAAAATTGCAGTTTATGCATCCAGACATCAATACACTCAGTATGGTCCAGACGAAAATATTTTCTACTATCGATAGATAAGAACCAATATTAATATGAATAAAGGTAGCCACACTAAGAATAAACAGACAATGCCAGCACCGAGTAAAGAAAAAAGAATATTCAGTCAAATGCAACCTAGATCTCCAGATGCTTAAGCAAGATAGAGAGATGTAACTCTATGGTAAGGGTTTTCAGGTGGCTTATGCAGTTAACAGCTTGATGCATTATACAATGCCATGGTCTAGTGATATCAAATTAGATTGCTATTTCATTTTGAACAAAAGCCCACTAATAGCAATAGCCACAACCACTACTGAACTACCTACTCCTAATTGTATGTCAATTCAGCAGCATGCAACGAATTTTTCTCAAGTCTGCTCAAAATCTCAATTAATCACCCAGTCCACTGAATACCGGGTTAAGTTTCTACAAACCTGGGAGGATTGATGCAGAATACATGGTTTGAAGATCTTTGGAAGGAGTGTTAAATTAGGAAAGATTGATTAGACAATCAACTAGAAGTCTTTTCTTTATTAATTAGGATTTAAGTTTCCGATGTCAGTTTTAGCAGGACATTAAGTTTCCTATTTCAATTATGTTTCTTGTTTATAGATTCTCTATTTCTACTAAGAGTAGAACGTTAGAGAGTCTATACAATCTTTCGGTTTAATAGAGAAGATGTACAATTAAACTTTGCCAGTATTTGCTTTGGTATTGAGTGATGCAATTTTTCTCTAAAAGTGTGATGCTTAAGAAATCCTAGGTTTGATGCTTGGGAAGCTTTGAGTTTAAGCTTAAAGATTTATGCTTCATTATGGGACACATTGTCCTACAGCACTAGAAAAGTTACTCCAATAAAATCAAGTGCCTTGGGTTCTTTTTCATTGGTAGGTATCAACAAAACAACTTGAGATAGAATTTACCGAGATCTGTTAGCACATAATTCATATAAAGATATAATATACCGAAACAGTTAATATTTGGCATGTGTCATGCCAGTTTGAATAAGACCCGTCGTACACTGCAATATTTTGGAATCATATGATTGGTGTAACTATCCCTCCATCTCGATATGTTTTTTATTTTACTTAAGCTCCAAGATTCCAGAATGAAACACTTTAATGAATTCTGGCACAACACAGATGACATCTGCACGTGCCATGAAGTCCAGCTGTCTGTTGAAGTGAACTTGCATCAACAGAAACGCTGGATCTCAAAGTTTGCAGTATTTTCAGTTTCAGAAAAAAAAACTCACTCCCACTGACAAACAAATAATTTCAATTAGCATGGCAAATAGTTCACTAAGCTCAATGCACAGCTATAAAATCTTTTGCATGGACAAATTACACTGATCATGACTCAACACCCAATTACCCACATAATTACATAGATCCATAAAAAATGTGCAGCATACGAAGTCTTGAACCTCAATATTCATTAGAGCAATACCTGGTGGATGGGCATATGCGAAAGATATGCCTCGGGAGACGAGCTTCGTAATGCTTCTGTAAGATTAATACACACTGCCAAGCATTGAAAAGGGTCCTCTGCTTTCAACCACCAACGTCTTCCTTCAAGAGGCCTATCCGCAGAATCAACTATCTCATCTAAATGCTTTTCAGTGAATGCAATTCGATCCTCATAGGACTGCTTGTCCACACCAGCACCATACAGATTTGCCAATTGTATCCTCAGCCAGCGTAAGCCCGACTTTCCTAGAGGGCGTCCCTCAGCAAACTCAAGAATGCCTCGACACAGATCAGAGCCAAGATGGTTTAAATATGGATGCATTGGGTATGCACGACCACGGAAATCGAGGCTGTGTGGGTAAAAGAATCCCTCTTCATCCTTCATTTTGCGTGCCACCTTCTTCCACCAAAAGCAAAATGATAAAAAGCATGCCAGATGTCTGGATAATCAATGATGAGTGGTAAACTCAATTTGCAGGTGAGATTCTTACCGCCAATTTAAGTTCAATATCACAACGCTGCGAATGTCTCTCGGTGTTTTCCTTTTTCGCGGATTTTACTTTCCATTTCCATTTTCGTAATACTGCTTCATCATCTGTTTCAGGTTTTTCTGGCACGGGAACCTTCATCAAGGAAATTAAAAGGGAAGATAATATTTAAATATGACTGTGCTCATAAAAAGATAGATAGAAAAGGTGAATAAGCGTAACACACATCTTCACGGTCAACTAGGCCTCCCAGACGACCTCCACTAGCCCAAATCCTGTCAATGACAGCAAGTACTCCTTTGTTTACTCTCCATTTGGTGTTTCCAAGGGTATCCAGGGCCTGATTCACAAGATAAAAACAGGAAACAATAACTAAGAGAGATCCCAACAGATTAAAACTTTGTTAAAAGAATAGCTGTCTCTCTGCAAAGGGATTTCCCAAGCAAATCAGAAGCAGAAGCATTCAACGTTCTCAGATGACAGACACCAGGCTTGGGTTGTGTAGAGAGAATACTACTGAATGAGACTAAATAATAATTGTTTATATTACCTACCTCAAAAACACATTGTAACTGATCTGTTGGTGTCCTCTTGATAGTCTCACGTTGTTGTCTTGCCCCATGCGTACGCATAACATAGGATGGTAAAAAGAAATATGCTCCTTTATCATAACTGGAGAAACATTGGCATTAAGAGAAAGAACAATTAACAAGCAACAAGCAGCACAGAAATCTCAACAATGATATCCATGCAAATAAATTTACTGTATAAAAAATTATGTCCAAATAGGCTTGTCTTTACTAAGAAAGGGCAAGGAGAACTCTACTCCTTTCCCTTTCTACGAAATTGAAAGGAAAAAATGACAGGATATTGACTGTGTAACTTGACTGCTGCAGTTATAGAATCTTACCCTGTCCATTTTACTGGCGGCACTAACATCGGCATGTAAGGAATCACCATATGCCTTGCCTGTTGTCAAGAATTTGGCATCACTAATTTCAAATATCAAAGACAGTTCAAGCTTCAAATCCAAAATTACTGAAGAAAAGATATGCAGCAATGTGAAAAATTCTAGAGGTAGTGTTGTTCTTACACTTTTCTCAAGACCTTTACGAACCAGCGGGTCACATTCAATAACTCCATATCTCCTGCTACCTTTCCTATGAAAAAGGACCTCCAAAGTATTAGTACAAGCACATGCAACACGGAGAGATAGAGAAGGGAGGAGTTGGGGTGACTTTTGAAGGCATTCTTACTGCGCATCTTTTGTTAGTGTCTTAAGGACATGTGAGAATGCAGGACGAACGTCAGGTGGCCCATCTCCTAGTTGATCCATTGGTGGTTGTATATAGGCAGTTTCCATCAATAACTGAATTAGACGACAGCCAATCTGGAAAGCACAATAACCAGCATCCATTAGCAAGCTAAAGGACCTTCACACTTAGTACTTAAACAGAAGAGATTTCTTTGGATGAAACTACACAGACCTTGACATGGTTTTCCTGACCCCAAGGCTTTGACTCATCCTGTGCCTTCACCAACCCCCTTACTTGCAACACCTTCTGCTTTTTCATTAGAGAAGAAACCCTTTTTCTTAGCTTTTCCTGTTCTTCGTTAGGCTGACCTTCAGATGTCTGAAGATCAGATTCACCTTCAGGATCCTTACTTTTTGTGGACTTTTTCTTTGTCTTCTCCAAAAACTTTTGTAGCATAGCCTGTTCACACAAGGATGATCAAAGTAACATCCAACCACCGTATAGGCACCTGGGTGTCAGAATTTAGCTCCAACCAACTAAAAGAAACACGACTTATCTTTTGCATTCTGACAGCTAGACATGTTTAATGATAACAAACAATGAAATGACAGCAAACTAGAGGGGGAAAAGGGCCTTTTTCTCCTTGACTGGTTCGGTACGTGAATCTAATTATTGTGATGCAACCTAAATTACTAAGCATGCTATCCAGACAAATTTGAAGAATTAGAGACTGCCAAGGAAACGCTTGTTCAACAGCAAAGCTTTGCCTTCCAACATTTGAACATATCCCAACATCAATTAGTCTCATGCAATAGATTTTGAATGCAGAGATATTACACCAGTGAGAAATTGTGCATATAAATATGATATAGCAATTCCCTGGACAACTATCTCCTATTCCATTATTTGGCCAGAGTGAACTTAATCTCATATTGTTTGTACCTAAGATTCTCTTTTCCCTGCTTCAGCACTAATAAAGTCGCATATCCTTGTTTCACACACACCTCATTTTCAAGGGCTTCACCAATCTGGCACGCAGCTTGAACAACCCTGCAGCTGCCATTTCCTCCATTGCTAGACAGTAAGAGTCCCATAAGCTTGTGCATTGTGATCACAGCCATCATATCCGCCGGCAACTGATCAATAAATGGAGCATGAGACGGCTTCGCCTTCTTTTTTCGGCAAAGCTCCTGCTCCGCCACTATTGCATCCCTCAAGGGCTCAAACCAACCGAGGAACAGCGACTTCACGTACGGCAGGTTGGGTGCCAGCTTCTGCTCGCACATGTCCGTCAGGAGCTCTTGATACTCCCTCGCCGCCTCCTCCCACGCCTCGGTCTCCATCTTGATCTGCCTCTTCTTGAGCATGTGGTACTTGGACATCCCCATCCCGGCGATCCTCTTCTGCTGCTGCGGCGGCGGCGGCGGCGGCTGCGGCATCATCCACCGCTGAAGATCGGGAGGGACCTCAATGTGCTTCTTCATCTCCTCCATCAACTCCTGGATTTCCTCGGATCCCGAGAGCTCCTCCTCCGTGGTCGAGGCGATCGCCTCCGCAGCGCCGGCGTAGCTCCTCCAGCAACCGAAAGGCTCCGGCGCCACGAAACCGTCCTTCCACAGAGGCGTGGGCGGGGCCATCCGACGAAGGAGCGGCGGCGACGGCGGGAGCCATGAATTGAGACCCTTTTGAGCCTCCGGCGCGAATTTATTGGAAAAAATGGAGCTTTTGGGAGCTGACAATGAAGCGGAGGCAGGAGTGGAGTTGAATTTCCGGGAAGCAGCTCGCCTGGCCAAGTTCCTCCACATTCTGATTTTCCCCCTTACTTCGGTGGAACGAATTGTAATTGAAAGCAGCTCGAAGAAGAAGAAGAAGAAGAAGAAGAAGAAGAAGAAGAAATGGTTGTGGAGATGGAGGGAGAGAAGATGGTATGGAATCGAAACCGAAGAGCGAGAATGGTCGCAGAAATGAGAGCAGGAGGAGGAAGAAGATGGAGGAAGGAGGCTGCAGCGCCGCCTCGCTAAAACCCTGCATAAACCTATGCTCAAAGCAGAAAACGCTGTAAGAGGAAACATATGCCATGCGGCGTCGTTTGTCAACTTCTTTATAGTTTTATTTCATTGTTTTCGTGTAAAATTCTAAATTTAAATTAATTTTGCTATCTTTCTCTTAAGTATATAAATCTAATTCTTGAAATAACTTAAAAATTTTCACTTTTTTCTTTTTATTATTACGATTTTTTTTTTTGGCGAACACATATATGTCCATTTTGGATAGTTAATTATACAATGAGAACAGAAATTCTAATTTTCAGGGAAATTTCTATTTTTCATTAAGTTTCTTACGTTAAAAATGAATGAAGATTAACATGAAATTCATGAATTTAAGAATTCATTTAAAAAGAGTTTCTCATATTTATGGAAATCCTTCCCTCTTCCATTTTCCAAAATCATTTCCTACTAAATTGCAAAATATGGATAATTACTGAAAAATATTTAACAAAATCCAATCGACGACCAATTTTCTATCATTTCTAAATTCACTAGTTTCAATTTTATTAAAAATTTAGTTACTTTCTCTTCATCTATATTATCTTTATAATGAAAGGTAAATACCTTCTTTTCACAAAGTAAGCCACTGTAAAAGTGAGCGACGTGTGGCGAAGTATGAATTTGGTTAATAAGATGTAATTTTTAATTAAATTAGGAATTGGAAAAAGAAGAATAATTTTTGAAGTGCACAGAACCATATTTTGCTTCAGATGAATCATCAATAATCATCAAGATCGTTGGTGGAAGCACCATGGAAATTTAATTTGTCAATGGCCAATAAGTACCTATAGAAGATACATAAAGTTCCCCAAGCACATTACCAAAAACAAAATTTTATAGGCCATTCAATCACCAAATCTGTAGGAATACCAGACGAGGCTGACACAATTTTACTAGTCTTTGCCTTCCCATAAATTACATAAATCTCTTATTTGCCTTTCCAATCCCACACCACTTTGGTCCAAAAGTGACAAAATTTTGCCTAAGAATGTAGCATCTCCAAAAATTTCTTCAATCTAGAGATCGTCTCTTTACTCATTCCAAGGGTCACTTTACTCATTCCAAGGGTCACTCTCAGCCCTTACTTCCGAGGGCTCTACTACCTCGGCCTCGGCGACCATCGGTTCTACGTCACTCGATTCAGTAGACCCGTCCTCTGATGACTCCGTGGCTTCTTCTTCTTCTTCCATTCTCCCCCATCTCCCGCCGAGAGCCATCGCCATCATCTCGTATATCTTGTTCCCCAACTCAGCTGGGCTGTCAGGCTGTTCAATTGGGCAAGCAGGATAGGGATGATCAATAGATAGCGAGTTGCCCAGATGACTCCTTTTTTGTCATGAGTTCGTAAATATGTGGTCTGCAACGTAATTCAAAAGGAAGGAGGAAGGCAAAGTTCAAGCTTACAGTAAATCCACTGGAAATTAGTGCGGTATCGTATAGGAGGTCAACTGCTCTCATGGCATCCGTGCTGTCTGGCGCATTCTTGCAGGCAGCCTGCAATCATAATTACCAGTCAAATTTCTGGTCTTCGTACATAAAGACTAGTCTCACAAACAAGAAAAATGAAAAGAATGGTTACTCTTCCTCCTTCTCTAACTAGATTTAGAAAGCATAACAAGTAGAGTCGGTATGCTTGACAGTATAACTTGATCTTTGTAGTTCTTAGCAAGAGAGATGGATTCTTTGGGATTAACTTGAACTGGTCATCAGAATGTATGAGCATTCAATAAAAGATGAGTCCTACATTTAGGTCTTTAACAATGGGGTGATCGGGGTTGATCTCCAATATTCTTCTGCCCCTCATGAATTCCAAACTTGAAGTGTCCCCAAGAGCCTGAGCTTTCATCAACCTGCAAACAGAGAATCAGCCCATCTCCTCACATACAATTTGAAAATTGACACTCTTTCAGACCATACACCAACCTTTCCATGTTAGCAGACCATCCAAATTTTCCAGAGACAAGAACACAAGGAGATGAGCTCAACCGTTTCGACACTTGCACTTTAGCCACTTTATCCCCAAGTTGTTGCTTTATCCAATCGCACAGCAAATTATACTCTTGTTTGGTCTCCCTCTCCTTAACCTCATCCTCATCACCTATCATGAGTAGGAATCAATATCATACCGAAGAATCCTATTCCTAATAAAGAGAAGCCACAACATATAAAGTGCACCAAAAGAATGTTTGAACACATTAAAAGAGGAAGCACTAACCAAGCTCCAAATCTTCCTTGCTAATGTCGACAAACTTCTTCTCTTTGTAGGTCTGCAGATTCTGGATTGCAACTTCATCGATAGGCTCAATCAGGTAAAGAACCTGTAGCAAAAGTAGCATAAGCAATCTCTAAAAGGAGATGGAACAAGGAACTAACTGAAGGAGAAAGAATTAGAGATTCAAGAAAACAATAAAAAATAAGTAAGGAACGGCCCAAGAGGAGGAGGATGGAACAATGAAATAGGAAGACAAGACCCTGCTCATTGTAGCTATGCATTTCTTGACCATTAGATTTTCCACTTGCAATGAAATATCTGTAAGCCTTACTTTTTTCTCACTGAAGTGTTACCACAGGTCCATAACTCTTAACGTGTAATCTCCACTACCAATATGGCAGTCCAAGGCCAGAAATCACTGTAATTCATTCATCAAGTTCCCAAACTTATCAAGGGGAAAAGATTTCACATCCAACCACTACCCATATTATTCAAGTGATATTGCTTAAATCAACACTTCCATATTTCCAAAAAGAAAAAATGTATGGGGTCAGAAAACTGAAATTTTTAGAAGGAGACAAAATACTCCATCTTCCTATTCTCATAAATGTAAAAGTTAGTCAACCAGAGATGAAGCAAAGACTAAACCCTCCCCATACCCCTTATTTTTTAATTTATAAAGTGACATTTTTTTCATCAAGTTCACTGCATCAGAACAAACAAACTACTAGATGAGGCTCAATGACACTACAAGCAAAGACCAGTTATATACCTCAATATCCTTTTGAAGCAACTTCTCCAAGAACGGAGCACTCTTTGCGCTCTTCAAGCTGTCAGTGGCCAGATAATAAATGGCATTTTGGTTTTCACCCATGTTTTCAACATAATTGTCCAAGCTCGTCAACTCCTCCTCACTTTTAGAAGTGTGGAATCGCAACAATGGTGTTATGCGTTTATGATTCCCTGAATCCTCAATGCATCCCAACTTCAAAAATCTCCCAAAGTTTTCCCAAAATTTTTTGTAGTCCTGAAAGCACACAAATCAAAGTTTTCAAAATGCAGCAAGCAAATCCAACAAATAGATACAAGAGAAATCTCTAAATGCTTCCCACCTCCTTATTTTCACTTTCTGAAAGCTCTTGAATCATGTCGAACGTTTTTCTTACGAGTCTCTTCCTCATTATTCTTACCTGCAAACATAGTGAAATAGAAAGATGGCAACTTATAGATGTCGAAACTGAAGCCGTCTAGAGAATATAATGCTTGTTTGTTTTAACAGGTAGGTGACAAAAAACTATGCAAGCATAACATTTTATTGAATAAGTAGGACCCTGCTGTCAGCACCACCTACCAAATGACATGTGGATGTAAAAGTCTATTGAGTGAGTGAGAACTGACAAATCCATATGTAACACAACAATTCGTGGAAACAAAAGAATTGACAACTTAAAACTTACGACTCGGCTTTCTTGAAGAATCTCTCGGGAAACATTGAGTGGAAGGTCATCTGAATCCACCACACCCTTTACAAAGCTCAAGTAGCGTGGAAACTGCAAATACAAGATATGAATTATTTAAGTATAATACTTTTCTCGCAAACAGAATATTTAGACACATCAGACAGACAATGATATGGAAACATACCATCAGAACAAAGATCCAGAATGATTTTTTAAAGTGGTTATCAACTATTAAGCCGTATGTTGAAAACATGAGGCTTTATGTCAAGCATACAGGATGGCTTGGTTAGTCTAAAAGGCATAATAAGTTTAATCTCTGCTACTTATTAGACAATGCATAAACAGTCCTTAATAAACACCATATCTCAACATAGTAAACCTAAGACCCATCAGCTCATTAATTAAAAACGTGGGACAGACATATGGGAAGATATAAAGTAGTGGGGGTTTGTATTTGTGTCTAAGCAGCCACATGCTGAAACTACTGGAATCATGAAACATAGCAAGAATGTTCACGAGATGTTTATGTTTCATTAAGCAAGCTTTTGCTGACAGTATAAGAATCAACATGCCAGTGCCGAAATTATCCAAAACCCCACACAAACCTGTAGAAGAAGAATCAGTTCCTGTATTCAGTTTGAAGCGCCATTAAGACTTACCAGTTCACCATCAAAATCATCAGAAATGAACACACGCTTCACATACAAGCGTATGTTCTTTGTTTTGGGGTTTACTACGTCTTCATTGTTGAGAGGTCCCATTCCGGGAATATATAAGACACTCCTGAACTCCACCTCTCCCTGCACATATTTTGGGTCAAGCTCCACATGGAGGAGAGTATTATGCTAGATGAAGGAAGAAGATTATGCAGTACCTCAGTGGTGAAATGAGTGTATGCAAGTGGATCAAGAAATTCATTGAAAGTCTTCTTGTAGAATTCTTGATAGTCTTCTTTCTCAACTTCTTTGGCGCTCCGCATCTACAGCATGCAAAGGACTATAAATTTCACACGACGTCGTTTGCAAGCACATGTTGACATGGCACAAGAGCAAGCAACAATACCTCACTCGAAGAAAATTATCAGCAGAAAAGAATAATTTCAATAGCGTGAAATTGTGTTATGAAAACAAATAATAGAAGAAAAAACAACTCAACACTACTTCATACCCATATTGGTTTTGTCTCATTTGCCAATTCCCAGTCCCAGTACTTCTCAGTTTTAGTTGTCTTCTTCTTCTTTTTCTCCTCCTGCATCAAAGAAACAAACCCACTTAAATGTCATCTTAGCAGAAATTGACACCGTTAACATCTATAATGCTGCATTAATTACATCTGGCTTTGCTTCTTCTCCCTCCTTTGGCGGCTCCTCCTCTTCGACCTGGCCAATTTCAGATGTTGACATCAGTGCACTAAATGCCACCATTTTAATCAACGAGAAAATAGAACTCACAGAAAGTACTACAGTGACAAAGCCTCTTTTAGCTTAATAGCAAATAGACATCCCAACCTTATCTCTATGCTAAAACCTGCATAAATTAGTCAGTGTAGGTTCACTTTCTAGTCAACAGGGTTAACCTGAAAATTGCCTAATCGGATAATATTGGGCAGTCCACTAGAAAGTTATTGCACTATAAATGAACGCATTGTTGATATTATATGCCTATAATTATCTAGGAAAATAAATTAATTTGAGAGGAAATTAATGCTGGAAAATTCCTAGTATTATAAATCAAATAAAGAAGAAAACAACAAATTCACCGGCCATTCATGATTCTGACTTCCAATTTCCAAACAGCTCTCAAAGACATAGAGACCATTTCTTCACTGACTTCAACGCCAGCAAAATCTCAGAAAGAAACATACACTTTGCATACAAAGGGGACTGACCTCAATTGTCCTTGATTTTTCTTGCCATGTATAGATGGGGAAGGAAACAAACTGTGAATAATTTTTCACCAGATTCTGTATCCTTGTCAGCTCTGAAAACTCGTATTTGTCATCTTCCTGCAAAAAAAAAAAAAAAATTGATAAAGAGTGTGAAAATACCATTGCAATCAGCAGAAATTGAACAAGTACTTTTCAAGAGCAAAAAAGCCGATTGTTAAAATTGACAACAAGGAGAGTATCATATTGTTCCCAAGAGACATAATATAGTAGACAGAAAATTCTATTATTAACTGAATTAAGATAAAGCAGATCCAATTCTATCACATACAATCTATCATCAAGGTCTTTCTCAAAGACAGACAGAGATAAAATATCTGGTATAAATGGAGGATGTATTGAAACTTCAAACCACATGCTTGTGGCTTACTAAAGTAATTCTCCTAGTTACAAGTATACAAGTTCAAATCAGATTCTAAAAGGAAAAAGTCAGCTGGTGTCAGTGCACCAACTCCAAAAAATAAATTTGCCAAAAAAACAAAGGGAATAAATTGTTTTACTTGCATAAGATATGCTTGACTCTTGACTATTGAGTATGATAACCTCTTATGTTGGCTCCTACATATTACACTCAAACGTCTAACTCTTTATAAAACTATTTGCGAAAATTGCAGCAAATCTACAAGCCCAAAGATTAATAAAAACTAACTAAGGTGGATTCATCGATTTTCAAGTCCAATAAGTCACCAAAGTGTGCGATTCAACTAACACAATACCCGCAAGTACAGAGTAATTTGTGTTCCACGACGAAGAAGCTTCTCAGGATCTGTCTCCTCTCTGATCATATACAAACTGCTATCAGCTACTGCTTCCCACACGTACTGCTTATCTGATCTTGGGCTCTTTGTCGAAACAACAACCTACTAGACAGGAAGATGAGGAAAGCCTCAGGAAAATAATTGCAATGAAAAGTAAAACTCCCCATGCCAATTTAAAAAAATTACAAATGGACAAAGGTGTTTTAATGGTTAGCTTAAGGACACCTTCTCAGCCACTAAAAAAGCAGAGTAGAAGCCAACACCAAATTGACCAATCAAACTATTGTCTGCACCAAGATCCTTATTTTCCTGAAAGTATAAGTTTAACGAGTTAGGTTCAAATTCTGGATATCATTTGTACACCAACTAAACTGTCGTATGATGGAGTTCAGGGAGATGGAAAGAAAAACAAGGACCTTCAGAGCCTTCAAGAATTTTGAGGTACCACTCTGAGCAATAGTTCCAAGACAGTCAATGAGTTCCTCCTTTGTCATTCCAATACCAGTATCTCTGAAATCTCATATATCACCATCCACATCCCATGAATTCCTCAGTTATTATAAAATAAAACCATATTCAACTATAAGCTATATTAGACTTACGTGATCGTGATGGTTCCATTGTCAGGATCTGGTTTGATTCTTATCTCCAAATCACCAGCATCTCCAAGAAGAGCAGGCTCAGTAACACTCAAGAACCTCAACTTATCAAGGGCATCACTAGCATTGCTGATAAGGGGAAAAAGAAATCAATTTCAGCCATAAATCACAAATAAAGGCAACGCTTAAAATTTTCACCGAGAATTTAGTAGTCGTTCCACATAGAAATGAAGATATAAGTGCGATAGGAATGCTCACCTGACAAGCTCTCGAAGAAACACTTCCTTGTGGCTGTATAAACTATGGACAATCAAATCCAATAGACGACTGACCTGCAAAAAAGTGCAAAGTTTAAATTTATCGGCACAGAAGCGGAGGGTACAGTCCTACACGGTTGGAAGACAATCTAGAAGTCACATTGAGATCACAATTCTTCAAAACAATCAACCAATCATAATATCTTACAGAGTAAATCCTTGTGTACTACTCGTCATTTTAAAATGTTCTACATGCCAATCTCCTTCAATATAACAATCACTAGCTTCCATTTTCAGTCATCAGAAATACCGTATATGTCAACTGTGAAATTAAACCTCAATTCTCACTCAGTTCACACCAAACAACGGCAAGAACTCAGACTCCCGCATGTTCAATTCTCACTCAGTTCACACCAAACAACGGCAAGAAACTCCCGCATCTTCAATTCTCACTCAGTTCACGCCAAACAACGGCAAGAACAAGAACTCAGACTCCTGCATGTTCAATAAAAAACAAGGCGAGGCGAGACCCACCTCGGCTTGGTACTCAAACTGCTCGCCGGATGTCTCGTCAGCCTCCTTCTCGGCGACCGCGGCCTCGCAACGGATTGAAATCCGATTGTTCCTCTTCTCGAGCTTCCAGTTCAACCCGCCGCACGAGAACCCCCTTCTAAGCCCATTTTGTGGCACAAAAGCGCTCCTCAAGCTCAAGACTTTATTGCCGTTCCTCAGTGAAAACGAAGACGACGATGATGGGAGGAAGCCAGGGAAGCATGGGGCAAGCCTCTGCTAAGCGCTGGAGCCATTTGGGACTCGGAAACCCTAGATGGTTTGGGAATTGCAAAGTACTTATCTTTTGAAGTTAGGAGTGACGATGAGGGAAAGTGAGTGAAGAAATAGGTCGAGGGTTGAGAGAGGGTTTAAGAGGAGGAGGGGGTTCTAGAAGTTGAGGCATTGGAAAGGGAGGAGGCTTCGCGGCTCCGCTTGGCAGTATATGTTTGTGGGATTGTAAGGTCTGGATGCTGCCATTTCAGCAGTAACAATATCCTCTTGAATTTTCCATTCGTCTCCAATTTTTGGGTAAACAAGAAATTATTATTTAGCTCTGTTTTATTGAGTGGGAAAAAAAAATCCTTTACTTAGAATAATCAATATAAACCCATTTCAACAATAATTATTAGATCATATCAATTTCATACAAAATTCATGCCCTTGAATGTTTGAGATGAAATGAAAGAATTTCTCTTAAAATTCCGTCGCTTACTTTTTAAATTTGTTTCCTTTATTCGAAAGCGTAAGGTTTGCTACCTTTAAGAATTTACTAACGCCTTTGGACTAAAAAAGTTCATTTGGAAAGAAAAAAAATGGTGTAAGTTGGGTAATTGCTGGATCTCATACAATCATAAATATGGCAGAACTAACATCTTGTGTTTGCCCAACAAATGCATTAGCTCAGGAGATTGATAATAGTTGGTCTTGGCCGAAAGACCAAAAGAAATAGTGAGAATGAGCAAATATGCTTGTGCTATGGGCCGATTGTTTGAAATCGAGACATTATTGCGACTCAAGTTTTCTTGGATTGTTTGGGATCGTTAGAATATCTAAGCTAACCCTTTCAATGGAATCAATCTCTCACTTGCTCGTGCCATAAAGTCTTAGCCTTTTGATTGGATCGATCATTTGCTCGCTCATCCCAATCATAGAGAAAAAGTTATCACTCACAACATAGAGAGAAAGTTATCACTCACTCACTCACTTTCGATTGGATCAATTGCAGAGAAAGAAAGTTATCACTCATTTGCTCGCTCACTCAAATCGTAGAGAGAAACTTTAGAAGGGAGAATAGAATTTAGATTTACTTAATAGTTGAATGAATATAACGAGGGGAGGACATCTCTTTTATACTTGAGATCATTGAATTACAACTGTTGATCAAGATTACAATATCGCACCTCTCGACTAATCACCTTGCACCTCTCTAACGGCCATTGAATGGCACCCTTGGCGCAATTACCGTCTCGCTTGTCTCAGAAACATTCTGAATGGCACCCTTGGCGCAATTACCGTCTCGCTTGTCTCAGAAACATTCTGAATGGCACCCTTGGCGCAATTACCGTCTCGATTGTCCCAGAAACATTCTGAAAGCTCTTGAGGAATCCTATGGATGAGTTGGGGTGGTCTTCTTTATCTTGCACAATCCCTTGGTCATGGAACCTCAGGACCGTGACACTTGCATAAAGCTGCTTTGTTTGTTTTTCTTCTGTTTTCAAAGTAAGTCGCACAAAGCTCTTGATATTGTGTATGCATATGGCTCATCGTCTTCTCAGCTTCTTGTGCAGATCAATGGCAACTCAGTGGCATGTGCTTACATTGGCAGATTTTTACATTCCCAGTGAAGAGAACCAAGTGCGTGTAGGGTTTCAAGTGGATCAATTCCCTCGCTTTTTAGATCTCAATTTTCTTTCCGCTGATTTTGATCACGTAATCAAGCAGCTGCCTTCTACAGTTTAATGCCGCGAAGCAACATTCTTCAAAACAACCTTCCCTGAGAGAACTTCTAGCTAGCAGATGCAGGAAGAACTGGAAAACAGTAAAAGATGCCAAGTAGGTGTATAAACCCATGATGCTGAGTACGTGTATAAACAAGTACTTAAGTGACTGGAGAATCTAGAGATAACCCCATCTCTGGATATCATTCTTAAAATGAAATTTCAATCACCATAGCAAAAAACAAAGTGCATGATCATCTAATCCTTCCACTCTTTATTCGTTTGCACTGGAGCACCGTGAAGATATCTGAATATCAAATGGAACCAGGTAAATAAACTCGATCGGCAAAAGGGAGTATCTGTACACATGTTTTCACAAGCATTGGCACTTTCGTCAGGCTCAGGCTTCTAAAGCTGTTGGCTTCAAGCAATCGACATTGCACAATCCAACTGACCTCACCATATCTCCCAATCTGCATCATCAATTTCAAAACGCGAAAACTATAAGACCTGTCATGAAGTATTAACAGTAGTCATTAACTGCATGGCCTACAATTTCACAATAAACAAGGGAACAATCTATCTAACCGGTCAAAGCTGTTCCTAGCTTTCTCCGGCTGGTCTGTGCTGCTTCTCGATTTCATGAGCCGATCCACACTCTTTCTTGATTTTTCTCTCTTGTCAGTGCTGGATCTTGACTTGTCTCTGCTGTCCGTACTTAGCCTCGCCTTATCCTGCTGCCCAGTGCTTGGCCTTGATTTCTCCCTATTATCAGCGCTTAGCCTGGACTTATCTTTACTCGCTTCAGTGGCAATCAGAGGTAGTTCGGAATTATCTGCATTTTGTTCAGATACATTGCGAACACGAGGTAGTTTCTCAATGGCGGATATGAACTTCCTGAGATGCCTCAAGTACTCAGGGAAGAGCTCCAAATTGCAGTGGTTCCCTCCTTTAAGCCATAATGGTTCATACTTTTCTCTGCACTGCTCCCACAACTGCTTGCCATGGGAGCAATCTACCACATCATCTTCAGTTCCCTACAGATAAAACAAGAGGCAAATTAATAATGAAGCTTCAGCAAGATATTCATGTGAAATCATGTTTGTTTTCAGTGCTATGGCACATCTGAAAAAAGGAGACACATAAAAATTCTCCTCGTGGATGTGATTTGTGTCCACTGATAGTCATGTAGTGACTAATTGTTTGTGGCTTCCATTTTCAGGCAAATCCTAAGTGTCTACGTCGCACCTTTTTTATTTCCAGACAAGGTTCAGATGATTTTGGGATATCCACAGCAGATAAAATTTATAAAACTTGTGAATACTTATCTAAGAGAGAAGATGTGAATATCAGAATAAGTAAATCATTTTGCAAATTTGGAGCCCCTGCATGTTGTATTGTGGAGTGCATTCACAAAATGAAAGCACGGTATAAACTCACATGAATGACCAGAACCGGGCAGTTAACCAGAGGGATTTTGTCAATATTCTGCAACAGAGTAAAATTAGTAGCTCTCAAATAGATGAGGGGATATATTTCCGCGAATTGAAACAATTCTTTACAAGTAATCGAGAAAGAAATCATATCACAACAAAGGAAACCTTATATATGTCAAACCAGAATGTTCTCTTCACGGGATACATGACTCGAAGACCGGACAAGATTGGACTGTGAAGAATTACAGCCCTCAAACAAGGCAACCGTATCGCAAGCTCTAGAGTAGGTCCACTTCCGACTGACTGACCGTACAGTATTACGTCTTCCTCCTTCGCTCCATACGTCTCTTGAAGGCACTTGTAAGCCGCTTCTATGTCAGCATAAGTGTCCTGCTCGCTAGGCTAATTCAACAGATACTAAACTAAATCAGCTCAATTAGCATTCAGATCTAGATAAATCTCAGCAAAACAAAGAGAAATCGTGTCACAACTCAAGCACCACACTAGTGGACCTCAACACTCGTGTCAACCTATGCTCTGCGCAGAAAGAGTAGGTTAAAATGGCCATGGAATTGGAATCCTGGATCTGACCCAAAAAAAAATAAAAAATGGATTACTGGAAAATCTGTCCACTAAAATGTCGATAGTGGCAACAGATGAATAATTCATCATACAAGCATTGCGAAGTCAGAGTCCCTTGTCTAACATTTGACAACGGACAAATCAGAAGGTCTGACGTACTTGGAACAGATAATTCCATCACATCACCATGCACTCTACACTGAGCATATAGAAAAGACAAAAATCGTACCTTTCCCGAAGATTGTCCATACCCTGAATAGTCATACCTGAATTCGGCACAAGAAACTCATCACTTCCCACGAAATTTTTTGTTCGCTGCTCCGCTCGCTCTCTCGCTCTCTCTCTCTCTCTCTCTCTCTCTCTCACTCTAAAGATAAAAGATGAAATCTTTTCGGCGTACCCAAGAAGATTGACGCCCAGATGGAGGCTGAGCTCGACGAAGATGTGATACATCTGGCCAATATCGGCCGCGTTCCCGTGGGAATAGAGGAGGGTCATGGAGGCCGACGGGTTCTTCACGTACATGGCGACGATCTCGTTCCCTCTCTTGGTCCTCAGCCTCATCACCTCCACGTCGTCCCTCTGGTTCACGTCGCTCATCTTCAGCCTCCCCGTCGATTCGTCCGCGCAGACGCCGTACGACGGCGGCGTCGGGGGGAAGAAGGCGAACTTCGCCGCCATGGACGACGTTGCAGAACCCATTTTATTTCTAGAACCAAAGGAAAGCAAGGCCCGGAGAGAGAGTACGCTTCTTGGGGTCGTCTTCTCAGTTGGGTCCGATTGGAAAAGTCGATGGGCGGCGAAGAAGACGAAGAAGAAGCATGATTGACGTCTGCAATCTCTGTGCGCGAGTGTGTGTTTCTGAACCGATGGAGTGAGGCAGTTTCAATCCGAAAGAGAGGGACAGTGGAGCGAGCAGAAGAGGAAAAATGAGAACTTTTTGGTGCAGAGTAGAGAGAGAGAGAGAGAGTGAGAGAGAGAAGGAATATTTGTCGGAGAGAGGAGGGAGTGATTTCCGGCATAATAATTGTTTCGGAGCTGGAGAGGAAATGAGTCCCTTATTTTCCAGCTCAGCAATTGGCCAATATAAATGATCCTATTTCTTTCTCTCTTTCTTCCTTCTTCTTTTTTTCCACAAATTGAGATTATAATATAATTGGTAATGCTTTTTTCTAATACAAAAGATTAGTGGATTTATATAAGAGAATAATCATTCAGTGATTCCATGGATACTGAATATGGAAGAGTGATCTTTCCATAAATGCTTGAGAGTTATTGTCGATGGATTCTTATGTTTTTTTCATTATGTCTCGTGTATTATATCACTCTCATTATGATATTAGAAATTGGAAAAGCAATACATTGTATCAATTCAAAAAAACTGACCGATGAATCTTGTAATTTGTGAACCGTAAGGATTGAGGCAAGGTAAAGTACAATACCCTACAATTTGCAAGTGAGAGGTGTGAAAATGAAATTTTCTTCTTTGACTCATCATTGGTTCCAACCCTTATTCTAAACATTGCCCTTTTATTGCTTATTAAAATCTAGTCTCGTATTAATTATAAGTTTCCAAGAGATGGATTATGGCTATTCCTTTTTTTCCTCCCAAGAATTATCTCATTAGCCAAATTATTGAATTACCGTTTACCATTTCCAACGCACATTGGTTGGCCGGCAACATACGTCCATTGAGAGCATGACACTTTCATCTAATCAAACCCTATCGATAAACATGAACTTTAGTCAGTCCCAAAGAATAATAGGAAATTCATAGATACTCAACATGCGTTAATCGGTTCGAACGGATAAAGACAGTGTATAATTCATATAATACAGAGCCTGCAATTCGTTCGGATGGATGAATACATTATATATTACAAAGGGCGAATGAAAAGGTTCCCCCCCAAAAAAAAAAAAACATGACGATTAGACCGCGACATGGTTCTGGAAATTTAATGAACGAACGTCGATCGGAGAGAGAGAGTCGGAAGGAGACTTTCTGTTGCCGTTAAAATGGATGAGTTAGATGGGCCCAGTGTTGTTCCCCTTGAAACCCACGAATTATTTAATTAAAGAACGAATGTGGTCCTTACAGTCCCACTAAGACAAAGTAGGAATGTCCTCATTCCTTATTTTTCCTATGTTAATGACCTTTTTTATTTTCATTTTCATTTTTCATTGGATTCTACATTAATGGCTTGTTTAATTCTATCGCACTGTTGCCTCAAAAGCCAACGAGACCTCACGGCCGACATTACTCGCTAACATCGACATTCACGGGATCATCAGAAATCATTGACCGAGAGGTGGTTTGGTCATGTTTGCCTATATTATATGGCTCTTAAGATTATAGGATAGTTTTTTCATGCAAATACCCTTTCGATGGATGTGGATAAAATCAATCACTTCAAAATAAATAAGTTTTTACCTTTTTTTCATAATCAGAAACATAATTTCAACTATTTTTTTTCCTTAAAATGGAAAAAGACAGCATATCTTATTCCTTACATATGGATGTGGGATCTCAAATTTGGTCCTATTTTATTTTTTTCACTTTTAATCATCCTAAAACTGCATCCCACATCAATCTAAAAGGAAAAATACATGCTGCCTTTTATTACTTTTAAATTATTTAGAAAAAAAAAGGTGGACAATTGCGTTTAATCTCAACTCTTGAGAATTAGATAGGTCGTCTTTGAAACCATTGGTCCAGTCTCAATTTTTGAACCCAGGAGCCATAAGGTCGGTTCTTGGCCGGGGATCGAACCACTTGGGAAATGATAAACCCCTAGTCGTAATAACTTGCTACCTAACATATTGCAAACTTGTGAAAAGCTACTAATAAAGAGTAATCACATGCAAAAATAATTAGTTACTAAAACATACTTGCTTTTTATATAAAGCTACTAATATGGCAAAAGTGTTAATAATTAGTACAATTACTTCTCCATCAAAAAAAAAATTAGTACAATTGCTTAGTATTTTGAGACTAGATTTCTTTCAAAGTATTGTCAGCCAGGTGAAGATGTTACCAAGTAATGATTGATGGATTGAAGGTTACCAATTCTTAAATTTACTATTCCTAATTACGGATAGTTTAGTTGGAAATTAATTTTAATTTCAAGAAATCGGTTACAACAATTAGAATTGAAAGTTTAGTATTCCTGATGAAGGAAAAAAAAACAATTATACATTTATTTTTTTATTTTTTTGCCAACTTGGTTGGACAAATCTCCCTTTAAACCTAGGCAATCATAAAATAACATGTCAGTGTTGAGTATAGTGATTTGGCGTTCAAGTCACTCAACGTACCTGGCCTGACCATTTCCTCTCGATTGCTTTCGATTGCCTTCTCTTGGCTTCTCTTGCATCATTACTTTCTACGTTGGACTTGGACCACTAATTGGCTAGATCTGTCGAGGAAGCATTACACGTCTTATAGCCAGCATCATTATTTTTGGACACAAGCAACTCATCATGAAATTCGGTATGAACAGAGTCTCGGATGATCTATGCCGATTCCTAGCCTGTATGCGTTTCGGGAATGAGCAAAAACTCGAATTATTACCCACATGGGCGCCAATGTCAGGTCGCATTTATTGCGAAAAACATTCAATGAGAATCTTTCACAACAAAAGAAATCTTTTTGGGTAACATTTTATCTTTTGATTTCGCTTGACTTTTCAAATGTAATCATCTCGTATACACAAAATTACAGAAATATAAAACTATTAGACAACACTTTTCTCAACAGTTTGGCTGCTGCATGGAGTTTTAAAACACAAAACATCAAAAGGGAATTTTTCATGGCAAAATGAATTTTTTTCAGCAATTTTTTGTTTTCCGATTTCCCTTGATTTTTCGAGTGTAATCATAGTGTACACATGAAATTACAAGAATATAAAACTATTAAACCACACACGTCCTAACATTTTGGTAGCCGTATGAACTTTTATTGGGAAAAACGTTGAAAGAGAATCTTTCCAGGCAAAATGAATCTTTTTGGGCAACTTTTTTGTGTTTTGATTTCGCTTGACTTTTCGAGTGTAATCGTATCCTATATAAGAAACTACATGAATATAAAACTAAGGTTCGAACAATCAAACATAATTGATGAGAAAATGTAGAGAGCTTTATGTCATGGACAAAGCTACCAAAAACGAGTGGTTAAATCATTCAATCACAATGTTCGACCAAGACGTTTCAAGGCTAATGATCTTGTGTTCAAAAAAGTTTTACCTATCACTCCAAATTGTCAAGAAAGTGCTGCTTGGTGAAGCCTAATTCTTGCAGGAATGGATGGTCGTAGATTGTTAAAACCTATAAATTCTGATGCCATCGAGAAGTATTTTCAATAGATGAAGTGATGTTAATACCTAAGTTTTAATCGATACGTCGATAAAGGTAAAAACTCAATATTAGAGTTTTTAATCACGACGGAATCCATTTCTCAAACAAAAAGTGTTATTTTTCATTTTTTTTCATTGGCCTATCATTTATAGATAATTTCCTATTCATTTTAAGCAAAAACCCAAAAAGTCTTCTAAGTTCTTTTTTATCAACCTTTTAATCAATAGTCAACCTTAGGTCAAAATTTGACTTTCTGCACTAAAAGATCCCAATTAGTCTTGATTTCACTTTGGCCACAAAAATTTCCAAGAAATTCAAAGTTTTTATCACAAAATCAACGGTTTAGCAATTAGTCATTAAAGCGTTGACTTCCGGTCAATTCTTTGATAAAAAAATGAAAAAAAAATGTGAAAATGCATAAATCATCTCATTTTGGCTTCAATTTGACTTTAGCATAAAAAATTTGTGAAAATCAATTAAGAATCTCATTTTTCGAATTTTTCAATTTTAGGTTCAAAATTAACCAAAATTATATTATTTTCATTCTATTCATATTTTAGTCTTGATTTCTTCGAGACATTTGATCTAGAGGTCATCATGCATTCATTCATTCGACTCATTTTGAGGTTTGACATGTGGGGATAAAAAATACCATTTTCAACCTTAATAGTCTCGTATATATGAAATTACATGAAATTCATGAATATAAGCCAATCAGACCACACTTTTCCTGACATTTTGACTGATTATTATTAGAGGGAGAAGTGCAATCGAAAGATTTATTGTGAATGTATAATCGAATCTTAAAAATTATAAAGTTGGTTGATTTTGTCAAGTTTGGATAACATTGAAGTGACTTTTATTATTACTGTCTTCATCAGACACGTGGAGGTGGTGGCGTGTCCTCACTCTGACAAGGTTGTCCTTGACTTTTGTCGTCGACACTCCTCTGCCCGAAGTTGGGCCCCAGTGAACTCGGACATAGTGGAGCCAAATTTGGCTCTGCCTCGGTTGAAGGCAGCCGAACCGGATTTGGCACCTTTGTCGAGTCGACCATGGTGGAGTTAGATCTAGCTCTGAGCTTGCTGTCAGAGCTCGATCGAGTCAAAAAAGGCTCGGCCGAAGGCAACGAAGTCAGACTTATATCCTCCATCGATGGGGGCGATGCCAACTAGCTCCACGAAGAGAAATAGAAAGAGACAGTCGACAAGAGCGGATAGGATTGATTGGTACAGCATCAATGGCATATTTGGGAGGTGGTTCTGGTGCACCGGAACTCGCCGGATATAATAAAATGAATGTATCTAAAGAGGGAAATAGGAAAAATTCATGAGAAGGCACGGACGTTTATAGTTTTATTGAAGTTGTCCGCTTTCATAATCTTTGATTTGCTCAAGGATTGTGTGGAGAGAGCTTACGCAAATCTTCTCTAAGTTGTCGTCATTCTTGAAAATACAAGGTTTTTGTGCTCGAAAATGTAATGCAGTGTGGGGAAGGAACAATGTGTTGAATTGAGGGGCTATTTTGTATGAGAAGAAGCTTTCATTCCAAAAAGCCATCAACGTACAAATCGTGGTTGCTATCTCTCCGTCCGTCCAAGCAGACATTTGAGTTTTAAACCCAAGAGATGGTGAGCTAGAACGGACGAGAATGGCGGAGAAGGCATGGTGGTATTGAGCGAGGAAGAAGGAGGTTCTACATCAAGGAAGTGTTGGCGTGAGCTGATTTGTAGGAGTGATATGTATAAAAAGAAAATATTTATATTTGCGTGAGTTGATTTGTGGGGGTAATGCATATAGAAAGCGAATATTTTACCTAATATGCGCTTATTACCCTAGCATACTTGTGTGTATATATATAGCCTTGTAAAGGAAAAAAATATAAGGAAATAATAGTGATCTATTTTTCAACATGGTATCGTAAATAGAACCCTAGTTTTCTCCACCTTCTTTCCATCGGATCGGATCGCCGCCGCAGCTCTAGGTTTTTCCTTGTGCTGCCGCCGCACCGACCAAATCGATCGCTACCGCAAAGCATTGACTTGTGCTGTTGTTGCACTAATCGACTTGACTAGAAATTCCTTTGCGAAGGAATTGTGATCGGCAACCATGACAAAGCTAACCGATGAGGTACCTCATCAAGACCAAGGGGAGAACTCAACAACGATTCTCTTCTAGAGAATCTTACGATGAAGCCGACACGATTTTGACTCGAGTTCGACTCGTGCATCAACACAATCCCAAGAGCCATCCACTGCACAAATCTCAGTCAAATTGGATGGATCAAATTATGGATTGTGGTCTCAAGTGGTGGAGATGTTCATCTCTGGTAAAGACAAGTTGGGTTATATTAATGGTGATCTCCCTCAGCCCTCACCTACCAATCCTCAATTTCGAAAGTGGAAGACTGAGGATGCGATTGTGAAGGGGTGGCTAATCAACTCGATGGATCCTACATTAATAGGAAATTTTATTCGCTTCCCAACTGCAAAGATGGTATGGGACTCGTTGCAACAACCTTCTTTGATGGAAGTGATGCCTCCCAAGTTTATGACTTGAAGAGGCGGGTGACTCGGATGAGACAAGGTGGAGAGACAATGGAGGCTTATTACAATAATCTTCGGGGTTTGTGGAGGGAGATCGACTTCCGTCGTCCAAACCCAATGACATGCCCAAATTGATATTGAGCGGTACAATCTTGCCATTCGGGACCGGGTGTATGTCTTCCTTGATGGGTTGGACGATCGTCCGGACAAAGTGAGAGCGGATGTTCTCCGGATGCAACCATTCCCAACCGTCGAGCAAGCATATGCACGGGTTCGTAGGGAGGATACGAGACGCCGGTGATGCTCACCCATACCGATTCCACGTTTGGGTCTTTGCCATGGTGGCACGGGGAAGCAAGACAGGTGTCCGAGAATCACCAGTAATGCCAACTCTACAAATGAATAAATCAGGAGTTGCGCAAGGGGGTGGGCGGACGAATAACGGTTCACGAACTACAATTTCATCTGGAGGATGCTCACACTGTGGGAATGCTAAGCATACTCGAGAGACATGCTTTAAGCTCCATGGTTATCCAGAGTGGTGGAAGGAATTGAAGGCGCGAAAACAAGCCGACGGGGGTACTAACAATGGAAAAGGGAAGGTTTTTCTTGCTAAGATGGAACCTCGCTATCTTTGGTGCCCAAAGTCGAAAGTCAAGATCAACCGGCTACGTCCAATTCAGGTAATATCCAAGGTAATTGTGGTTGTGCGTTGGTTCTCCCTAATCACAATAGTTGTGATGGATGGGTTATCGATTCGGGAGCTACGGAGCATATGACCTTTAGCCCAGATGATTTTGTGAGCATTACAGAACCAAGACGATGCGGTATCTCAAATGCAAATGGGCATACATACCCAAAGGACGGGGCTGGTGTGGTTGAGGTTTCCCCTCGCTTGTCATTGCCTAACACCTTACTTGTCCCGTCATTGACCACAAAATTAATTTCGTTGGACAACTCGCTGAAGATTTGAATTGTATTGTCCTAATGTATCCTCAATTCTGTCTTTTCCAGGATATCCTCACGAAGGAGATCATTGGACGTGGTACTAAACGGGGGCTGTATTACTTGGATGATCTCAAGTTTGGAAGTGTGCATCAAGTCCGGGGTTCACCTAGCAATAAAGAAAAACAGATTTGGCTTTGGCATCGACGATTGGGACATCCTTCATTTGGCTATATGAAAAAGCTATTTCCTGAATTATTTTTGGATCTAAAAGAGTTGGATTTTAGTTGCCGACTTGCATTTTGGCTAAGAGCCACCGTGTTTCCTTTCCCATAAGTTTGAATAAGAATAACGTGCCTTTTCGTTAGTTCACTCGATGTGTGGGGTGCTTCTCCTATTACGCTATCTCGGGTTGTCGGTGGTTTGTTATATTTGTTGATGATTGCACGCGTATGACTTGGCTTTACTTGATGAAAACTAAGGATGAAGTGGTTAATGTGTTTAAAGTATTTCACAAGATGGTTCAAACACGCTTTGATGCTAAGCTACAAGTTCTTCGAAGTGATAATGGCGGAGAGTATGTGAATCGACATCTCAAGGAGTACTTTCAGCAACATGGTCTTATTCATGAGACCTCGTGTACACAGACTCCACAACAGAATGGAGTGGCCGAAAGGAAGAATCGCCATATTCTCGAGACTGCTCGAACCCTCTTAATTGAGGGACATGTTCCTTCACGTTTTTGGGATAATGCTGTTGCCACGGCGGTGCATCTCCTCAACCGAATGCCCTCGAAAGTGCTAGATTTCCGTACGCCTCTACAAGCACTCTCTCGCATTTGTCCCATTGCCATCAGTCTTGACAATTCCTCCTCGTGTGTTCGGATGTGTTGCGTTTGTTCACATTCCGAAGAACCAACGTACCAAACTTGATCCATGTGCTTTACGGTGTGTGTTCTTAGGGTATGGTACTCATCAAAAGGGCTATCGATGTTACAACCCATCTACTAAAAAAACTTATGTGACTATGGATGTCACATTTGTTGAAGGAGAGTTCTTTTTTACCAGTACCAATTCTACCTTTCGGGGGGAGAATTGGCTAGAAAGGGAGAATTGGTGGGAGATTATTGGGGTTATACCCAAAAGAAGAGACGCGGTTGTTGGGGGTGGTGGTAGTGTTAATGATAGCTCCAACACTGGTGATAACGGGGCTAGGCAGGCTTTGACTGATGTTGGAGTAACCTTGGATGGTGCCGGGCACGACTAGTGTTAATGGTAGAACTGTTGAGCGGGTAAAAATGGTGCTGTGCTGATGAATTTGTGACGGGTGTAGCTACAGAAGCCTCACAGGATCCAACAAAGGGTGAAATACCCACACGTGAACAAGTTGAACAGCCCCCTTCCTCTCCAGTACCCGACCAAGTTCGTGAGGATTTCCCTGAGGTAATCTCCTCTACTGCTTCTGGTTTGTTTGATAAATCTAATATGTCAGTGGAATATAAATTACCTGTTAGGCATAATCGGGGAAAGCCCCCAAATCGATACTCACCAGATGTTGGAGAAAGGAGATCGAAATATTCCATTGCAAATTATGTCTCAACAGGAAGGTTATCTAAACCATTGAAGCAGTTTGTGTTGGCTGTATCTTCGGTTCAAATTCCGAATGGAGTACAGGAAGCTTTGGAGGATCCGCAAAGTGGGTTCGAGCTATGGAAGAAGAGATGAAGGCATTGAAAAAAAAAAAATAGAACGTGGGAATTGATGGACTTACCCGAGGGAAAGAAAACAAAGGGATGCAAATGGGTGTTTTTCTGTCAAATATAAGGCGGATGGGTCCATCGAAAGATACAAGGCAAGATTGGTAGCAAAGGGGTACACACGGACGTATGGAATTGACTACCAAGAGACTTTCTCTCCCGTTGCAAAACTTAATACTATTCGAGTTTTGGTGTCTCTTGCGCTAATTTAGACTCGGCCACTATATCGCTTTGATGTGAAGAACGCATTCCTCCATGGTGACTTGGAGGAGGAGATTTATATGGATGTACCACCAGGATACAAGTCTTCTTCACATCCAGTGTGGTCCGCAAATTGAAAAGGTCCTTATATGGTTTGAAGCAATCACCAAGGGCTTGGTTTGGTCGGTTCGGTGTGGCAATGAAGAAATATGGGTACGGGACAGTGAGTCGGATCACACCTTGTTTCTTCGACAACAAGAAGGGAAGATAGCTGTATTGATTATCTATGTTGACGATATAATCATTACAGGGGATGATGTGAAAGAAATCACCTCACTCCAAAGGAGGCTTTCTAGAGAGTTCGAGATGAAAAACCTAGGAGAACTGAGGTATTTTTTGGGAATAGAGGTATCAAGATCAAAAGGGGGAATATTCCTGTCTCAAAGGAAGTATGTACTAGATTTGTTAGCAGAAGTAGGGATGCTAGATTGTAAGCCAGCGGATACCCCAATCGTGGAGAATCATAAACTTGGAGAGTATCCCGATCAAGTACCTACAAACAAGGAGAGATACCAAAGGTTAGTGGGGAAGTTAATCTACTTATCGCATACGCGTCCAGACATTGCATATGCGGTAAGTATCGTAAGTCAATTCATGCATGCTCCTAGTGAAGACCATATGAATGCTGTGGTGAGAATAATTCGGTATTTGAAAGCATCTCCGGGGGAGAGGGTTAAAATTCCCGAGGAATGGTCATCTTGGAATTGAAGGTTACACGGACGCAGATCAAGCGGGGAGTGTGTATGACAGAGGTCAACTTCGGGGTATTTTACATTTATGGGGGGAATCTCGGTCACTTGGAGAAGTAAGAAACGAAAGTGGTGGCTTTGTCGAGTGCGGGGCGAGTTCGAGGGATGGCCAAAGGGCTATGTGAGCTTTTGTGGCTTAGAAAGCTGATGTCCGAATTGGGATTTCCTCCTAGATCTGAGATGAAGCTCTTTTGTGATAACAAGGCAGCTATTGACATATCACATAATCCTGTGCAGCATGATCGGACCAAACACATTGAGGTTGATCGTCATTTTATTAAGCAGAATTTGGATGCAAAGATAGTTCAATTTCCGTTTGTGAGGTCTCGAAGATCGCTAGCGAGATATATTGACGAAGCGCTCTCGAGCGAGCCTTCTACAGCTCACTTGACAAGTTGGGCATTAGCGACATTTATGCACCAACTTGAGGGGGAGTGTTGGCGTGAGCTGATTTGTAGGAGTGATATGTATAGAAAGAAAATATTTATATTTGCGTGAGTTGATTTGTGGGGGTAATGCATATAGAAAGCGAATATTTTACCTAATATGCGCTTATTACCCTAGCAAGTACTTGTGTGTATATATATAGCCTTGTAAAGGAAAAAAATATAAGGAAATAATAGTGATCTATTTTTCAACAGGAAGAATATGCCACATCACCACCTCTCTTCTCAGAAAATAATAAAAAATGCCACTTCGGTATCACGTGTCTTAAGACAGAAAGAAGAAGCTGCTCCATTAGTCAAGTTGAACGGGATTAACGAAAAGACTTTATTGTATATTTTGAAGTTTTAATGACCCAATTGCACTTTTAAAACAAGTTTTAGGATTTCCGATATACTTATCTATAATTTGCTTATCACAAAAATTCAAAAGAACAAATAACCTTACTAGCTGGAGACCGGTTTCATGGTGCTCGTGCGAGCTTCCGGATGTTCATGGGACGGCAGTGTCTGAATGGCGCTGAAACATTGTCTTGCGATGATCTTGCTGCTTCGCTTGGGTGAAATGGATCCTAGAAGACGTGCCAGTTCCCACGGTGGCATGGGATCGTATGGGGACTCGCGGTCCCATTCCATTGCCTTCAACGACACAACATGCCTTTCTGAAATCTGTTAACCCTGAAAGACAGATTATAGTCACATCTTTGTGAATCTAAACCTGCATACGCAATAACGTCGCCCGAAAGTCAGGATGGCGGCGTGATAAGCGTCAAACTTTTCCATGAGACCTAAAAAGTTCCTTTTCTTCATCCGACAACGGAAGATCATTGGATTGCGGAAGCTTAGTGAGGCATGTGAGTGTATAGGGTTTACACGTGAGGATGGACAAGCCTCGGCACTTCAAGACAGAGAGATAGCCAAAATAATGACAATGGGACAGCAGTGGAAAAAAGGGAGCAAAGATGAGAAACTTTATTGGATAAAATATTACAAGTGGATGAGCTTTAAGTGTGAGGATCTGCTCCTACTTATCGTGAATAAACACCGCTACAGCTTATATTGATAGGCCTTGCTTGACTGATTCCTCGTCAAATAAATCTGAATATTGCATGCTGGCCATTCACTGGACACTATGTCTGCCTACCACTAATTAATCTTAGCCTCTCATGGTGTTTTTCTACCACTCATTCTAATTCATACAAGACATGCTAGAATAGCACTGAGTGACCCAGAAAGTTCGGGAAACGTATCTATATTTAACACTCCTTGATCCATTTTCAGGACTTGTGGTAGTGCATTAGTAAATATGCCCATAACTTGTTCCATGGTCTTGTAATAGTTGAGCTTGATCCCTCCATTATTTTGTACTTCTTGTATAAAGTGATATTTGATGTCGATATGTTTAATTTTTTCATGAGAGTCGGGATTCTTTGATATGGTGATTGCAGACTTATGGTAGCATATTATTGGAGTTGGTCCGTGTGCTTCTCCAATGTCTTCTAAAATTCTTCGAAGCCATAATGCTTGACTAGTGCTTGTAGCAACTGTAGAATATTCAGCTTTTGCTGTAGATTGTGCCACCGAGTCTTGTTTTTTTGGATGCCCACGAGAATATTCTAGAACCAAGATTAAATGCATAACCAATAGTGCTTTTCTTGTAGTCAACTGAGCCTATTTAGTCATTATCAATGTAGCAATGACCTTAGCTATTGCATTTGGCTAGTGCCAAATGCCATAATCTGCAGTTCCTCATAAGTATCTTAGAGTTCTCTTGGCTTTGAAGGAGCCGTGATAGTAGAATTGTCCTGTACATGATGTCCAATCATATAGTAGTAAGAATAGCAAATTGCCAATCAGACTTTTGTATAAAGAAACGTCAGCTATTTTTTGCTCTATCTTCTTTCAGCAGCTTTTCATTTGTCAACAATGCAGAAACATTTTCGCAATAATTCATCTAGAATTTCTTCATGAGGTTCTCGACATATTTCTTCTATAAGATGAAAATTCCTTCATTTTGATCGACTTCAATGTCGAGGAAGCACTGCATCAAGCACAAGTCTATCAACTCGAATGTCTTCATAATTTCTTCTTTGATTTTTTGAAACATCTTCCCATTGTTCCTTGTCTATATGAGATCATCTATACAAAGAGAGACGATAAAGAGTGTTAAGGATTACCATGTGTCTTAATATAGATCATTGGCTCGCTCATTCTCCTCTTGAATTCTTACTTGGTGAAGCATTCGCCAATTTTGCTATACTATGCTCACGGATTTTGCTTTAACCCATAGAGGGCTTTTTTGAGCTTTAGAACTTATTTTTCTCGACGTTTGACAATAAAGACTTGTGGATTTCTACATATATTTCTTCTTGAAAATATCCATTTAGGAATGTCAACTTTAAATCTTCTTCTTTTTTATCGATCATACTTTATTTTTATTCTAACTCTTACTCTCAAACTTTTGCCTTTCCTTCATGTAAGGCGTGAGAGTCAAAATTCATACTCGAAACTAAATTGACCAAGCCTCCAAGAAGGAGTAGATTCAAACCCCTATATCTCCCTTCCCATTTTGCTATGAGTGCCCAAATAGTATCAAGGAGAGCGATAGGAGTGAAACTTCTGTAGAGTCAATACTTAGTTGTCACAAAAATCTTTTCATGACGAGCCTTGTCCTCTACTTCTGAATTGATCCATCTGCATGGAGCTTTATCTTATAGACCCGTTTGATGCCAATGATCTCTGTCTCCAAGTCAATTAAAGAGCTCCCAAGTTTTATTTTTCTCAATCATCTTGATGTCTTCCTCCATGACTATTACCCAAACTTCTTCTTTGGATGCCTCTCCATAGTTTTTTGGTTCTAAGTTGATAAAATTACATGTTTTTATAAATTCTTCTGAGAAATTTACCCTTAGAATAGGAGATTCTGGATTGGATTCTTCTTGCGTTGCACTAGGAGAAGGTGGTGGTATTACGTCGTGAGTGGTGGAATCCAATGGTTCATCTTCTCCTCATGTTGTTGACTCCTTTTGTACCGATGGTATGTCTAATAAGGTGACATACTTCTTGTTGATCTTCTCTTCCTCCTAGTTCTAGGTAGCATTCTCATCAAACTCAATGTCTCGGCCGATAAGTAGCTCCTTCATTCTTAGGTTGTTGACCCGATAATCTTTTGATTGGTCACTATATTCAAGGAATATTCCTTTATTATTCTTCTCATCAATCTTACTCTACTTTTGATCAGGAATGTGGACATAGCATATGCGAACATCTGTGATGCTTTGCCGATGGCATCCGTCCACTCCATGCTTCAACTGGAGTTTTATTTTAGATTGCTTTATTGGACATCTATTTAAAATGTACATTGCCATATAAACTACTTCTGTCCAGAACGTGTTGGGAAGAAGGCCTTTCTCTTTTAGCGTGGACCTTGCCATCTCTCTTACGGTTCTATTCTTCCTTTTTGCTACTCCATTTTGCTCAGGGGCAAAACAAAGTGCTAGTTGATGATGAATGCCTTTGTCTTCGCTGGAGAAGAAATAAAAAGCGGTCTTGGGAAGATATATGGGCTGGACGCGCGTTAAGGATGTGCACTCCACTGATTTGAAAAAGACACGAAAGAATTCATAAGGTTGAAAAACCCAATAACAGTCAGCCATAAGCCCATCGACGTGGCTAGTTTAAGGTCCTGAGGTGAGGAAGGCTGGTTCCTAAGCCGAAAGCCTAGCTTGATCCGGAAGGGGAGCGAAAAAGGAGGCCGAACCAATTGGTCTGGACTCTAACAGCAATGCCTTCAGCAAAGGTGGGCAAGACGTGGACAGCAAACCAAACAGATACACCCACATTTAAGAAACACCACCCCACTCCAGAGTGTCACATCTTTGTAATCTGGGAATCTCGGTCTATCAAGATAAGAATAAACAACCTAGAATCAATCATTAAGAGATTTCTAATCAATATCAGCCATAACTCTGTCGATTTCACTCTCTAAAGATCAAACTGACTTGGGCATCGGAGGGTCCAAAATCCATGCCTAAAGGACTTTCTTGTGGGTGTTGTGTGTTAAGTGCGTAGAGCCCCAAGCCGGTCAAACGGGAATTCGAGCGAGGAAGGTTGAGCTGCAACTGTCGTCACTTTCTTTTTTGGTCATAATCTATCTCCATCAACACTTGGTAGTTTAGCCAAACCATGACAATTGGTTTGGCAGTCTGCTTGGCTGAAAACAGGTCTAACATCAGTTTGACGAGGCCTGAGCGGGTCGAGTTTGCCCAGATGCACAATGGATCATCAACACCAAAAATCTTCAAGTGGGCGACGCCTGAACGTCGAACAAGAACTGGCATGTAGCCTGACAAGCAAGCCTCGGCCGCACAAATATTTTTCTGAATGGACAATTTGCCAGCATTATCCTTTTCAGCAGCCATTGCCTTCTCCTAGGTCCAATACCAAGTGTGAAAATGGTCATGCGCTCATGGTCGGCGACGAATTCTGCTGCACAAGAGAACCGACAAATTCACACACACGCTGCCCTCGGAGTCATGGCGCCGGCTTCTGCCGAAAGCGAGACTTCACAGACCATTTGTTTCTGAAACCCGTCATGGTCAAATGGTCGACAGTGGAGAGAATCAACGACACAAATGCTGATGGATGAGATTTCTTTATCTGTGCAGGCAGAAGGCATGCCTCAATCCTTTGTGGAACCTGGAATTTATGAGTAGGGGTTAAGAATTCCAGAATGGCCCCAGTTCGCTCGCATTGAGACAAACAAGGCAACTAAAAAAATCTCCTTTCCTTAATTACTAAACTTCACCTGTCACTTAAAATAATGGAACTGCGGTTAATTCTGCAACTAAATTCTGCAGCTCCCACGCCCTGCCTCTTTCACCTTTAGTTTCATTATCTTCTTAACTATTACTCTATCTCAATTTGGACAATAATTAGCCGACGATTCTCACCCAAAAACGAAAATAGATCACTCGGGCAAACAATGTATTGTATCGCAAGGAACCAAAATTTTTAGCCATAAGGCGTTCCACGCCACACTAAACTGATGAAGCGTTACATTAAGCAAGCTAGTATGCATAATATCTATTTTGATAATCAATCAAAAGGTTGAACCTTGAAGTTTACACTACTACTGCTGGTGCAGAGCTGATGAACTGTAGCAGAAAAAGAAAGTGACTTCTTCAAATACGTATTAGTAGTACTATTAGCCCATCGATGACATGACATCATTCTTACTTAAGAAGTCAAATGTCATGCATTCTTTTCTACATTCTCTTTATTGATCTTTAGGATCTTCAACCATAGTTGGCGAGTCTTGATTCAACTGACATATACGTTCTCAGCTTCATCATACGAACGCAACCTAACTACGTTGATTTTGCTTGAAAATTCAGTAGCAAAAATTGTTCATACACAAGGAAACATACCCTTCACCAACCTGCTGATGGTCTGATTTTATCAACCCACCTTTTTGTTTTTTTCTCATTTAAAATCCCCCAAAGACCCTTATAAGTCCCCATTGATAACCACACCAAATACTTTCCTTATCCCATCCAAACAATGTCTAGAGCTAGTGTGAGGAAAAATGTTCTGGAGACGAACAAATTTCTCATTGAGAAGGATAAGTCGAGCCAAAGTTTCTTGTCCAGGCACCTGAAGAAGATATACCCGATCGGCCTCAACCGAAGCAACTCATCCCTCTCCCTCTCGTCCCTGTCCTTGTCGTTGTCCCAGAACTCCAACGACTCATCCCTCACGGAGCCCTCTTCTCCACTGGATCACAAGATATCATTGGCGCTGCGCCTCATCCGCCCACCGGAGAGAAGATCGGGAGTTACTACACCGTTTCCTAGGAATGTTCGGTCAGCCCAGACTCCGAACGTTCAGCCCGGAAGTCCGACTCCAAGTGATGGTGGGGAGGTGAGGAGATGCAACTGGATTACAAAGAACAGTGGTATGTTTTTGTGTCACATTGTTCGTGAGAACGCACCAGATGACCTGTGAAAGTTTTTTTTTTTTGGGTAAACTGTGAAAGTTTTTTAAGCTCTTTACTTGCTGAAACATTGACATTGCTCATATTACGTGTTGACAGAGACGCCTGTTGCAAGTAAAGATAACGCATGAGAAGAGATCAGCTTTGCATGCCTAACTTGATACGCATCATCACCATTTATTTAATGAAAATCTCATTGCAATACATTGTTTTGGATGCGTTCATCACATCGACGAAACCCTAGTTTATAGACCTTTTCTTCTCCCCATTCATCGGTGCTTATTACCCTATTGTACTTCCATGACGTAGATTTAGCCTGCTAATTACTCATTATCGATTAAGCAGCACAACCCTCTTCGCCGTACACATGATCCGAACCTGCCTTAAAATGAACACGCAAATGGGACTACAAACACCATTCCTCTAGGCAAAGTCCAAGCTTTTGGCATAGAGGACATGCCTTTAATATTCATTTGACTTTGCGTAGTTCCCAAACGTTTCAAAGAAAGAGCAGCTGCGGTCGTTAGAGATGAGTAATCAGCTAGACAGTGGAAAGTAATGGTCAATCTTATATTAAAATCCGTTAAAACCCAACAACTTGCCCATATTTAAGAGTTTTCGAGCCTTCTTTGCAAAGCACTTGATGATTCAACAGGCTCACCTTATTCCTAATGAAGGTACCTGTTGTAGCTGTTGTCTCGTTGCCTCATCTTGACAAGAATATCGCAACGTCACTGCACCAACCATTTAGCATCTTAAATTTGTCAATCATTCATAATAATTAGTCTCCAATCTAGACAAGATACCAAACACTGATAGATCATCCTAATATATTCTCTTGCACCTACTTCACGGTCTTAAATATATGCATCCATCTCGGAGATAATGGCGAGCATGCTAAACTCGATTCAGAGGTGATTTAATTATTAAATGACAATCATGCTTTGGATACAGATGAAGTTTACGTAGCTTTTCACGATGAGTGCTGGGGAGTCCCGGTTTACG
Organism: Corymbia calophylla; assembly: GCA_014182845.1. Lineage (NCBI taxonomy): Eukaryota > Viridiplantae > Streptophyta > Magnoliopsida > Myrtales > Myrtaceae > Corymbia > Corymbia calophylla. The sequence goes on from CM024694.1 coordinate 26,993,769, forward strand.
ACGATCGGTAATGCCAAACCATCTCCAATTCTCGATTCCATTGCCAGCTAACTTTTTTTTTTCCCTGTTGCATTGCTTATCATGGTACCCTACGCTACGCAGTCAGCTGTTCGAGCTACTCGCCATGTCCGGCATGCTGATGGACTACAATTGGACAGAAATTTTGAAAAGAAAGCAATTATATAGGTAATGATCACCGAGGATTAGCTCGTTACTGGACTGAATTCTATTTATTCGACTGAACTTTCGTTCGTGTCGACATAACTAATCGCCTGAAATTATTGTGTTACCGATGCAGAGAAGCTTTTGCTGAATTTGATCCTAACATTGTTGCCAAGATGGGAGATGATGAGGTTGAAGAAATATCCTCCAACAAGGCAATGATGCTAGCAGAGAACAGAGTAAGGTGCATAATAGACAATGCGAAATGCATACTGAAGGCAAGCATCGAAGAACATATATACATTTGGTCATGTACTTTTGCAGGTTCATAATGTATGGATTTACCGATTAATTAGCCGGATGTATGACCGGAATTCAATGCAGGTGGTGAGCGAGTTCGGATCGTTCAGCAGCTACATGTGGAGCTACGTGAACCACAAGCCGACGATCAACCGGTTCAAGTACCCGAGGAACGTCCCTCTCCGGACTCCCAAGGCGGAGATCATAAGCAAAGACCTGCAGAAGCGGGGCTTCCGTCTCGTCGGCCCCGTGATCGTCTACTCCTTCATGCAGGCGGCGGGCCTGACGATCGACCATCTCGTGGACTGCTACCGATACAACGAATGCATAAACTTAGCCGAGCGGCCATGGCGGCACATATGAACCAGCATCGTTGGCCCGGGAGGTCTACCATTTTCCCTTTTTCCCCATACAAAAGGATCTGGTCTCAAGGATTTGCCCAACTAATGCTGTAGACAATAACCTTCGCATCTCTGTCTATGTACGCTTTCGTTTTCATCAGTGATTCTTGTCTTTTTTCCAATTTCGTGCCCATGTTTTGTTTCTTTACATCGATTGGGAAAACTGAAACAAAGGAGGGGCTGCTTTCCGTGAGATGATGTCGTCGTCCCCGTGTGAAGATTGCGCATCGCACATGGCCCATCAACTCGTGCCGGCAACAGGACACGACAGCATAGGCCGCTGTCCTTCTTTCCTCGTTGCACGAACGAAGGTACAAAGTAAAAGTTAGTGAAGCGCCAATGCTTTCGCATATGCTTATTTAGTGGATTGCGTGATGCTCTCGAAGTTTTCTTATTTTTTTTCAAATTAATGTCAATTTAACGAGTGTTCAAAAGAAACCTTCGATATTTTTTAGTATCATTTTCACATCGTGAGAATATAAATTTGTGGAATATTCTTGTTCAGTTATGTAACGAGGAGCTCGGAATTATTTTTTTAATTAAATTCTGTTAATTATACCTTAGCTATTGATATTACTAACCAGCGAGAACCCTTTTTGTCTAAATAAAAAATGCCAACCGAAAATTTTGTCAGAGAGAACATATCGTGTTCTTGCCAGCCAAATCCATTTACCATTTCAATTTAAAAAAGCATATTTTTTAATTATTCCTGCAATGAACAATAAATAACACATATGGCCGTCATATCCGACTAGCGCGAAACTCCACGAACACTGCATAACAAACTCTATGATATAAAAAAATCATATGATATGTCATTTACACTATTTTTTAGTCGGAAAATTATCGAGTTGGTTAGGACCAGAACCTAATTAAATAACATGTGACGCTGTAGGATTGGGGAGAGCCACCTCCCACGGCTTGGCCCAAGGGGCTTCTCCCCCAAAAGAAGCATCCAACCATGGCGTGATATATATAAAATTAGAGATAGAGGAACGACACGCCTGATGTGCGCATCGCTTGATACGCACACTCGACTCCGACATGGAGCCGGAGCCCCGTCCTCTTGGGGCGGCTCCCCGGCACGGCTCTGTGGCGCAATGCCTCGACCGGCTGGCCCGAAAATATAAGAGCATACCAAGAAAGGAAAAAAAAAAAAAAAAAAAAGGTAAAAATCACCAAAAACCTCAAAGTTTGTTCATCATGACATATTTATTTTAAATTATTTTTTGTAACACCAAAATCCCCAAACTTATATACGTGTAACACATTTATCCTAAATATTTTTTATGACATTAAAAATCCTAAATTTTTCTATAATACTATATTTTCATCATAGGTACAAGTTTGGATTTTTTGGTATTACAATAAGAAGTTTAGGATAAATATGTCATACGATATAAGTTATTAAAATATAATTGGGGATTAAATATGTTATAGTGGATAAAATTTAGATTTTTGGTGATTTGAGAAAAAAAAAAAAAAAGGCTTTCCGTGAATATCTCAGCGTAGAAAAGTAATGCATCAACAACCGTAAATTCTTGTGGATCGATTGTTTAACATGGGTGTGCAGAGCACTCGTCAGAAAACGTTAAAAAAAAAGAAGGACAACTTTTTGCCCCTCCAAAAAGCCTCCGTGAGCTCACAGGCATCACGTGAGCTCGCCCGCACCCTATCGCCTCCCCACCACCTTCTTCTCTCTCTCTCTTCTTTCTTCTCCCTCATGACCCCCAAGCTCCACAGACAAAACCAGTCATGGCTCCTGCAACGCATTCTTCGTGCTAACAGTTGCTGTCCCCGACAGCCTCCCCAAGAAGCCGCCCCCCCATTTCCTTGTACCCATCGAACCCCGCTTCTCTCTCTCTATCTCTCTCTCTCCTCTTTCGCTCTTTTCATCTGGGTCTTCGCCGATACGACAATTCCCATCGAAATCTCGGCGTTGGCGGCGGTGGGACTTCTCCTTTTCCGTTTTGGTTCCTGCGCGGGTCGCGCGCGAATTCGAGCTCGGCGGGAGGATGAGATCGGGCAAAGGGAGCCAGGAGTACGAGGATTACGAGGAGGAAGATCTCAATTCCAAGAAAGACGGCCCTTCCTCGAACGTTTCCAACAGTAGCAACAGTGCGAATCCCAAAGGTACGGGCTTTCTCGATCGCGTCGCTTCCCGTTTTGGGATTCTCGCTACCCAATTGAATATATTTTTCTGGGGGAAGGTGATTTCTTGCTCGCCGTGCTTGCTAGTAGACGCTTGCTTGGTTCCACCGGTTTTGGACCCGGTGACTCCGTATGCGTTGTTGAATTGTTTTAGTTAAGTGTTGAGTATCCCGGAAATTGCTAAATTTTGGGCCTTTTGGCGGTATGCGTTTCGTTTTTCAGTTCATTTGCTGAAAATAGGCTTTTTCTTTGGCCTCTTTCGGAGATATTGACATGTTGAGTTTGTTTCGTTACTGAATTGTTGTTCTAGTAAGCGGTATTGGTCGTCTCTGATCGTGGAAATTTGCAATTGAACTGCAGATAAGAACAGTGATAAAGCGAATGCCATAAGATCGAAGCATTCGGTCACGGAGCAACGGAGGAGGAGCAAAATCAACGAGAGGTATGTCCTTTTTCCATCCTTATAAAGAATGCCTGATTTAATCATGCGGTGTATGATCAAGCTCTGATGGTGAATTTTGTGACAGCCTCGTGGTCTTGTCAACAGCTTGACCATGATGCATTGTGTTCGATTGGTGATGGCAAATTAAGTTGTATTGTGTTTATGCACGGAAACAGGGTGAACATAATCTTGGTCCTCCTTTTCTGTGACATTTAAATTTCTTTGCCTTATGGAGTATTGTTTTTTTCTCTCTTTCTTGTTAGTCCATCAGGATTCATTGTCAGCTCATCTACTATCCCATGACATGCGAGTAGCTTACCATGAATGATAACTTTTGGATCGATAGGGAGTCATATTTTCATGATGGAACTTTGGTTTCAGATTTCAGATATTGAGAGATCTCATACCCCATAGTGAGCAAAAGAGGGATACGGCGTCTTTTTTGTTAGAGGTAAATTGAGTTCTTGAAGAATTCCCATTGCTTGTGGTTCCTTAAGATGGTTTGCCTGATCATTTGACTCTCACTGCCTGCAGGTAATTGACTATGTCCGGTATTTACAGGAAAAGTTACATAAGTATGAAGACTCCTACCAGGGTTGGAATTCAGAGCCCACCAAGTTGATGCCGTGGGTCAGTTATCGTGCCGGGTTCTTGTATTTAACCAAATAGTTTATCGATGTATTTATACGTGGGCTAGTGTGTGTTTGCTTGAGTGTGCTTCATCATGGTGTTCTGTTTTGATATATAACTATTATCTGGATATGCCTTCTGTGTGTTCACTCTCCTGCTTTCTGTTATTTCTTTGTTAGCCTTGCATTTATTCACTACCGCAATCAGGATACTGTACCCAATTTCTGTTAACAGTTGGTTGTGGGCCTTATATTTCTAAAACACAAATGTGGGGTGCATCTGTTGATGTACCTTATTCTGAAAAGCTTTTCCTACATGAAAGTTTTCTCTTTGAACTCAAGTGACTATTTTTCTTATGGCTAACTTTAGTTGTTGAGGTTTGGTGCCCATTCTGCAAGTTGTCTCCATCCACTGCATCATTTGTTGAATTTCTGCAAGGCAGCTTTGGATATAGTTTCTTGATGAATACATTTCATTAAATTAGAGGGACTGCCCTTCATTTTGCTCATTGCCACACAATGCAACGAGAAAAGTTACTGGAAGTGTATGACTCCAGAAGCAGAATGACAGATGTGGAAATTATTTCCTGAACTATGTGTTGAATATCTAGTAATAAGTCTTTTCACACTGTATGAAAAAGCAGCACAGCAACATATATGAAATTTACTTTTCTATCATGAACACGTGTGATTTGATATGTTTACTGAGTATACTCCTCTCATCAACTTTTGGTTCTTCCTCAAAGCAGAGAAATAGCCATTGGCATGTTCAAAGTGTTGTCAGTCCACCTCAAGCCATGAAAAATGGTTCTGGTCCTGTGTCATCATATCCTGGAAAGTTGGAGGAAAATAGCACTGGCACAACGCCAAACATGCTTGCCAGCTCACAGAATACATCAGAAATAGATCCTGGAAGAGATCTCACAAGCAAATTAATGGCTCAGCAATCGGAGGTAGCTAAACAGGCAATGCACGTTGCTGTTCCTGTACCTGTCTCAGTCCGAAGTGATGATGTGATTTCCAATCATCTTCAGAGACCGTTTCCAGATGCTCAACCGATGGAGTGCACTGCAGACACTGCACCTGAACAGCAGGAAGATCTGACTATTGAAGGGGGGACAATCAGCATTTCAAGTGTTTACTCTCAAGGGTGAGTATGGATCTGTCTTCTATCTGTATGTTTTAGTTATAAAAAATGGGCCTTATCTTCCCTTTAGATTAGTATGTCGCTTTTCTCAGCACAGTGATGTCCATGGTAGCAGGTTTTTTTGTTCTTGTGATCAGTTTTCCCTCTTCATATCTAACAAGCTACCCGCATAAAAGAAATCTTCTATGATTTGTTCTTCCAATTCTCTAATTTCCTAATGTTGATGTTGAGATTTTATCAAAGAGACCTCTGGGAAATTTAGGTTTATAGTAACTGCCATTTTTTGCAATTCTGTTATTGGGTTTTTACTTTCTATGTATGAAATTTATATAAGCTATAATATTGCAGTTACTATTTTATCCACTAAACTTATGTAAGCTGCAATATTGGATGTGGGGCAGTTGCTTTGTATTTTATGTTTTGAGAAACTTATATAGGCTGCACTTAGTATAAGATTTGGTATTTCTGTTGCTATTTTATCCACTAAACTTACATAAGCTGCAATATTGGACGTGGGCAATTGCTTTGTGTTTTACATTGTCAGCCATCTGGTTTGGAGGATGTGCACTATTTTATGTCCTGGTTCATTTCAAATGTTCCTATGCAATTGCTTCTAACTTCTTTTTTAGGTATCAAATTTGTGCTTTATTCATTAGGAGCTTGCAATTGCACTGACTTGAACTTGGGACGAGTACTTTATCTGAATCTGCATGTCATATGTTGATTATTGCAGCAGTACTCTTGAGCCATATAATCATGATCTTGTATTTTATTTTGCTAAACCATTGATCCTTCTTATTTATTGTTCTTTCTATTCACTCAGTTCAATTTCAATTAGACTACCAAAACTTATCTCTCTGCTGCCTCATCTATAATGGTATTCTTACTTCATAGCAGCTGAATGTTCTAATCATACCATTATCAGCTGAGTTGAGGCTGTTCTTTGGCGGACTGTTGTAGCGTCATCTTCTTGGATTTGGATTTTTGCATTGAAAAGTTGATTTGAAATTCTATATTGCACTCTGCAGGTTATTAAATTCACTGACAAATGCACTACAAACCGCTGGCGTGGATCTATCACAGGCCAGAATCTCAGTACAGATTGACCTTGGAAAGCGGGCGAATAGAGGAGGGCTTGTGTCTGGATCGTCCATTCCCATGGTACGATGTGGGCAATAGACGTGGTTCTGTTCCTTTCACACTGGTGGTTATGCTTGTCTTGCCACCTTCACTTACCTTAGTGATCTCACTCTCTCTGTCTTGTCCGTCCTTCCTTCCTTCCTTCCTTCTGGTTCTGCTTTTTGTTTCCAACATTTTCTGGTTGCTCTTCAGGATCATGGCAGTCCTGGCAATTCAACAATGGCCCATGATACGGATGCGAGAGGTGAAGAAGGGTTGGATCAGGTGCAGAAGCGCCAGAAGACATGAAAAGTTAGATGTTCCTTCCAAATCTACATTTTCACTACTTTACTTTGTTTCCATTTGACCTCTTCTCTCTCTCCGGCTCTTGTTTTTTCCCCTTTCTTTCTTTCTTTCTTTTTTTGGGGGTGAGGGGGAGGATACCATCTTGTCATCTCTTGTGGATATTTATGATCTGATATGGCATCAACTCCTCACTGTTTGATGTGGCTAATGTTTCAGAGATAATTCCATGATTGATGTGTGCTACATATGGATGTTCTTGGTTGAATGCAGTTTGCTATACCGATAAACAACCGTCGCTGAGGGACCTGTATGAATTTGCTTTAAAATCAGTTGATGAGTAGCTATCAGACACATTCTGCAGAACATATCACTAAAAATGGACGGTGAACTATTGGCAAACGAGTGATGAGAGCGTATAAAGGCGTGGGAGTTGTTCAAGTAGAGGTGAAGCAGTCGGACACTCGTTTAAGTTCTTAACCAAGTGGCGCATGCTTGCTTGTCAAGCAACTGTCTTTGCATTATGAGGAAACGAGAGCAACCATACGTATCTCTTCCGTATATACCAGCGTATAGATATGAGAGTGAACCGAACATGTGTATCACGGTGATGATGGTCATTCAAAAACCAAAGTCCAGTTTCATGATTTATTGGGGTATACTGTTGAAAAAATAGGAACTCGAGACAAAACTGATTTATCGAGCACTTGAAATCACTCACTTTGGTATTTTTATAGAATAGTAAAGATGACAAATTGCTACTTCATCGATCCACAATCTTACCAGATTTGATGGCATTGAGGACGACGACGACGCATCTCATAATAAACATTCGACTTGAACAGGCGGGGTGCGCCCGGCCCTGGCTCAAGTGTTGAGGAAAAGAGGTCCATTAACCCATTTTTTTCACTCGCTTTTGTCAAATTGGATTTCAAATTGGTTATTCGGATTTTTTTTTTTTTGATAGGTTGAAATGAGTTATAAGAAATAGACTCCAACTAAAAAGTAAGTTGAACTGAGTTTTGACTCAAACCCATCTATTAAAAGTACCATCAACCTTGCTCCCATAATAGAAAAGAAATTGCATGCAATCTATTAAAAGTACCATCAACCTTGCTCCCATAATAGAAAAGAAATTGCATGCAAGCTAATACATATTCATTTTCGAGCATGTGCATTTCACTGGTTACCGGGGCTCGGTTGGTTTTATTGGTGACCTGGACATGGTTTCATGGTACCAAGTTCCCTCCACCTTCCAAGGGTTGTTTCCGGCCTATAGGGACTACCTTCACTTGTTCGGTAGCATGCTCTCAATGGGCTGCAAAGATCTTCATTTTACTTATGACGGTGAAGATTCCATCCCCTCAACCCTTAATTGGTGCTTGATATATTTCTTCCCCAGCACCAGAGAATACGGAGGACTCCCCAGGAAGTCGGTTAGTGGCATGCTTCTAAATTTTCCTCCTTAAGCTTTTTAAGGACTTGCTCGGGTCCAGAATTATGAAAAATAGAGTCCAACTAAAAGTGACTTGAAATGAGTTTTGACTCAAAATCCATCGATTAAAAGTATCATCAACCTTGCTCCCATAAAAGAAAAGAAATTGCATGCAAGTTGATACATATTCATTTTCGAGCATGTGCATTTCTCAGCACACCGAGCATTAACACATCATAAGGTTCTCATAGATTCTGTCGGATTGTTGGGATTGATCTTGATAATCGTATATGAGATTGAAGTCACACTGACCTCAGAGATTGAACTTAAATGCTTGAGCTCTCGAAGAAGAGAATCCATTTGATAGTCTAATCGAACCGATTCATCAAACGTCCAGAGACACGGCCGATCTCTTTACATGTTGCAGCTTATGACAACCCTCACTCATCAATGTCTTCTGCAATGATTTTCTTCTCAATTCAATCAGGGTTTTAAAAGAAAACAATTTGTTTTTGCAGTGATCAATGTTGAGGAAGAAGGAAGGGGATTGTGAAACCCACCCGTCCCCCCCGGCAGCCACACTAATTTGAGGTATTGTGAATTTCTTTGCATCCTGACGATAATGCACAATTTTATTTTTTATTTTGTTTTTTTGCAGTGATCAATGTCGAGGCAGAAGGAATTAGGATTGTAAAACCCAACCGTCCCCACGAACCACACTAATCTGAGGTGTTGTGCAGTAACTTGTTTGACATTTAAATTGCTATTGTTTGTGATTCCTTTATCTAATCATATGCACAGTGTAGGTCTCAATATCTATCGTTCTTTCTTTTATAGAGGTCAATATCATACATAATATTAGTTGACTAACTCTATTAATCATATTACCAATTAATATTTTGCCAGTGCTTAAAATCATCCACTTAATTGTCACCAACTACAAGTTCACATTAAAATAAATTTAATATGAATCACTTAAATTATATTGAAATTATAAATTCTTATGAAAGAAAATACATCAATTTATATCAAACTTATATTAAAACTATAATACTTGGAAAAACCCCAAACTGGTGCACATATGACAGATTTATCTCAAACTAATTTTTTTATCATAAAAATTCAAAACTAGTACACTTTTGATAAATTTATTCAAAACTAGTACACATGTAATAAATGTACCCAAAAATCGGTACACTTTTCATAATTTTATCATCCGTTAGTTTTCGTTAAATTTTATCATCAAATTACGATAATTTTACCCTCCGTTAATTTTCGTTAAATTTTACTTGTCAAATTCTTAAGTTGAATGACACTTGACAATTGATTGGTATACTTAGTTTAAGATTTTACTCTTCGTTTATCATGATTTTGTCATGATCATACCAATTTTGATTTTTTATAATATTAATTCAATTTAATGAAAAATATATTTATCCCAAATATATCGATTTTAAATTTTCTAACAATTAAAAATCAATTTAGAATAAATTTATCATTTTCATGATTAAAATTTTAATTTTATTACACTTTAAATTTTTCGTGATCAAAAAGATTAAATTTGAAATTTTTTGTACTATTAACTTTATAAAAACATTTATCTATTAAATTCATTTTCTGTACTTTCGACCGACCAATAAATATTAACACCGCATTCAACCTCAACGGAAAGACCAGGATTGGAGCGGACCTAAATAGCGTCTCCTTTCCATTGTTATTCCCTCAGTTGACCCTTCACGCTCAATTCGGAGCCGATGTGGGAGAAAAAGAAAGACAAGTTTCAAGGCATTTCGTAGCATTGAAGACGATTTTGACCCGTTTGGTTTGATTTTGGACAAATATACTTAAAAAAATGTATATACTTTTGGGCTAAAAGAATTTTCTAAAATACAAATAGCATTTGGTAAATTATAATTTTAAATTATATTGCAAAATGATTTTAGTTTAAATGCCGTTTGATAAAAATTACATTTTGTAAAAGGCTTTTGCTAAAAAAAATTTGTTTATTTAGTTACCAGTGGCCAGATCTGACACTGGCCAACTTCTGGTAGCCAGATCTGGCCGTCAGATAGCATTGCCTAAGATTGCATGACCTTAGGTGTTGGTTGCCTAGGTTCACGCGACCTAGACAACCACCGCTATCGCCAAACCTCAGGTTGCGGTTGGCCCCCCTTAGGCGAAGGTCACCAGGGTCAAGCGACCCCTCAGGTGGCAGTTGCCGATGTTAGCAATCTCTTGATCAGCGGTCGTCGGCCTCCGTTCACTTTGCTAGAGAAGATGAACAATACCCACGTGAATAGTACAACTTGCATTTCGAAAGTGCAACTTTCCTAAGTAGCTCCGAACCTACCTTGAGCTAAGACCTTTAAAGCCCTTTGGAGATGCAATTGCATATGGCGAAAGTTGTCTAGAGACTCAAAACCCTTTTAAAATGCTGAACCAAACAGCTGAAGTGCTTATATTGACCCTTTCTTCTTCTTCTTCTTATTACAAAGGACATACTTGGTTTTGAACCTTGCCTGTGCTGATGATATTTTGTTACTGAGACTAATCGCTAGTGGTTAGAAAAATATTGTACAAAGGGACTCGCTCTGAGTTACAAATAAACATATTAGCAGGAGATTGCCTGCTGCGGCTATGGGAATTTTGAGGACTAGCGAATTGTTGAAATCAATCCAATCGACTGTTTGTGCAAAGAATAACTAAAGTTTACACTGAGCAACAGCTGACATCAGTCTGGTGACAAAGGGTTTGGGGGTCCGGTATTGGTTTTATATATGATAGAGATCCCCGGTTCCATGCCTCCTGAAAACAAATATAACAATTGCATACTCAGATGTGTTATTGCTTAATAACCCAGATTTGCATTTATAATAACTGAAAAACGGCTTAAGTTGATTAGCAATGAGTTCGTTAGCTGGGGTGCCATGTTCTTATCCATAATGATTCACCACCGAAGAACAAAAAGAGGGTGATGGGTTAATAGACGGTGGAATTCGCCATCGGATGACTGCCGCTTTCACTTAAGTTAATGCAGATATATACCGGCCACAGGAACACAATCTCAATTACCAGCTGCAGAAGGCACATCCAGCTTCTTGGGACCTTTTTTCTTTGACCATCTGCAGAAGAACAAGCTCCGGCAATCGGTGACAAGATAAGTTAGCTAAATGCAGCTCTCATTTGAGGGGACGGACAAGAAAGCATATTAGCCACCACCAGTCCAGCAAGGAGAGGGCATTTTGAGCGTTTAACTGGCCTGTTACTAAAACTTGCTCGCTGCAAAAATGATACCCAGTCGATTTAGCAAATGAAAATCAACCGTCCCTGTAAGTTGCAGTCATAGCTTGGACAACAAAGTGCAAATTATAAGCGATGCGGCAGCAAGAAAAAAACAGCCTTAAGAATTGCAATTGTTCCCCTAGTCAAAAGTTGATGGATGCATAGTACATGTAGGACTAGCATGTAACCGTGTAAATTATGTAACAGACTCAGTGCAAAGTTCAGATCAAGAATGGGTCCGAGATTGGAGGCCTGTAATCTTGCGTAGAAATTTAGACTTCAAGAGACAACAGGATTTGAAACTTCGATCAGCATTCGTAGATGGCAATCCTACTCCCAGATTCCCAGTACACGAAGAGCAGGCAACTGCTCATAATTTCCAGGTGACTGCATATCACGCAGCCCTGCATACTGAAGCTCGGGAAAGGGACTGGAATTCCTGAGTATCTTCACATATAGAAACATCTGCATTGCAACAATCAACCAAAAGAACGAATAGACTCAAATTAACAAGGAACTTAGGGCTTCCCATTCTGCGCTAAAGTAACTGCAATAAATGAAATGAAAATATATTTAAATCTCGAAATGAAAATGTCATTTTCACCAACTCACTTCACTCAGAGTCCCTACCCCCGTCCCATAGGACTACAAACTACCACCCAATAAAAATTGTTAAAATGAAAGACGTTTCATGCATACATAGAACATCGAAACATGTTAGCCCAATAAGTTTTTCAGTGAGAATATGCTCGGGTGAAATTTTTTCCTTAAAGAAAAATAATTCGCATGAATGAAACAATTGAATAGAAATAACAAAGTAAATACTAACTAGGAGAGTATAGCTTACACAGTGCCAAATACCTGTAACAGCATGCAGCAATCCCTTGACGCCAGTGAGAAACAAAGGGAAAGCATGTAGCAGGAACCTGTTAGTTGAGCGCAAACCTCAACAAATTCTTTTTTTTCAACAATAGGATTGACTTTTAAGCCTTACAAAATCACTTGTTGAAAGCCCCAGTAACTTTCATAAAAAATGCATAGTCAAAAGCCGTTTCCTCGAGATGCCTATAGTGTCCACCTTCACCAAAATGTCCCGCACTCATATTTGTTCTCAAAATTACCGAATGTGAACAGCAGGAGCACCCAACTTCTCTCACTTTAGCCACCCACTTTGCAGCTTCCCACACTCCAACCCTGGATCAACAATATCAAAGAAAGCCACATCAAGCCTATGAGTTGAATTGCAAACATATGCATGTCTACAGTAATGAAGACATACTACCTTGAGTCTAGAAATGATGCTGAAACAAGGGTTGACGGATAACATCCCCCTTCACAAATGTTATCATAAGGTGCATAACTCATGATGGACTCAAATTGCGCCAAGATACGAGGATCTCCAAACTCTTCATGGTCCAATAAGGAAAGCGGCATATTAGGATCCAACAATGTATTGCATATGTCTAGAAAAGGTACCTGGGGTACATTATCTTGGTGTCATTGCTCCAAAATAATCAAAAGCAAACGTTCACGTGATCAGATTACTCAAACTGGCAATAATGAGCAGCACTCAGCAGAATTTGATTACACTCTGGTAATCCAGTTTGAAGCAGATCAATAGGCGATTACTCCAAAAGAAGACTTAAAATTGCAACGCTGCTGCAGCAGGTGACAGGATTAGGAATCACCCATAATGATGTTAAACCTCTGCTGCCATTGTTTAAAGTAACTATTTCTATCAGGGGAAACTGATGCTTCATGAGCAACAAAAAGATAAATATTGGTAGAGTCATCTGAAGTCTATAACTCACATATAATTCACTAATTTCTCTTCAGGAATTCTAAACAAGGAGCTTTGGAACCATAAACAATGCGATGAACCTCTGTAGACAAAATCTAGATGTACGATTTGTGAACCGCATTGGAAAGTACTTACCTTCATAATGGCGGCATGAAAGAGACCTGGATACATATTTATAGCAGCCCCCACAAGAAGACAGCCCGCGCTATGTCCTATAGAACAAAGCTTACCGTCACGAACATAACCCTCATGAACAAGGTACTTAGCACATGATGCAAAGTCATGAATAGAGTTCTGCTTGTATGCCCCACGGCCAGAAGTATGCCACAAGGAATTAACACCACCCCCACCTCTGTAACATAGAAAATGGTATTCAAAAGATATATTAAACAACAATATGCGACAAAACACAATTACTTAAGTAGATCATTCAGACACCAGCTAAATTGCCGAAAATCAGAGCCTGGACTACAACAGATTATAAACAGAGCGTGCAGAGTGCAGTTTTTATCCCTAATTTAAAACACAGTTTTGGCAGATAACAAAGGCCATAATTAGCTTTGAAAGAGTTCTTACTCCTTAAATTATTCATTTTCTCTCTAAGCATTCATTATAGGAAAAAAATATCCTCATTCATTTTTTTCTAGGACAGGTAGTCACTGTGCTTTGTCTAGTACTCTGATTGGGATAAATAAGCACATCTAATATAATAAACAGACCAGCCATACTGTTAATGCCATGGAGAAAATGCAGAACTTCAAAATCAATTAGACCAGCCGTGTCGACAATCCTGACAAGAGCTGTTGTTCCTAATGGATATGTATAAAAAATAAGAAAAAAGACAATTGATGAACAAAAATCTGGTTGTACCAACCTCACATCAGCAAAAGCTACAACCCAACCACGGTTGAGTAGACTAAGACGATTTGAACACCAGCTTATGTCTAGAACTTCACCATATGCTCCATATCCATGCAAAAGGCCTGAACACTTTCCCTTCTGCCACAATGTTTTAGAGTAAAGAATTGTCAGAGGTATCCTGATACCATCATGGGAAATAACATCCTTCCTTTCACAGCAGAACATATCCGAAAAGTCCTTCCAACTCTGCATTGCACAATTCTCATTGGGTTCCTCCTTAGTGGTCTCTACATTTATAGGGCTGACAAAGTTTTTGACATAGTCTGTGGTGGACGATCCAATGTCAGCTGAAACACACCTCACTTCCTCCTGTTGGATGGTGGAGAAAGTATGTCTTGACATATCATACTCAGCAACTACATCAGGCATCTGCACTTCAAACAGGACAAGTATCATAATCAATTGCAAGTTTAATGCACTGAGTGATATCGAAAGATTGACAAAAATACTATTTTGAGTGGGAAAGAATTAAAAGCACTTTGTTAGATGAGAATGTCGTCATTGCTTTTGCTCTCACATTATGTAAAAAAAATTAATTCCCTTTTTTAGGGGAATAAGGGATCTTCAAAAGCGCACACATTACTATGATAAAGTGTATTTCGAATTATTGACATTTTAAAGTCTAGCAATTAGGTAGTGTCCAGCCCAGCTTTTCACATCTACCACCACCAGTGATTTTAAGGGCTCACTCGCCACATCAGCCTGGTGCATTCAGAATTTAACTTGTAGAGTTCTCTCAACAAGACTCCCAAGATTAGAAGGAGATAAAACAAACTCCCCCTGCTAACTAAGCCAACATTTTGTTGGAAATTATCAATTAATATTGCTCAACAGTCAAGAATCCACACTTGCAATTTTAGCCAATCACTGCAGCAAACATTTAATAATCATAACATTTTCAGTTCGCAATTACATTCCAGGAAAGTTTTGAGTACAAGCTGAGGAATTTCCTGTGATTCAAGTTCAACTAACAAGGCATAATATAATGAGAACGTGCTCAAATCAAAAGATGCCTAGCTACTTGAGAAGGTAAATCATACATGAGCAAAATATCCAACTACATCGCAGCATCTAGAGGAAAGCAGACACAAAGCAGTTTAAGAGTAGGCAGGAATGGATAAGAAAACAAACTGACGAGCATAAAAGAGGTCGATACAAAACAAACATTCTTTAAGTTAAGAACCCATACTGAATATGCAAATTTCCTCTTGAGATAAGACAGTATACCACAGGAGAAGATAGCACGACACGGTATGATTGACTCATAAAGTCATGGTTGGAACCAGGAAGAATGCTGCAGAAATTTGAAGGGACAGGAAAAAACCATGGATTTAGATGCTCAAGGATCATTGCACGCTGCAAAACAACAGGGAATGAATTGAAAATTAGTACAAAAAGTGTTACAATAAGGACAAAAAAGAAGCTAACGATAGAAGTCGATATATATATATATATCTCCATGTTTCGCATGAGGAGCACCATCCATCTCAATGATGGACACCAAACTAGTTATGATGATGATGATGCCGTCGTCATCGTCGTTGTCATTGTTATTATTATATGCTCTACCCCCACAATAGCAAATGCTAGACATGTATAACAACCCCTAATTTTCCCATAATTAACGGATGTAAACTGAATGATATACAAGAAATGCAGTAATAATACTTGTTCTTCCACTCTTGTTCGACCATCATGCAACTGCACGCAAAAAGTGCTCACATGCGCTAACAACTCAATGTCAATGAACTTGCTAAACGATACCAGGATAACTAAATCAACTAATTGCAGGAGTGCTTTAACTGGAAATAGCTTCATGATTTTTTTCGTCACTAATGCACTATAGATCCTGACAACAAGAATCCACCCGGACATCAGACAAAGGTTTGTCCAAAAATGTTTGATATTTTGCAACAATCTATAATTAAAACATACATCTTGTATGTATTAGCGAGATGAGCGAATATACACTGAGCGCAATCATTTTCTTTAATTTTTTGAACAAAATTTTCTAATAATTGAGACATAGTTAAAAGTTTGAGACATTATTGATTTAAGTAAATAAATTTAATATATAGAGAAGTTTTCTATCAGGAAAGAGTATAAATGCAGTGAAAAGATGTAACAGACCTCAGAATTGACATTTATGGGCAAATTGATGGAGCATAACATAGGTACACCCTCCTTATCAATGGAAAGCACCAGATGTCCATTGAAAACATCCATGTCTTCAATAGTGACACTTTCGCCAGGAAGGATGACATTCTGCCAGGAAACAAAAGCAAAAGATAAAAAATTTGCAGGCAACAGAAAGGAGAAAAGAAATAATGTAATCTGATACTAAATTTACAAAAGAATTAATTTATAATATCAAAAATCTAACTTGTAATCATTACAAAATAGTCACCTGAAACTTGCCCAACTTTGGATCCTCAACCATGGATCTAGCCAAGTAATAACCATGACCATTCCATTGCACACTTTCACATAGAGGGGCATTTGTGAGAATATAGAAAGAACCATAGTGATGCTCCACGAAGAACCTTACATCAGATACACGCTCACATATTCTTCTCAAGCCACCAAGAGGGTTGTCAGCATCTATCACATAAACCTGTGGAAAAGTGACAGGCTAGATTGACAACCACCGTTGACGACAAAAAACATACTAACATTTCTATGAATTCATAGCAATAGCATATTAAATGAAAATGGAATAGGGAAGGTCCTTCCTCAGATGAATTCCTCGAGCTTGAATTAAGAGTTATAAACTTGCCATCTTTTGTTCCTGTGATGTCCACACAGTATTTAGAATCTCTTTCTGTGAAAACCACTGCACTCTCCAGATTACTTGATCTTAACTTTGTGCAGAGGACCCTGCAGGCAAAAACTGATATAAAATTTTAGGAAACCTTAGAAGTTCAATCAACTTCAGCAATCAATATGACTACCTATAAGGTCGTTGATGCTCATCGGATAGAGTATAGAAGAGAGTGGAGCCATCCTTAGCCCATGCCACACTAACAACCCCTTCAACTTGGATATTTGGAAGTATACATCCCCTATTAAGGTCCTTGACTTGAAGCTTAAACCACTCACTTGCATTAATGTCAACGGTATAAGCGAGAAACCTATGGTCCGGGGAAACTCGACACATACCCACATGGACATAACCTAAAGATGAATAGAAAAGTCATTTCAATATTAAAAGAGATGCTTACTGTGGGAGAAGAACATACTTTTTTA
This sequence comes from Corymbia calophylla, assembly GCA_014182845.1. NCBI lineage: Eukaryota > Viridiplantae > Streptophyta > Magnoliopsida > Myrtales > Myrtaceae > Corymbia > Corymbia calophylla. The sequence continues at coordinate 27,011,108 of CM024694.1, forward strand.
GTAAGAAAAACATGGTGAATCCAAAGTAATCACATCCACAACTCTGTTTCATTTACTCCAGAAGTTGGTCTCTGACATCTACCAACTGAAACTTAGAACTCATATGAATTGAATTATCCAAAGCATTAATGGAAGATATCACCCAACACAGAATCAAAGTAGAAAGATACAGAGGGGATCTTGCAAGAGTCACTACATTTGCAAAGATATACCTGTCTGTCCTCTTTTCCATCCATATATACTCCGGGCAGCCTTTATTACATGGACCAATGGGAGAAAAACAGTAAAATTCTAGCGCCCCATGCTAGAGCTCCTTCGCAGGGGTATTTGCCCCAGCCATTTGGCATCAAAATCAATTTAATGAGCCAGCTTGTAAAAAAACAAACAACAGCTGCTCCCCAATTTTTTGGCAATGCTTTTTTGGCTTTTCTGCTAACTTTAAAGAACTGCCAAAAATGACTTTTATTCTCTGTTTGGGAACTCCTAGGTGAAAAAATTGGGAGGAGAACAGACACAATTTTAAATTTTCCCTCTTTTTTCATCTAAAAAAAAAAATTGCCACTATAATTTTCATAACCCTCATTTTCCCAATCTCCCAAAAATACCATTAAAGTGCGAAATCTAATGTAACAACATATTTGATCTACAATATTATCATCTTTTGAACAAGTCAAAAGAGATTAACTTCCAATGTTACACCTTCAAAACACTACCACTACTAAAAGTAACCCAGGGTTAAAACCAAATACAGAAAGCCATAAGTCAAAAAACTACAGCCAATAGCCTACACCCCCTAAATAACAGTTAATCATTGCAAAAAGAAGAGAAGCAGGCTCTAAACAAGTTGATAACCAAAAAGAGATATGTCAAATGACTGACAATTCTATTAATCAACATTTGTATCAAGCAAAGTAAGACTAAGTTGCTGCTCTTTTCCTATAAGCTATCAATGAGCATACAGAAAACTTGCCATGTTGCTCTGCTATTTCATTCCAGTCAAGCAGGACCTGCTCTCTTCCTTGTTGTCCTCTCACATAGCTAAGAATTGCTTCTGCCCAACCTTTTTCAGCTTCCAACCTCCTACATAACACTGGAAACTCCTTCCCTTCAGGTATGTATTGGTAATATAGCCTGTTTGACCATAATAATGATGTAAGTAGAGTTCACTTATTCAGCTTTGCAGCTTCCCATTTCAACAACACCAGGAAACATCCATACAGTCAAAATAATACTGTCAAAAGGCATGTTCAGAAAGGACTAGGTTGAGGTGGAGTATGTCAATCAACCCATAAAAATGTGTAGAAAAACAGGCAATTTTGAAGCTTGCGGCAGATAGGGTAGTAAAATCTGGAAAAGCATGTACAATGCACCTCAGGCAATCAAAATATTACAAAGTACACCAATGAATTTGAATCATTGCCTAGAAAGCTGCTTATTATTGTTTTTTTTCCACTAAACCATATAGGTGGGACTTGGGAGCAAGCACAAACAGAATTTTCAAAGCAAGCTTTTGCAATTCGCATTTATGCCCTGGCACACAAGAGGCAACATTTGTCCATGAGCTGGCATAGCATCAAGCAACTAACCAAACAAAACACCCAAAAGAAGCAGACGAAAGCACAAGCCCATGTTAAAGAACACTCTTTGGACGCCTAAAGGCCTAAATTCCCGCTTCAAAACATCAGTAGCGCCAAATGGAAGAATAAATAAACAAAAAGATCAAAACCATCACGGACAGCCGGTATGGAATCATGACCGAGTAATCAATATCTGTGAAAAAAAAAAAACAGAGTAAAAGACAAAGAACAGACCAGGGACCCCATCGCTCCGGCGGTGTACGAATCTCGGCGGGGACTCGACTCTTCATTTCGGAAACTAGCTGAGCCTGAAGCTCCCCGGTGTCGGCCATGAAAGCTTCAGCGTAGGAGTTCTCTCGGCGGAGGTGCTCGACGAACTCGGGGTCGTCGACGTCGGACATCCAGTGAAAGGGGTCTTGCCAGGTCCGACCGTGGGCGGAGACGGCGAAAGGGATTCGCTTCGGGACGGGAGGGGGTTGTGGAGGGAGAGCGAAGGAGGTCGCTTTGCAAACGGTGGACAGGAAGCGGCGGCGACGGCACGAGCGGGCGATGGCGAAGAGGATGAGGGAGGCCCTCGTTCGTTGGACGGAGGGGAACGCCATGAGCGCGTCGAGCGAAGGAGGACGGGCGGAGGAGTCGTTCCTCTTCAAAAATGGCGCCGCGAGTGGCTCTGGGGACTGAGGTCGCTGTCGTGTTCGACTTAATGCCTGATACAGCTCGCTCTCGTTGCTACTACGAGCCTCTGCTGCTGCTATTTAGATATAACGTTCCTGTCTCGCCGGACTTCGCAACGGATCTGCAACGCAACGTCGCCCACCGGCACGGGCCATATGACCATTCAAAAGGGGCGACGGTGTTTGAAATTCCACCACCAAAGCATGACTAACGCGGCAATGCCCTCACCGGATTTTACGCGAGAGGGGGAGTTCAAATCTCCAGAGCAAGACGGATTTCACGAGAAGAATCGCCTGGAGAGAGTTGCGACATAAAGCCAAACCCGAGCTCGTACGTCACTACGAAGCTGTTTCTCAAATAAATTGTCGTAAAATCTTTGGTGAAACTTTGAAATGGAGAAAAAGGAGAGAAAAGATCCCATAAAAGGTAAAAGCCTCTAACTCGGGCAGCCGAATTGAGCCATGAATGAAATTATTTGATTGAATCGTTAGTAATTTTTTGCCCGTCAAGGAAATATTCTCGATGGCTTATCCGATCCAGCAGTCATTCCTAACATTTCTTCTTGACCAGGAGTTGAGCATTACGATCATGCATCCAATAGCTAGAACAATGACTTTTGCTATTAACTACAACTAATTTTTCAAAGCGATATAAATGATGCCGACCCTCCTAACTCATACACATGGATAATGATCACCCCACGAAGGTAAAAAATGGTCAGGACAGAGACCTCGTAATATTAAGCATTCTCTCCTCCAGATGAAAATACTTCATCCTATAAGGAAATATTCAAAAATCCTTTGAGAAAGGCATTTCATCAGACTCGATACTTCGTCTCCTATTTGCGTCGCACCCTAGTTTTAACAAGGACACTCCCAATGCTCAGAACGTTGGTAGCTGAGCACCCATATGTATGATTTCTTAAAAAATGAAGAAACGTCGACCAATCTGTTGGATAAGCCCGCTTCTGGTTAGCAGTCATTGTACTGTGACTGTGAGCCAAGCAATAAATTAGTTGGCCAAGGATCGCAGATGCTCGATGCACTAAAGTGCTAAGAAATTGTGCAAGGCATACCAAATTAACACGGCAAAGCTGCACTTAAAATCTTCCCAGCAAAAATCTGAAATTCCGTGATGCAAGTCGGCATCTTTCCTAGTCATACCACAAGCTAAAGGTACTAGAAGCATTACTTTTACAAAATATCGCAGCAACAAGTCATACACAGTAGATGTGAAAGTCCTTAGAGTCCCAGACCAACTGTTCGGCCATCCCTCCCATCTTGGCTGTTTGCTATTGGCTCTGCCTTGAGCTCGCCCTTCGCACCCTACAATTGGCCATAGGTACCAAGGCAACCTCAGACTCTAAAAAAGTGTTAGTAAGTGAACTCTATGAAAGAGGATTTACTTACTAAGGCTAAGCAACAAGAGATTCTTAATGGTCCTTATTGAAAATCTACAAAGCAATGTACATTAAGAATGGGGAATGGGTTTACCATGAGCTTGCTAAATTTTTCTTGCCGCTCAGGATCAGCAATCATTGACACATCCCAATGGTGACCAGACTGCAAAGGTTGAGAGGCATGAGTGTACATTCTATGAAAGCAACAAAAGACAGACGTAGAAAGTTTCATCCAATGGGCAAGATCTAAGCATATGAAAATATTGCAATACCTCTTCTTTAACTGTATTTTTCTTGTTCCCCCAAAGCAGCTTCTTCTTTTGTTCAGTAGACAAGTAGCCAGTTGGTCCAAACCCACCAGCAAGATTCTTATTTACTGAATTCAAAGAGAGAATTAGATCACCGCAGAAGCAATTATAGTTACAGAGATCAAAACATCATAATAGCACATCAACTGGGAAAGGAGCATTGCATATGTTATCCCAATTCCACCTCCTGACACATTAATCCCCAGGTACAACAAATTCAACTAATGTGATGGAGAATAGTAAATGAGAACTTCTCATTAGATAACATCCTTAAAATCAACTAACAGAAGAAATCAACCCGTGCACATCTTTGTATAAAAGGCAGGGATGGAACTATCCTGCTACAAGAGGGGGCTTAATGATCACTTTCCAATGCTTCTGACAGTTCTCCTAAATAATTTGACTGATAAATCACTCCTGCTTCCAGGAGGCTATGACAAATGAATCAGGTTTCTCAAGTTTTGTATGGGGTTTCATGGTTAACTATCTACCCAGTCCATGGAAACTGTGCAGAAAAGATGATACTGTATCAAGAAAAAGCAACTTAAATTATAAAGCCCCAGAATAACCTTACCTTCAGAAAAAACCTGAAAAGGCTCATAAACAAGCCGAGTTCTATATTACTGACAAGATTAGAAAATTACACAACAATAAAAAGCATCAAGAGAAAGCTCTGATGAGGGAAAAGATGACAGACAAGGCAAAGGTCAAAGACCAAGCAATCATGCTTAAAAATCATCTCCGAAAAAATCCCAAAACAAATTAATGCAATTTTTCCACAAACTGGAGTCAAAAATGTCACTGAAATGAAAAATAAAGGGGAAAGATCAATTTACAAGACAAACAACTGGACAAATAACAGAGCTTGTATTATTGAACTCATCATCACATATACTATATTCCTGATCGAAAGCATATGCCAGGCATTGCAAACCTGATTTGACAAAGAATCTATCAGTTAATCGATAACAACCAAAGGCCATCCAAAACCATGTCCTAGAGAGAACAGAGGAGAAAAATTCTATTTCAATTAGAAGAGATAATTAACTGAAGCTTTTTTTTGCATCAATAATGTAACAATATCAACAAGAGAAGTCATAGCAAAAATCATCACCCTCATGAATATAGAAAAAGAGAAATATCATTTGAATTGTAAGAGAGGAATAACCGAAGCTTGCATCAAGGAGATATAATTGTTACCACGAGGATATTCCAGCAGGAAATTAATGTTGTTTATAAGAAGCCAACATATGCGTAATAAATCAACACCACTATTTGACAGCCATGCTCCAGCAAAATAAGTCTCAACCACAAAAAGTTAGAAATGCAAAATGTAGAACACAGGAGCATCCTAGCTGACCAAAGTGGGATGTATCAGATCACAACAAGTTAAGGCAAAGAGATCCGCACATAATGAAGGTAGAGGTTAAACAAAAACAGTGAATTGCACATACCCATTTCAGCAGCCCTCATAGCAGCAGATTTTGCAGCATTCAGATCATTAGCAGCCTCAGTTCCACTGGCATGGGGCTGTGCTTCATTTGCTTTGGCACTGGTCTCCTGAGATTCCTTCAGACCTAGTGAGTGCTTCGCATCTTCTACCACAACAAATAATAAAATCAACAAGGCAATATGGGGAAAGGGAAATAGGAAAAAACCCACATTTACCAAACCTATTGACATCAGACCATCTTGAGGGAAGAGTGTGGTGAATGATGTACAATTAACAGCTGACAAAAATATTACCATCCTTGGTGAAGATAGAATCCCTTTCGGGGCTGAAAAGTCTTGGTCGTTTGGTGGGGGAACTCTTGTCACTCTTAAAGACAGTCGCATCATCTAAATGCTTCTCTGCTCCTCTTTTCTGCTGATCCTTGTCCTTCATATTGTCGCAATCATCAGTACTCTTCTTTTCTTTGGCAAGCTTTTGATTGTCCCTGTCCCTCAGATCATTTCTATAACCTTCTTTAGAGTGATGTCCATCAGTATCCCTTCTAGCAGTAGAAGAACTATGGTACCCCTTGGATTCTTCTCTAGAAAGAGTCCTATCAATTCGGCGATCTCCTGAACTCCTGTGATAATCCCTTCTCTCGCTTCGATCATCTACATCCCGCTTACGTCGATCCCTCTCTGACTCTTCAAAATTATTGTTTCTCCTTCCAGATTCTTTCTCCCTATCTTTACTTCTGTGACCTAAGTCATCATACTTATCCCGGGAATATCTGTCCCCATCCTGCGTGACGTCCTTTGATCTGCTATAATCATTTTCTCGCCTTGTACGATCAGAATGAGAGCCTCTTCTTGATTCTCGACCCCCAGGAATGGACTTATGATGATCCCTCTCTTCTTCATCCATGCGATGTCCGGTCTGCTCATCAATTCTAGAGTAACCACGAGAACCCCTGGAGGCATGACGATCACTGTACTTATATGAATCACCACCCCTGCTGTAGTGGCTCCGTCCAGAATCTTTGTATAAATCCTTCTCATCACCCTTCCTTCTTTCTCGATATTCAGGGGCCTTAGAAGCATCATCCCTTGCATACTTTGGGCTAGATGCCCGGTCATGCTCTGGACTCCCTGAAGAACATGGAGAGACACGTATCTAACAGCAATTACTGACAAAATATTGCAAAACACATATTACTTATTAGGCAGCATTGCTTTGTAACAAACTGTCTTCAGCAAGAGATGCGCTTATTTAATATAATAGTTCACCTAGGTAATGTTGATAGAGAATAATCAGCCAAAGAAACAATTCAGTACCAACATATCTAGTGAATGACAAGTGCAAATGACATCGAAAGCAGATTTTTCTTTTGAATGTAGAAGTAACTATGCAAATTTTGAAACACATATATCGCCAATTTCTTTAACCAATAATTCCTCTCACAACCTCTCCTATATCTTGCCAATGTAGACACTGTCCTTAGCAGTACATTTCTATGCAAACCTCTCAATTATTTTTTCTGCTAATGCCTCTTGGGGTAAAATATTAGATATAATCCTAATGTTGCTGAAAATAAATTGCACACATGAGCCATGAAAGATCAATGTCAAGCAGCCATAGTCGTGCCCATGTATTACAAACAACACATATGCAACTATACAACTCAAGCAATACAACCTAATCGGTTAGACACTTCTGAGACCTATACTCTTCAGAAAGTGCCACACTGAACTAAAAAAGGTGATAGAGCAGTCAAGATTCAATCAAACTAAAATTTCATCATAACCACCACACAGACCACTGTCCACCAATGTCAGCATAGTCAACATTGAGCAGTTCAAGAATTTATATATAACAGACAACTATCAAGACCTCACAACACCATAAACCACCCACAGAAAGGTGGAAAAGGAACAAACCGTCGGACGAAGACGAGTTGCTAGCCGGAGAATGACGCCGATAGTTCCTATTAGATGCGTCATTTGATGGCTTGTGGAATGCTGCCTTAACATCGGCATTATTTGGGGACAAAGACTGAGCTTTGGCGTCCATGATCAACAGCAGCACCTGCTAAAACAGTCATCTTTTTTAACATAAGCACACGAAAGAAGGAAACAAATTATGCTGCTTATAATGCTACTGAACACGAACTGATGCACACACTTCACTCCTACCAGAATTCCGAGCTCTCACACCCATCAATGTAAAAAACCAAAATTTCGCCTTTACACATTTTGCCGGCCAACCAAACGCCAAGCAACTAAGAAACGTCGCTCGTGCGCTTCAGAAGCACGAAACGCAGCTCGATCGTCCAACATAAGTGGTCGAACAAAAAATGAACAAAAAAATAAAAATAAAACGAACCCATTTCGAATTCAGGAGACCAGAAAACCTTTAACCTAACTCAAGCTTTGCCGATTGTATCAAAAAGCAAACTAATTCGACGACGACGACAGAACAGGGCAACACAGACGTCCCCGAAAAACCTCACCCCCCCCTTGGGTGAGGAAACGGCTAGCGCATCCGACGAATCGATCTACACCTTCGGAAAACCACACCGCCACGCCATTCAATCGCGGAAACGATGACGAATTCAATACGAGCGAACAATACACGGAGAGCGAGAGAGAGCTGGAGATTCTCAAACCTGATGATCAACGCGATCGGCTGAGAGAATCGTTCGGAGAAAGAACGCGAATCGGTTCGCCTCGCTTTCCTTTCGGTCAGCTAGACAGAGTTTTGCGAGAGGGGAGAGGGCGCCGTGTGTTTAAGTGAGAAATATCTTCTCGTCCTTTCAGTCGGTGGAAGGCTTTGTTCGCATGAAGCGAAGCATTTGGGCCGATTTCATTGGGCTTATCATGGCTTCTGTAGACGACGACCCTATACGTATATTTATGAATTTTTTCCCGCTCTGCAATAGGGATGTACTCGGAACCCACCGTGTCATCACCGATTGTCAGTTTTTGAATCTTAGAACCTATCATATTTATATGAAACTGGCTCTAGAACCTACTTTCTTTTTCCGATCCGGTTCCAATTTTTGTGTTCATTTTTTAAAGCACAATCATATAAGACTATGAATAACAAAGTAATTCGAAGTAAAAAATGGGCAATGGAAATTTTTATCCCAAAAATAACAATCTATAAGGTGAATGCATAGTCATGTATAATTATAAACAATAAAAAGTTCAAACACGTTATATAAAAACGTGAATTATAAAATTTCATTTCCAATTCATCCATAAAAATTTAGAGGAAGAGGAAAGATTAATGATGAGTTTCAAGAAAGGATAAAAGACGAAGGAGTGTTGAGGTTAGAATTTAAGGGGAAAAGAAATTAGAGTTTTGACTTTTTATCTTATAAAACCAGTTCCAAAACAAACTGGTCCAGTTCGGTTTTCAAGTCGGTATTCATTTGAATCTTGTTTGTGGATCGGCTCCAATGCAAACTGGTTCCCAAACTTGTTTTTCGAGCAAGCCAATCTAGTTGCACACCTCTACTTTGCAAAGAATTCTTTTTTGTCCTTTTGGAAAATGGGAAAAAAAGGTCATCGATCCTTTGCCGACCGTCTTCGTTGAGGTCACAAAACCCCACTCTAGTTAATAGCTGCGGTTGCATGACCCTCGTTAACCACTAGTTAGCAACTGCCGCAATCGGACGAACCCTAGTGGCACCTCGGTCCCTCCCTATCTCTCTCTTCTTTTACTTTCATTTTTTCTCAAAATTTTCAAAAACTCCAGGTGTGTTTATTTCTTAATAACAATAATCTAAGAAATTGTTTCAAAAATTGTTAAGTGATTATCACTTTTCTTTTCTTTTAATGTTATACTTAACTTGAATAATTTCAACCCCTAACTCTGCGGAAACTAAATACTCAAAGAGCTTGTATGTCAACACTCATTTAAGATAAACTGAAAGCATAATTTAAAATGCCCTGCTCAAGTTTCACCTACATTTTGCATACTATACTTAAATATGAATTTAGCTTACACTTTGCACCTTAAGTTATGTCATTCGACTTCAACTTAAATATGAATTAAGCTAAGATGCTGGAATTATTTACCAAATCTCCACTATCCTCCCAAAAATGCATGCCTGAAAGTGTGTCTAGCACGCAAAAATGATACTAGGATGAGAACTTCATAGATCATGACTAGTGTCAGCAATCCATTTTGTGACTCGAATTTAATGAGCCCAGCCTGATATGAGTAACTTGTTTTTCTATATTTTAACCCATTTTTCCAAAGCTCAAAAAACAGATAATAAATGAGTCACTAGCGACCCATATTTTAATCTATTCTTCCAAAGCCCACCTGGTCCATGACTTGAAGCGTAAGAATATATATGCTACGAAAGGCGTTATTCGCTGCAGGTCTATTGCTAAATCGAAACTAACCTTCTGCATTCTTCGTTGGACGTATTGAATATTGATTGCATGATCAGATCTTTCACATGTCAATCATTCAATAATAAATTTAGTTGCACAAATAATATCTAGCGACAACGGTGCACGTAATAAAGAATCTTAAATTAGACGACGAGCACGTAAATCGCAACCATCGGCGTCTCCTTTGCCTCTCTAGAAAGGCAGAGAGAGACTCTGAAGTGGCGTGATGGTGACCGGACCAGCTCTGGACTCCCACATTGCAAGCAAATTGAGCTCATGTTTTGTGGTCTAATCGAGAGTCTTGGATCAGCAGTAGGACCCGGGATGGTCCCCTCAATTCATCACTAGTCCACTTCAATCCGCATCGTCAGTACATTTGTTATTTATGTGTTTTGTACGTATAGCAAGATTTGTGATCCCCTGAAATCTTAGTTCATCTTTATCCTAGTAATTTAATCGTCACGGATCTGTTGTCTCTGCCAGATTCGTACCTTCTCGTCCCCTAGGTCCCTTCTGATCAACCTATGCTGCAAGACCATATATATCGGACATACTTATCACGGAAAACCACATTGCCAAAGCTCCACACGAGTGATTAGTCGATGTGCTATCCACCCATGAAACGTCTATCAATGTTGCCGTGATCATAATTTTAGTTTTTTTTTTAAGGAGAAAAAAATTGGCTACAAAATTATAGTTTACTTATTGTTACCGTTCTAATATTGCAAAAACTGGATTTTGTATAGGGTAGGATATCGAAAAGATTTATACGTGCATATAAAGATAAAATTTATTGAAATAGCTTATTAAAAGGGTAATATCACGAAATGCATCAAACTAATATATTTGTGATAAATTTACACAAAATTAATTTTTAGTTCACCAAAAACCCTAAACTAATATACATGTGATAAATTTATCTAAAACTAATTTATTGTCAAAAATCCCAAGTTGATATGCTCATGACATATTTACTCTCCATTAGTTTCCCTTAAATTTTATTGTAATATTATCAAACTCAATTAAGATAACAAGTCTATGTGAGAATCTATATCAAGTTTGGGGTAAATTTGTTATAGATATACTAATTTGAAAGGTTTTTGATAACCTAAAAATTAATTCAGATACACAGTTTAGGATTTTCCAATATATTAACATATTAGAATTTTTTTTTTTGGTCGAAACCTATTAGAAATTACAACGTGGGAGATGCGATTGTTTTTCTTCGCCTGATGCTCACTAAATGTGCATGCAAATTGGTGACGGGGCCGACGGCTGTTGCCCCAAAAATTTGCTGTCCGTCTCCCCCATGCATTTAAGATTACCTAACACTTAGGTTGGGCAACATTAAATATCCTCTCTGGTCTGAGCTTGATCGTGAATGAGACATCCAATAATAAATATAAAAGAAGCAAGATCAAGAGGAATTATAAAGATGGCCTTTTATTCCTATATTTTTTCATAAAAGTATTTTCTTATATCGAATTTAAATAATCATCTTCTTATTACTTTTTTTTTTTGGGTCTGTATGTTGTTATTACTTAAAAACTCCTTTTTTCATAGGGAAAATGCCATCAAAAACCTCAAACTATGCCCATTGGGACAATTTTACTTTGAATTTTTTTTTGTGTCATTAAAAACCCCAAACTATGCTACTTGGAACAATTTTACTCCAAACTTTTTTTTGTGCCATCAAAAACCCTAAACTATGTTACTTGGGACAATTTTACCCTGAACTTTTTCTTGTGCCAGAAAAAATCTTAAACTATGTAATTTGGGACACATTTACCCAAGTGGCCCTCGCCCGGTTGGGGGCCACCCTCTGTCAGCACCCTCACCAGCCACCTTTGCCGCCAGCGAGGGTGGCCCCCAACTGGGCGAGGGACGCCCCCACCGAATCTAGCGGGGGCGACCCTCCTCGACGCTCGGGCGAGGGCCACCCCGGGCCGGACGACGTTGCGGCGAGGGTGGCTGGCGAGGGTGCCGACAGAGGGGGAATAAAGGAAAAAAAAGGAAAAAAAAAAGAAAGAAGTGAAAAGACGAAAATGCCATTTAATTAAAAATTTTCGGATAAATGTGTATCAAGTGGCATAGTTAAGGATTTTTTGTGGCACAAGAAAAATTTCAGGTTTAAATTGTCCCAAGTGGCATAGTTTAGGGTTTTTAGTGGTACAAAAAAAAGTTTTGGGTAAAATTGTCCCAAGTAGCATGGTTGAGATTTTTCATGACACAAAAAAAATTTAGAGTAAAATTGTCTTAATGAGCATAGTTTGGGATTTCTGATGGCATTTTCCTTTTTTCGTATGGTGAAAAGAAAAGTCTTGTTTTTCCTCTTTAAAAAAAAAAATTCATTGGCGCAAAGCGCGAGAAAAGACATTTAATATTTGAAATCTCCCAGTGGGCCATGATGAAAGATCCGATTGAAGCAACTAGTACCATGCACATTCCGTATCGAGAGTCCAAATTTTTACGTGAAAAATGTTGGCCAATCCTTCATTTGTTGATTAGTACAATCAAGTTATACATCTTTATTAACGAGTTTTATCAAATCTTTAACTCTTGTAAAAAAAAATGCCATCGGGCTCCAAACCCTTTTCAAATTGAACATCGAGAATGCATAAAAGAAATTAAAATCAAGACAAAAGGCTCGAATGCCTCAAACAATACCCAAAAAGAGGAGATGTGACAAATAAACAATCAAGTTATGGGATAATGATGTTAATGATTATTGAATTTTGGTCAAATATACAATATGGTTCATGAATTTTTAATTTTTTTAATGTGATATATGAATTTTAATCTAATATGTAATAATGTTCATAAACTTTGAATTCGTTTTATGTGGCATTTACAACTCTTGATACATATTCAATATAATCATTGAATTGTATGAAAATGTTCAATATTGTTCATGAAGTTGAATTAATTAAATGATAACCATGGTTTCTTATAGTCTAGAGACAAAATTAAACATGTATCTAAAGTCTATGGATCATATTGTACAAATTTAGGGATCACATTACACATTGACTAAAAAATTATGGACCATTTGTGTTATTTATCTTTGAAATTAATAATACCAAAAATCTTGAACTAGTACACTCTTGTCATTTTTACATCAAACCAATTTTCACGTCACAAAATACCCTAAACCAGTACATACGTGTCATATTTCACCAAGCTAATTTTTGTGTTACAATTTTTTTTTTCAAACTGGTACATATATGCTGTACTCTTACCCCAAACTAATTTTCGAGTCACAAAAAATCTCAAAATTTGGGATAAATGTTGCATTAGTATATCAATTTGGGCTAAATCCAGTAAATGTACTCATTGGATTTATTTGGGTTTTTTATAATACGTAAATTAATTTAAGATTAATGTGCCACAAGTTTAAGATTTTTTTTTGTAATAGCAGCCCTAGATGAAATTAAGTGTTTGTGCAATTATATTAGGCCATTTTCATTAAATGTTTTTGACATGAAAAATTGTGGATGGTGCTTTGCGAGAGGATAAATTTAGCTTAAATGAGATGTGACATTGCCAGCGCGACAACAAAGGAACATTATTAACGATTTTCAAGGTATAGATTATATTCATATTGGAGAAAATAGTAAAGAAAAGAAGAAGAATATAAATAACATCCTAACAAATGCCTTAAAAGGTGTCTAAACCCACGAGAAAAATTACACGAGCCGCTTCTAAAGCCGAGTGCCGATGTTCAGAATTTCTTTCGCTTGTTGGGGAAAACATCTTCCTCTTGCAGTTTCCCCGGAGGCCTATCGCAAATCACGGGGCGAGGACCAAGACTTCTCCTCATCTACGTCGTTGTCGCGAGACAAGCGCGGCCCCGACGATGAGCATATAGAGACAAGAAAATCTACTTTTTACGGTCGGACCATATGCTTGATTCAGAAAGCAATAACTGCTGGTTTAGTTTTAACTCCATTAGTGTTTTTCGGAAAAGAACTGACTAAGTTGTAATTTACTCAAAAAGAACAAACAAACAAACATTAAGGAAAAAAAAAAAACCATAAAGTTTGAGAATGTGGTCCAAAACACGATCCATCATCATAAATCAGCACAACCTAAATCATAGCTAAGCTTGCTAAATTTAAAGACGAGAATTCCGCATGCCTATCTTTACAGATTGGCCAAAAGATCTCCATGAACAATCACGTTTTCACGGTGGAAAGGGGCAGCATGCAGTCCGAAACGATCTGCTGGAATCCGCCCCTTTCCGTCCCCGTCTCATTTCCCACTGCATTCACTTCATCTTCTTCCCCCCCATCCAACCCCCTCCTGAAAGCTCCTCTTCACCATAAAAACCAAAACCCACTTTCTCTTTCTCTCTCTTCTGTCAAAAGCAGAAGCCAAAAAGCAAACTTTTCCAAAGAGTGATCAGTAGAGAGAGAGAGCTGAACTCAAATCAACAGCGAAAGAGAAAAAAACAAGCTTTTTTTTTTTTTTTCCAGAGAGCAGAGAGTGTATTTTCTTCCATCTTCGTTTCATTCATGGGCTGCTCTGCTTCTAGGCTCGAAGCTCTCCTCAGCAAGTACCCAGAAGAAGACCACAAGTCTCCGTCCTCTTCTTCCATGGATTCCACCGCCACCACTCTCTCCCTAGACTCGTCGCCGCTCAGGAAGCCCCGGGCCCTCTCCCTCCCCGCCCCGCTCGTCCACCACCCGCCTCTCCGGAAAGGCGACACCCACCACCTGGTCTGTCTCACCTCCACCACCTACGGCTCCCTCCGCCTCACCTACCCGGCCAAAACCCCGACCCTCGCCTCCGAAAGGCCCGATTTTCCCGGTCGAAACGTGGGCCACGGCCACGGCGACGACGACGCCGCTCGGGCCGACGGCGAGGCGCAGGAGTCGCTCTCGCCGGACTCCGTCATCAACACTTGGGAACTCATGGACGGTCTCGACGACTCCGATTTCGCCTACGAGAATCCCTCCGGTAAGCTGCATTCTTCGAATTACGGCTTTGCAACGAAACCCAGTTCCTGTAGGTACACGAGCTTCGATGGGTCTATTAGGAACGTGCGTGATTCGCCATCTTTTCCGGTGAAGTTGTCGGAGATGTTGGCTATAAGCCCGCCTTCGGAGACGAAGCCGTTGTGGAAGCATTTGTCTGAGGAAGCTCTGTTGGCCAAGATGGACCCCAATGTGGTTTACAGTTACAGGCGTGCGTTGTGTTCTAGGCAATCGGAGAACTATCCGAGGCAAACGCAAATAGTTAAGCCTGTGAAACCGGCCAGTGTTAACACTCTAGCGTCTGATGATCAGAACTGGTTGAGAGGCGGAGAGGATAAAGTCTTGCTCTACTTTACTAGCTTGAGGGGAATTAGGAAGACCTATGAGGATTGCTGTGCTGTGAGAATGATACTTAAGGGATTTAGAGTACGCGTGGATGAGAGGGACATTTCGATGGATTCTTCGTATAAGAGCGAGCTGCAGAGCGTGCTTAGAGGGAAGGCGCTTAGCTTGCCTCAAGTCTTTGTTAGGGGGAAACATGTCGGTGGGGTCGAGGAGATCAAGCAACTCAACGAGGCTGGTGATCTGGCGAAGCTCTTGGACGGATTGCCTGTCGTAGATTCGGGATCTGTCTGCGAGACTTGTGGGGATGCGAGATTCCTGCCCTGCTTGAGCTGTGATGGTAGTCGGAAGATATTTGATGAGGATGAAGGGCAGACTCGGAGGTGCCTGGATTGCAACGAGAATGGGTTGATTCGGTGCTATAGTTGCTGCCTCTGAACTCGGGTAATCACCTTTCGATGCGTAAAATTTTGGTTCTAATCCCTGCTTTATAGCTAGAGCAATGTTGAGATATGGCTGGACTTTGTCAAAATTCGTGGATTGGCAGCTTTAGTAACCAATGGTGGTTGATAGAATTGTTCATTTGCCCTTATGAACTACGTGAATAAGATTAATATTAAATTACTAGTTTTCTGTCGATCTTTCTCATGTTCATTTGGAGAGGTTGGCTTGCATTTTAGGCCTCGGCTTTCTTTCTTTTTCCCGTTTAGGACATTCAATTTGATGAAAACGTGCAATATATTTCTACAATGAATCATAGAATATTTCGCTCCCCTATTATACATGTTTTCTCAACGATATGGTCTTGTGGCCATCCCAGTTTATGTCGGCAGATAAGCACTATATTTCCAAATAGTCCATAACAATTGTCTGATTTGATGCTGCTGTGCTCCTTTGATCGGAAAGAATGAATGCGTTTTCCGCTTTTATGTCTTTACGAGTTCTTGTTGTAAGGCGTTCTTTTGTACTTCTTGATCTGACCACGAATAAAACTCTTACTCTGCTGCTATGAAATGTTAAGGAAGTCGGCATTTTTTACTTTCGAGTGGTCGGCTGGGTGCCAGCAGTGAAGAGTTCAGTTAGAAGAATGTCTCTGAATATCTGATTCACAAAAGAAGTGCCGTGTGAGAGCCTGACATGTTCCAACCTACTAATGTTTTAGTACGATGCGCAAGTGTTTATTAATTTAAGCTCAATGGTTATGCACACAATTTTGACATGGTATTAATGAAAGAATTCTATTTCCGTTATATCCATTTATTAACTCGGATGCTTTTTTCTTTTGGAATCTCACTGACCTTCGCGTGAGGGCAGGTGTTAAGATCTGCATTCTTTCTTTTTAACGACTCCAAGAGTCGCCCCTTCCCTTTCCATCTGTCCCAATCAATCCAGACCAATTTTTCTGCTCATTCTTGAATTTAATGGACACAACATGAGCCGGGTTTCCATTGAAGCTAGGCAACTCTCGGCTGCCCTACATTGCTGCAACTTTTTTGAGCCCTTTATGGCAGGATCGTGCTTTTGCAACTATATTGGAAGTATATGCTCATCTTTGGGTTTTATTCACAACCATAAACCAAGTGTGTGGTTCTTGGGGATTCGCTTACATAAAGCAAATCCAGCTTCGAGGTGATTGACGAATTTGATCACGAAATATGCTCTTAGATGAATTAACCTCTTCACAAAGCGTTTTCAATAGGGTTTTCCTGATTCTGTTCTGCATGACGAACTGAGGAGTTCCTTGACGGAGCTTCTTCAGTGACGGCATACTCGCAGCATGCCACTTTGGTCACTTCCGGCAGGTTGGTGAGTGCATTAGGCGCCGTTTAGCAGATATTACGTAAGCCATTATCGTGGTGCTTGGTGACGCTTTTGAAATGATGGATCCGGTGTCCACAGCTACGCTAATGTTGGGAGACACCATCACACGCACTCTCTCTCTCTCTCTCTCTCTCTACATAGGTAGGTATAATCATGTGAATGTACATGTATTGTATACATACAAATGTTTATCACCACCACCTTCAACGAGGAGACAAGGGCGGTGATGAGTCGCGGACCCAAGGCTTGGGTCGAGCACATGTTTTAGATCTGGTTTCGACACAGCTCAACTGGAGGTAAAAATGGGGCTCCAGGGCGGTAGGAGGTGAGTTTCTGTGACCATTGAGAGAGTATTGGTAACAAGTGGTCTCTCTATTTTTGTTTGAAAATCAAACTGTACATTTATTTTTTTTTTTTTAATTTAGGATTAAAATCACCAAAAATCCAAATCTAGTGCACCAACGACAAATTTGAATCAAACTAATATTATGATTACAAAAAGTTCAATTTGGTACATCTATAATAAATTTACTTTTTGTTAGTTTACGTTAAATTTTACAATTAAATTGCTAAGTTGGATGATATGTAATAGTTGACGGGTGTGTCAATTTAGAATTGTTATAGGTGTACAAGTTTAGGATTTTTCATAATATTAATCCCATTTAATGGAAACTAATGAAAAGTAAATTTGTCACAAAGTAGCAATTTTAGATTTTTTGTGGTATTAATCATTTAGTTTAAAAAATCCCTCTTCTTTTGAAAAGCGCTCGTCTCTTAATCTTCCAATGATAGATTTTGTTGTTGTGTCATTAGGCCGTTATTTTTTGACGTAAAATTGTTTTTCTTTTTTTAAGCGTTGACTCTCTATTTTGACTTGGGCACACTAATGATGGCTTTTACTGACTTAGCATTGACACTTTGAGGCTGTGTTTGATCACTTGGATTTGGATTGTGATAAGATAGATAATGTTGAATTAGAAATCCTTTAAATATTGATTGTAAAAAATCCTTTTCCATATATGGCACGATCCAAGATAGGATTCAAAATCTTTGAAAATTTCACTTGATCACAGAGGTAATCCTTTCCAAATCTACGTTAGCATTTTGTTGATTTAATCTCACACGGCCAAGACTAGCACCATTTTGAGCGATCGCCGTTTTCGCCGAAGCTCGTCATCCTCATTTTTCTTTGAAACCTTCCGATAGGACAGGATTAGACATCGAAGCATCATGACAAAAGCAGGTGACCATCTTTCAAGACTAACATAGACCGTCCAAAACTTTTTGAGTTTTGGTTTTTTTTTTTTTTTCTTCTTCTTTTTCAGAGATGACTTTTTAGGTCGATCCATCAATAAGGTCATTATTGGCAATAGCTAATTCATCTTGACAATTGTTGAAGGACAATCAACTAGACGTGATGACAATTGGCGTTGGCCAGAGATGACGATGATTGCCTAGTAATTGGGAGTGATAGGCTGTCGTGGCGGTGGCTAGCGAAGGTAGAGACCATCGCTCCATCATTGGAAGGAAGTTGTTAATTTTTGTATAACTTTTTTTATCCAATCCGAGTTTATCCTATCCCTTAGCCTTGAAATCTTATCCAGCATTTAACTTGGGTTTATCCAAGTCTATCCAGACGCTGAAAATGATATTTTGTTATCCTATTTGGACTACTAAAAGCAGACTTAAAAATTTTCTGGCCTAGAATTTTTAGTCCAGTTTTTTAAATGTCGACTCTCCGTTTCGCATGGATGATTCAATGATGGACTTTGATGACGTGAAGTGAAAGCCGTGAAATATGTTTCTGCTTCTAAAATGTAATTGGTAAATATTCACTCCCGGCCATCCTCTCCAGCCATGGTCGTGACTCAAGAGCTCAAGTGGTGACGGTGGCTTCAAGCCCAAATCTCAAACTTGAGCGACCATGGCCGTTAGGTTTAAAGTCAGATATGGCCATGGTGGGTGTGGCCTTCGAGCTCAAATGTTCATGGCTACTTGAGGTGAGATTTTTTAGATTCTGTATAAGTTTCATGTTGAACCTAAAACCTACTTGTTGGAATAATTTTCTCATTTTTTGAAACTCAAAAACTACCTTGCATAACCTGGAACCTAAAACCCATCCAGTCACAGATTCTAGGGTCGATTCCGAAGTCTACCTAAGTTCTGCCTATATTATTAGTTGAACGATTGAAGTAAATCATTACTCTTAATAATTGGCACTTGCTGCTACAATCCACTTATTACAATTTATATTTAGACATATAAAGAATATAAAACATTAACAAAATAAAAATTTCAGTTATAAAATAGAAGTTTAAACTAGTGGTTACGAATTATACAATTATCATTAGACCCTATGGAATACCATAGGATTGTGTGATGACATAGACAAAAAAAAAATACAAAAATTTGTTCCAGGTTCTAGGTTACATGTTCCACCTATCTAGAATTTGGAACCTACCAATCGAAACCCAATTATTGAAATCTATAACTTATCTTACATGTTTTGGAACTTGGAACTTGGTACCAAATAGACTTCCATTAGTCCGTTCTTCGGTTCCAAATTTTTCCCTGAAACCATGCTCACCCCTAACGGTTACAAGCTTTGAGCTCGAATGACTAGGATGGCCATGATAAAATTACTTGTGACGACTAATCAAGTAACTCTCACCATAAAGAAATCTTCATTGCTACTTATTTTGGGCGATATGACTTCTTAATTGGTCCTCTCTCTCTCAATTATTTATTTTATAAGTTTTTATATTCAATGACGTGGCATATTATAGGTTTGAGCGAATCATAACATCACAAGTGCCTTTGACGTCCATATTAGCATTTTGGATCCATGTTAGCAAAATTTGATTGGTAAAAGAAAAAGATTTAACGAATGAACTAAACATTTTAAAAGTACAAGAACGTTTTTGAATAAAAAAGGAGTCGAGAGACGATTTTGAATTTTGGACAAAAGTAAAAACACCCCGATGACGTTGTCCCTTGACCTTGCCCGGTTGATCTCAATTAATCAACAACGCAAAAAACAAAATTCCCGACTCATTGTTCTTGTCCACGTTCAAACCGCAAGACTACTACTAATTTTCAGGTCAGACAACGCCATTGAGGGACAACGTAGGATCATCATATGTTCAAAAATTAATAAAACGCTAGCAGCCTCAGAGATTTTCTTTTCCTGCCAATACTTATTCACCAAAAAGACGCCACAAAGTTCGTAGCAATGTTCATTTTGGCAAGCTAGTTTGTTTTGAAGAACCAACATAATCGCATTGATGATCGAAAATCAAAATAATACTAATGATTAGATGTCTTTACGAACAAAACTTCGGTTAAAACTCCAGATTTCTGGTATTACTTTCTTTAAAAAAACAATTTTTTTTATAGAGGATAGGCGTCAATTAAACTGTGATCCCAGCTACAAGTGAAATATGCGCATCGAACGAACATAATATTCGATATTGCAAGTCCCAAGAACTATCAAAATATGTAGCCCACTTCACCATTTTCGTTGCGTTTGGGAATGAAACTAGCCTGGGGGCCTCTGTACAATCATCGGTACGTTCGAAAACAGCATCGCTTCGTGTCGAGCATTCTCGGACCGGAGTCCCCCATGCACACGTTCCAAACCGTACGGCATGCAAAGATTGCACAAAAGATGATAACGAACACGAAATTCGATCCGTTCTCGTAATTTCATGAGCTGAAAGAACGCTCGACGGGGTTTGACTGGGGCTTGGACTGTACTTGATCTGTCCCTGAATTGATTAAACTATAGGAACTTTTCCATGCACGAGACGAAGAGAAAAGGGCCACCATGGGAATGCTCGTGGTCGGGGTGGGGGTCCAAAGCTTAGGGTTTTGCTCGACAATGTCGGCCACGAAGACAGATGTTTGAGACACTTCCCCTCATTTCCCTACTCGCAGAAAAGACATGGTTTTCCTGTCTTTCACAAAATCTTGTAGGGCGAACAAGGGGGTCGTTTTGGTTTGGATTGTCCTAAAAAAGAGACTATATATATAAACATATATGTTTTCCTAGGGCAAGATATCAAAGGGGCAAAGGGCTTTTCATGGACCAACCGGCAAGGACTTGTTGTGAATCGGGCGTCGTCTTCGAACTTGGGAATAATCCATGGTAAAATATTGGGTCGAGTCGGCCCCCTCCGCCCATTCTCTCCATGTCCCTCTCTTGCCCTTCCCCAGCGTTGTCATCGCCGGTTCTCTTCCGCGAGCGCCTTCCCCACCTGAGACATATCACATCAAACCCACAAAAAGAAAGATAGTTTAGCTTGTCGTTAATCGACACCCATTCATTAAGTTAATGATATCAGTGGAGATGATGTTGGGAGTTGGTACGATGAGGTCCGCTTGAAACACGTTCCTCATGTTATGTATGTAACCTCTTGTTCTCGCTTTGCTTGTCCTTAGAAGGAACCGACACTGGCCAAAAGAATGATAAACAATCTGATCTCATCGATTGCAGCAACGGTTTTCTGGGTCCTAGGTTAATTAATTACTCGTTGTACCCGAAGTATGTTCTTTATTCCAAGCTGTCCTCTTGCAGATCTTCCGAGTCATTTCGTCATTCGTATTTTGAATTGTTCCGTGCTAGGGAGATGCATGAGAAGTTCAACGATACAAGAGGGGGCACAACATACTCCTGAGTAGTAATCTCTAATCTGAGTAGGTTTTTCATTTTAGAGATATCAGTCACCCGCATCATCATCACTATCATCCTAGGCAGGAAATATAGATTGAGACTCAGCAAAGAGACGGAAGACCTCCATCCCTTTGCTCATGTATGGAGATGAGCTTGTATGTAACAACAAGTGTGCAAATCGGGATACTAGGAATGGCAAGACAACAGTCTTGCGCAGTGAAATGGAAGAACGTAGAATGAGACTGAAAAGAAAACACATGCGAATGCGATACTGAAACGTGGATTCAAGCTCTAGAATAATCTTGAAACGCCAATTTAAAAATTCAAATTACTAGGTGAAGGGAGATTGCAAGGCCTGAAACTCGAGATTAAAGCTCTAAGCTACACTTTAACATATACGTAGGAATTTCCTCTTCCTATATTCTAGCTAGACTGGTATGTAACCTACGGTCCCTAATCATGGATGCTTAGTGATAAGGACAGATGATGCGAACACAACAAACTTTTTTGTATAGGCGGTTTAATTGTTGCTTTGTTTATATCACGTTGTTCCTGATTCTGATAATGACTCATGTCATTAGTAGAAGGATAACAACTTGCCTTGAGTACTCAAAATCAACAAAAAGTAGCAAAAAGGAACATGTAAATTCGCATGTCGCATCGATTGTGAAATAATTAATTCAAACTACAAAAGAGAAAATATATTCACAAGCTAACCATGAACTTGGGTTGACGTGCCTAATTTCTCTCCAAGGAAAAAAAGTCGAACAATGTCATGTTTGAAAGGTGAGGATCATAGCATGCGATCATTCAATGATACGTACAAATGAAGAATCTCGAGTCTTGAGTACGTGATAAACTGCTTTCTAAAGTGACAGACTAAATTGTTAGTGGAGGAATATTCACAAGTGAGCCTCATTCAATGATCCAAATAGTCTTGGTACATTGTACTTATTTTGTCAATTTGCTTTTGTGTCTCTAGCGTCATTCGGTCATTCTAATGCCGTGATTTGGTGGAAGTAATAGGAGGAGAAGAGGAAATGTGGAAGAATGCTTCGCAGAAAGGAATCTAGCAACATGCTAGGATGCGATCCATGAAGATTTATGATTGACTAATTACCCGATTTGTCTTCTTTCCACTTTTGCTGCGCCGGAGAAACTTCTTTGTCACGTCCTTTTATCTGTTCCCATTGTAAAAGCGAGATGAAAAGATGGAAGTTAGATGCGAGCTTGCGCATGATAAAGCACCCTTAACAGAGCTGGGAGAAAGGAACTTATGTGAACAATGAGCTTCTCAGTTAGTTTGGTAGGATTGCTTACAGTGACTTCCTCGAAGAGTCTGAGCTTTCTTGGC
This sequence comes from Corymbia calophylla, assembly GCA_014182845.1. NCBI lineage: Eukaryota > Viridiplantae > Streptophyta > Magnoliopsida > Myrtales > Myrtaceae > Corymbia > Corymbia calophylla. The sequence goes on from CM024694.1 coordinate 27,034,070, forward strand.
GAGTTGAGAGGAGAAAGCAGCTGAGCTTCTTGTGCTGGACAACATTACCAAGCAAACCCATGTTCACACCGCATCACACACAGAGAGAGAGAGAGAGAGAGAGAGAGAGAGAGAGAGAGAGAGAGAACCTTGTTGAAGAGAAGGCAGTGCATGAACTTGGCTAGAAGCGTAGGACGAGGTGAGGAGAAGCATGCTCAGGCTGAGAATGCAAAGCCTCGCAGGAACAACCTTCGACCCCATCTCTGTGTCAACGGTAGACTAGCATATAGGAGAGGGTTGCTTAAGCAGGAGTCTGGTCTGAATAAATACTGGTACGAGTCTAGAGAGAGAGAGAGAGCACAGCGCAACACAGAGCACAAAACGCAGAGTTCGAGAAGAATGACAAGAAAATCTACGCCTTAGCTTCGTTTTAGGAGGTTTTCACGCAGTTTTTGAGTCGTGTTGTGTCCCCAGCTCATTGTGGGGTCAGTTTGGCCTTAGGGACTCGCAACATTTCTTTTTTTCCTACACACTTCCCTATCAACACCGTATGCGTACGTTTGACACATCGCTTTCCGTGGGTCAGTCACATTCTCTCTAAATTCATGGTTTTCACTAGGATGTTGTTCACACATTTATCGCTCTATGTCAGCATCCTCTCGTTTTAGCGGTGAATAACGAGGGTGCTGCGCCCGTAAGCAAAATATCTAATGATTTAGGTTTTATTGGGCAAAAGCCACTAAAAATTCTTAAATTATACTTACTATGATATATTTACTTAAAATTTATTTTGTAACATAAAAAATCCTAAACTTGTATCTGTGTGACATATTTACTTTCTATTAAATTTATATCAATAAGAACCGATCAAAATCTACCTAGATGAAGGTAAAAAAGCAAATAGTGTTGATATGACGCTCTTATAGTTTAAGTGAAATAAAAACGGTATTGTTTTGATTAAGAAATCATCTAATAGAACCTTAATGTGAGATATATGTATCACATATGTACAAATTTATGATTCTTTTTTTATATTACATGAAAAAGTTTAAGGTAAACGTGTTATAATGTGTATAATTTAGAGTCGTTTATATCACAAAAAAGTTCGGAATAAATATGTCATAATGGGTATAATTTGTAGTTTTTTTATGGATTTTTTCCCTTATTTCCCTTATTTATTTGTAGGTTTACTAATCAGCAAAAAGTACCCTAATTATTTGCCATTAAGATTTATACACCTGTATTTATTTGCAGACACAAAATCATGACCTAAAATACCCATTTCGCATCGCCAATAGCTTTGATGAATGAGACTTGTACCCCCACCTCCTTTTGAACTCAGTTTGATCCCTTGATATTTCCGACACCGACATATCTAGTTAACGGAGTCAATGCCTCTCTCTCTCTCGAATGATCACAAAAATCTTGCCACGGTTGTTATCGTCCTCGGATCGAGGCAGTCCATGGCTTTCGCGTCCTAGCTTTGAGGTTGTGGGTTCTCGATGATCTCAAATCAAGGTCGTGGGCGTTGTGGTGACCTTATATTATTGAGGTAGCAGTGGTGGTGCTCTATCCTTGAACATACGCATGCGCGCCCACACGCATAGGCTCCTTGCAGAGGTGAGGCAATGGGAAACGACCGTGGCGGCCGTGCGAGGGTTTGAACAGCTGGGTTTTTAGAGATTTTTGGTGGTCGGGCATAGGATGTGGCAGGATTGTAATGCGTGAATTGATGAAATCTGGAGCCTAAATTATGAAAATGAGAGTGCAAAACTGTAATTTCAAAACGAAAGGGTGCAACCTGGTCAAAAGAGAATGTGAGGATGTTCCTGGCAATCTTTCGAATGACCACATTGACGGGACCAAGCTGTCTATCGAGGTTTACTTTCAGGCTTCCAGCTGTGCCGAGAGAGACTTTTCGGTCACTCACCAACTAGCACCACAAGGCTTTTGGTCGAAACCGTGTCCATTTTCGTGCAACTTCAATTGTGCACTCGGATAAACTCTTGAAGCGAAGCGTGCCCGACTCTGCAAAATGTGCTGAACGCTCGAGAACAAGAAGCAATCGCAGAAGAAATAAAATCGAAGGAATGGTTACTGAATTTCAAATCCAAATGGAAAATCATCATTCTCAACTGGGTTGCTGGCCATCATTACTAATTCAACTCAGGAGACGTAAAAGCAGAAATTTTGTACCAGTGATATGACAGAAGAAGGCAGGTTCCCTTCCTTGTAGGCGACGTTCTTTGATTCTCTTTCTTTTAAGGGCTTAGCCACGGCAGAACGTGATGATTGTCAAGAAGACAAGATCAGATGCCCTTTCATGTTATGGTGACATTGCATTCGATTCGAGCAAGATTCTTGAGTTTGGTCAATAATAGCTTTATCACCAATTAGATTGGGAAATAAAGAGAGAATAGCTGCTTGTCCGTTTAAGAAGAATTATATGATCTAGAATATTGATAGATTAAGAGCTTTTGCCAGATGGAAGTTTAAGCTATGACTGCGTCAGGTGTTTTGCTTCTCTATCTCTGTTTAGACCAAAAATATGAATTAAGAGGCTTTACATAATCATGTAAGATATCACAAACGATGTCTTTTGTCCTATCTTCGTAAGTATTTTTTTTGCTTTTTCCTCCAAGATTTTTAGACTCGAAGGAGGCGTTTTTGGGTGAGGATGGCGACAATGAACAGAACCCCCAATCCACTTGACTAGATGATAGGCTTTGTAAGTACCTTTTTGCCTTTTCCTCCAAGGTTACAGGATGATAAATTTTTCTTTTAATTTTATTTTTTCCCTCCTTTCTTCTTTCTCCAGACCCCCAAAAAAAAAAAAAAAAAAAAAAAAAAAAACTACATAAAATAATAAAAAAATTAGAAATAAAATAAAATATTATTAAAAATTTTCCATGTTAGGGTTGGTCAGCCAAATTTATGACTGAATTGACAAAAAAAAAAAAGTTTATAATTAAATTGACAAAATTACAAAAAGTTTGGGACTTTTCCTAGTCTAATGATTATCTTTAGCAATAGATTCTTTTTGGAAAATAGTATTATTTATCAAAAAATAAATAAATAAGGGAAATAAGGAGTTTTAATTTGCTCGAATGAAGTTACAATAGCTCATTCACTTTAATACATGAAACACTAAGACTCCCCTTGTTTCTTGAAAATTGAAATATTCAAAAAATATTTTCCTAAAAATGATTAAAAAAAAAAATTAGTTAATGTAAAATATTTTCATTATTAACAATAGTTTATGTTTTTCGTTCATTCAATTTTGGTTAGAGATACAAGCAATCATTTTTAAAAAGTATTTTTAAAAATCTTTCATTTTTCACGAAATAAATGGAATCTAAGAATGAAATTGTCAATTGGATCCTTTCATAGGTTTAATACCGAAAGTCTTCAAATGGGGAGGGACAGACAAATGCATTTTGCTATCCAAAGTGGCCGTCTTGCTTGATGATCGGCTCAAGCCCAACTTGGAGCAACCCGCACAAGATGTGGGCCTGACTTCCTCAAGGGCTGACTTCATTTTTTTTGTTCCTAAAAAGAGGAAAAGCCTCTGCAATTTTACCTTTAATTAGACTTAAAAGGGAAAAAGAGTACTGCTTTACTTTCATGACAAAATTATGGATATTACTAAAATCCTAATATGAAATAATTATATGCAAGTTTACTCGTACATTTCAAAAGGTTTAAGTGTTCTGTGTTTGTTGATAAATCAAAAATGAAAATCTTTAGGAAAAAACAAGGCCGTTTAGATCGTGTTCAAACAGAAACACTTTCTTCTTTTCTATTGAAAAGAGAATGGCATGCATTTTCCCTATTAGACACCGTAGTGTTTCAATCTCATGTCGAAAGTCAGATCATTTGAATCCTATTTGGGTGCTCGCAAGATCCACGGGATAATGTTCGTTGAATTGAACTCGCGCTACGTGCATGTAAGAGAATCTTCAGAACACCAAATAGCCAAAAAAGATGTCGGAAATGTTCAACATATAAGCCAATTAGAGAAGGAGAATTTGCTTCTCTAGATTGATGAATAAATTACTGAAGAATAGAGGGCACCTGAAAGACCAAAAATAATCCAGCCTAGACATGATCTTCTTCTACATCTGAGACCGGCAGCAGCCAAAACTCAAAAGCATGGACCAAAAAGTCCTGCCAAAATCAACGTTTGACATCCCAAGTGGACAAGAAATGGGACAGACAAAAGACAGTAGTGAACAAACATATTATATCTACAACCAAGCCTCAAAGAATGTAATAATCTCTTCAGAATCTACAGCAGAGGAGTCCCTGCCTCCAGCCTCTGTGCCTCCGGAAGGTCCTCTGGTCGGCTTTCGCCATTCTCACGGGACTACTGTTCCATTCGTTCTGCAATCTGCACCCAACAATTGTAATCTGTTAAAAAGATTAGTTAGTCATGGCTCTAGTCACGACCCGAAAGAAGAACAAGACAAACTGTGCAACTTGTAGACTATGTTTACGTGGGGAAGGCGAAGGATCTGGTGCTGGCCGTGCTGCCTTCAGATCTTAGCGAAAGGTTGCCTGAATATCCGATGGGCCCCGAGTAAGTTATGAAGCTGGACATTGAGACACTCGATTCCCCACTAAAAGTATCAGCCTGACGCTCTATTTGACTATCGGAAACCCCATCACGTTTCGTCTTATTTTGAGTCTCGGTGGTATGAGTTTCCTCTCCACTCGTAGATGCAGGGGCCGAAGCATCGGAGTTGGAGGCAATGCTTCTATGTTCTACCTCGCTTGTGTTGGGAGCGTCTTTCTTGGTTCCTCCGGAAACAGGAGGGCATGCCACTTGGTTGGCCTTGCAATTATCGGGCAGTTTCTCAAGGTGGCTGCGGTTCATAGAATCCTCTGAATTAGAAGCTGAAGAGGGGTCTCCAGAGGTTGCCCTTGCATCTTCCAAGCTACCACGAATTAATTCACTTGCTGATGTCGAAGCAGCGGCCTCTGTGATTTGTTCCAAGTTTGACTCCTGCAGAAGCGCCGGCCTAACTGTTATAATTAGATAAATTGACAGAGGACAACCATAACTAAAAGGTAACGTGCTGGATTTTGGTATCAAGATTTACAGATCATGCCTTCCAAATAAACCTACTACAAGATTATCATATCATAGCATATAAATAAGTTGCATCGGTGTTGAACAGGCTTCCACATTGAAATATTTCTCATGCCTAGATTACTCAAAGGAAGGTTCTATTTAACGATCCCACAAATGGTAGCCACAGGACCAAGCCTGAGAAAGAATAAATATTTCAGCAGGAGAGCATCAATTATGCCGCATCATAGGACCAGAATAATTTGCTTTTGCCTTGTAAATAGTTTTCACATCCGAGTGCTGTCGGTGAAGATACTGCAGTAGTTTTCTCCAAGGAGTACAGGACTACATACCTTAGAAGAATGTTGTGTGGTTCCATTGTAGACATTATCCGATGAATTGCAGGGTAGAATTTCCAAGGCTACATCTTTCGCTTTGGAGTTGGCATCCACGGCGTTGTCCACCTTTATTTCAGTCGGTACTAAATTTGCTCGAACATGTGGCTCAACAGCATCCTCAAAGTAATGATATTCTGAACAGTTCAAACAATTTGAAGCGGAGAAATGATCATCCATCCTTCCATATGATAAATTGCTCTCTTTATCCTTGCCACCAAGAGAATTGGTACGGGTACCTTTGTGCCTGTCAGTTTCAAACAATACATTTTCAAGAGAATTCACGCTGTCATCAATGCAGATGTCCTTGAATCTGAGGAAAGAGCTCTCTCTGTAGCAGATCATCAACTCCGGAACTTGTAAATCTTGATCATTTCTATCCATGAGATGATCCATATCCTTCTTCGCCAACCTTGTTTCTGCAAAGGAAGGGCCACTCAGCCCACTTCTATTTAGGATGTCAAGTTGCTCCGAGTCACTAGATTTCAATACCGACCAGAAGCCATACCCGTTGCTCTCAATACTTGACAAACCAGAACCTCTTTCACTGCCCTCAACATCAAGTGGTACTTCCTAAGCGCTTGCTGTTGCGATTTACTTTCCCTGGCTCATCTTCTTTTCAGTGTTGTTGTTGAAGACTTCATTCTGTGGAGTTGAGCGGTGGTCTGGACTATTTAAGTAGGACGAAAAGTGGGACGTTCCATCATCATCACCATCTGCAAATGCAATCGACCTTCAAAACGCGGTTCAACATGCCAAATGCCCTAAAAAAAGAATTAAAGTGATGGGGAATTAGCCAAGAAATCAGGCTATCAAGAGAAGGCCAACTGGATGCAGCACAACACATCATTTTCAGAACGAATTGAGATACCCAATATCAGGAACGCATTGAATGAGAGGGTATCGATCTTAGACAATGGACGATGCAGAGAAAACAAAACCAGAGCAAGAACGAACAAAGTAAAACAACAGACTTCACGGTTCAAATAGACAATGAAATTCCGGAAGAATTGAGCGGAGCATCAAAAGATATTGCAACCCCGTCGATCACCCATGAAGACAGGTTAGAGCCATAGGGGCCATAAAATTAGGTGAACTTTCGAAACCAACAAAAGGCACTGTTGAATTAAGTATGTTTTAATACCATGTTTGACAAAGAACACACGATGTGCAGGAGTTCTTTTTTTAAATTGCAAATGAGTAGATAATGCCAAATCCCGAAGCCAGCACCTCGCAGACATGCACTCCAACGAAGACCAGATACTGCTCTAGAACCTCAAACTCAAATCTAATACAAGAGGGAACATCTACTATAGGGAGAGAGAGAGAGAGAGAGAGCAGATCATGTAATGTAATACCTCATTGTCTCCTGACCTTTTCTTCGGACTGTGCAGGGTGACACTAAATAATTGGCATTTTAGAAAAAGGCAGATTGCAGGGAGACTTTTAGAAAAGCAAAAAGAAGGAAGTGTCCAACCAATTTCCAGCAGATGTGTCAGAATTAAACTGAAAAATAAGATCCATTACCCTGAAAATTTAGTGATGGTTAAAGGAATATAAGGGAATAAACTGATCAACATTATTACAAATCAGACTGTGTTACCTGAATCTACGTTTTAAACTAAACTGGTTTTTGGACTTAAAAACGACAAAGGAATAATGACTTTGGTAGCTTTCCCGAAAGCAACCAAAGCGGGTCATAAAAAGAATGAAAAGGAAAACTGAGTTCAAAAGCTACCCACAAACAAACTTTCAAACAGCTTAATCAAGGACTCTACTGATTTGCCGAAAGGAAGAATAACCCAACAGCCATCCTTCGAATTTAATCCACAAGTACGATGCTTTCATTGAAAATATGAAGTAGAATGAGTACAAAGAAAGCTCCAGGACAAGCAGAATCTGATGATTCAGATATCTGAATGATGAGATCCAGTATCAATGCAAATCATATTTTTCCTTTTCCTTTTCCTTTTCCTTTTCCTTTCCTCTTCCTTTATTTTTCATTTCTTTCATGGTTTGCATGCGTTCTCAATGCTCAAAATATGCAGCATGCGAAAAAACAAGCCAGAACAGATATACCCAGAAACCAACAAGAAGCCAAAGCGTGGATGCAGAGAGAGCAAGACAGAGACCTTAGAAGGAAGAGGAGACATGCTGATTGATGATCCACCGAGGGAGGATTTGATTTGACCGAGAGATGGCTCCTCGTTTGATGCTTTCTTGATCCATCTTCTACGCGAGTCAGGCGGTTCTTGTAGCACTGGAGGAGAGAGAGAATGGCGGTAACGAGGGACAAAGCAGAGTGCACCACCAGGAAAGAGGAAGTGGTTTAGAGACGAAGCAATAAATGCCCGAAGGACAGATGGCTAGTTGTCATCAAATAATCGTTTTCCCAAACAAAAAAACCTTCTCATGAATCGGCAACAGCTCCTCTCAACATGCGCCTCCCGTAATTTATTAAAGTATAATTTATGGAGAACTGTTTCGATATTTAGAATGTTGACGAGAAGATTCTTTCATTAAGTGCATCGAGACGCTCATAATATGCTAGAAAGTCAACAACAGGGCTTCTTCTTCTTCTCTACCTCCTCTTCTGCAGGAATTGAAATTACAGTGAACCCAACAGAACAACAGACTATACGGTTATGTCCTCTCTCTCTCTCTCTCTCTCTCTCTTCAGAATGTGGCTAAATTGTCGGCTATTTGTTTATTGGTGCAATGGAAAGTTTACAGCTTTATGTAAATTGCCCCCCACCATATCCTCCCATTATTTTTTCTATCGCTTTCCATGCCATTACCAACCCCAATTTCATGGTTCCCCTCACGTCGGATTTTCCCAGCTGGGTTCCCAAATCACAGCGCCCAAGATTAAGCACCAATCATCATCATTCTCATTAGCCGGTGGAAGTGCCATACGTGAGTGGGGTTCTGTCGACATTGATTACTTCGTCTTTCCAGAGAATCATTTCCCCTGCAACAGAACCACGAAGGACGTTGACCCTCCAATCCAATAGTTCCACGACAGAAACATCAGAGAGAGAGAGAGAGAGAGGCGGAGCATGTTCATACTTCATAGCGGTCGGTCATTTCTTCTTTTTTCCCACTTTTTTCAGTAGCCATTAATGGGTATTTACAGGCATACGATTCTCTCTCCCTCTTGACGTTAACTGAGAGACAGTAACGTCGCAGAAGCATAGCCATGTGAATGAAGCAGACAAGAGGGCAAAGAGTAAATGTATTTGGTGTGCTGCGACAGGAAAAAGCGACAGCAAACGAGGAAGAGCAGTAACTATTCGTCCGTGTGAAGGCTTGAACCGTGTAAGAGAATGACACTCTCCGGATTACTTGCCGTGGAGCAAATGAATCATGACCATTGATTTTATGGATTTCGCATCAATTTTTAGTGTGAATTCCATAAGATCAACGATTGTAATTAGACTTACCTACTGGTCTCAAGGCTTGGCAAAAATTTATCATCCTCAGGAAAATTTTCAGTCTCTCTCAATCATTCATTTTCTATTTCCAATCTCTCCTTTTTACATAGGTATGACATAAAGCGGATATTTGATAGACTTGAATATGATTATAAATCAATACGGATTTGAAATGAGTCACTTTATTAGCATATTTGGTAAACATGTAATATCTTTCATTGACTCTAATGCGATACGTGAACAGATAGATGAATCAACGGCCATACCAAGAGTTAAATCAATTAGTTACTTTATCATTTTGACGTTACATGTCTGATGGGGTACATTGTGAATTATTCTTCCGCATAAAAATGTAAGTTCATCTTTTTATTCAACGAAGTTAGAGGCAAAATAATGGTGTCAAAGATGACAATTTCCATAAGTAATTGTTTCATTTAAGGACCCCTGTCTTCCACATACGTGCTTACTCACAAACAACTTAGTTGACTCCTTTCACATACTTACTTACATTAGAAATTTCTATACATTCACGATTATATCATAACTGAATTGATATATGATAGGTTTATGATTGATTGGATAAATTCCCCCTTTATATTGTCAATTGTCCATGCCATGCGATCTTTATTACCCAATTTGTCTAGCAATTTTGTAGATAAGGGTCAATGAGGCAAAATCAAGCATCGTGTCTAGCTTGTATCTATTCGTATTTTTTTTTTTTTGAATAACATTTCATTCATTACCAAAATAATAAATAACAAGATTCATTAGAAATCTCAAAATGTCACCATAACCAGGTAAGCCCATAGAATTCCAAAACAAACAAGAAACTAGAAATCAAGGTATATAATTAGAGTACAGTTGGTAGAGATAATTATACACTTGTCCTTCATGAAGACCTTCATGGAGATTGTATCAAAGTGAAAGAATTGGCGATCAATCACCGAATTACACGGCATCATGAGTGATGAACACACGTCATGATCTCTAACTGTAGATACGGCTTTGCCTTTTGGTGATGTGCGCCTAGATTCGGGATCCCAATACCATCACTATATGAAGACAACATAAATATGTTGGACAAGCTTAGATTTGACAACTATGAGTGTGAGCCCTTTAGCAAATGAGAAATGGTAAAACTTTTAACAAAAAAAGAGTTGACATTAAAGCACTAAATACCATTAAAAATGCAGGTGTAGTACTTATTCATCAAAACTCCTAAATTTAGAATTAGATCATAGAGAAAAGCTTCAAATATAAAATCAAGAGAGCAAAACTTCTAGATCTAAAACTAGATCAAGAGTAAGGAAAGAAAATAAGAGGAAATATATGAAACTTAATGAGGGAGGGGAGAGAAAGATTTAGGTCAAATTCCTTCCCCTCTAGAAGTTGAAGAGATGAAAAAAAGGGAAAATTACCAAAAAAACTCTAAACCTATTATAATTGTGTCGATTCAGTTATAAACTTATTTTTTTGGCCAATTGAGTTCTAAACCTTTTGTAATTGTGTCGATTTAGTTTATTCAGCCAAATTTGCCGATTGGTGCTAACATCAACGGACAAATTTTTAATAAATTTTTTTTTACCTTTTCTTCTTTTTTTCTTTTTTTTCTTCCTTCCTTCCCCCTTCCTCCTTCTTTCAACGACTGGCCAAAGGGGAGGGCCGGTTGCCAGATTGATGTGGCCAACTAGCAGCAAGCTCACCCTCGTCAAATCTAGGTGAAGGCAAGCTACAAAGAGAGAGAGATAGGGATGGGGAGTCCAAAGAAGAATAAAAACAAAGGCTTCTTCACCACCATGAGCTCGGGCTGTCTATGTTTGACAACGTTGTCCACAGATCCGTCAACAAGTAATCCTTGCTCCTTCTTTGTCTTCTTCGAGTCTTGCCCAATAACGTCTAGGCGGGAGTGAGGTTGAGCTTGTCGATCCACTAATGAGGCTTGCCCTCACTAGACTTGACAATGGCTCGCCTTGCCGATGGCTGGGTGAGCTCACCCTCGCCAAGCAATGGCGAGGTGAGCTCACCATTGGTTGGTTGCCTTAGTCTGGTGATTGGCCCTCCTCTCTGGCCAGGTCGCCAAAAGGAGGAAGGAGGAGGAAGGAGGGGAGAAAAGAAAAAAAAGAAAAAGAAAAATAAAGGAAAAAATAAGAAAAGATAAAAAATTAATTAAAAATTTGAAAAATTAAAAATTGCTCGACAGCATAGACTCAGCACTGGTTGACTAAATTTGACTGGATGGATTAATTTGCATAATTGTAAAAGATTTAGAACTCAATTATTCAAAAATATAAATTTATGACTGAATTGATATAATTGTAAAAATTTAGGGTTTTTTTAAAGTAATTCTTTCCAAAAAAAAGGCTGAATTTCCGAGAGGGAGGGGGAAAACGACAAGATAAATCTCTAACCTTTTTCTGTTCGGGTTTGTTTGACTGGGGACCGATTGTGACGGCTAATTATGCACATCATCTGATGACCTATAATATTTCACAATAATTAAAAATTAGAAGCCGGCGATCCAGAATTTTTGGCTGGCAAGCCTCCGGCCGACACTTGCACGTTTGCCACGGTCAACTTGGCCTTTTCAATCTCTTTTTCAGACATTTTATTTCTTTACAAAAATAATAAAATAAATCATCTTTGAACTTTAACTTAATGACTATATCATCTCTAAAGTTTTGCATAAGCTATTAATAAATATTCCATATAATCCTTCTATTTTCTCAAACAACAAATCAAATGTTATTTCACAACAAAGATTATTGTATGTAGAATTGAATTTTTTAAACTGATAAGTCAATATAATCTATATTTTTATTCATTTACTTTAGAAAAAGAAAAAAAGAATTAAGATGTCAATATGCCCATCAATATTTAATGACTTGGATTATTGTAATTTGATTTGAGATGAATATCTCACTTTGATAATCCATGTTAATTTTTACTTTTGTTATCTACCGTTCAAACTCAATAGGTTGGAAATCATATTAACAGATTTCGTTAATTTGAATCAACGAAAAGACAACATTAAACACTTTCATATTACATATTTACTAATAATTCAATGACCATATTATACCAAATAAAAGTCCAAAAATAAAATTACAAATTGGACTAGAATTCAAAGATCATTTGTCTTTTTCCTTTTCTCCTTGTTAGTCCATCACGTCGATCATGAGAATTTGTCAAAGAGTTCACAACGCGAGTTCCGTCTTGTCCATTACTTGAGGTACGCACGTAAGATTTTCATATGTTATATATACTGCTAATCCCTTAAATCACTTATGGCTCATGAACACCATGACTAAGTCCTATTTTCAACCCTTACATAATTCACCCTGGTTTAGTCAGCAACCATCGACAGCTTCTGGAGCCAAGACCTCTGTAATTTATAATTACAAGATGTCATTTGGCTTGCCGGTTTTAATGTTCTGGTCAGCTAAGAATGCCGCGATCGCATTCTTCTGACAGCTCTTGAAACTCCTGCAGACAACGTTATAAGCAATGGTCAACTCATGGCTTGAATGTTACCAGAACTTTGCTAGAACTAAGTCTATCGCTTTAATCCTTCCAGGATTTTGGTGCATAGGTCAATGCTTTTAAATTTGCTTGATGCTCTGTGCGCCCCTCTAGCTATATCGTTTAATCTACGCACATTAAGAAACTGTAAAATAGGCTGCTTGAACATTGGACACATATGTCTGTTTGGATGACTTACTTATGATCAAGATGCGCCACCAATGTTGCCACCGGGAAAGGCGCTTCAAAAGTCTTGATAACTGTTATTTACTGGCTAGGATCTTCCCTGAAATTATCGTGAAAAATGCTATGTAACTTCGAACACCTCAAGCACCTAATAAGCTTGGGATGTCCAACTTGGAAAGATCTTATCTTTCTTCTGTCTATATTCTCTAATCAGAACAGGTAGCATATTCATGGATATCAACCACACGAAAAGACACGAGATTGTAGCATTGAGGAGGATTAAAAAGTTAAAGGTCGTCTTATTGGACAATGTCCATGTGCCAAGGTGCGCAATGTCCGCCACCTATCCCAAGCAAGACTTTTTTCTTAGCAACATCCCTGAGATAGTCTCAGAGGCAAACACAATTTTCCATGGTCTCAGCAAGAAAGGACCGATGTTTACAATCACAAGCACTTGTTTTGTCTCAGTTTCCTGGACTCAGCATTTCACATCTAAGACAAAGGTGAATATCTTTTGTAAAGAAACACAGAAATTATACTGCTCCCTGAATAGCCTTTGATGGGAAAAAACACATCTACAGAGTGCTGAATTCAGTCACAACGTCATACAAATAGCCTCAAAATGATATTGCCAAAGAAAGGCTAATTTCTTATATCATCAGTTAAAGCATGAGAGAATACCTGCTCCAGCTCCCAACTGCAGGCTCTCCTCCAACCCCAAGACCTTTCCGAACATACTTCATCAGAACGAGTCAATGTCGGGCTAAGGAATTAACCGGACTGCCATCTCGTCACATGGTATAAAATTATGTGTCCTTTACCGACATTTAAAAGAGGTGACCTAGAAGTTTAACAGGAAAGTTATCCTGTGAAAAGAAGTTCCTTTTAAGTAAATTAAAGTCCCCATGAACTCAGAAGCCAGAGATATTTTTTTGCTCTGATATTCAGGAGGATGAAGATCAGTGCTTTTACACAACTACAGAAGGAATTAATAATAACACCCCCTTATACCCCAGTGTACACTTATTCTTCCCAAAGTTTGAAATGATGCACCGATTGTTTTTCCAGTGTTATTGGATCAGCACAGAATTTCACCTCACCAAGAAGAACTAATTTTGTGCAAGATTTAAAAAGGAGGGGTTGTCGTAGGATTTGTTCATACAGATCCGTAAACAATGTATCAGTTAGTATAATATCAGTATGATGAAGGCACTTGTCGTTGTGATTGACTCTATAAAAAAAAATCCATCTTGCATACAATCAAACCACTATTGCATCATATCCACCATGATAACTGCAAATGACATATCGAAATGTGCAAACTAATCACTACAAGAGGCAAATTAAAAGCAGGGACATGCCACTCAATAGTACTATATATATAAAAAGCTGTGAACTCAACTTTAGCAATGACTTCAGCAGAATTCCAGCCTCATCTGTATTCTTTGGTACTCCCTAAATCAAGCACAAAAACACCACTGCGGATCATATCTATTTCTCACAGCCAGGTACATCATCTATAGGCAACGAAAGAGTGCAGCACACGGACTTCAAAGTCCATATTCTAGGCTAAACTAGACCATAAGATTCCATGAGCATTTACACAGCAATCTAAAAAAAGGATTAGTTAAAGGAAAGCAGAAAAAATATACATACTGTCAAGTAATTACAGCTATTTGTGCCCCAAAAAGGAAAGGAGCTATTCGCTGTAAGCTTGGTTGCTTGATATGACGTGGAAATCAAATTGATGGTGGTCAATATGGAGTAGGACAGTTCAGAGAAACTAGACTACAGGAAACACATTCAGATCATCCCTTAGGGGAGGGGCAACTTTACAATGATACATCAGTCATATGAGCGACAAGCTTTTTAACATTAGATACTTTCCTACTATTGAACTGAAGTCATCGTGGAAAGGGATAGTACAAAAAGATTTCATTTTAGTCAAATCTCTATAAGTTTGATGGAGAAGGTTTTATACATGGCATACATGATGGCAACTCATTAATTGATGGATGATCATAGGCAATTATGCGGAAAAGTCTAGATGGTGAAAGTGCAACCATCTTTAGTTAACAGGACATAACCAGTGTCCATCATGTGCAAATTGGAATATGAGTAAAATGCTGGTCTTTCGATATTCGAGGAACTCAATCGAATCATTCCCATAGGCTTCCAATATGGATTGAATAACACTGAAGCAAATCATCAGCAACAGGGACAATGCTGATCTAGTCTGGACAATTCAATTGGAGAATGAAATGAAAAGAGTGTGGGATATACCAATCGTCACAAACATTGCCGGCTTGTTGGTGGTCTCCGGTCTATGATTAGTGCCCTCCAAGGTAATCTACTCATAATCCATGAAAACAATAAACAATCAATTACCATATGCAGACTCATCTCTTACAATGCAACACATGCCGCGAAATAAATAGACCCAATATATTGACGAACAAGACATAATAAAAGGACTCCCAGAAACAAGAACGTACCTCAAACTCAGGCACAAAATTATAGGACTGAGCAATGTCCTGCAGCAACCCCAGCCAGGGCCCTACTCTTGGATGCGGCGGCGCAACCCATGTTGACTGCCCTCTTTGCCCTGTAACTTCACCTGTACGCGGATGAGGTCCCTCTATAACAACAACACGCGCACACACCAAGAGACGTCAAAATCACAACACTCTCTCCCCCAAATGCAAAAATTTAACGTCCGCCCTCTGCAAAACTCGAAAACCAAGAGCAGAACAAAATTACAAGCTGGGTGGACAGTGAGAGCCGGGCGGTTGGGGACGGCAATGCGCTTGCTGAAGAAGATGAGCTCGTCCACCTCCTCACCGGTGGCTTCTTCCCAACGCACGTTGAGATGACCTTCTTCACGATGCCTTTCTCATGTTGCAGCAGCCTCACTTTGCTGATTGGCGAAACTTTTCATACCTTTCAAAACCCATAACACAGAATATCAGAACATTGCCAAAAAAAAAGAAAAAAGAACACCAGTCAAATCAAACACTGTTCAACACGATGCAAGTTGAAAAGAGAGGGGAAAAAATAAAATGATTTCGATGAATCGATGGAGGCGTGGATGACGTAAAGGAAGGGACCAAGGGTCCAACCGGGCATGGCCAAGAGGCCATTGGCGGGATTGATGGACGCAGGGTCGGCGGTTGTGGCCACCAAAAGAACCAACATCTCTTGCTCTTCCCTTCTTCTTCTTTCTTCTTCTTCCTCTTCTTCTTTGCCTGCGCTGTGCTCTACGAAATCGATCTCTACAAGTGCAACTAAAATCAATAAAGCAAGCAATCCGCCAAATGTTGTGGGCAGCTTCATTTTCCAGTCGGACACCTTCACTTTACCTAGTCTACCCACTTTAGAACCGACCATCTTGATAAACAGCTATATACTACTAATTAACTAAATTTCCCAGCCGGGTTCCCCATCACAGCGCCCAAGATTAAGCACCAATAATCATTTTCACTAGCCAAGTGGAAGTGCCATTTCGAGTGGGGCTCTGTTGATATTGTGAAGGCTTGAACCGTGTAAGAGAACCACACTCTGCCGATTAGTTGATAATCACAGCTATTGATTTTGTGAATCTGACCTCAATTTCTCACGGGAGTCCCACAAAATCATCCATCGTAATAAATTTAACCTACTAGTCTCAGTTCTTGGCAAATATTTATCATCCTTAAGAAAATTTTCGGTCTCTCCCACAATTAATCCTTTTTGTCCCCAACCTCTCCTTTTCACAAAGGTATGACACAAATTTAAAAACGGAGATATGTTGGATTTGAATATGATTCGATGCGGATTTGAAACGAATCACTTCATTAGTATATTTGACAAACATATAATATCTTTCAATGACTCAAATCCGATACGTGAGAAGATAGATGAATTGACGGTCATATCAAAGCTAAAATCAATGAATTACTTTTATCTTTTCAATATTACATGTTAGATGGGTGCATCGTGAATTGTTCTTTCACATGATAATGTAAGCTGGTCTTTTTTATTCAATGAAGTTAAAGACAAAATAATGGTGTCAAAGATGATGATTTCCACAAGTAACCATCTTATTTTAGGATCCCGCATTTGATGTACATGCTTACTCACGACTAACTTAGTCGACTCCTTTCATATACTTACATTGGAAATCTTTGTACATTCAAAGTTATATCAAAACTGAATTGGCATTTGATATACTTAGGATTGATCGGATAATCTCCTCCTTATATCGTGCATACCATGTGATCTCTAATACCCAATATGGGGTCAACGAGGCAAAAGCAGGCGTTGTGTCCAGCCTGTATCTCTCTATTCGAGTTTGTTTGGCCGTGGACACAATGTGACGAATACTCCAAGCATTATGCACATCATCTCATGACCTGCAATGTCATTTTTTCCCTTGCTGCACACTTCATAATAATTAAAAATTAAAAGCTGCCAATACAGAATTTCGGGCTGGCATGATTCGGGCCTGCACTTGCACGTTTGCCTTAGTCAACTAGGCTTTTCATTCTCCTCATCCGTCCATCTCCTCTATCATGAGAATTTGCTTAGTTAGGAGTTCATAGTCTAGTTAGGACAGAACAAACTCATAAAACTAAAGATATCAGAACTTCCCCAGAATTCTTTCTTAAGGAAAACAAACAAAAATGGCACAAAAATTGGCGACAACAGTGCAATGATACTTCATGAACATCATGAGTGAGTCCTATTTTCACCCCTTACGAAATTCAATCGGGTTAAATCAGCATCCAGTGAAAGCTTCTGGAGCTAAGATCTGTACTTTGTAAATAAATTCTAGCTGATAGAACTTGAAGTGTTCTCAAGAGTCCAGAGACTTACTGAGGCATGGATGTCCGCCAAGTTACTGACATAATAATTCAAAATTTCAAGTTACAAGAAGTCCTTTGACTTGCCAATTTTGATGTTCTGGTCAGCTAAGAATGCCGTGATCGCATTTTTCTGCCAGCTCTTGAAACTCCTGCAGACAAATTATAAGCAATGTTCAACTCATGGCGTAAACGTTACCAGAACTTTGCTAGAACTAAGTATATCGCTTTAATCCTTCCAGATTTTGGTGTATAGGTCAACGCTTTTAAAATTGCCTGATGCTTTGTGCCCCCTAGCTATTTTGCTTAATTTGCACACATTAGGAAGCTGAAAAATAGGCTCTTTGAATTTTGACATATATGTCTGTCTGGATGACTTACTTCTGATCAAGATGTGCCAGAATGTCGCCACCAGGGAAGGCCGACTTTGTAGTCTTGAATGCCACTTCGATTGCTTGCTTCCAGGTCCCCCTGATAACAGCCGTATCAGCTTCTGCTTTTGACTGGCTAGGATCTTCCATGGGTAAGCAATATCCAGAAAGCAGGTGCCCAACCCACAAATCACCTTTCCTGAAATTATCGTGAAAATGCTAAGTAACTTTGAACACCTCAAGAGCACCTAATATTTAGACAACCCCCCTCCAACAAAAAAAGAAAAAAGGAAGAAAGAAAAAGAAAAAAAGAGCACCGATGTTCCAACTCGAAAAGATCATTATCTTTCTTTTGTCTATAACTCTAATCAGAGCAGCTAGTACATTCATGGATATCAACCTCACAAAAAGACATGAGATTGTAGCATTAAGGAGGATTAAAAAGTTAAGAGATGTCTTACTGGACAACGTCCATATGCCGAGGCGCGTAATGTCCACCACCTATCCCAAGCAAGACTTTTTTCTTAGCAACATCCCTGAGACAGTATCAGAGGCAAATATATAATTGCATGGTCCTGAGGAAGGACTAATATTTGCAGTCATCAGCACTTGTTCTGTCTCAGTTTCCTGTACTAAGCATTTCACATCTACGACGGAGGTGACTATCTTTTGCAAAGAAACACAGAAGTTATACTGCTTCCCGAATAGTCTTTTGAAAAGAAAAAAACACATCCACAGAGTGCTGAATTCAGTCACAAGTCATACAAATAGTCTCAAAATGATATTGCCAAAGAAAGGCTAATTTCTTATGCCATCAGTTAAAGCACGAGTGTATACCTGCTCCAGTTCCCAACTGCAGGCTCCCCTCCAAGACCAAGACCTTCCCAAATCAACTTCATCAGAACAAGTGATATGTCAGGCTAAGTAATTAAAAGAATCTAAATAGAGGATCAGATTCCGGACTGTCATCTCGTCAATGGTATAGAATTACATGTCCTTTACAAACATTTAAAAGATGTGACCTAGAAGTTTAACAGGAAAGTTATCCTGTGGAAAGAAGTTCCTTTTAAGTAAATTAAAGTCCCCATGAACTCAGAAGCCAGAGACATTCTTTTGCTCTGATATTCAGAAGCAAGAAGATCAGTACTTTTACACAACTACAGAAGGAATTAATAACACCTCCTGGTACCCTGGTGCACACTTAATCTTCCTAAAGTTTGAAATGATGTACCGATTGTTTTTCCAGTGTTACTGGATCAACACAGAATTTCACCTCACCAAAAAGAACTAATTTTGTGCGAGGATTACAAAAGGAGGGGCTATCGTAGGACTTTATTCATACAGATCCACAAACAATATATCAGTTAGTATAACTTCAGTATGATGAAGGCACTTGTCATCGTGATTTACTCTAGAAAAAGAAAAATCCATCTTGCATACAGTCAAACCCCTATTGCACCATATCCACCATGATAACTGCAAATGACAAACCGAAATGTGCAAACTAATCACTACAAGAAACAAATTAAAAGCAGGGACACACCACTCAATAGTACTCTATATATAAAAAGCTGTGAACTCAACTTGAGCAATGACTTTCGCAGCATCTGACCTCATCCAGTATTCTTCGGTACTCCCTAAGTCAAGCACAAAAACACCATGGATCATATCTATTTCTCATAGCTAAGTACATCATCTATAGGCAGCGAAAGAGTGCAGCAAACAGACTAAAAAGTCCACAACTTTGAATGGGATTCATTATGGAATGGAATGGTACAAAAAGACTTCATTTTAGTGAAATCTCCATAACTTTGTGACAGAAGGTTATATACATGATGGTAATTCCATTAATTGATGGGTGACCAAAGGCAAATATATTTAGTTAACAGGACATAACCAATGTCCATCATGTGGAAATTGGAAGATGAGTAACATGGTTGGGCTTTCCATATTTGAGAAACTCAATCGAATCATTCCCATAGGCTTCCAATGTGGATTGAAATAACACTAAAGCAAATCACTAGAAATACAATTGGAGAATGAAATAAAAGAGAGTTGGATGTACCAATCTCCACAAACATTGCCGGCTTGTTGGTCTCCGGTCCATGATGAGTGCCCTCCAAGGTAATCTACTCATAATCCATGGAAACAAACAACCATCGATAACCATACCCAGAATCATCTCTTACAATGCAATGACATGCCGCGAAACAGACCCAACATATCAACGAACAAGAGATCATAAAAGGACCGTCAGAAACAGGAACGTACCTCAAACTCAGGAACCAAATTATAGGACTGAGCAATCTTTTTCAACAATCTCAGCCAAGGCCCTATTCTCGGATTTGGCGGGGCGGCCCACCCTGGCTTCCCTCCTTGCGGTGGAACTTCACCTTCACGCAGATGAGGTACACCTACAGCAACACCCGCACACACCAAGAGAAGTCAAAATCACAAAACTCTCTTCCCCCAAATGCAAAATCCAACGTCCGCGGACAGCGGTACTCGAGAACGAAGAGCAGAACAAAATTACCAATTGGGTGGACAGTGAGAGCCGGGCGGTTGGAGACGGCAGTGTGCTTGCTGAGGAAGATGAGCTCGTCCACCACCTCGCCGGTGGCTGCTTCCCAACGCACGTCGAGATGATCTTCTTCGACGATGCCTTTATCCTGTTGCATCAAGCCTCACTTGCTGATTGGCGAAACTTCTTATACCCTTCAAACCCCATATTACAGAACATCAGAACATCGCCAAAGGAGGAAAAAAACCACAGTCAAATCAAACACTGTTCCACACGATGCAAGTTGAAGAAGAGAGACCAAGAAAAACTGATACTGATGGATCAATGGAGGTGTGGGTGACCTGAAGGGAGGGACCAGGGGTCCAACCGTGCATGGCCAAGAGGGCATTGGCGGGATTGATCGACGCAGGGTCGGTGGTCGTGGCCACCAAAAGAATCGCCATTTCTTGCTCTTCCCTTCTTCTTTCTTCTTCTTTGCCTGCGCTGTGCTCTACGAAATCGACTC
The DNA here is from genome assembly GCA_014182845.1 of Corymbia calophylla. Lineage (NCBI taxonomy): Eukaryota > Viridiplantae > Streptophyta > Magnoliopsida > Myrtales > Myrtaceae > Corymbia > Corymbia calophylla. Next base: position 27,054,892 of record CM024694.1, read on the forward strand.
TACAAGTGCAACTAAAATCAATAAAGCATGGAAATCTCGTCAAAGCAAGAGATCCGCCAAACGTTGTGGGCTGCTGAATTTTTCGGTAGATGACCTTCCAACTTGCCCACCTTAGAACCGACCACCTTATGAACAACTATTTCATAACTAAATAATTTATAATATGTCCTAATTAACTAAATTGATATGTCGAAAGAAGTTTTGCTTTTGGCCATAATATGATGTTTGGAAAAAAATTTAAATCTAAATCTATATGTACTACTTTTGGAATTAGATTCCTTAGAGGCCCGTGAAATTCAATTACTAACCGAAATTTAGTATCGAGATTTCAATATTTCACTACTCTATCGTCACAAAATTAGAAAAACCCGACTCCACCACCTCTTGTATTGTGTGGTTGGGTAAGCTTAGGAAAGAAAGAACGGTAGGGGGAAAATGACGGAAAAATGAAGAAAGAAAAAGAAAGATACATAAAGGAAACACATCTTTGCCAATTTAGAGGGCTCTTATCTTTAGCTATTTCCAACAAATTGAAAAAGAATATTTACGGGATGCATGATTATTTGGAATGTGGAGTCTTGTCCACAGGATCAAAGGAGGTTATTCTAAAATCCTATTTATTTTACGAAAAATAAATGATCTGAAAAATATATTTTTAAAATAATTGATTGTATCTCTTATATAAATAAATAAACGTAAAATTACTCATAGATTGTTGTCAATAATAAAAATATATTCCGTTGACTTATTTTTTTTCAAGTGATACACATGATTATTTTCCGAGAAATATATTCGAAATTTATCATTTTTCTTGAAATAGATGGAGTCTAAATTCATCCGCTTCTTTCTTGGTTGGGAATTGTGATGACAGTCAAATACCCGTTTGGTGATTTTACCCTGTCTTTTCGCATGTATTGTAAACTTAGCCATTGCAAATTCAAAGACAGATTAACCATAGGGATCCACGTTTTCAGTCTACTTAAATCATGCATGATGATTCGATCTCGCGTGGTTAACGAGAGGTGATAGACTAAGTCATTATCCTTCGTCTACATCATGTACCTTCAAACAATTGCACCCAAACACGTCCAAAAATTTCCTGATCTCCATCAGAACTCGAGTCCCGAACCGTGCTATTTCTCTTTCAGTAATCAGATCAAGCCTCCAAGTCGGTTGCTCACATTGTTCACCCAATCTCCGACCTTGCCGCTTTGGAACGCAGCCTCGTTCTTCACCATGCTCCCATTCACTCCCAAACTTCTTCAAACTCTAGAGACTGCACAGTTTCGGTGTCTTGTCTGCCATGCCATCGTCGTCGGGTAACGCACAATCCAAAAACTCACTCCATCTGTTCGCTGCGTCGCGTGACCTCTCCTTTGCTTCGTCGTTCCGCTGGAAAAAGCACCCGCTCGAGAACCTCCCGGCTCACCTTGTGATACTCCGACATGGGGTCACACTTCACAGTATGGTCCACATAATGGTAACCCTGAGGCAGACCTTCTTGAAAGCCTAATCCATGGGAACCGCTCTCCTTTCTTCTCCACTTCCCATCCTACGGTCTCGTTCCCTAAAAAAATCCTAACTTCAAATTTAGCCTCAACTTTGTCATGAACTTTTTTATCTAAAAAAACCCAAAACCTTATATCTAGTTTCAAACCTACCTTGAATTTTATTTTGTTTAAAAGAAAATCACAAACTTTTAGTCTATTCTCAAATTTACCATGTAGTTGAGTTCCAACTTGATGTGGCATTTTCACACCAAGCATAAATCAACATTAGCAAGGTGATACGAAGAATTATCTCTAAAATGAAATCATTCTAGGACATGAAAATTAGGGACTTCTAATGGTGATTTTTGGACAAAGGGCTAATTAGGGCAGATTTGGGATTAGAGTAAAAATTTGATGATTTTTCTCTTAAACAAAATAAAAAGTTCAGGGTAGATTTAGGATTGGAGCTAAAGTTGGGTTTTTTTGGGACAAAGAAAAGTTTGGAATAGAATTGAGATTAGATTTGAAATTAGAGTTTTTTTAAGGAATTAGGCCATAAATCTTGTGGAAATATTTATGAATTCTTTTGTGAGATGAGAGATTGTTTCGCGAGTAATTGCGAGAGCTAAATAATGTGAGTTATTGGGTGTAATTATGGATTGTGAAACACTGAGAGTGTTTGAATTAGAGGTGATCGGGTCCAGGGTGGATGGGGTCTAGATCTAGAACTTGTACCCGACCCTATTACAATCAGTTTTCTTTTTTTGGACCTTGTACCCTACTCTATTTGTATTGGACCCAATTTTGGACCCGTGTTTTTCCAATTCGGGACTAGGGTTTACCCTATTTTCCATCGGACCCTATTTTGGGTAGCAGTCCCGCAGCAATGAGCGGTAGTGGGCCTGGCGGTGAGCAATTTCTGGTTTGACTTAATTACGATGGTTTAATAGCAAGTAGAGACAACGAGTGGCAAGCAACGATCAGCAACAATGAACAACAATAATCATTAGGGCCAAGAAGATGCTTGCTTGGGGATAAACCAGGAGCCAACATCATGTAACTCACCCGCCTCCGCTCAGTTCACCTCTTTCGTCGCCCCTCCTCCTTTGCTTTCCTCCCGTCTCCTCTAGCCCGCCTCCTTTGCCCAATCTAGATCTGGTTTAGCTGCCTAGCCTCCTCCTCCCACCTTTGCCTTCGCCTTCTTTGCAGCCCAGCTTTCGGATTTGGTCTAGTTTAACCAGATCTGGTTGTCTGGCCACCCAGCCTTCTCCTCCCACCTCTGCCTCCTCCTTCGCCTTTGCCCAGCCTTCTACGCAGCCCAGTTTCCGGATTTGATCTGGCCTTTATCCCATCTCTAGTCCAGATCTAGTTTGGTTTAAATAGACATGGTCTAGTTGTTGTGCAGCCACCTCCTCTAGCCTCCGCTTCCGCCTCGTGTCCTCCACTAGCCAACCTCTTCACCGCTTCTTTCCCCTGCCTTCTCTCTAGATCTGGTTGTTCCCTCCGCCTCCTCCTCCTGCCCCATCTCCTTCCCCCACCTCCTCTTCCTATCGGAACAAGGGAGCTTGGCTTCTACTCCCCCGATGACAACTTGTTCCATGATTGAGACTTGAGAGAGAGAGAGAGAGAGAGAGAGAGAGTGTTTGAGCGGCAACTTAAATTTGAGTATTAATTGTTGCGTCTCTTCAGCCCTTTTTAGTAGGCAGCTAGAGGAGAGAGAAGAGAAAAAGAAGCTCCCCCATTTTAGACTTTTCCAATTTCCAGCCGGTATAAGTCATATGACACGTGTCAACATTCTAGTGGGCCATCTCAGTCCGCGCGCGCCATGTAGGATGATGACTTGGTAGTTGCTAACCATTGAATATTTTCTCAACATGGACACACTTTTGATGGAATATTTTGGTAAAAGAGTTTGAGTTTAAAATTAAAGATGTGATAACTCATCATCTAGTATATTTAAATTTTTTTGGGAGGATGAGACAATTCGCTTATAATTGAAATTTGAAACCTAGATAAAGTTGATAATTTTGTAACAAGAGATACTCAATAAATCTTTATACTCCTGAATATATACAATTTTCCAAAGTGGTGAATCACAATGAATGTTGAATTTAGAATAGATCATGTATTGCAATTATGGAGTGCTAGACAACTCAAGTGCCAAATACGGAAAGACACTTAAGTACCAAAAATTTTGAAAGGTACACTTAAGTACCAAAATTGGAGCAAAATGGATCACTTAATTACCAACGGCGAGAAATTCTAACTAAAATGCTACATGGCGTTTTCCGGTGACATGAGCTCAAAACAATGTCATTTTGGGCACTTACTAGCTAGATTAAGCTAAAATAACATCATTTTGCCCATAATTCAATTTTTAATATTATAACTATTAAATTAAAAAAAAAAAAGAGGAATAGCACAGGTAGGAAGGAGCTCCCCCTGCTTATGGCCACTGCCCTATCGGCAATGGCTGGCGACTTGCCAAAAGCCATTGTCACCCTCTTGACTTTTGGCAAGGGCCTACTTTTGGTGATGGGGGGTGGCCACAGGTGGGAGAACTCCCTCCCATTGTGCTGTTCTCTCTCTCAATTTAGTTTTTAGTTTAATTTAATTCATATTTATATTAAAAATTGAATTCAAAGCAAAAAGATCTTGTTTTGGCTTAGTCTAAACTAGCTCAACTTTCTGGTGAGTCATGTAACAATTTATATTATAAAAATATGCCACATTGGATTTTTGGCACATTTTGCTAGACTTGATACTTAAATGCTTCAACTTTAAAAAAAAAAATGTATTTAGTGTACCTTTTGAAACTTTTGGTACTTAGTATTTCTTGGTACTAGGTTTTGGTATTTGCGTTGTATTTTTACTCATAATTATTTTGATTGGCTAGTGAATTAGCTTATAATTGAAACCTGACAAAGTTGACAAAATTCGCGATCATGTAAATACATGACATGAGAAAATTGTTGGTGATGACTGAGTGCGTTGTCTCAATGCTATTCTGTAACAAGAGATGCTCAATAGATCATTACTCCTACTCGTGCGTCTGAAACATACAACAATTTCTCTAGATCGTGAATCACAACAAAAAATCATATATCGCCTTTAGTAAGGTCTATGTCCAAACCCACAAGTTTTCTCCTAGATTTGATTTCTTTTTGCATGATTGTGAAGTGATACGTAAATAGGCATAATTAAGTTAGTTGGCTGGCTGGTGACTGTTGGCTATAGAGTGGGATCACTTGGATTACTTTAAAGCTTTCTAGCCAACTAAACGTGTTGGCAATGGCCAAAGAACATTTCCAAATGCTGAGTACCGCATAAAGATAACAGAATGACAACCATGATTGGCAAATGACAACAGAGATCTTTCACGTAACATCAAGAGAACAACGCTTTCAGCGGCGAACCGGGCATTGACATTCCCTACATGCGTACATCAATCAATTTGTTTATTACACACGCACACACGCAGACCCACACCCAAAGCCTCAACCCATAGCCATGCAGCTTCTCTTGTTGAAAATCATGAACAACCATTTATATGGGCGACACTTCTCTTTTGTAATGTTTACAACTAGGAAAATTATAAAAGAAATAATAAGCATGTTGTACTGATGTCAATTCAATTATTATCTTTTTAATTTGATTAATTTATTCTTAAATATTTTGATGATTTACCAATATTATCATTCCAACCAATTTTGACTAGCAATTGTTGACGTGACATGAATTTTTTTTTTTACATTTTTTAATTATCCAAATATTCTCTTTTTTTTTTTTCCTTGCTTGGCGATCGGTGAAGGGAAATAGGAAAAAAATGAAAAAGGAAAGAAAAGAAAAGAGAAAGAGAAAAAAAGAGAGAAAATAATACAAATAATTTGAAATATTACTCAAATCATCACGGCATTGATTTTCAATCAAAATTGATTAAAAAAACTACATCAATAAATCGTAAAAAAATTTAGAACTAAATTAGTTAAATTAAAAAGTTTAGAATTGAATTATCATTCGTATAATAAATTTAAGATCTTTTTGGGTAATTCTACCGTTTGTAATTGCCAACCAAAGTTTTCCCGGGTAGAGATGGAAAAATTATGACATCACAATAAAATTATTTTAGAGGTGCTATCTTATCTTTTGGTGTCCTTTTCTGCTACTGCGCATTCCAAGTAGCTCGAAGGCTAGTTTTAGTCCAAGCAATCGCGAAAGAGAATGTCTGTCCTTAATCCACGCCAATTGATGTCCCACACGCGAACTTATGACACGCGGCCAATTTTATCACGACGTTCCATTTCACACCAGAAAATAACTTTCACAACCTCTCTTTTTCTTTCAATTCACAACCACTCTTTACATAGTGCATTGCCGGACCCGACCCCATTACGGTGGCGTTGCCTTCTCACTTCTAATTATCACTATTGACAGCAACCTCCACTATGCCATCTTCGCCACCACTAGTAGAGGTGGTCAATGAGCAGGATAGGACTGTGCTGGATAGGTCCCAAGCTCGCCTATTAAAAGAAGTATATATACCTTTTCCGAGTTGAGTGCCCCTGGACCAGGGCTCAACTGATGCGAGTTGAACCTTTATAATTAGATGTCTTTATACCTGCTTACATGAGTTTGTCTTCGAGCACTTTTGTGCATGCGGGCTAGTGGGCTGTCAGACACATGATTAGGTTTAGTCACCATTTCAAAGGTGTTTAACGCTAAAAAATGACATACGGACCTCAGGAGTGCCATAACTTGGCACGGAAGGACACTTAAGTGTTATAACTTACAAACGGTATACTTAAGTGCCAAAATCGGAGCAAAATTGATCACTTAAGTGCCAACGGCGAGAAAATCCGATCAAATTGCCACGTGTCCATTTTCCGGCGACTTCATTTGCTGACGGAGCATTTTTTTTCAAAAGAGAAAAATAACAAAAAGAAAGACAGAAAAATAAAGAAAAATTAAAAATAATAAAAAATCGATTATATTAAAAAATAACAAAAAATTCTAATTTATGAAAAAAAATAGAAAAATTGATTTTAAAAAAATAAAATAAAGAAGTAAGGACTAATAGGAGCTGTGAGATATGAGAGAGTGAGTGTGGAAAATATTTTCCTTAACTTGAAAAGTGGAAAATGTTTTCTCTAATGAATTTATTTTCCGTAAAACGAACGTTGGAAAATCCGGAAAATATTTTTCCTCAAGTTATTTTCGTAAAACGAACGAGCCTAAATATGTTATTTTGATTGCAATTCATCCTAAATAAAGTGAAACGGCCATAGTTTTGATGGAATTTTGGGAAAAGAGTTTGAATTTAAAATTAAAGATGTGATAACTCGTTATGCCGTAGATTCAAATTTTGTTTGAGAGGGAGGGGGATTGGGGGGGGCGATTCATTTATAATTGAAATTTGAAACCCGGATGAAGTTGATAATATCGTAATAAGAGACGCTGAATAAATTTATATACTCCTCCCGGATATACTAGAGTTTTCTTGAGTGGTGAATCATGACGAACGTCGAATCTAGAATAGATCACGTATCGCAATTATGTTGATTGGCTGGCGAATGTCCGCTAAATATTTGAATCAATTGGACTGCTTTAAGCTTTCCAGCCAACTAAACGTGTGGGCCAAAGAACAATTTTGAATGCTGGGAATACCATAAAGATGACAGAATCACAACCTTGAATATTCTCAATGGTGGAGTGGAAGCCATGTTTCGCAAATGACACCAAAGATCTTTCACGTAATATCATGAGAAACGACTCTTTCAGCAGCCAACTGGTCATTGACCTTCCCAACAGGTTTGCATCAATCAAATATATATTATCAAACACACGTGCACACGCACACGCACACCCACACCTAAAGCCTCAACCCAGAGCCATGCAGCTTCTCTTCCACGACCCGGTCAATCCTCTCGGCCATGTCAACACTCAAGTAATTTACCCAATCTCCAACTTCGCCTCTCCTGAAGAACGCCTTGTTCTCTTCCCCTGAGGCCAACTTGCCGCTCATGTTCACCTCCAGCCCGCTCAAACTGTCAAAACTACAGAGCCTCAGTATGTCATCCACCGTCCCGTCTCTCAGCTCATCTTCACTGAACGGACACTCCAGAAAACCGGCCAGCCTCTTCAGGCTAGCACGCGGGTCCTCTTTCATGTCCTCGTACTTCAGGAATAACACCTTCTCGGGCATCTCCGAGCTCACCTTGTGGTACCCCAGCACGTGGTCCCAGTAAGGCCCGAACAAGCTCGCTCCTCGGCAGAACCTGTCGAGCGCCTCCTGCAGCGAGTTCTCACCCTTGTCCTTGGGCCTCAGCTTGTTGGTGAAGTGCCAGAGCGAAACGCAGGTGTCCTTGGGGTTCCTGCATAAGTACACCAGCTTGCACTTGGAGTCCCTCACCGATTGTGGGAGCGATTGATGAGCCAAGTGTGTGGCGAAGAGTCTCGGGGGCGGGAGTGAAGTGAGGTCCGGAACGTCCTGCTCAATGTAGAGATTTAATTCCAGAAAGGGCACGAGGTCGTGAGGGTTTTGGCTCAGCAGAGGGTGTTGCAGTTGCGAGCCTGAGCCTGAGTACTTGGTCCGGTTGAGGAGGGTGAAGAGGATGGCCTTGAGCCAGGTGGTGCCGGACTTTGGAGTGGTGACGAGGAGGATGTCGGTGTCTCGGGCTCGGAAGTGTCTCTGGCAGGCAAGGACACCTTTCAAGTGCCTTGTGCCGACCCAGAAGCCTTGGTATTGGTGGAGGGAGGCGGCGACCCAGCCTTGCTCGCACGGGAGAGAGGGAAGGAGGTCTCTGCATTCTTGAGAGATGTCATCATCTTGCAAGTACTTCGGGACGGATGGAGATTGAGACATTGTTGTGCGGTGGATTAGCCTTTCAGGCTGGCTCTTGATCTTAGCAGAAGAAGAAGGGTTGGTTTGAGACTTTTGTTGTGGTAGTATCTATATATATATATATAATATCCAAAAGAGATAATGATACAAATGGCTCCCTAATTGCAATGTGGTCCATGAACTTTCAATTTATTTAATGTGGTCAATGCACTTTTAATTTGTTAAATACAGTTATTAGACTTTTAGTACATGTTTAATTTAGTCTCCAAACTATGCGAAAATATTTAATATTGTCTTTTCATTAATTCAAGTTTAGGAACAACATTAAATGTTTCTATAAAAATGTGAGTACTAAATTAAACATGCACCAAAAGTTCATTGACTATATTAAACAAATTAAAAGTTCAATGACCTTATTGCATATTGGGGTAAAGTTTAGGGATCATGTTGAATAAATTAAAATTTTAGGAATTACATTACGTATTAAGTCAAAGTTTAGGCTTTTTGTCATTGAAGGTTGTTCGATGATTTGGTAAAGAGGGTGGGTGGAATCGCGATCGACTAACTTCTTTTTCTAAAACTGTCTTGACAATGATAATTTGGGGACATCTTTATTTATGAATTCACGAAAAAGGAGTTGTATCCATTGAAAGGCAAGATCAAAAAAATGTTATTTAGGGCTCGACCCACCAAAATGGGATTGGATGAGCTGCCTTCTTATGTCCCACGTATTAATTGCCATCCAGAGTGCACTGCACAAAGATGGCCAAAAGAAGAGAGATGAATTTTCTTTTGTACCTATAAATATTTTTATTTTTGCTTTTTTGTTTTTCGGACAGAGGTGTGAAAAACTTGTCATGACTACCATGTGATCAAGGCAGGCCTCACCAATTGACAGTCTGGTAGCAAGCGAGTGGCAGCAAGCCGACAACCAGAGCATTTGATGGGCCAAGGCCTCTCGATTGTAGAGGTGGCACTCCAATTAAGAATATAGTTGGCAGAACGTAACCCAATATTGAGAGATCCAACCTAAAAGCTTAGATAATTAACCGCAGGAATCTAGCTATTCTGTTTTGATTAAGATAATAGATGTCGATAAATAACTATCTACAGGAACATGGCTTATTCTATTGAGATCAAACTAAGATAAACATTGTTGATCAAATTAAACCATACTTTCATTGAACCAAGATGTTTGAACACTCTTTTAAGGATATCCTGCTATGAAATTTTTTCCAATTGATAAATATATTGATAAGTTTATTTCAAGAAATTTTTTTTTTTGGACGAAAGAGAGTTTGCTTCAAGAAGTTGGCTAATTGATAAATCCCAAGTTGGAGTCTTGTCTATCACTTAAAGTAATCATTAAGAGCCACTTGGACTACTTTGTTTATGGTAGAGCCTTGTATGATGCTAGCTGATCGGATGAGCTGATTTCTATGCATTATTGGAATCGGATGAGCTAGGTTAACATATCCTCGTGTTATAAAAATAAAAGGATATTGACAAGCTCACGACTAAATTTGTCCATAAGAACTTATCATTGATTAGTTCTAGTTGAAATGCATTTATGTGATATATTTAATAGGTGGTAAATGTCGCGACCTATTTTTTCTATCTCGAGGGGAAAAGAAATATCTAAGTAGGATTATGGGTATTGTCTAAGAGATGAGTTTGGGACCCTTATTAGACATAGGCTCTCCCAAGTCCGTACTTCGCGCGACGTTGGGTGTCATGAAAAATTTCCAATGAGGAGTCGCCACTAGTCTATTGGGGTTGGCTAGAAACCAAGTGAAGCATGGGAGTGTGCCTCATTTTTTACGCAACTAGAGAATTTAGGGTCGGGGGACTTGATTACACTAATTAACCAATTAGTGCCATTTCGGTATCTAATCTTGTTCATTTCAAAAAATACTTTTGTTAGGCAATTTGGATTGATTTTATACTTAACCACTAACATGTGAGATGATCATGTAGGTGCGCAATCATCAAAATAATAATCGGCAATAAAAGAAAACATTAAATAAATTGCAAGAGAAAATAAATACTTGGCATTAAGAGATAAATAAATGACAATCCTAATTAAACTAAGAGGAAATTATAATCATCGCATCATAAGCGTGCAATTAAAGGCAATTGTATCAAAGGATAATTAAAAACCTTAAGCCGTGATGGCTTGTTCAATTTCAAACACAATCTTATATCGATGATTTTCCGACATTTTTTTTAGAGAAAACTGTCCAAGAATTATTTTAGAGCTTTTTAGGAACTCTAAAATAATCTTGGAATTTTTGGGATTTTTGAATTTTTTTTTTTTTTTGGAATTTTCAATATTTTAATATTTTCGACTTTTTTTCTAAGAAAATATTTTTTTCGAAAATTTTTATAAATTTTCAGGTTTCTGAATTTTCCATGAATTTTCTGAAATTTCGAATTTTTTATATTTTTTAATATATGAAAAACAGTTCGGACCGGGTCAAAAGACCCGGCCCTACTAAGCCGACCCGGACCCTATTGGTCCTTGTCGGTTAAAAATGGGCCGACCCCCAAAGCCCACTCGAAAAAAAACAAAAGGTTTAAAGCCCACAAAAATCCTTTTATAGAAACAGCCCATTCCCAATATTTTGCTTACGGCCCAGCCACTCAGCCCGCAACGAACCCAGCCCGGCAGAAGCGGGCCCGCGGCAAAGCCCATCTCCTTGCCCCCTATCTTATTTTTTGGCCTTTTGTTTTGCCCTTTTTATTTTATTTTTTAATTCTTCTTTTTTTCTCACTTTTTGTCTTTTTCTGCATGCATATTTCTCCCCATGTACGCCCGACTCTCCCCAAATCTTCTCTTTTTTCTGTCTTATCTTTTTATTCTTTTCTTTCCAATTTTTCTTTTCTCTTTTTCCTTTTTTTTTTTTCCTGGTCTTCTTCTTCACGCCCCCGAAGCCGCAGCATGTCCGAAGCTCCTGTAGCTTCTTCGTCGGACCGCCTCCACGCACGACGAGCCCACGCCGGCTTTTGGGGTTGTCGCCAGGCCATCGTTTGGCGTCGGTCGTTCAGTCCGACCGACGCCAGTCACCGCTGGCCACTAGTTGGCCGGCCGTTTCGGGTTCCGCCGGCGAAGGTGACGAACCAAAAAAAAAAACGGGAAACCGGTGCTATTCTCGGCCGGACCAAGCTAAACCTCTGCTAACCGGGCAGACAAACACCGCAGGACATCCTCACGAAGTCAGACAAGCAGTGGCGAGTCGCTTTCTACCAAAAGAAGGGGTTCAACGCCGGACCTCGCTCTGGCATTCCGTTGAACAGGTGGTGTATGATAGAGAAACAAGGGACTTCCCACTCGTCCACGACTCAAAGCCCGGGCCGAGACTCTAATAGGCATACTAGAACGCGCAACAAGCACACTAGAATGCGCAGCAACGTTGACAAGGGACCGGCGGGGTCGGAGTTCACATGAACCTAATGCTGCGAACTCCAACCTGGCGTGCCCGAAACAGAGCAAGCACAAAGAGCCTTACCTAGTTCGGCGCGATGGCGTCTACCGGAAGGGGTCGTCAACGGGGGCTCGGGCGCGGCTGAAGCGTCGGCTGAATTTCTCTCGGTCTCTCTCTGCTCTGTCTTTCCCAGCCGAGGAAGACCCTCCTGAAGACGCTGCGCCTCTTTCAGCTCACTCTCGGTTCTTTTTTTCTTGATTTCTTTCTGTTCTTTTTCCGATCTTTCGGTCCCCCTCCGTGACTCTCGCTCTCTCCGCTCCGGTCGCTGGGTTCGCCCTCTCTCTCGAGCTCCTCTCAGCTCTTGCCCGTTTCACCCTCCCGGATCCTCTCTGTCCGAGTTCTCTCCTCCCCGTTTTCCTCTCGGTCCCTCGGTCTTTTCTTTTTCTGCCTTTTTCTCTGACTTCGCTGCTGCTGCTGCCCTCTTTTTCTGCTGCCTTGTCTTCTCTGTCAGACTTCCCGCAGCAACCCGCTTCATCATCTTTTTCTCTGCCTCTGCTGCTGCTGCTGCTCGCGTGGAGGAAGAAAGGCCGAAGAAAAAGGTTGACCGAGCCGGCCGAGGAAGAAAAAAGGAAAGAAGAAGAATTGGCCAAGCTCGTGCGGAGGGAAAAGAAGAAAAGAAAGGGGCCGGGCAGGCCCAACCCTGGCCCGGACCCACAATATTTTTTTCCAATATTTTTTTTCTTTTTTTATAAATTTTTTATTTTTTTTTAATTAATTTTTTTTTTAAAAGGGGGCTAATCCATAATTTTTAATGCTACTAAGTCTTAAATAAAACGGCAAAATTTAAGTATCAACAATAAAAAAAAAATGATGTTGCCGACACAAGAAAATGACCAGCTTTTGATTATTTAGGTAGATAGATTTTGTGCAATTATTAAGATCAAGTTTAATATACATAGGAGCTACTTAATATATATGTAAGAGAAAGATGATAATATTAAGTGCAGTATGCTTTTATTAAATAAATGTTAAAATAAAGAGAGATAAAAGCGTTGCACGTAAATGTTATAGTGGTTTGACTTAGATCAAACCTTCATCCATTTTTTTAAAAATTGGATCATTTAAATGTTAATTTCGACGAATGCCGCCGGAAATCTGACATGGCTTATTTTAATAATTTCTAACATTTACGTGGCTCGCTGGAATTCCACGTTAGCTCATTTTCATCCAAAATGACGCCGTTTTGGCCAGTGCGAGGGCCAATGACCCTTGCCCAGGCCAAGGCGAGGGTGGGCAACCTTCAACTTGTCGGAAAAGTGCCACATTAGCATTTTGGCCAGATTTTCTCGCCGTTGGTACATAATTGATCATTTTTGCTTCAATCTTTGCACTTAAGTGTATCTTTCCGAATTTTTGGCATTTAAGTATCCCATCGTGCCAAGTTTTAGCACTTCAGAAGTCTGCACGTCCTTTTTTAGAATAACAAACTATCAACATTTTGGATTTTACTAATAACTATTGGAGAGGTTATGATGTAGCTCATACTGGTTCTTCTAAAAGTTAGTAAATCGTGCTACCAAATCCCAAGCACCACAACGACACTCATAAATAACTCAAAAGAGATTACAATTAGATAGTCACTCTCAATAAAAGGAACTGTTCCCTCAATAACACGAGTATGTGTTTATCAAAGAATAAAGCTTTCTCAATTTGTAGTTATTCAAACAAAGCTTTCTTAATTTATAGTCATTCTTCCGATTCTTATCTTCTTTGGCGTGTGTTGATTCTTCAAGATATAAATCAATGGTTGGATAATCTTTAAGATGAGCAACAGTAGTAAATAAACTATGGAAAGATGAAGATCCTAATTGTATAGGGTAAAAATTTAAACAATGCCTTGTTATCAAACCTAGGGACGAGATTTAGTGAATGGTAAATGGAATGTCTATTTAAATGTTCTAAAATAGGTTAATGTAAAACCTGCTATTGCAAAGCACTCCTCACCTAAATTACTTTCCTAAAATGAGCTTCTAATAAATATGAAAATGTAACTTAATATGATATAGTTTGCAATCCTAAGATGATAAGTGAAATAATATTTATGCAAATAAAACTAAACTTTCCTGAATGCGCTCCAAGATATATTAGTGATTTTCTGCAAATAAAAATGCCCTAAGCTATATGCATTTTTATACTAAAACTTAGGCCATATGCATATTCGTAACATGCATGATGAAATAAAATAAACTGCGCCATCGATTTTATTTAACCATGGTACAAAATGAGACATTGATCATGAATATGTGTAATCCTATTAAAAATACATAAGGCTTATAGCATGACATGGAACTCACTGAATATTCCAAAACAAATGTGCCCAAATATGCAAACAACAACCCACGCTAAGGTATATATATTATTTGTTCTAGTCTAACTTTTAACTCACTCTTTGACTTCTACCTGTCTCTTGATAGAGTGTGGAGTCGAAAACAATACCAGAAATTAAGGGCTGTTTGGTAATAATTATACTTCCGGGAACAATTTCTGATTAGAAATGATTTTTTTTTATTATGCTCTCGAGAACTATTTCTGAGTATTTAAGGTGTTTGATAAACTATTTAAAATTTTTATTTCGGGAATAGAAATGAATTTGGTAAGAGTTTTTAATTTTTTGATTCTTTTAATTTTTAATACTTTTTGTTATAATTTTCTTTTTTTCTTTCTTTCTCTTGGCCGCTACTACCGGTGGTGGCCGGTGAGTGGCGGGGTGAGGTTCGGTAAGCTCGGATGGCCACCGGCAAGGCTCGAGCTCACCTAGGCGGCGCGAGGCTGAGCCTCTCCGATGGTCGGGCAAGGCTCACCTTGACCGTCTTTATAGATAAATGCCCTTGTTTGCGCACTTTCAACATGATGATTATGGCTTTCCCCTAATCTGGTTAAGATTGGCATTTACTTATCTTGGAATGCTAGATGCTTGTTTTCTCCTATAATTTATTAAATGTTTCCTTTAGTTGTTGATTGTTATCTTTATGATTGTGCACCCGCAAGATTACCTTACATGTTGGTGGATAAGTCTAAAATCAATCTAAACTGCTTGACAAATTTTTTTTTGATATGAACAAGATTATGTACCAAAATGGCATTAATTAATTAATTAATTAGTGTAATTAAGTCCCCGACCCTAAATTCTCTAATTGTGTAAGAAGTGAGACATATTCCATGCCTCACTTGATTTTTGGTTGATCTCAATAAGTTAGTGATGATTTCTTATTAGAAGATTTTTATGAACATGTCACGCGGGATATAGATTTGGAAGAGCTCACGTCTAATTGATGGTCGTAAACTTATCCTTTAGACAATACTCCTAAATTTATGTCTTTTCTCTTCTCCTTGATATGGAAAAAATAGGTTGCGACACCCCAATCCCTTAGAAGGTGAAGAATTGAATTCCCATCCTTCCCTTTCCATTTGTGAAGGCTAGCCATTGAGACAATCTCCAGGCATAAATATCCACTCTCATCAGTTTTTGGCGTTAACATCTGCCCACTCCAATGCAATTAAGGAACCCACACGGCAATAAAAATTCATTCACTACCTGCGCACGATCTTTCGGATTGACATTCGCCCCGCTATACCCAAGCTAAACACTCATTTTAAGACCAAAATAAACAACTTAGCATTCGGATCATCTCTATTATTTCCGTTTGACTTAGTTAATGACCAATCTTATGAAATCAAATCTCACTCTCTTCTCGACCCTGATTAAATACTTCATGGCATAAGAACCAATTGGACAAAATAAGAAACAGTTTTCACCAGCGAAGACAGCAAGCGACTAAGTTTGACACATCGAGTAAGTGTTACCTGATGTGTTATGATCAGTAATCACGAGTCAACAAGACATAGAAGATAGCTTTTGCAACTGGAAAAGAGCACAGGACTTGTGCTGAATCAATTTATTTCTATTTCCTTAATTGTCTAATACAAGATGGTATTGTCCTTGCTCGGACCCTTACGGTCAGTGGTTCGTTCCCAATCGAAATTGCGGGTCGTACGCTTATCGTTTCCTATTGGTGCCTCCCTATAGTCCATTATTTTACGAATGATTAGTTCGAAATCTTTGTATTGATCAAGCATTTGATCAATATCGCCATTTTATAAAATCCTAAAATAGGGTCGGATTTTATGATGTTACAAGTTCGATTCCTCACACCACCCAAGCATTAACTATTTCATGTAGTGCTAGCTGTTATGATTTCAAATTGCATGTAATTGTTTTCTTCTTGGAGATTACTATTGGGAATTTAATGAATTTATGGTTCTTTTGTGCAAAAAAAATAAAATGAAAAATACCTTTTTCAATGCGAGAATTTACATTTACAATATCCAAATGTTCGATGGTTGATGCAATTGAGCTCTTGACCTTTAGATTCAAGATTACAATCTCTAAACTTCTGTTAAGTAAGCGATTTTGGACTAGGATCCTCTTCTGCATTGAAATATTTGAGAGTGTCTGTAATTTTGAGATGTAATTTTTTTTTGTTTGGACTCATAAATAATCAACTTCATTGCTTAAAAAATTTAGTTAAGTCAGAACTGATAAGTAATGAGTTCTAGTTCACACATATTTAGCACACTGCACAAAGTACATGGTACAATATTGTACCGGGTACTTTTTCATTATAATGCTTTTTCATAACGTAATCTCAAAAATGTATTACATTTCACGATGTTTTGTACTCTTTTAAGTTTATTTTGTACATAGTTTTAATGAAAAATCGTGAAAAATCCCTAGTGAAAACTCATAAGTGAATCTGTATTTATACTGACCAAAAAAAAAATCTGTATTTGCAAATCCGACCAAAAAAATGGAAGGAAAGAATCTATATATGCAAAAGGGTGGCCAAAACCGAAAGAAGCATCTTCACGTGGTTCACGACTCTGCGAAAAAAGGGACTGGGCCTAGCACGACGGCACATTCAAATTGCCTTGCATTATTAGATTGAAATGATTTCAACTCGTCCCTGTCCCTGGGTGGGACAGCCTACAAGTGACAATTTATCGGTTTGGTTTGGATTTGGGTTGAGATCTTTCCAAACCAAACTTGGCTGAAAGTACCTCTAAATTCAACCATGAACGCCCTTGGAGAGGGCGGTGTGGTCTTATCCTATGACTAGTGAGGGTCGCGCATGACCTCAAAAGGGAGGGCTGCGGTTAATGAGGGTGTCGTGGCCCTCTGTAGCCACTATGGAGAGTCCTGTAAAAAATTCTTGTATATACCTGCAATATGTAAGCTTACTTTATTTCTGTTAGTGAATAATATAAGCATCATGTGAGATTCATATAATTTGATTGAAAATAGAGTGGCTCTTATTAGAAATGTCAAAATGTGCCAAAACTCATTTAATAACCCAAAAGTAATTAAAATGGTCGTAACAAATTTCACGGTCCATTCACAATGGATCTACAAAATGAAAGGCCAAAATCAGTGGATTGTAGATGGGTTCACCCATTTCCAATGAAACGCCTGGCGTATTCTCGCGACTCTGGTGGCCATTTTTCTTCTTCACTGAAAGTGAAACTGAAACGAGCGAGCGAGCGAGCCATAGAGATTTTATGAAGGAGAAGAAGCGATCTCTGCAACAGCCTCGCGACCATGGACTGCGAGTCGGACCAAGCGAACCTGTGCTGGGACTGCAATTCCAGAGTCCATGGCGCAAACTTCCTTATCACCAAGCACTCGAGGAATCTCGTCTACCGCTGGTGCCAGAGTCCCACACCGTAGAACGCGTCGGGGCCGAGGCTTGTTCTGACGGTACACGTCCCCTCCGGACCTGCGAAGAACATGACGCCCGTCTTTAAATTTGCCTCTGTTCTTCCATTAATACAAATAGAAATTTTTGTCTTTACTCTTTTGGACCACAGTACGAAAAGGTGTACGATCAAGCCACTGAAAAGATTCTTGCACCTATGAAACCCAGCCATCGTGAGCACGTGAACGAACATTGTACTACATTGAATAATTTTTGTAGAATGCACCTTTCGTTACCAACTCAATGTTTGATTATAACTAAATCTGAATTCGTAACATAAAATAAACGAAAGAAATTGCAAGGGATAAGAGATCCATTTCGAAGTGACAGTACCGGCTAAGTGAGCCTTGGCTATTCAATTGGTAGCCTGATTTGTGACTCTAGGCTCACGCAATAAACGGATACCTTCTAACTAACTCAGCAAAGCTTGACAATCCTTAACAATCGTTCGAGAAGCCTATGAGCATTCCTCACGGCCCATAATGAAGTTCACAGCTAACAAGCTATCAGCCACCGACTCCATGTGCAGATAATAAGCACGTACACCAGTTGAACTAACTTTACTTTTCTCCTTCACCCACGACAGAGCTTCCCTAATGGTTAGGGTTTTGGCAACAAGAGCAGATGGGGCATGGACTGATCTTGCAAATCCGTCAATGAGGTTTCCTTCTTCATTTTGACAAATCCCAGCCATAGATCCCTCCTTCGACGAGCTCCTCCATGCTGCATCAACATTCAGTTTAAGGGATCCTGGATGTAGTGGGTTCTAGATTTCTGTCTGCTTTGGCCAGCGTTTTTGTTCCATTTTGCAAATAATATGTTCGAGAGTTTAGCTTCGTCCACTATACGACTTGGTTATGGTTTCTTGCCAATCTGCTTAAAAAAGATACGCATCACTCACTAGGTTGTAGTTGTTCATTCTATTAATCTTTTGTGTTTTTCAGGTTCCTTGTTGGTGACCTTTAGAGCGAGTATTGTTGACGAGGACTTTTAGGAGCTGAACTTTTGGCTATAGTTTAGGATCGTTTCCTTCGGGTTAAAGGATGGCCTTGTCAATACCCTTATACTTGTAGGATTCGGGGTGTGACAATCATGAACTTATTTCTTTTCAAAGCTCAGAAACAAAACAAAATGGAACCAGAATAATCATTAAATTGCAACACATTTGAAAGACCCTATTCCACGGAGCTTCAAACAGCAAAAAGAAAGGAAAAAGAGTTGACAAGAATTACTGAAGATAAATCCATAAGCTCCCAGCGAGAAAGGAGGTAGCTTTTTCTTAGCCAACTACGTGTTGGCCGAATAACAGGGGTAAATGCCAATAGTACAACATAAATGAAGACTAGAATTCCAACATTGAAGCATCTCACTATGGAGAGTGCCACTGAGAACCTTCAAAATTAACACATAATACGGGGAAATTATTGGATAAGTATCACACGTACTAAAACTTTAACCCGGAACCGGTCAACATCTCTTCCATGACACCGTCAATTCTCTCCCCCATCTCGGCATTCATGTAATTCATCCAATCTCCGACCTCGCCTCTCCTGAAGAACCACTTATTCTCTTGTCCAGTTGACAACTGCCCGCTCTTGTTCACCTCCAAAGAGCTCAAATTGTCGAAGCTACACATCCTCAGTATTCCCTCCACAGTCCCGTCCCTCAGTTCTTCTCCGCTGAATGGGCACCCCAAGAAATCGGCCAGCCTCCTCACATGAACACCTGGGTCCTCTTTCATCTCCTCGTACATCATGAACAAAACCTTCTCGGGCATCTCCAAACTCACCTTGTGGTAACCCAGCACATGGTCCCAGTAAGGCCCGAATGGGCTCAACCCACGACAGAACTTGTCAAGACACTCCGAGAGCGGAATCTGGCCCTTCTCTTCGGGCCTCAGCTTGTTGGCAAAGTGCCACCATGAGACGACGGTGTCCTTAGGCTCCCTACAAAGGTAAACCAGCTTGCACTTGGAGTCCTTCACTGATTGTGGAAGCGAGGAGTAAGGCAAGTGGGTGGCGAAGAGCCTCGGGGATGCCATAGCAGCAAGATCGGGATTTTCTTGCTCGAGAAAGAGCTTGAACTCCAAGAAGGGCACGAGATCGTGTGGATTTTGGGTTAGGAGAGGGTGGCGTTGTTGTGAGTCGGAGCTGGAATACTTGGCACGGTACAAGAGAGCAAACAAAATGCCCTTTAGCCAGGTGGAGCCAGATTTCGGGTTGGTGACGAGAAGGATGTCGGAGGAATGAGCTTGGAAGTGGTTTTGGCAAGCAAGGACGCCGTTCAAAAGCCGAGAGGGGAGCCAGAAGCCCTGATACAAGCAGAGAGAGCCAGCGACCCAATCTTCTTCCGAAGGGAGAGAGGAGAGCAAGTCTTTGCTTGCTTGCGACATGTCGTCTTCTCCCAAGTACCTTGCATGGGAAGGGGAAGGATGTCGAGAGGCTTCCATGGTAGTGGTGGAGGAGGAGGAGGATAAGGTGGAGGTGGAGAGTTCGAGTAAAGGTGTTGAAATTCTGATAATTTTTTCCTAGAAAAGTCCATATTTTACGAGTCCTTGAGAGACAGCACGTTAATTCTAGCAGAGCAAGCCCATGCAAGGGCGAGACTATTGGGTCCAATAGTTCATTCAGCCGACAAGGGCTGCTCGCGGGCCAATCTGTTAACTCTCTCTCTCTCTCTCTGTCAGAGTGGCCATTATACCCAATTCAAGCCCCTTAGTCAATTAAACCTAGGGTTAAACATTATATAAACACCGTCATCCCTCAAAATTTGGGGTCGACAATTCATTATTCAGAAAACACAGAGAGAAAACACTCGAAAGAGTAAGAGGGAGAGCACGGTCGAGAGACCCCCTCGCGGCTGCGTCTCCTCTCGCGTGCTAACTGGCTGACGACGTGAACCGTTGCTTCCCGACGACAATGCTGCTTGTTTAGCTTAGCCGTTGACCTGCCCTGTCCCGTGATGGTGAAGAATCTTCATCGACCCACTGAGCAGCCGTTGTTCTCCCGTTGCGACAACATGAGACGTGGCCGAGGTCCCTGCCGATGCCTGACGCTGTTGTCGTCCTGAGTCCTTGCACGGTCGCTGCTTCCTGCCAATTTGCAACGTCCCTCAAGCCAGCCTTGCCCAGCACTGCGATCCCACTTTAATCGATCTCTTCAAGGCTAGGACTCAAATGACATATCGAGAAGAGAAGAACGTTATGGAGCATTGCAAATTCAAACTCAACTTTCTGACAAAAATAAGGTTGTACTTATAGTTTGGGACATATAGCACATTGTACAAATTAAAATCAGGGCTTAAATTTACCATCACCGCTTTTGGTAGCGCAAGTCACTTTTCCATCTTGAGTTTGTATAGGATATGCCCCTGTTACGTTCCTCGATTGATTCAGAAGCAAAATTGCCTTGTCATATGTTCGGAGGCTCTAATCCAATTTATGGAAATATCATTGGGCCAATAGAGCTCACTTAAGAGTTGTCCAAAAGAAGTGGGCGGTTTCACTGCATTGAGCAAACTAACAAAATGCTGATATTGATCACTACTTATTGTTGTTGTCGTCTTAAACTCCTTTGGACCTCCTCGATTGCTATTCTACAATAGTAGCGGAACCAACGTTGCTACTTTGTGCGGTGTACGGCTGTCATTGGACTATTCCCTTTGCGTGCCTTACCACCTTGCCTCGGCTTTTGATTCTGAGGATATTCAATTAACTCCAATAATGATTCTTCTCGTGCTTGACCTTTCCACAACGGTCACATTCAGGCTTCTCAAACAATACTTTCCTAGGGCGTACCTTGAAAGCAGCACCCTTGATCTTTTCTTCCCTCCCTGGAACAATTGATTGTTGACGCTCCTATTGCGTGATCATAGAATAAACCTTATCAAAGGTCGGAAGTGACTGGAGGTTGAGAATTTGGGAATAAACATTCCCACGGGTTCATTATTGAGGCCCATACGAAACTGCTGGATCTTCTGTACCTTTTTCTTCTTTGCAAACTTTGTGGCTGTTGCACAGGCACATTACGGGACGTCATCATAGTCATCAAGTTTGTCCCACAAGACCTTCAATTTGGTTTAATATTCCACTAGTGAGAGTCCTCCTTGCCACAGCAACCCAATCTCAATTTTGATCTCGTGGATGTGAGTTCCGTTACCTTGGGCAAATCTCTCCTTCAGCTCATCCCACGTTACCTCTGCTTTATTGGCAATGTCACCCTTCCCTAATGGCTCTTGTTGAGGGAATTGAAAATCCATGAAACTATCATGGAATTACAAATGTCCCAAGTAATAAACTCGGGTGCTATCTGATCTAACTTCTCTAGTGATCCGTCGATAAACCCAAGTTTGTTTTTCGCCTGCTATGTGCGTCTCATTTCCTTCAACCATGTTGCGTAGTCATTATGCGTGAAATGAGTATGATTCCAGGATTGTCGGAGGTGTTGAGATAATATAGTAAGGAAGAATCGATTACCTTCTTTGTAGATGATGCTTTCCTTGGCCATATTTTGACAACAAAGGAAAGGAAAAATCTCTTAAATGATTTCTGCACTGCTTCCCTTTTCAGTTAATTCATGGGATAATCTACCCATATTCTCACTAGACGGTAGATATTATTATAGTTAAAGAAACAAATTTGTCTCAAAGATTGAGATCCTCTGAGGTCTCTAGCCTCGCGCGACCCAACAACTGGGGTCTGAACCACCACCCAAGGTGTCGCCACCTTTTTTCACAAGGTGAGAGAGAGAGACAGACAGAGAGAGCGCTTTAGGCAATTGCAAAGAGGAGGCCTCGTGCGATAGCATCAGAGAACGAGCAGCGTGCATGATGGCGGCGGAGGTAATGTGAAGAGAGACAGTCCTCCAATAATGTGTGAAAGGATTTCTATCCTTTCCCCACACGAATAGAAGCTTCAAAGTGTAGCTCTCTGCCTTTCTTCTCTGTACATTAACGCTCCGAGGAGTCATACTGGAACAACGGTCCACGATATGATCTCCTCCCCCTTTTACTTCTTTCTTTATGCTGTTCCCATACTTTCTTGCACGTTGCGGCTGGGGTGGATGCGGGTCTTTTCAACCAAATCTCTTCGCTTTGATGAATATGCACTGCATCGGCTATTTGCCAAATTCAAATATTGTTTCCCCAAGTTACTGCGGCTGTAAATTAAGACATCTGAACTTAGCTAGCCAGTGCATCACGTGGGGTACATAAACTAGTACTTGTTAGGTAAGGACTCAAAATAAACATTTATGGGAAACCTAACCAAAGAAGAAACGGCAGTGTATAATACCCAATTTGTTTAAATAACCAATCAACGTTTTTCATGTGATTTGGTTGATATAATTTAGTAGAAAAATTATTACTACTTCTGGCATTACTCAGCTATCACACTAGAAAAAGCATAATTAGATTCTACCAACATTTCAAAGAAAAATTGAAGAAATTTTTTTAAAAAGCATAGTGAGGATGTGACAGGCATGCTCTCTAGTTCTACTGCTTATCCACTTCAAATCTTATGATAACTAATTATAAAGGAATGACTTGCAAAATTCTCCTTTCTATTCCTTGTAAGATTTTACTAGAACAAATTTGTTTCATTGACGGGGTTGTAATATGTGAGAAGTCAAATATGTTGTACATGATATAGTAGTGTCCTCTAGCTAAATGCTTGACTCTGGGGAGTTAGTATGTGCATTTTAATATTCTCTCATTTTATCTTGTGGAAGTAACTACTATAGAGTACACATCCCATCATGTCGGCTAAAAAGAAATAGGGACCATAATCTTCTCGCTAGAAAAAGGAAGAACGATGCAATCACAGAAACACTAGTACTTTCTTATAGTTTTAATATTGTCACGATTGATGTATATTGCGATTGACTAAACACTACATCAATCGTGACAATATTTTTCACTTAAAACAATGCCTTCCTGAGGCCAACCGTACATTGGCCTCAGTAATTATTGTTGCCATAGTCATAAACCCAAATCATGATCAAAGCTTCAACCCTGAACCATGCATCTTCTCTTGCATGACACGATCGATTCTCTCCCCCATCTCGACACTGAGGTAATTCAGCCAATCTCCAACCTCGCCTTTCCTAAAGAACCAGTTGGTCCCTATTCCAATCGACAACTCCCCGCTCTTGTTCACCTCCAATGCGCTCAAACTGTCGAAGCTGCACATCCTTAG
The DNA here is from genome assembly GCA_014182845.1 of Corymbia calophylla. Classification (NCBI taxonomy): domain Eukaryota; kingdom Viridiplantae; phylum Streptophyta; class Magnoliopsida; order Myrtales; family Myrtaceae; genus Corymbia; species Corymbia calophylla. The sequence continues at coordinate 27,078,654 of CM024694.1, forward strand.
TATTCCAACCACGGTCCCGTCCATAAGCTCTTGTTTGCCTAACGGACACCCCAAGAAGTCGGCGAGTCTCTTGACATGAACATGTGGATCCTCCTTCAGGTCCTCATACCTCAAGAACAATATCCTCTCAGGCATCTCGGAGCTCGCCTTGTAGTACCCCTGCACGTGGTCCCAGTATGGTCCAAACGGGCTTGTGCCCCGGCAGAAAGCGTTGAGGCACTCTCCGAGTTACATCTCACCTGTTCCTTTGGACCTCATCTTGTTGGCAAAGCGCCAGAATGAGACGAAGGTGTCCTTAGGGTTCCTGCACAGGTAGACCAACTTGCACCCGGAGTCCTTCACTGACGTCGGGAGCAAATGGTAAGGCAAGTGGGCGGCAAAGAGCCTTGGGGACGCGAAGGAGGCAAGGTTGGGGATCTCTTGCTCGAAGTAGAGCTGGCTCTCTAAGAAGGGCACGAGGTTGTGAGGGCTTTGGGTGAGGAGAGGGTGGTGTGAATCGAGCCTGAGAGCTCGGCCCGGTTCAAGAGACAGAAGAGGATGGCCCTCAACCAAGTGGTGCCAGACTTGGGGGCAGTGATGAGGAGGATGTCGGTGTCTTGGGCTTGGAAGTGGTCTTGGCAGGCGAGGACGCTGCTGAAGATCTGTGGGAAATACCAGAAGCCTTGGTACTGGTAGATAGAGGTGGTGATCCAGCCCTTTTCGCGAGGGAGCAACGGAAGGAGGTCTCAGCATTTTTGGGAGATGTCATCTTCTTGCAAGTACTTCGCTCGGTGAGGTTGAGAGGGTGTCATGGCGGAGGAAGTGAGGGAGAGTTTCAGAGTGAAGGGTTATTAATATAGCTACGTTAGGCTCGGCGAAGGGACAGAAGTGGGTTAGCTTAACTTTAATTAGAGAGGCTCATTGCACGAGAAGATTCCCATTGCTGGGTCCATTAGTGCTCTTAGGATAATGTAAGAAATCCGGAAATGCTTTACCTAAATCCTTTTTTTTCCCCTCACATGTAGCACGCGTTTAATAAGTTAATCATTGTGTGTAGAGGTCTTACTCGGTCGAATTAATATTTTTCGATACACCGCATTTAGATATCTTATATCATCTTCTGATTTAGGACAATTGTTAGCTATTTTGGGAAGCACAAATAAGTCCCTTCCTCCTTAAATGCTTCATTGTGTCCTATCCTTTCAAATTTATCACTCACATAACTTTCAATGTATTGTAAAATAAATTAGCATCACTTATTAAATTTATCTATTTAAATCGGTTACTACTCCTATAACTTTTTTTTTTTCCAAGTCCTATTTTACTTTTATTCTAATTTTCACTGTTAAACTTTTGCCTTGCCTTCTTATAGGGTGTGAAAGTCGAAACTTACACCTAAAACTAAAACATCTTTACCCCAGCCTCTATGAAAATATGAGAATTCGAACATTTACCTCCCCTTTCCCATGTGGGAAGGGTGGTGTGGTTCTACTACTACTACTTTGTGCGTTGCATTTGTCCGCATGCATCAAGATACAAGAAATCTAAATCTAACTCCCACCTAACAAGAATATGCCGGATGGGGACGGGGTAGGCTACTTCAAAGAATCTTCTCATTGGAAAACATTTTAAAAGGTATCATGCTATCACTTGATATCACAAATAAATCAAGATGTTCAGCATTATTTCGACATTTTCAACATACTTGCTGAAAATTAATACGGGAGGTCACCTATTTGAGTGTGCAATACTATGACACGGTGTTAACATCCCATGCATATTAATTCCTTGTATAGTTCAAACTCAGAAATGTTGTAGTCATCATTATTCTTAGAGTAAATTAGTTATAAAGAATTTTGGATCTGAGTATGCTTTTGAATTGCTTTGTTAAACTCTGGGATGCAAAACTTTAGGAGTATTCCCTCTTTGGTGGGGAAGAAAAAGATTATTAGGGAACTTGGGGGGCAATGGGGATGAAGACTCCCATCTCTTCTTTGGAAGAAGCTATTATCGAGTAAGCAAGTATAGTAGTTTCTTATATCTGGGATGAGACGGTGGAACTTGTAAAAGTTCTTGCTGGTTCGGCTTATGCTTAAAATTTTTTTTTTTTTTTTTTTTTTTGGTTGAAATGTAAGTATCATTTATAAGATGACGTACAATAGCTTAGGGGCATTCCCCATCATTACAAAAGATAACTAAGAACTCAAAAAAATGGAGTGAGGGATTCTCCATATAGTAGCCAAAGTTACATTTGTCTGGGAAGGTTTAAAATTTTTGTAAAATGATGCTCGGCCCCTAACAAGCTTACGAATTTTAGCCACAATGATGGAGACATCATTTGACTTGTTTTGGAAACGTCTACGATTACGTTCCATCCAAATGCAAGAAATGGTTGCTAAAAAAGTTACTTTGAGAAGCCTTGCTTTGCAAATCCTTGCCTTTGGTAGCCCCGATCATCCATTGGATTTCATCATTCCATCCTCCTAAGTTACGGCGGATTCCGTATTGTGCAAGGATAATACGCCATATGCTTCCCGTCCATGTGCACTTTGAAAGAATAGATGATCTCGATTTTCCAGATTATCCAAACGAAATTACAATGGATTGCTACTTTGCGGGCATCCAACGTGATATGATATCTCGCTGTTGGGAGTTTGCCTCTACAAACTAGCCATCCGATAAAATTGTGTTTGCTAACCCCACTGTCCATATCAATTGGTACCATCCCACAATCGGTCCCACATTCCTGAGTTCATTGTATAACTCTTTGCAACAATATCTTTGTCTAGATATGGCTGGAGCTAAGGTTGGCCTTAGTTTAAGAATACCGCGCCAACTCCATGCCATACTACCTTTAATTTCAAGCTGCATAATTGGAGTGCTTCTACATTTGGTACTATGAACCCATTTACTCCATAAGGAAGACGATGGACAGTTTATGAGTCTCCATAGCATGCGGCCCAGTAAAACTTTGTTCCATAGGTTTAGATTGAGCAACCCTAGTCCTCCCTCCCTTTTTGGCAAGCAAACAATTTCCCAAGCAACTTTATGCTTAAAAATTTTGATTGAATTCTCATCCTCTTTCTCCTCTCTATTCAAGGAAAGATAGTGGCCATCAAAGTACCTTACGATCGTCACTTAGAATAATCTAAACTAATCTTATTAGGTCGACAACTCGATAAGACACTCGTGGACCATCTTTTGCAGCGAACGTGGCCATCTCACCCAGCAAAGACTTTTGTTAAAAAAAAATAAATCCAGCAAAGACTAAAATTGCTGAAGTTTGGACACATTACTCTGTCTAGTGCATTAATAATCGAGTATTTTCAGTGGTGAAGTGCATGAGAAGAGTCATTGCTGGGTCCATTATTACTCCCTATTCTCTAATAACGAATCCGAGCAGGCTTTACCTAACTCCTTTCTTTTCTGACATATACAGGCTTTAACTTGAAAGTCGCGACCTATCCGTGTGCGTGTACATGAGTTGTACAGCGCGAGCTTGTAGATTCGTACTTATAATGGAGGAAACTAATTAATGGCGAGGTTTCAGGGCAGGACCGGGAGGACATGAGGAGCTGTATCCTGCCGGAGAAAATATTATAATTTCAGCTGACTTTTTCCCTTTTCTCCATTCTTCTTCCTCGAGCAAGTAGTGTTCTATTGCCACCTCATTCACGACACCGTCATTGACTTTGCCAACCTGAGGTCGCCTGAACGCTCCTCGTTCGTCATCACTTTCGTTGCCCGCTATTTCCTCTCTCTCTCTCTCTCTCTCTCTCTCTCTCTCTCGATTTGCAGGTGAAGGTCCACATCCTCGAAGAGAGGTGGTAGAACGCCACCTTCATGGAGGTCCACAACCTCAAATGAGCTCGAGGAGGGACTAGCTGCAGTCTCTTTATCATCTTAGCATTAATTATATGATCCTATCATGGAGGTCATGTCATCAAACGTCGAGATAAACTTGGTCTATATAGTCTATAGAACAGGTTACGTAAGACAATTGAATTTGATATTTCTTGTCATCCATGTTGGTCATTAGACATTCATTCCTTACCTTGTTCAATTATGTTGGATCTGACATTACAACACACATAGAAGGTACATGTCTTAAAAATGACGACTTACATGAACCAGGACGCAAGATTCTACACCATGAAGAGTCTTGGCAAACTAAATAGACTATATACGGAGAAAATACAGTGGAAATTAAGAGAAAGATGTCTTTATACCTATATAAATATCACCAGCTTCTGGAACCAAGAATTCACAAGCCACTGTCAAATTGATCTATGAAGGCATGCACATTTGCAACTGAACATCATATTGTGATGAACTACTGCAGAGGATGAAATCTGATTTGAAGTCCATGTTGTGGGCGGTTAACGAGGATCTGAACTGGGCAGTGGATATACGATGGGGACAACTCGAAGGTGTAGCGCTGGAGGATCATCGAAAGGACAACTTTTGCTTCAGTCGTCACGAAGCTCATCCCAACGCAAGATCGAGGTCCGAAGCCGAAGGGGATGAACACGACCGCATTGTTGTTGGTAGCTTTAGCTACACCTTCTGAGAATCGCTCTGGTTTAAATTGATGCACATCTTCCCCCCAGATTTCAGGGTCACTGTGAAGCTTAGGAATTGGTACAAAGATTTGAATATCAGCAGGAAGAACAAGCCTCCCTAACCTCTGTTTCTTGCCAACTTTTCGAGTCAAACCAAGTAATGGGGGGTACAACCGCAGAGTTTCATTTATGATCATGCTGATCTGCACTTGAAAAGGGAAACATAATTAGTTAGGCATCATGTCTAACTTGGAATTCAAGTGAACCAAAAAAGGTCGACCGAGACCAAGACTCAAGTCGTTTTCTATACCTTCTTTAGTTTTCCAAGTCCATCAAAATCAGGGTCTTTATTCCCAAATACATTAAGAACCTCCGTTCTTGCTTCCTCTTGCCACTCTGGATAAATCGCTAGGAGGAATAACATCCATGCCATCATTGAATTGGCAGTTTCTTGTCCGGCAATGTAGAATGTCTTGCACTCATCCACCAGATTATCGACCGTGATTTTTTTGCTCTTGTCTGCACTGTGCAAAGCCTTCACAAGTTGTCCTAGGAAATCATCCCCAAAGCCATCTACTTCACCAGCCATCATCTTCTTCTCTCTTCTCTTGATCATCTGTACGATGGAGTCACGCATGCCTTTCTGAAGTTTTTCCGCTTCGACTTCATCCACTGTCTTCCAGAGCTTACTGCCAGCAGGATTCAGAACAATTTCCATAGTTTTTCAGGGCCTAATTGAAACTCTGATTTAGAGGTGTAAAATGCCTTGGTCCATTATGGCTTGAAGTTCGTATTTACGCAATAAACAAGTTGTTATCTGAGCATCATCAGAAATTTGCAGCTTGCTAAGTGTGATCTTACATCAGTAATTATAGCAATAGGAATGGTTATAAAAAAAAAAATTTACCTCCTTCAAATACATTTACTCAACTGGAAAATTTGGTTAGAAATATCATATTCAAATGTCTAAAGTTCAATCTAAAAGCGGGCCATACTCGCTGGACTTTCCTAGCTGCTTCATCCTAAAAAAGGCCGAAACAAATTTTTCATTGAAAATGTTTAATACCTTAGTCCTGGTAACCTTATATTGAAAGTATTTCTGGATGTTAACAAACCCAATCCTGTCAACATCTGAAAAATATTCCTCCCTTCGATGTAGCTGCTTCCAAACGCAGTTTTTGAAATCACTTCAGATGTCAATACCTTGAACTCTCCGAACACCTCGATCTCTTTCCCTTCTTGATTCTTCCATTTTCCTAGCATTGTGTGAACACTCTCCACCATTGCCGGTGCCATATTCTGCAATTTCAAGTCCCCCAGAAATAATTAGTGAAACCTCAACTCACACGATTCTCTTTTTTCATCGAGCTCAGCTACCTTCAAACTTTCCCCATGGAAAGCACGGTTGGCAAGTTTACGCTGCTTTGCCCATTTCTCACCGCCTGGCGTGCTTGCGAGCCCATCTCCTAGAAGCTTCTTGGCAAAGCCCTTGTTTCCTGTTTTCGGGTATGTTTTATCTCTATTAAGCAGCACTTCCTTAACCAGCTCTGGCTCTGTGATGACTAGTTGAGCTTGAGGTCCAAGCCAACTCAGGTAATTTCTCCCTACAAAGTTGCTCAAAAAGCTCAAATTTTAAATTTCACAGCACTAATAAAGCCAAGTCCTTTTAGTATTTACCATATGTGCCTATCCATGTGTTGATTTGAGGCTGAATCTTAGGGAATATGTCGTGAGAGAGGTTGCTCATGGGTGTGTTCCTGGCTTCCATATTCATCTTGATTGTTTCCTTGGTGCTTCCATGGAGGAACCAGTAGGGAGGGCCGGTGATTCCCTGTTGGGCCATCATCCTCTGTATTCTGAGCGGGTTCCACCATAGCTTGCGCAATAGCTTGGCAAGAGACCAGAGAACAAGAAACAGAAACAGAAACAGAAACAGAACCAGAAACAGAGAGCTCAAGAAGATGACTAATTGCATGGCTCTTTCTGGGGAGCGAACAAGAAAGGAAATGGCAACCGGGAAAATTACAACATAGGGTTTTTCTTGTGAAGTAAAAATGTTTGATTGGATTTGGCATTTGTTGTTTCCTTCGGAGGAATCTATGAGCCGGACGATGACATGGTCAGAAAATGATAGACTTTGTTGGGAGGATGTAGCAAAGGTCATTTTGGTCCGACATTTTGGCTCCATTTCGAAGAAAACGTGGGATAGAGACTGACTAATTAAAACAAACTAGGGATTAGCAACACGACTGGTTTTGTTTGAGAATCGAACCGGACCGGCTTTACCCGGAAACTATTCAGTTTTCAGCTCTTGAGTTAAACTAGTTTTGAATGGGTTTCAAGGCCTACTCTCAATAGAATCGGGTTTGAATCATTTCAAAACCAAACCCTACAAGTTCTTAGTTAAAAACTTCTGCAAAAATAGTGAGGCTGAACACTTCAGAATAAACAATTTATTACGGTTTCCTAATTGAGAATCTTAGCAAAAATATGAGAAAAAAAATGATATTACAAGCATTATATGATGTTCATTTAAATATATATATTTTTGATTAGTTGAGCATCATAAGATTTTTCAATCAACAACTTGAGTGATATAATTATTTTAAAAACGGTTTCTACAAGTATTATGCTACATCCGATTTTTGATATTTGGGTGAACAGTTTTCAAAAGTTATGACAATCAAGTAAATATTTTTTTAGAAGTTATATCACTTAAAAAATTGAAAAAAAAGACACTCAATGGGGGCTATATAAAAGTTATGATAGTTGTGATGTCCTTATCTTTAAAAATGTTCAAATAATTAAGCAATTAAATAAAAATTAATGGGAAAAAGATGGACCGGTTTCTTAGGTTGACCTTGAATCGGCCTAGAAACAATCGGGTGGGTTCCATACCGATTCTAGAGTCAATCTGTTCATTATTTCAAGTTACTAACAAACCTACTACCAAAATATAAAGGAGTTTTGTTAGGTGCTCAATATTTTCGTTTACTTATTTTTCCTCTTTACTAATTCTAACTAGAAACATTCATTTGCAAAATTCACCACTTTGTTCTTGGTAAAGATTCAATAAAACAATCTTGTTTTATTTGAAGGGGTTGAATTATTCGAAATTTCAAAGATATAGTCATGCAACCTAGCTAAATTTTTAATCGAAATCTTGGTGAATAAGCAAGCTTCATGTGCCATTAGCACATGGACCCTGTATCATTTATTTATTTATTTATTTCTTTTCGAACAATGTGTTGCCGTGAGGCACATTACACATTTGACTCTCTTAACAAAACTTGTAGGAGAAGTTTAGTCAGTAGAAGCCTACAGCACACATCATCCCTTTACAAACTTCATCCATCTATAGACCCATCTACTTGTATAACCCAACTTTGCTAGTACAATGTCGACATTATAGTCGTTGCCCTTCATCTCCCTTCCTTTTCATGCCTCTCTAGTGCAAATTTGATATCTTGGGTCGCATGTTTATTCGCAATTTTTAATAAACGCATGATAGATGAAGAGCAAGGCGATTAAATTCAGCATACCAAATCAATGAATATTTAATTATCTAAACACTTTCCAAATTGGAATAATGGATTATTTAGTTTCTTACATTCAAGGAATATGTACTTTCCAAATTCAAAAGCTTGATGAATAAAATACCCTGCATGTGGCGCTAGCACATGGACCTTGTCTCATATCATTCTTTTATTTGTTTTTTCGAACAATATCTTGCGAAGAGGCACAACTTATATTTGACTGTCTCTTTGACCGAAAAAGCGTAAAATATTATAAAAGGATGGCATTGATATATATATCTAAGTAAAATGGGCTATTCGTTGACTTTGGCCAAGAGAGCAAATGGTTTTGAAATTAAAGGTATTTAAACTGTGAACACTGGATATTTAGAGGGTACCAGAATGCACGAAATAAAGAGAATAATAATTTGCAATAAAATATGTTATGAGATTGATTGGGCGATCTCTTACAAAAATTACAACATGGGTATTTATAACCCACCATCGATGATTGCCTACAAATAATTATTGATTAATAATTCCTAGCCCGCTTTGTAGTTATTAATAAAAAGTTATAAATTCTAGACATGAACACCTATCATTTAGCAATGATTATCAACAATAAGTTGTTATCCTAATGTTACAGGCATAACCATCCAGCAACCATGTACTTGTGCCAATCCATCATCTTTGTGTTCGAGCTTCAACAGTTAATAAACATTCGTAGCAGCTGGCGGTTGATGGCTCTCGTTTACTGGTGAAGGTCTTTATCGATAACTTCAACAATGTTCAATGTTGATGACTTCATTAGTGATATGTCGATTTCCTTTAAGTTGTCAACTGTTTTATACCGGGAAAAGAACAGCTCAATTACCAAAATTTGGCACGAAGAAACATTTAAATACCAAAAGTTATGAAAGGTACACTTAAGTGCTACTTTTTTAAAAAAAAAAATTGGATCATTTAAGTGCTAACTCTGGCGATGGCTGTCGAAAATCCGACGTGACTTATTTTAATAATTTCTAATATCTACGTGACTCGCCGAAATTTTACGGCAACTTATCTTCACAAAAAATACACCATTTTGGCCTAAATTTAATTTCTAATTTAATTAATAAAAACGAAAATTTACAAATTTTAAAAATTTTAAAAAAAGAGCACAACATAGGCAAGGGAGGCTTCCCCGCCTGTGTGCCATGCTCTTTTTTTTTTAAAATTTCGTTTTAAATATTATTTAATTAATATTTATATAAAAATCTAATTAAGATCAAAACGGCGTCGTTTTAAGCTGATCTATCCACGTCAACGCTTAAAACGACGTCATTTTGGGCTTATTTGGGCATATCAGCTCCCAAAACGATGCCGTTTCGATCTGAACTCGCCAGAAAAGTGCCGCATCAGTACTTTAGTTTGATTTTCTCACCGTTGGCATTTAACTGATCATTTTTGCTCCGATCTTAGCACTGAAGTGTACATTTTCGAACTTTTGACACTTAAGTATCCCTTCGTGCCAAGTTTTGGCACTCCAGGGGTTCGTGCGTCGTTTTATACCTTGGCAACTCACTGTCTTCACCAAACTTTGCTCTCATCAATAAACATTGCCACTTGTCAATAAAATCACAAGTTGATAATTTTTTGTGTTATAATTATCCTAACTAATTGTCAAGTAGAAAAACCTATATAATATCTTCATCCACATCTAGACCCAATGTACAACCTCACTTTTCCTGAAGTTTTTGGTCTCTTGCCCAGTCGATAACTTCCCGCTCTTGTTCGCCTCCAACGCGTGTTTCCCCCTCTTGTTTACCTCCAACACGCTCAAAATATCGAAGCTACACATCCTCAGTCCTCTAATTTGCTCCCTATCACGTTTGAGATATACGGATGCATTAGTAAATGTATACCTATATAGTGCCTTGAATGGTCGAACATTTGCACATTTTAAATTATGATAAAGCAACTCCTCTAACCCAAAATATGCTTTGTCGTCTTGCGAAATGCAAATCATGAGTTCCATGCAGGTAGCATCCGTACCATGCCAACTTTGAACAGTATATTCGAAGGTTCCCGTTTAATAATATTTAAGAGACAGCCCACCTAACTCTACGTTGGATTAAGCGAAGCAACCGATTGAAATATTCATTGGGTGGTTCGTTTCCGAGGCAGCGTGGATGAAATTTTATAATATCGATCCAGTGTTTTGATCCAACACTGAATTTGAACTGGTGTTTTAAAAATGAAGTCAATGATTTTAATGAGAAGTCGCCAAGCACAGGGCCAAGTCTTTCAGTAATATACTTGAACATCTACTGCCAATTTTCCCCGTGAAGAGGGTTTCTTAAAAAACTTAATAAATAAATACTCCGGGCATTATTTGATGCTCACGGCGGCATGTTTTAAATGAACAATTCCGAGGTTTGTAGAGATTGATATGTATCGGTGTATGTGTCAAAACTATTATTGGATGCTTGAATGTATACCTCCTCCTTCATTTAGATACTTAGTTGGACCTATTATTTCATCGTAAAAATCATTTATGTACACCAATCTTTATGTTCTCGATATTTACTCATCCAAGATAATGCTATATGATATTACATTTTGTATATATCAAGACGCAAAAAATGTCACACCCCGAATCCTATAAGGATGGAGGTGACACGGCCGCCCTTTTCACCCGAAAGACGCAACCTTTAACCACAAAAGGTCCAGCTCCCAAAAGTCCCCATAAAAGCACTCTCACTCTACTAGCTGCTAACCAAAGAACCTAGAAAGATTGGGAAAGAGGGGTGAGTAACCACAAGCTCAGTGAGTAGTACATATCTTCTAAGCAGATCGAACAAGCACTATGCATGAATTTAAAGCAATACAAGAACTTTATATCTCAATCCAATATATAAAATACATAATAAATTATATAAGAATTACTTGTATAATTATATGAAAAACTTATTTAAACCACCATCATAATATAAGAATTAATTGTCAAGTCCATTGGATAATCTCCATTCAAAAATCACTCGTCAACGGTCCATCCATTGACCAATCTATTGCTTAATCTCTTACCATGGTCACGACACAACGCTTTGTGACAAGGCGACCAAAATTCCCCTTTGGCAAGGTCTCCACCTATAATGCTGGTGGCTTAGCCCAGAAGGATATCCTAAACCCGGTATGGATACCAACATGCCCCTCAATGGGCTTACAGCAATAATGAGCAAAATAACCATAATCCAATACCAGAAAGTCAATCCAGGAATTAATATAATAAACCAAACAAATACTTTTTTTTTTTTTGCAACATCGTCATACACCATTTCTCATTCATTTGTCAAGTCATTCTACTTTTCCATAAACCAATTGCAAAGCACTTAGAAATATATTTTGCCTTCCAATATTTTGCATGATATGCTTTCCAAACCTTTATAAACAATTAAAAGGTAGTCCATGCCCGATCCGATTTTTATGCAATAATGATGTCATTTCATAATCTCATACCATATATAATCCATAGAATTCTCTCAACATGAATTTTACAAATTCAAAGAAAATATAGTACTACTCACCTCGTTGCCTACGACCCAATAAAACGGTACTTGTATCGTCAAATTCGCGGTCCTAACAAATAATTGATGAATAAGTTAAAACCCGATAAAACTCTACCTCAACTATTGAGACAACTAAACCACGCCTTAACACTAATAAAATGACCCTATGAGCTAACAAATCGCCTATCAAAAGCAATTTATTCAAAGCCGTTCAAGAAACAATACTTGAGTGCAAAACTTGATTATTCCAAAACTCTCATCCGAACTCCGATTAGTCAAAATGAAGATAATTCCGAGCACTAGAAGACTCATAAGTTGGACAACCCAATTTTGAGCCGAAACCAACAAAATCAGACCTCAAAGTGACCGTGTGCATACTGTTCACCCTACAGACAGAAGTTCAAAATTCTGTTTCGGACAAACCACAAGCTCAAATTCAATTCTGTAAAATCCTATGGGTCCATGACATCCTCAACTACCATTCTTATAAATTTTCACGGCTCAACAACTCAAAAATTGGACTTCGCCGCTCAATATTTCCAATATTCCGAATTTGAGTCCTAAACTGGAAAAATGCTTCGATTGGAAGAACAAGAGTCACGTGTACTCACCGGGTGTTGCATAAAATAGTCAAGTCGGTTTTGCAACTCCCGTGGCGTGCACGTGCGAAACTATCTCCTTCTTTCCCTTTCTTCTTCTTTCCCTCTCTTCTCTTTTCTCTCTTTTTCTTTCTTTCTCCTGACTGGTTCTGGCTTCTGTAAGTGGGAGAGAACCCCACTTATTCTCTCTCCTTCTCCTTTGACTTTTTCAACTCTCTTTTTTCTTTTCTATTTTTTTTATAAAAAATCAAATGGATCCCACCGGCCAACAAATTGAATATTACACAAAAAATTAGCATCCCATCAAATTCACCCCATGCATAAAGATTTATTTCCTCTGCGCAAATCTCCTCGTCAGGGGAAAAAATGATCTTCACTTTTAGACTCCACTCTGACGAGTTCTTCTGAGTTTTTCTCTTTATTGATGAGAATTAAAATTCCAAACCAATTACATATTCTGTTGTTTCTTAACCTATGAACAATGCACTTCATAGAAAATCTTTAGCTAGGGTCCCTAATTAGAGGATTAAATCATTGTTTGACATGGCACACATTTTATTTTAAATTAAATTTTCAAGCGAGTTATGTCCGTATATCTAATCCTCTACTTTGAGGTTTGGCTTTAGCAAGAATAGAAGAAAATACATATCCTTAGTTAGATATGCAATTTCAAGTTAATAAATCATTTGGTGTTACATCTAATGTAAGTGAAGATATTGCATTTTTTTAGTCACAATATCAGAATGAGGCATTACCAATCGCTAGAAAAAATTGTGGATAATTATTCAAAAAGTCATAAACCCATTATACAATGATAAATTCGGTGCTAAACTTTTCAATTTGAGTAATCTAGTCTTAAATTTTCTAACAATTTGTCAATGAAGTCTTTCAGCTAATTTTGTCTAGCAATTACTAACATGAATATTGGCCGTCCTATATGGCATGACTCGTTAGGAAGGCAGGTGCAAATGTGGACAATTTTTGCAATTTTTCTTAATTTTTTTATGTAGGACTCCAGATATCATTCTTTTCACTAATCTCTCATACAATGATCTATTGATTACACATCTTTGAATTGGATCCTTTTATCATGATGCAAATGGGGCAATTTAATTTATTTCTGTAATTAAATAAAAATTACAGGATTCTGTAAAGTCAAAGCGTAATTTTATCATGTGAAGGTACTCCAAAATGGAATGAGATCCTTTACCTCTATCAACTATTAAGTATAGTTTTAAATCACTTAAATTATAGTTTTAATATGTCTTGCATACTTGTAGTCTCCTTTTATCTAATGGTTTAAATTTAATGATGAAGTATTGTTCTATGATATGAGAGCACATGTCAAATCTTGGGGCTCTCTTTCAAACTCATTGATTGTGGTGGGCTCACAACCTAGTCCACACAAAGTAGGACCATTTTCATATAAATCCATAGCTTAATAACTCTTTAATTGAACCTCACAATTCAAAATTCAAAACTTCAAAATTATGGCCTAGTTTCGAAAATTACTTTGATTAGACGAACAACGAGTTCGATTACTTACTGAACGCAATGAAACGAAGCTAACCTGGCTTAGTGAGGTTCCTGTGACATGCACGAGCAAGCTTTCTCCCTCTCTTCTCCGTTTCCAATTTTCCTTGTTTTTATCTCCGTTTGCCTTCTTTTCATTTCGTTCGGTGCCTTGATGCGCACCATCTATAGGAGGAAAAGTTGATGGTGTGCTTGGGCTAGGCCGTTAATACACGATTAAAGGTGTCATGGACAAGACTTAAAGGTGTGGAAGTTAGAGACATCACGTGGCAAGCAAGTGGCGAAGTAATTGAAAAGAAATGACCAAATTAATTTTCGATTCTCATTAATACATTATAAAAAGGGGTCAACAAAACTACACGGAGATTCATCAAAACACTCAAAAGAGCCAAAAACAAGAGGAGGAATTGAAAATAAATGAATTCTTAAATAAAATGAAAGAAAGTAGAAAAATAGAACAAACTGCGTGGGTATGGTCACTGCCCAACCATAGCCAGCTACGGCAAGGGTCTATGCTGGTAGGATTGTTCATGAAAAACAGAAAAACGATAAATCGAGCTAAACCAAACTGATAAGTTTAGTTTTCGGTTTAGTGGTTTGATTTTGGATTAGAATTTTTTTTTGTCATTCGTTTGGTTTTAGTTTATAACTTCGAAAACCGATAAAATTAAACCGGATCGATGAGTTTAAAAATAAATTTACTTTCCATCTAACTAATATAATTTGTAGTTTAACCTAACGAAATAACTCCTTTGCATTTAATACCGTATGCCACGAAGCTTCACACAGCCAAAAGGAAAAAACACATGGAATTGAAAAGAATTACAGAAGATACATCCTCAAGCTCTCAGCAAGTAGCAAGGCAGCTTTTTATTAGCCAGCTACGTGCTGGCCAAATTACATCTGCAAAATGCCATTAGCAGACAGCATGAATGAAGAGTAGAATCACAACTTGCATTAGCCAACCAGACATTGACCCTCCCAAAGTGCGAACGGTCGAATCGTTTCTGCTTTTTTCTTCTTCTTTTACACGTTTTTCCTCTCCACCATCAAACCAAACATCTTCAAAACTAAAACATAGCACCCGGAAATTGTTGGATGAGTGGGTCATATGTCCTAAAACTTCAAACCAGAACCATGCAACTTCTCTTCCATGACACGATCAATTCTCTCTCCCATCTCAGCACTCATGTAATTCACCCAATCTCCAACCTCACCTTTCCTGAAGAGCGGCTTCTTATCTATTCCAATCGGGGACTTCCCCCTCTTATTCACCTCCAATGCGCTCAAATTGTCGAAACTACACATCCTCACTATTCCCTCCACGGTCCCGTCTCTCAGTTCTTCTTCGCTGAATGGACACCCCATGAAATCAGCCAATTTCCTCACTTGAACCCTCGGGTCCGCTTTCATCTCCTCGTACTTCACGAACAACACTTTCTCGGGCATCTCTGAGCTTGCCTTGTGGTAACCCAGCACATGGTCCCAGTAAGGCCCATTGATATAACTAATATAAACATCTAGAGGGGGTGAATAGGTGTAGAGAGATTATTTGCGCAAATATATATAACTTTTGCAATCAACGAACTGGAATCAAGTAGAGAGAGTTAGAGAAGATTGCAAACACTGTTTATAGTGGTTCGGCTTTAGACAAGCCTACGTCCACTCTCCGAGAGACCAGCCAATCGGCTGTATTTCACTATATGATCAACGGTGATTACACACTCTCGAGTGTTTGTACTTGGTGATGATCTGTCTCACAAAGTCACTCTCTTTTGTAATACACTGGGATCACTCAAATACGCACTGTGAACAACAATTAAAGAATGGAATCAGCTTTGGAATAATGTTCATCTCATCTACCCCTAAGTCTCAACCTATCCTTAAATACTCTCCAAGCCACACTCGACCGTTGGCTCTTTCTTTGAGAGTTTAGTCTTCACTTCCTTGGACAGACTTTATAAGACAAGTCTTTTTGACCGTTGAGGGTAGATCAGATCCCCTTATATTCTGTTCACCCATACAATCAGAATCTGGGCTTCCATAAGTGCTCTATTCTTTTTTGGAAGTTTCCCACTAATTGATCCTGTCAATCAGATTAGTATAACAGAATCAACATAAATAAGGTAAGTGAAATACTCTACCGTTGGTGATATTATCTTATAGGTTCATCTTAAGTCTGACGGTCTTAAGTTCTGAGTTTGCCTAGATTTTCAGTCTGGTTCGTTCAGACTTAAAGTCTCAGTCTGGTACGGTCAGACTTAAATCTCAGTCTGGTTGAGTCTTTCCATCTGGTAAGGATAAACTCTAAAACATCTCATGCTTTATCTTCTGCTACCAGCAGACTTTAAAGCCTATGTCATTCTGTATCCTTTTCCTTCAAGAGATTGATATAAATATCATTCATAAAATGTTTTGTTAGCATCAAAACTAGGAGTTTTCTCAACACTCATAAAAGCTCACGCCTCATTAGAACTTTTCGAGGCCCTCCGAGAGTGGGAGCTGGCTCTTCTCTTTAGGCATCATCTTGTTGACGTAGTGCCACATCGAGATGAAGTGTCTTTAGGGTTCCTACAGAGGTAAACCAGCTTGCTATTGGAGTCCCTCATGGACTGCGGAAGCGAGGAATAAGGCAAGTGGGTGGCCAAGAGCCTCGGGGACGTAAAAGCAGTGAGATCAGGATTTTTATTCTGGAGATAGAGCCTGAGCTCCAAGAAGGGCACGAGGTCATGGGGGTTTTGGGTTAGGAGAGGGTGGCGTTGTAGTGAATCAAAGTCAGAGTACTCTGCACGGTTCGAGAGAGAGAAGAGGATGGCCTTTAGCCAGGTGGTGCCACATTTCGGGCTGGTCACGAGGAGGATGTCAGAGGGGTGAGCTTGGAAGTGATTTTGGCAAGCAAGGACGCCGTTCAAGAGCCAAGAGGGGAACCAGAAACCCTGGTACAAGTGGAGAGTGGTAGAGAGCCAGTCCTCTTCCGAAGGGAGAGAGGAGAGCAAGTCTTTGCATTCTTGCGACTTGACGTCCTCTTGCAAGTATTTTTCATAGAAAGGAGGAGTTTGAAGGGGTTTCATGATGGTGGTGGTTGTGGAGGAGGAGGAGGAGGAGGAGGAGGAGGAAGAGAATAATTGGAGTGAAGGATTGGGTGTCTAATTACGTGTTTCTATCAACAGAAATTTGCATTAAAAACTTTTAATGCTCGTAGCATTGTTAATGCTTTCATACGACCAATGTGGTGTACTTAAATTAATAGTGCCAAGGTTTATAAAGATTGATTTTTATAAATTCGTGTCAACACTATTATTTGCTACTTGACTGTACAGTCAAGTAGCAAATAATAGTGTTGAATGCTTAATGCTTTTTACCTGATTTTGTTGCACTTGAAAACGAAAAAAATTGAATTTCATGCGGACTACTTTTTGATATGTAAAATGTTATATGGAGCTTATCCGTAATTAGATAGCCGATGATCGTATCGACCAAATGCTTGGGATATCCAAATGACATTTTTAATATTATTTTCAATAGCTTATGCTAATATAGAATAGTAATTAATACGTCAGTTCAACTTCTTCTTTTTTTTTTTTTTTGCTTTTTGACTTTTGGACAATGTACAAGAGAATATATTCGACTCACCCCTTTTCCCATTATGCGAGAAGAAAAGGTGCTTTCATTTTTGCAAAAGTGATGCTGCAAACCACCATGAAAATGGGAGATTTTGTAATTCTCTTCCCACGTTACCCTCAATGTCATGGTGCATCATGTTGAGATACATGTGTGAATGGTGTTAGAAAAGTCCCACATCATTTAAATTTGAATTGGTACTAATGTAATATGTTTATAACTTTTTTGATACTTTTTCCATTAAATGTGAGGAAAATTACTTAAAAAATCATAAATCTATTGCAATTGTGTCAATTTAATCATAAATCTTTTGACAATTTACCAATTTAATTCATCCAACCAATTTTAGGACGTAGAGCTAGCTATTTTATGTGACATGGTTGACAAGGGTTAGTTGACCTTGCATGCGGCTAGTAGGCCCCCTAATAAATAAAAAAAGAAAAAAAGAAAAAAATTCAAAAAAGTTAAAAGATTTCTATGTTAGTACTGGCCGTGTCACATAGAACAGTCAATGTCCATATCATCATTTTTAGTCGAAATTGGTTGGATAATTAAATTGGCAAAATGTTTAAGATTAAATTGGGCAAATTTAAAAGTTTATAACTAAATTAACATAATTATAATATATTTGGAGTTTTTAGCTAGTTTCGTTGCATTTGAAAGGAAAAAAAAAGTGAATTTCATGTGGATTATTTTTTAATATGTAAAAGGATATCTTGAACTTATCAGCAATTAGACAGCCTATGATCGTATTAACCAAGTGCTGGAGATATCCAAAATGACATTGATCAATCTACTTTCGACAGTTTATGCTAATATTGCTTAGTAATTAATACGTTAATCCAACTTTTTCTTTTCTTTTGCTTTTTCACTTAGAACGAAATGTGGACCACGTACAAGAGAATATATTCGACTCATCCCTTTTTCCCTTATGCGAGAAGAAAAGATGCTTTTATTTTTGCAAAAGTGATGCTACAAATCACCATGAAAATGGATGATTCTATAATTCTCTTTACACATTACTCTCGATGTCATGGTGCCTCACGTTGAGATGCATGCGCGAATTATGTTAGAAAAATTACACATTGTTTAAAACTAAATTGGTACAAATACTATAGGTCTATAACTTTTTCGGTCCTTTTCCCCATTAAATGTCTTGTGCTAATAGGAATGGAGAAAAAATATATCTCTTTAATTAGGTGTGCAACATCAAGTATATGATGCACATCTAATACACGTAAGTGAAGACATCAGTAGAGCGCAATACCTCTGCCATATATTATTTATATATATTATTTAGTTTACTCGTTTATAGCTGTAGGTTAAGATATTCGTATATGTACACATCAACTATCTTTTTGCTCTTAAAATTAAGTATATGTGGTACTTTATTCACTATATCAAAATGAGACATTGCCCCAACTAAAGAAAAGGCTGCATATCTTAGAGTGCATTCGTTTCACGGAAAATAAATGATTTGAAAAATATTTTTTGAAAAATGATTTTTTATATCGTTTAGAAAAATAAATGAATAGAAATTTTTTTCATTGCCAATGAAAGCAGTTAGGAATGAATTATTATCGATGATAAAAATATTTTCTGATTTACACACGAGAACTATTAGATTCAATAATTAAGATGGATATCAAGTGCATGCATCCGATTCATGTAAAGAATTTTCCTCATTTCAAGAATAAGATGGATGACCTCTACTATGCCACCGGACTGGTTGACTTGAATTGCTGATAAACTAGAACATCAAAATCCTATCCACATCTCTTAACAACATAAAATACTCTCTCTATCCCACAATTGTTTACTGATTTTAATTAATTATACCAACTAACACGGATTAAAAATGTTGCAGTGCGTATGCACACCTTCTTACGGGCATCCGTAATCAAATAGCTTTTTAGTCGTATTAATAAAGCAGATATTGTTTAGCGAGTCATGCAGAGTAACCGTTAAAATGGGTGACATTTTTTTACTAGAAAATATAATACAAAGACAATTTGGCTTACCAATCCACTAAAATAATGTGGGTTTCATGCATGTTTAAATAATATTTTTAATGCATAGAAAATTTTACCTAAACAACATAGATTGCCCCATGAAGAGTATATATAATGTTTATAAAAATCATAGTTTCTGAAGAGAAGATATAATATGAAGAAAGAGACAATAGGATAAAATTGTCGATACACATAAGCTAATATCTAAGAGAATATAATGTTAAATGAATGTTTTACTAAAGCATATGAGAAACGCTGTTTGAGTGCATTATTTGATTTGCATGTTTCATATAAACTTTAAACCAATTCTACGTAGCTGTTGATATCTAAATTTTGGCATTTTTATTTTGGCTTTAATTACATAAAAAAAAAGCTCCTCCTGCCACTGTGCCTTGAACGCAGCCAACGACCCGCCGACGTGTTTTCTTCTCCCTTGCTAAAGCTCTGGGAGACCGAGGGGTGAGTGAGAGAGAGCGAACTAGAGAGAGAAGGCAAGCTTGAGAGAGTGGTTGGCCATCGCCGGAGGTCCGCCCGTCTGCCGCCGTCCGTCGCAGCCCTATCCCCGAACGAGGTAGGTCTCTCGAACTGTAGGCACCTTTTTTTGGGGAAATGTTGGGCCGGAGCTTGTGGCCGACCAGTTCACGCAAGCTTTGGCTCCGGCGATCCTTCGTTGATGCTGCTGCATTCTGAATAATTTTTTAAGAACCTAGGCTTGTGTTTGAGGATTGATAGAGCCGGTCGTTTGAGTCCATAGCTTCCCTTTCAGTGATGTCCTCTAGGTGTTCGATGAAATGCTTCACTAAAGGGACCGATCCTAGCCCTTAAACCGAAGCTTGGATCTTAGTTTTTCTGCGTTAATAGAAATTATATTGTTGTCGCGCACCGCATTCAGTGTCTTCCTGGCCTTTCAGTGGCTTATCCCGTGCCGTTCGAATCGGTCGAGGTGTGCATATCCCTTGCCGGAGTCGATTCGGCGACTTTAGGGAACGCCAGCCAACTAGTGGCCGGCGGTGCTCGGCGTCGGTCGGACTGAACGACCGACGCCGGAAGACGGCATGGCGGCCCCCCAAATGCCGGTGAGGACTCGTGGTTGCGGTGGCTTTGGTTCGGGCTTAAAGGAGCTGCAGGAGCTTCGGGGAGGAGAAGTGAACGGCGAAGGAGAAGAAGACCAGAAGGAAAAAGAGAAAAATTAAAAGAAATAAGGAAAAATATAGAAAAATAGAAAAGGCCAAAAAAATAGAAAACAAGAAGATGGGCTTCGCTTCGGACTTGTGTGCGTTATGGGCCCGGATGAATGATCGGACTGAGTTTGTTGTGGGTGGGGATGATTGGGCTAAAGATAGAAATTGGAAATGGGCGTTTTTAAGAAAAGAATTTTCTTGAGCCTTTTTGGTTAATTCCTAGTGGGCTTAGCACTGACCCGGTTTCTTTTTAGTCCAATTCTATCGGTCCGAGGCGGGTTAGTAGGGCCGGGTCTTTTGACCCAGTCCGAAATTGTTTTTACATATTAAAAAAAAATCGTCAAAAAAATTCTAAAATTCAGGAAATCATAAAAATATTGAAAAATTAACAAAAAATATAAAAATTCGAAATTTCAGAAAATTCATGTAAAATTTAAAAACTTGAAAATTTCGAAAAAAAAAAAATTCTTTTTTAGAAAATTAGAAAAATCCTATAAAAATCCTAAAAATGCTTTAAATTTAAAAAAAAAAAAAAATTCTTCAAAAAGCTTAAAAAAAGTTATTGGACAATCTTCTCTTAAAATGTGTGGGAAAATCATTAGTCTAAAATTGTGCTCAAAATTGAACAAGCCCTTAAGACTTTACCTTAAGGTTTTAATTATCCTCAAATACAATTGCCCTTGATTGCGTGCTTTCGATATGATGATTATGGTTTCCCCTTAGTCTAGTTAGTATTGTCATTTATTTATCTCTTAGTACCAGGTGCTTATTTTCTCTTGCAATTTATTTAATGTTTTCTATAATTGCTGATTGTTTATTTTGATGATTGCTCACCCGTATGATCACCTCACATGTTAGTGGATAAGTCTAAAATCAATCAAAGCTACCTTGCAAAAATCGTTTTGAAATGAACAAAATTAGGTACCGAAAGGTACTAATTGATTAATTAGTGTAATTAAGTTTTTGACCATAGATTCTCTGGTTAGAGGCACACTCTCATACTTCACTTGGTTTTTAGCCAGCCCCAATAGGCTAGTGGCGACTCCTTATTAGAAGATTTTCATGAATACCCTAATATCACGCGGAGTATGAGTTTGGGAGAGCCCATGTTTAACTGGGGCTCCTAGACTCATTTGACAATACCCAAAACCTATGTCTTTTTCCCTTGGACGAAAAAGGTGGGTTGCGACACCAAGATCTTTCATGTTAATTTTCTTCCTTTTGGTGGCTGACTTGAATCCGTCGACTAAACCCAGGCAAAATTCTTGTCTTTATCTGGTTTGTGCTGGATCGAGTAATCTGAGATGGATATGATGGTGAAACTTAGGTGGTGAACCCAAGCAAAATTCCAGACCTAAGCAAGGTTGTGCAAGGGCCGCAAAGTCCCTACCGATGCCTGGCTAGCCTTGCCTGCCATTGTGGGTTTAAAAAAGCAAAGAAGGAGGAAAAGAGAAAAGGAAAAGGAAAAATATAAAAGAATAGAAAAATATAAAAATTTGAAAAAAATAAAATATTTTTAAAAATTTTCCACGTTAATGTCGGCCGAACAGCTAGTGTCGGTTGGCATCCATTTAAGTGCTAGCTGTTGGTCAACCAGAATTGCAAAAATGTAAAAAAGTTTAGGACTTAATTGACATAATTGCAATAAGTTTAAGATTTTTTTTGGTAATTTTCCTAATTTCCATAGATTATAAGAGTCTGCAAGAGAAATGATTAGATGACAATATTTAATCAAGGATGAGAAAACAATCCATTATGCACCACAAAAAAATTAAATAGCAAATAATTATAAATTCTCATGAGGATCGCTTATTCAAGAATTTTTTGCTCATAACAAACTGTTATTCTCACGGTAACTCAAAAATTGTTATATTAGCAAACTCTGTTTGTAATATGCATGGAACCTTGGCATTGTGTCGCAATATTACACACTATAACCTCCCTCATTAGTTTTAAACAACCATGTCGAAATTTTTCAAAAAACAACGAACATTTTTTTTATTGATTTCTGATATCAAGTATTAACATGATGTATTCTAATCTGATGTTGCCGTAAGAAGATTCATTCAAATAACCTAGCCCGTCCACTTTTGTCATGTTCATGCTAGGTAGGAGTTGGAGTTGGATTTAGATTTCTCGCATCTCGTTGCATGCAGACAAATGCATCGTCCTAGTAGCCGTAGTAACCGATTTATACTCATAAATTCAATGCTAGGATATCATATAAATAAAGAAGTAATCTATGCGGTAAGTTCGAATAAATAGCACTAACTGAAGAATTTAAAACGGAAGAGATTTATTTGTGTATTAGTGATAGGGAAGTTGCGGATGATGCGAGGAGTAGTGAAAGTATGTTCAATGTCTTTTTCATAAAGATGTGATTAGATATCTTATTGTTGTGTATCAAATAAGATCCATTCGACCAAATAAGGCGTATCTACACCGTAAATATAGCATAAAGCAACCGTATATGTGAAAAGCCAAAAAAAGAAGAAAAAAAGGCGTTAGCTATAGCCTTTTCGAAGGATCTCTAACTTAACAGGAGCAATAATAGACCAGCTATGCGAATCTTCCAGTGCGATAAGCCTCTCTATTTAACGTCATCTCTGAAATCCTAAGCTAATCCCCTTTCTTTCACCGATGGTACATTACTTTTATCGATAAGTTATGCTTCATTAACTTTTTTTAGCATGGGTTTTCCTATTTCAATCATGTGATCTAGATACGTGCTGGTGTCTAGTTACATCTTCTATATGGTTAAACAAGGAGTTAACTAAAGCCTTTTCGGATTTCTAACATTATTCCTTAGCAATAATGGATCCAGCAATGAATCTTCTCATGCAATAAGCCTCTGTATCTAACGTCATCAGTGAAAGATACTTGATTGTCGTGCACTAGAGAAAGTCATGCCTAAAAACTTCAGCATTTTTAGTCTTTGCTGGTTGAGATGGAGATCTTGGTTACAGAAGATTTGAAGCCACTATCGGATCAACTTGTCGACCTAACAAGGTTAGGTTAGATTACTTTAAGTCATGAATATAAATTTATAAGGTACATGAATATGATTATCTGATTTTGAACAGCGAGAAGAAAAAATACGTGTTTTTGTTCCAATGCTTTAGATTTAATATACTCTCAAAAGACAATGATGACTGCAACATCTTTGAACTTTCGTATATTATAGGGGTTTGCAATATGCATGGACCAATGACACTGTGCTGCAGTATTACATGCTGTAGCCTCCCTTATTACTTTTTAGCAAGCATGTCGAAAATTTTCAAAAAACAATGAACTTATTTTTTTTTGTTGATTTATGATATCAAGTATCAATATGATGTTTTCTAAAATGTTTTTGCCGTTTCATTCAAATAACCTAGCCCGTCCACTTTTGTCATGTTCACGTTAGGTAGGAGTTGATTTAGATTTCTTGCATCTTGTTGCATGCAGACAAATGCATTGTCCTAGCAGTCGTAATAATCGATTGAGGTGGTGTGGTGGCCGGCGTCGTCGTCTGGGTGAGATTCGGTGGAAATCAGTTTCGGTGAAAATGAGTGTAGGAGAGACCAGCTGTTGGTAGTTTGTTTGTAAAACAAACAAAGAGGTGCCTTGTCCCACATCGGAAAGATGTGAGTGCGCACGTGGACGAGATTTGGCACTAACCAATAATCATTCATTTTTATTTATTGAAAAAATTCGGATTTATTTTTATAAAAATTAACCATAATGTCATATTGAAACAAATGATGTATTTGTTCATGAAAGAAGTTATGATTATTTATTATTTATTTTGAATTTTATTTGTTCTTCCAACGGTTATCTTAGAATTCGTACCTATTCAAATATAACTTCTTAATTTTTGAAAGGTTGTGTCTGTTCGGATATAATTTCTTTTGAAGGGATATCTTTGTTAATTTTTTGCAACCTTTCACGAAGAGTTGCCTATGTTTATATATATATATGTCAGTTTTGAAAAATCATAAAAAAAAAAAAGGTTCACAATTATTATTTTTCGAGTCCTCTTTTAAAACTGCAGCCAATTGTTTCCAATTGTTTTCTAGAGAGACCCTGGAAATATACTAGAATTGTTATCTAGTATTCTCATTTTGAGACTTTGTTGTATCCTGGAGGATATTTGCCGGTGACCATTAGCAACTTTGTGGGGCAAATAAATTCTTAAAGAAAGTGATATCACGCCTCAAAGTCCGATGTGATTACTCTATTGATTCGAATACACATTGACTTCATTGTTCTACCCAAGTTCAAAGACGATTTCCCCAACACCAGCTCTGCAAATCTTCGATGGATTTCTAACTTAATTCAGGAGCAACGATAGACCAGCTATGCGAATCTTCCAGTGCGATAAGCCTCTCTATTTAACGTCATCTCTGAAATCCTAAGCTAACCCCTTTTCTTTCCCTTCATCGAGCTCTAAGTAGCTATAACAACCCTTCACGCTGCAGTTTTCCCTCTCGTCCTCCACCATGACACCCTCTCAACCTCACCAAGCAAAGTACTTGCAAGACGATGACATCTCCCAGAAATGCCGAGACCTCCTTCCGTTGCTCCCTCGCGAAAAGGGCTGGATCACCACCTCTATCTACCAGTACCAAGGCTTCTGGTATTCCCCACAGATCTTGAGCAGCGTCCTCGCCTGCCAAGACCACTTCCAAGCCCAAGACACCGACATCCTCCTCATCACTGTCCCCAAGTCTGGCACCACTTGGTTGAAGGCCATCCTCTTCTGTCTCTTGAACCGGGCCGAGCTCTCAGGCTCGATGCAACACCACCCTCTCCTCACCCAAAGCCCTCACAACCTCGTGCCCTTCTTAGAGAGCCAGCTCTACTTCGAGCAAGAGATCCCCAACCTTGCCTCCTTCGCGTCCCCAAGGCTCTTTGCCACCCACTTGCCTTACCATTTGCTCCCGACGTCAGTGAAGGACTCCGGGTGCAAGTTGGTGTACCTGTGCAGGAACCCTAAGGACACCTTCGTCTCATTCTGGCACTTTGCCAACAAGATGAGGTCCAAAGGAACAGGTGAGATGCCACTCGGAGAGTGCCTCGACGCTTTCTGCCGGGGCACAAGCCCGTTTGGACCATACTGGGACCACGTGCAGGGGTACTACAAGGCGAGCTCCGAGATGCCTGAAAGGGTACTGTTCTTGAGGTATGAGGACCTGAAGGAGGATCCACATGTTCATGTCAAGAGACTCGCCGACTTCTTGGGGTGTCCGTTAGGCAAACAAGAGCTTATGGACGGGACCGTGGATGGAATACTAAGGATGTGCAGCTTCGACAGTTTGAGCGCATTGGAGGTGAACAAGAGCGGGGAGTTGTCGATTGGAATAGGGACCAACTGGTTCTTCAGGAAAGGCGAGGTCGGAGATTGGCTGAATTACCTCAGTGTCGAGATGGGGGAGAGAATTGATCGTGTCATGCAAGAGAAGATGCATGGTTCAGGGTTGAAGCTTTGATCATGATTTGGGTTTATGACTATGGCAACAATAATTACTGAGGCCAATGTACTGTTGGCCTCAGGAAGGCATTGTTTTAAGTGAAAAATATTGTCATGATTGATGTATTGTTTAGTCAATCGCAATATTAAAACTATGAGAAAGTACTAGTGTTTCTATGATTGCATCATTCTTCCTTTTTCTAGCGAGAAGATTATGGTCACTATTTCTTTTTAGCCGACATGATGGGATGTGTACTCTATAGTAGTTACTTCCACAAAATAAAATGAGAGAATATTAAAATGTAGATACTAACTCCCTAGAGTCAAGCATTTAGCTAGAGGACATTACTATATCATGTACAACATATTTGACTTCTCACATATTACAACCCCGTCAATGAAACAAATTTGTTCTAGTAAAATCTCACAAGGAATAGAAAGGTGAATTTTGCAAGTCATTCCTTTATAATTAGTTATCATAAGATTTGAAGTGGATAAGCAGTAGAACGGGAGAGCATGCCTGTCACATCCTCACTATGCTTTTTAAAAAACTTTCTTCAATTTTTCTTTGAAATGTTGGTAGAATCTAATTATGCTTTTTCTAGTGTGATAGCTGAGTAATGCTAGAAGTAGTAATAATTTTTCTACTAAATTATATCAACCAAATCACATGAAAAACGTTGATTGGTTATTTAAACAAATTAGGTATCATACATTGCCGTTTCTTCTTTGGTTAGGTTTCCCATAAATGTTTATTTCGAGTCCTTACCTAACAAGTACTAGTTTATGTACCCCACGTGATGCACTGGCTAGTTAAGTTCACATGTCTTAATTTACAGTCGCAGTAATTTGGGGAAACAATATTTGAATTTGGCATATTCATCAAAGCGAAGAGATTTGGTCGAAAAGATCCGCATCCACCCCCGCCGCAACGTGCAAGAAAGTATGGGAACAGCATAAAGAAAAAAGTTAAAGGGGGAGGAGATCATATCGTGGACCGTTGTTCCAATATGACTCCTCGGAGCGTTAATGTAGAGAGAAGAAAGGCAGAGAGCTACACTTTGAAGCCTCTATTCGTGCGGGGAAAGGATAGAAATCCTTTCACGCATTATTGGAGGACTGTCTCTCTTCACATTACCTCCGCCGCCATCATGCACGCTGCTCGTTCTCTGCTGCTGTCGCACGAGGCCTCCTCTTTGCAATTGCCTAAAGCGCTCTCTCTGTCTCTCTCTCTCTCTCTCACCTTGTGAAAAAAGGTAGCGACACCTTGGGCGGTGGTTGCGGCCCCAGTGTTTGGGTCGCACGAGGCTAGAGACCTCAGAGGATCTCAATCTTTGAGACAAATTTGTTTCTTTAACTATAATAATATCTTTCTTATTATATATATGTATGTATATCAACCCTTCTTCTTCTGCTAAGATCGAGAGCCAGCTTTAAAGCCTTTCCACTACACAACAATGCCTCAATCTCCATCCCTCCCGAAGTACTTGCAAGATGATGACATCTCTCAAGAATGCAGTGACCTCCTTCCCTCTCTCCCGTCCGAGCAAGGCTGGCTCGCCGCCTCCCTCCACCAATACCAAGGCTTCTGGGTCGCCCCAAGGCACTTGAAAGGTGTCCTTGCTTGCCAGAGACACTTCCGAGCCCGAGACACCGACATCCTCCTCGTCACCACTCCAAAGTCCGGCACCACCTGGCTCAAGGCCATCCTCTTCACCCTCCTCAACCGGACCAAGTACTCGGGCTCAGGCTCGCAACTGCAACACCCTCTGCTGAGCCAAAACCCTCACGACCTCGTGCCCTTTCTGGAATTAAATCTCTACATTGAGCAGGACGTTCCGGACTTCGCTTCACTCCCGCCCCCAAGGCTCTTCGCCACACACTTGGCTTATCAATCGGTGAGGGACTCCAAGTGCAAGCTGGTGTACTTATGCAGGAACCCCAAGGACACCTGCGTTTCGCTCTGGCACTTCACCAACAAGCTGAGGCCCAAGGACAAGGGTGAGAACTCGCTGCAGGAGGCGCTCGACAGGTTCTGCCGAGGCGTGAGCTTGTTCGGGCCTTACTGGGACCACGTGCTGGGGTACCACAAGGTGAGCTCGGAGACGCCCGAGAAGGTGTTATTCCTGAAGTACGAGGACATGAAAGAGGACCCGCGTGCTAGCCTGAAGAGGCTGGCCGGTTTTCTGGAGTGTCCGTTCAGTGAAGATGAGCTGAGAGACGGGACGGTGGATGACATACTGAGGCTCTGTAGTTTTGACAGTTTGAGCGGGCTGGAGGTGAACATGAGCGGCAAGTTGGCCTCAGGGGAAGAGAACAAGGCGTTCTTCAGGAGAGGCGAAGTTGGAGATTGGGTAAATTACTTGAGTGTTGACATGGCCGAGAGGATTGACCGGGTCGTGGAAGAGAAGCTGCATGGCTCTGGGTTGAGGCTTTAGGCGTGGGTGTGCGTGTGCACGTGTGTTTGATAATAAATATTTGATTGATGCAACCCTGTTGGGAAGGTCAATGACCAGTTGGCTGCTGAAAGAGTCGTTTCTCATGATATAACGTGAAAGATCTTGGTGTTATTTGCCAATCATGGTTGTCATTCTGTTATCGTTATGTGGTACTCAGCATTTGGAAATTGTTCTTGTGTCATGTTATACTAATTGCAACTCATATTAACTTCGTTTTGGTTTCAATTACAAGCTAATTTTACCCTCCTACTGAACAAAATACGAATCTCTATTGCATAACAAGTTATCGCAAAAAAATTGTAAATTTTTCCACACTATATTCCCAATAAATTCCGTGAAAGGCAGGGCCTCGTCACTTTATTTAATATGAATTGCCATTACAATAGTGCATTAATGGGAAAAATGTAAATAGATAAGATGAAAATGAAATCCTCAATTTTAAACGATGATTTCCTCATCCATAAATTGTAAAAATCGAAACCTTTAAATTTTCTTCCTCTATATACGCTGAGGTTTTGTCTTAATGGTAGGAGCGATAAATTGGTGGAGATGATGGTTGGTAAGGAAAATCCGCACCATCTTCTTCCTCTGATGGACTCCATATTCAAAAAATGTAACTGGTGTTGACCCTGAACTCGATCCTCAGGTTTCCTTCTGTGAAATCCGAGAAAATGCTAGAGAGAATTGGGGAAATGAAGACAGGATGAAACCAGAGGGAAGGTGCGTTGGTCAAGGCCTTGGCCGCGGTTGAGGCCGTCTTTGCTTGTGGCTGGCAAGGGTGGCCTCACCTATGGCCCCTAGGCATCACCCAGATCTGGATAAGGGCAGGCAAGCCACTAACGCTGGACGCTTGCTGGCCATCATGGGTTAAAAAAAGCAAAGAAGAAAGACAAAAATTAAAAATTAAAAAAATCAAAAAAATATATTATTAAGAATTGTTTACGTGAGCATCAGTTGGATGGGCAGTGCCGGTTGGTCAAAATTGGTTGGATGTATTGAATTGGCATAAATACAAACGTTTTATGACTAAATTGACAAAAAATATATTTAGAATTCAATTAATACGATTGCAATAAATTTAAAACTTTTGTGGTAATTTTCTCTATAGAAGTTTAGAGATATTGTGGTCATTATTGTCTTTTGAGAGTAAAATAAAAATAAAGCATCTGAATGAATACATGTCTTTTTTCTTCTTGCTGTCCAAGATTAGATACTCGTATTCAAGTATATTATAAATTTACAATCATTGCTTAAAATAATCTAAGCTAACCTTGTTAGGTGGTCAAGTCTATCCGCCACTAGCTTTAAATCTTCTGCAACTAAGATCTCCATCTCAACCGGCAAACATTAAAAATGCTGAAGTTAGTAGGCATGACAATCAAGTATCTTTCAGTGTTGACGTTAGATAAAGATGCTCATTGCATAAGAAGATTCATTGCTGGACCCATTATTGCTCTCGAATAATGTTAGATATCTGAAAAGGCTTTAGCCTTTAGCTATAACTTCTTCTAAATATTCGCAAGCTAGACTAACACTCATCTAGATGATTACATGATTGGAACAGGAAACCTCAATGCTAAAGAAAAAGTCAATAAAGCATTACTTATTGTTGCAATCTACCTTTTCCATCCGAAGGGGGAAAAGATATAAATTTAAAGGTATTGTTTAAAAAGCAGGCCTAGGGGCTTCTGTTAGACGTGTGCTTTCTTAAGCCCATACCTTGTGCGACGTTGGGGTATTTAATTGATGCTATAAGGATTTTTTAATAAGGAGTGGCTAGCCTATTGGGGTTGGCTAAATATCAAACCAAGTGAGGTATGGAAATATACCTTACTTCTTGCCAACTAGAGAATTTAGAATCGAAGGCTTAGTTATACTAATTAATTAGCTAGTGCCATTTCAATATCTAATCTTGTTCATTTTTTTCAAAGATATTTGTTAGGTAAGTTGGATTGATTTTAGACCTATCAACTAACGTGTAAGGTGATTATACTAGTGCGCAATCATTAAAATAACAATAAGCAACTAAGGAAGTATTAAATAAATTGCAAAGAAAAACAAGCATCTTGCACTAAATAAATAAATGTTCACCCTAACTAAGCCAAACGGAAGCTAAAATCAATATAATCAAAGCGCTCAATCAATTGATAATCTGCCCAAAAAAGAAACATTGAAACCCCATCTTAAAGCCCTAAGAGTTTGTTCAAATTTTAAATATACCTTACTTCTTGCCAACTAGAGAATTAGAATTGAAAACTTAGTTATACTAATTAATCAACTAGTGCCATTTCAATATCTAATCTTGTTCATTTTTTTCAAAGATATTTGTTAGGTAGGTTGGATTGATTTTAGACCTATCAACTAACATGTAAGGTGATTATACTAGTGCGCAATCAATTAAATAACAATCAGCAACTAAGGAAGTATTAAATAAATTGCAAAGAAAAACAAGCATCTTGCACTAAATAAATAAATGTTCACCCTAACTAAGCCAAACAGAAGCTAAAATCAATATAATCAAAGCACTCAATCAATTGATAATTCGCCCAAAAAAGAAACATTGAAACCCCATCATAAAGCTCTAAGAGTTTGTTCAAATTTTGAACACGATTTTTTATCAAATTCCTCAATTAAGAGGAAGGTATCACAAAAGAACATTTTAAGCATTTTTGAGGAATTATAATTTCTTAAAGTTGTCTGAATTTCTGAATCTTTTAATTTAATTTTTTATAAATTTTAATATATAAAAAAGGAAATCGGACGGGGTCAGGAGACCCGGCCTGACTAAACCGACCCGGACCCTATCGGTCCGGTTGGACTAAAAAGCGGGCTGCATAAGGCCCACTCTGAATGAACTAATTTGGCCCATGAAATTTTTAAAGATAGCCCACTCAACCTCCAGCCCACAACAAACAAGCCAAAGCCGAACCCGGCCCTTTTCCCATTTTTCTATTTTCTGCTTTTCTCTTTCTCTTTCTTCCATTTTATTTTTTGGTCTTTTCCCTATTTCTTCCTCTTCTGCCCGTCTTGTTCTTTTTCTCTACCTCACGCCCGAAGCCACCTTCTTTACTACACTCTATTTCACCAAAACTGATTTCCGCCGAATCTCACCCAGACGACGACGCCGGCCACACCACCACCATTCGCCGGTCGTTCACCCCGACTGGCGCTGACCACCACCGGTCACGAACTCCGGCGATCATTAATCCACTCACCGGAATAATGAAAACTCTCGCTCTCTCGACGATACACGATTATTTCACGAAAACCACATAAAACACCATGAAAATAAACAAAGCGAGCACGATTCAATAGGTACAGAAGTGACGGCACGTCAATCTCGGGTTAGAACTTGAACTGACTCTCGGTCCTCTCTAGGACATTTTATCAAACAGCTGGAGTGCATCAGCTAGAGGGAGGACGTAGACTCACTTGGGACATGGATTCGGGAAAACAGCAACAAAAGATTCACCAGAAACACTCAAGATACACTCAGAGATAGGTTAATCACATTCAAAACAGGTATGAACGAAGAACAACTATCCTCGGCTACAACAAATGCGTAGAACACAGATCTCATTCAGACATTTCAGCGAACAGTCGGCATACACTACTGAAACAAGGAACTCTCGACTTGATATGGACCCGAGCACAAACCTAGACTCCTAACAACGCGTAAAAGGGCACCCAAAAGCATTTATGGAGGACCGAAGGGACCAAGACTCGTGTGAACTAGTCGGCCGTGAGCTCCGGCCCAACGCCCTCCCAAAAAACAGAGCACACATGCTTGGGGGAACCTTCCAAAAAAAGTTTGTGCCAAATTTGTCCCTCGACTTAAAGTTGGTGCTTTTTTATGGAATTAGCCCATCAAATGAAAGATTATACTTCTCAGATTGGCCTTAATTGATTGGTTTACAATCTCAAATAACACTTTCAAAAGTGTTTTTCGTGATCTTTTGAGAACTTACGTTTAGTTAAATATTATCTTTTAATGCTATCGACAATTAGTTTGACTAACTAGCGACTATATTCCTTTTTTCCAAGAATGAGTAGAATTGAGTGCTCATATTGTTTATTTCATTGCACCCTTAGACAGCCGATGTATTAAAATTCTTATTTGTAAATTGGCTTGATGGTAACTTTGTGACAGCGAACCAACTCGGTGACAAACCAAAGTTGTTGGTTTGAGTTGAGTTGTAATCTTAGGTATTCAGAGTGGGAGTTTGGTTTTGGGTTTGGGTGTGATTTTCCCAAAAACTGAACTTAGCTCTAAATACATCCAAACCGAACTAATGGCACCCTTACTTGTTAGAGAGGGTGGCTTGACCCTATCCGATGACTAGCAAGGGTGCGCGAGACCTTACCAGCCACTAGCGTGGCCGTGTAAACCAAGTTAGTGGCCAATGAGGGTTTAGCAGCCCTCTTCGGCCGCCGGGGAGGGCCATGCGAAAAGTTCTTGTGTACATTGGTGACATGTGAACTCATCTCATTTCAGCCCACACTTGCAATGGGACTCTTACTAGCGAATGCATGCACTGAAGAGACCACACGGGCTCAGTCTTTGTACGTTATTTATTTGATGGGTAGATTCTTTATCATTAACTTTTTTCTTTTCATAACTTGGAAACAAAACAAGATCTTCGTTTTTTTTTTCCTAAGACATACATATCCGTTTTTAGCAATTCAATCTATAAGAGACCATACACCACAAAGCTTCACACGGCAAAAGAAAGGAGGAGGAGGCTGCTTTTTATTGGCCAACTAAGTGTTGGCCAAATGACAACTGCAAATGCCAATAGTACACAACATAACCGATGCCCAGAATCACATCCTTGAAGCATCTTATTGTGGAGACGAAGCCACGATCGACAATGCCACTGGAAATTTTTCATCCTGTGGCATTGAGAATCACACTTTCATCAGCCAACCGGACATTGACCTTCCTAAAGTGCAAACAATCAAATCGTTTCTTTCCTTTTAACTTCTTCCCCACCATCAAACCAAACATCTTCAAAACTAACACAACCCACGGAAATTATGATTATTGCTGCCATAGTCATAAACCCAAGTCAAGATCAAAGCTTCAACCCTGAACCGTGCATCTTCTCTTGCATGACATGGTCAATTCTCTCCCCCATCTCGACACTCATGTAATTCATCCAATCTCCAACCTCGCCTTTCCTGAAATAAGACTTGGTCTCTTGTCCAGTCGATAACTTCCCGCTCTTGTTCACCTCCAACATGCTCAAACTATCAAAGCTACACATCCTCACTATGCCGTCCACGGTCCCATCTCTCAGCTCTTCTTCAGCGAACGGACACCCTAAGAAGTCAGGCGAGTCTCTTGACATGACCATGGGTGTCCTCTTTCATGTCCTCGTACCTCAAGAACAACACCCTGTCGGGCATCTCCAAGCTCATATTGTGGTATCCCTGCGCGTGGTCCCAGAAGGGTCCGAACGGGCTTACGCCCTGGCAAAACGCATCGAGGCACTCTCCGAGCGGCATCCCGCCCGTCTCTTTGGACCTCAGCTTGTTGGTGAAGTGCCAGAGCGAGACGAAGGTGTCCTTGGGGTTCCTGTACAGGTACACCAGCTTGCACCCAGAGTCCTTGACCGACTGTGGGAGCGATTGATAAGGCACGTGGGTAGCGAAGAGCCTCGGGGGTGGTAGTGAGGTGAGGTTGGGGATCTCTTGCCCGAAGTAGAGCTTGAGCTCCAAGAACGGCACGAGGTCGTGGGGGCTTTGGGTGAGGAGAGGGTGTTGTTGCATTGAACCCGAGTACTTGGCCCTGTTCGAGAGGCAGAAGAGGATGGCCTTCAGCCAGGTGGTGCCGGACTTGGGAGCAGTGATGATGAAAATGTCGGTTTTTTGGGCTTGGAAGTTGTCTTGGCAAGCGAGGATGCCGTTCAGCAGCTTCGGGGCAACCCAGAAGCCTTGGTATTGGTGGATAGAGGGGTGATCCAGCCTTTTCGTGAGGGAGCGAGGGAAGGAGGTCTCGGCATTTTCGGGAGATGTCATCTTCTCGCAAGTACTTTGCTTGGGAAGGTTGAGAGAGTGCCATGGTGGAGGAAGTGAGGGAGAGTTTCAGAGTGAAGGGTTATTAATATAGATAGGTGAGGCCCGGCGAAGGGACAAAAGGGGGTTAGCTTAACTTTAATTAGAGAGGCTCATCGCATGAGAAGATTAACATTGCTGAGTCCATTAGTGCTCTTGGGTAATGAAAGAAATCCGGCAAGGCTTTATTTAACTCCTTTTTTCCCCCTCACGTGTAGTGGGTGTTTAATAAGTTAATCACTGTGTGTATAGGTCTTACTCGATCAAATTGATATTTTTCGATACACTACATATGGATATCTTATATTATCTTCTGATTTAACCTAACTCTTTTTTTTTTCCCTCACACGTAGCAGGTGTTTAATAAGTTAATCACTATGTGCATGGGTCTTACTCGGTCAAATTGATATTTTTCGATACACTACATATAGATATCTTATATTATCTTCTGATTTAGGTTGTTTGTTAGGTATTTTGGGAAGCACAAACAAGTCTCTTCCTGTTTATATGCTTCATTTGTCTCCTATTCTTTTGAATTTACTATATATATAAATTTCAATATATTGTATAATTAATTAGCATTGGTTATTAAATTTGTCTATTTAAACCATTTACTACTATTAGTTTCTTTTTTATTAGTCCTAGTCTATTTTTATTATAATTTTCATTCTTAGACTTTTACTCTACTTTCTTAATAAGAATGTGGAATCGAAACTCTAAATTGTCTTCACCACAACTTTCTTGACAATGTGAGGGTTTGAACCCCACACCTCCTTCTTCCCATGTGAAAAGGGTGGCTATTACTACTACTTTGGATGTTGCATTTGTTCGCATGCATCAAGATACAAGAAATCTAAATCTAATTTCCCACCAACATGAATATGCCAGATGCGGATGGGGTAGGTTACTTCAATGAATCTTCTCATTGGAAAACATTTAACGTGGCACTTCATTTACTCTTATCACAATGAGGCATTGGATCAGGTGTGTATAAAATCAAATGCTTTCAACCATTAAACTTACATTGAGGTCAATCTGTTTTACATATGAGAACCATTGAGTGTATACGTTACATTCCGCATAATAAATCTTCCCCGTATTGAGGACAAGATGGTTGGCAGCCACTTTGCCACCAGACTGGTTGTCTTGAATTGCCGATGAGCTTGCACGTCAAAATCCTAACCACCCTGTAGATATAACATAAAATAGTCTCACCACCCCAACATGTTTCCTGATATATGAACCAACTAGGATTAAAAATGCTAAAGTGGGTACGCGCACTTTCTCACGGCATCCGTGATAAAATATTTTTGCAGTCATATTAATAAACCGAAAAAAAGGCATCTAGATCATATGATTCAAACAGAACCCCTGCTCAAAAAGTCAATAAAGTATTGCTTATAAAACTATACTCTAAAAAACCTCCAACTTTGATTCTTATCCTAATTCTACCTTTTGTCTTAGAAAATACCTTTAACTTTATATCATGTCCCAATTTTACCTCAAACTTTTTTTGTCCCATGAAAAATTCCCAACTTTAGGTCAATCCAAATTCTACACTATACATTTTTTTGTCTTATTAAAAACCCTCAACTTTAAATCTAGTATCAATTCTATCCTAAACTTTTTTTCTCTTATAAAAATATCCTAGCTTTAAGTCCAGTTTCAATTTTACTCTAATTTTTGTGTCTCATAAAATATTGCTAACTTTTGTTTAAGTCCCAACTCTGCTCTCCACTAACCTTCTATCAAAACTACCCTTAGTTTGCACTCCTCAATCTCTCGTACTTGGGAATCTTTAATCTCTCACGATCAAATAGCTCACACTTGGGATGCTTGAACAGTTTGTGCTTGAGAGTTTTTCATTTCTCGATCATCAACGAGAAATTTCAGGTGAAGGGTTAATGGGATAGATTTGTGATTCAAGTAAAAGTCTGTGGTTTTTTTATGAGACTGTAAAATTTTTTGGATAAAATTGGGACTAGACGAAAAAATTGGCACATGACCTAAAGTTGGGGGTTTTTCAAGGGACAAAAAACAGTTTAGGGTAGAATTGGTATAGGAGCTAACGTTGAGGATTTTTTATGGGGAAAAAAAAGTTTATGGTAGAACCGAGGTTGGATCTAAAGTTAGAGATTTTATATGAGACAAAAGGTAAAATTGGGACAAAAATTAAAGTTTGAGGTTGTTTAGGTTATCATACCTCATTAATATATTTAAACTCTTAAACTTTTGTTGCAAAAGATGCACTTAACCATATGTCATCATCCACACATTTTATTTTTTCAATAAGAATATTTTAGAAGCTATTCATTAGCTTCTTTACTTTCAATGGGAAAATTACCAAAACAGTTTTAAACCTATTACAATTTTTCAATTCAGTCTTCAATTTTTTTTGCTAATTTAATCCTAAATTTTTTACATTTATGCTACTTTAATCCATTCGGCCATATTTTAGCTGGTCAACATTGATGTGGACATCAGCTGACGCTGACGTGGTAATTTTAATATTTTTCGATTTTTTTATTTTTCCTTTCCTTCTTTCTCTGGCCGGTCTGACAATTGGCCAAAGGCTAGGCCTCGCTGGCCACTAGCGAGGGCAAGTCTCAACCACCCCTCACTCAGTGATGACAAGGTATGATCCAAATATCTTCACTTTTTTTTTTTTTTATCTTTCCTTCTTTCTTTATGTTGTTCCCATACTTTCTTGCACATTGCGGCGGGGGTGGATGCGATCTTCTCAACCAAATAAGCTGGTCAGCATTGATGTGGACATCAGCTGACGCTGATGTGGTAATATAAATATTTTTCGATTTTTTTTTCCTTTTATTTTTCCTCTCCTTCTTTCTCTAGCCGGTCTCACAATTGGCCGAAGGCTAGGCCTCACTGGCCACTAGCAAGGGCAAGCCTCAACCACCCCTCACTTAGTGACGACAAGGCATGATCCAAATATCTTCGCTTTTTTTTTTTTTATCTTTCCTTCTTTCTTTATGCTGTTCCCGTACTTTCTTGCACGTTGCGGCGGGGGTGGATGCGGATCTTTTCAACCAAATCTCTTTGCTTTGATGAATATGCACTGCATCGGCTATTTTCCAAATTCAAATATTGTTTCCCCAAGTTACTGCGGCTGTAAATTAAGACATGTGAACTTAACTAGTCAGTGCATTACGTGGGGTACATAAACTAGTACTTGTTAGGTAAGGCATAAGTATAGCGGGAGTCTGAGCTTGCCACAACTCAAGACGGGACACTTAAGTCGCTAAAACTTACAAATCCGTACACTTAAGTCACTTTTAAAAAAAAAATGGATCACTTCGGTCTTAAGTCGTCGAACCCCGCTTTGGAAATCTTACGTGTCAATTTTTTTGCCTATGTGGCTCGCCGGAAATTGAATCGACGAAAATCAGCACAAAACGACGTTGTTTTGCGATGACGTGGATTTTAAAAATAATTAATTAAATAATATTAAATAATTAAAAATATATATTATTATAAATTTGATTAACTAAAAAAAAAAAAAGAGAAGAAGGGGATCGGCGAGGGCTATGCGGTTTGGCCGGAATTTTTTGCCATTGGCACTTAAATGATCTCTTTTGCTCCAATTTTGGCATTTAAATGTACCGTTTGTAAGTTTTTGGCACTTAAGTGTCCTTCCACGCCAAGTTATGACTCACCTGGGTTCGTACGTCTATTAGGTAATGACTCGAAATAAACATTTATGGGAAACCTAACCAAAGAAGAAACGGTAATGTATGATACATAATTTGTTTTAATCACCAATCAATGTTTTTCATGTGATTTGGTTGATATAATTTAGTAGAAAAATTATTACTACTTCTAGCATTACTCAGCTATCACAATAGAAAAGGCATAATTAGATTCTACCAACATTTCAAAGAAAAATTGAAGAAATTTTTTTAAAAAGCATAGTAAGGATGTGACAGGCATGCTCTCTAGTTCTACTGCTTATCCACTTCAAATCTTATCGTAACTAATTAGAAAGGTATGATTTACAAAATTCACCTTTCTATTCCTTGTAAGATTTTAATATGTGAAAGTCAAATATATTGTACATGATATAGTAATGTCATCTAGCTAAATGCTTGACTTTGGGGAGTTAGTATGCGCATATTAATATTCTCTCATTTTATCTTGTGGAAGTAAATACTATAGAGTACACATCCCATCATGTCAGCTAAAAAGAATTAAGGACCATAATCTTCTTGCTAGAAAAAGGAAGAACGATGCAATCATAGAAACACAGGTACTTTCTAAAAGTTTTAATATTGCGATTAACTAAACACCACATCAATCATGACACTATTTTTCACTTAAAATGATGTCTCGCTGAGGCCAACCGTACATTGGCCACAGTAATTATTGTTGCCATAGTCATAAACCCAAATCATGATCAAAGCTTCAACCCTGAACCATGCATATTCTCTTGCATGACACGAAAAATTCTCGCCCCCATCTCGACGCTGATGTAATTCAGCCAATCTCCGACCTCACCTTTCCTGAAGAGCCACTCGTTCTCTACTTCAGTCGACAACTTCTCGCTCTTGTTCACCTCCAACGCGCTCAAACTGTCGAAGCTGCACATCCGTAGTATTCCATCCACGGTCCCATCCATCAGCTCTTGTTTGCCTAACGGACACCCCAGGAAGTCGGCAAGTCTCTTGACATGGACGTGTGGATACTCTTTCATCTCCTCATACCTCAAGAACAACACCCTCTCAGGCATCTCGGAGCTCGCCTTGTAGTACCCTTGCATGTGGTCCCAGTATGGTCCAAACAGGCTTGTGCCCCGGCAGAAAGCGTCGAGGCACTCTCCGAGTGGCATCTCACCTGTTCCTTTGGACCTCATCTTGTTGGCGAAGTGCCAGAATAAGACGAAGGTGTCCTTAGGGTTCCTGCACAGGTACACCAACTTGCACCTGGAGTCCTTGACCGACGCCGGGAGCAAAGGGTAAGGCAAGTGGGAGGCGAAGAGCCTTGGGGACACAAAGGAGGCAAGGTTGGGGATCTCTTGCCCGAAGTAGAGCCCGTTCTCTAAGAAGGGCACGAGGTTGTGAGAGCTTTGGGTGAGGAGAGGGTGGTGTTGCATCGAGCTTGAGAACTCGGCCCGGTTCAAGAGACAGAAGAGGATGGCCTTCAACCAAGTGGTGCCAGACTTGGGGGTAGTGATGAGGAGGACGTCGGTGTCTTGGGCTTGGAAGTGGTCTTGGCAGGCGAGGAGGCCACTCAAGACCTTTGGGGGATACCAGAAGCCTTGGTATTGGTGGATAGAGGGGGTGATCCAGCCTTTTTCGTGAGGGAGCGAGGGAAGGAGGTCTCGGCATTTTCGGGAGATGTCATCTTCTCGCAAGTACTTTGCTTGGGAAGGTTGAGAGGGTGCCATGGTGGAGGAAGTGAGGGAGAGTTTCAGAGTGAAGGGCTACTAATATAGATAGGTGAGGCTTGGCGAAGGGACAAAAGGGGGTTAGCTTAGCTTTAATTAGAGAGGCTCATCGCATGAGAAGATTAACATTGCTGGGTCCATTAGTAAGAAATCCGGCAAGGCTTTGCCTAACTCCTTTTTTTTTCCCTCACATGTAGCGGGTGTTTAATAAGTTAATCACTGTGCGTAAAGGTCT
This sequence comes from Corymbia calophylla, assembly GCA_014182845.1. Lineage (NCBI taxonomy): Eukaryota > Viridiplantae > Streptophyta > Magnoliopsida > Myrtales > Myrtaceae > Corymbia > Corymbia calophylla. Next base: position 27,118,808 of record CM024694.1, read on the forward strand.
TACTCGGCCAAATTGATATTTTTCGATACACTACATATAGATATCTTATATCATCTTCTAATTTAGGACGATTGTCGGTATTTTGGGAAGCACAAATAAGTATCTTCCTCATTAAATGCTTCATTGTGTCCTATCCTTTCAAATTTAACACTTATGTAACTTTCAATGTATTGTATAATAAATTAGCATCACTTATTAAACTTATTTGTTTAAACCGGTTAATAAGTTCCAATAACTTCACAAATGATGGTTTTAGTGCCATAAATTTTCAAGAGTGAACACTTACATTCTTTGGCAAAAAACAAAACACTAAGGTTCATCAATTTTTAAAAGTGACCATTTAAGTGACAAGAAGAGAACGGTGTCATTTGAGGAAGAGAGAGTCCAAATATGGTGGTATCTAATTAGGGGAGATTTTAAAGAAAAAGCAAGAAATGACGACATTTGTTGTACTCTTTCCACATTTGACTTTAGTTTATTCTAGACTTGTTAATGGGTGGGTCAGGTCGGGTTTGGGTTGGATCGAAAATGGTCCTACCCATATTGACTCATTTAACTCGTTTTGACCCATATTCATGTAATGTAAATCTAGTAACTCATACCCGACCCAACCCAACCCATACTCAACCTGACCCGTATTGCTAAAAGCCATTATTATTGTAGAGAAACCCAAATTCACTCTAAACTTTATGCTTCAAATCAAATTTTAAAAAAATAAAAAATGTAAAAAAACCCATAAATCAAAATATTTTTAAAGAATTTCACCAATTAAATATATCTTTGTAAAAAACCTATAAATTGAGATGGGGTGGAGGTGAGTGGCGGAGTGTCACAGTCACCGATAGGTTACCACCACTCACCGAGCTTGAGGATGACTCAAAGAAGAAAAACATGTTTTACAGTTGAGTTAAAAATGGGTCAAAATGGGTTCGAAATGACTCATACGTTCTATAGTTGGGTTGAAAATGTGTCGAAAATGGGTCACACATTCTGACCCATTTTCGACCCATTAAGATAGAACATGACTCACAAAATGGGTCCATGACCCATCTTGACGCCCCTAGTTTATTCTTAAAAATTCCACATCAGAATAAAAAGTTAAAAATCTACAGAGGGCAATTTGTAGAAAATTACACTTAAGTGGTTGGTTTTACATTGATGTGGCACTCAAGTAAGGATCGTATAAAAGTTATGACACTCTTAATTTCCATGTTGGACTTCAGTTTATTTTCAAAAATTCCATGTTAAATGAAAAATTGCTGAAAATGGCACTTAAGTGAAGGTCATTCGAAAGTTATAACACTCCTAGTATATTTATCCTCTAATAGATGCTTGGTTCTAGAAGGGATAGAAAAAATATATCTTTTTAGTTTGGTCTACATTTAAGTGACCGACATCAAAAGAGTGAAACCTCATGCCCATATATTGTATTTTTTAGGCGTTTATAGCGTAAAGATATTTGGATGTGTACTCATCGTCTAGTCTTTTGGCTGTTCAAATGCACGTTTAATGTGGCACTTCATTTACTCTTATCACAACGAGGCATTGGATCTGGTGTGTATATAACCAAATGCTTTCAACCATTAAACTTACATTGAGGTCCATCTATTTTACATATGAGAACCATTGAGTGTATACGTTAAATTCCGCATAATAAATCTTCCCCGTATTGAGGACAAGATGGATGGCAGCCACTTTGCCACCAGACTGGTTGGCTTGAATTGCCGATGAGCTTGCACGTCAAAATCCTAACCACCCTAGAAATATAACATAAAATAGTCTCACCACCCCAACACGTTTCATGATATATGAACCAACTAGGATTAAAAATGCTAAAGTGTGTACGCGCACTTTCTCACGGCATCCGTGATAAAATATTTTTGCAGTCATATTAATAAACCGAAAAAAAGGCATCTAGATCATATGATTCAAACAGAAACCCCTGCTCAAAAAGTCAATAAAGTATTGCTTATAAAAATATACTCTAAAAAACCTCCAACTTTAATTCTTACCCTAATTCTGCATTTTGTCTTATAAAATACCTTCAACTTTATATCATGTCCCAATTTTACCTCAAACCTTTTTTGTTCCATAAAAAATTCCCAACTTTAAGTCCAGTCCCAATTCTACACTAAACATTTTTTGTATCATTAAACCCTCAACTTTAAATCTAGTACCAATTCTATCCTAAAATTTTTTTCTCTTATAAAAAAATCCTAGCTTTATGTCCAGTTTCAATTTTACTCTAATTTTTGTGTCTCAAATAATATTACTAACTTTTATTTAAATCTCAAATATGCTCTCCATTAACCCATTGTCAAAACTGCCCTTAGTTTGCACTCCTTAATCTCGTACTTGAGAATGTTTCATCTCTCACGATTAGAGAGCTCACACTCGAGACGCTTGAATAGTTTGTGCTTGAGAGTTTTCCATTTCTCGATCATCAGCAAAAAATTTCGGATGAAGGGTTAGTGGGACATATTTGTGATTCAAGTAAAAGTTTGTGGTTTTTTTATGAGATTATAAAATTTTTTGGGTAAAATCGGGATTGAATGGAAAAATTGGGACATGACCTAAAGTTGGGGGTCTTTCATAGGACAAAAAACAGTTTAGGGTAGAATTGGTGTAGGAGCTAACATTAAGGATTTTTTATGGGGAAAAAAAGTTTATGGTAGAACCGAGGTTAGATCTAAAGTTAGAGATTTTTTATGAGACGAAAGGTAAAATTGGGACAAAAATTAAAATTTGAGGTTTTTTAGGTTATCGAACCCCATTAATATATTTAAACTCTTAAACTTTTGCAGCAAAAGATGCACTTAACCATATGTCATCATCCACGCATTTTATTTTTTCAATAAGAATATTTTAGAAGTTATTCATTAGCTTCTTTACTTTCAATGAGAAGATTACCAAAATAGTTCTAAACCTATTACGATTTTTCCAATTCAGTCTTGAACTTTTTTTGGCCAATTTAGTCCTAAAATTTTTACATTTATGCTACTTTAATCCATCGGGCCATATTTTAGCTAGTCGGCATTGATGTGGACATTAGCTGATGCTGACGTGGTAATTTTAATATTTTTCGATTTTTTTTATTTTTCCTTTCTTTCTTTCTCTGGTTGGTCTGACAATTGGCCAGAGGCTAGGCCTCGCTGGCCACTAGTGAGGGCAATCCTCAGCCACCCCTCACTCAGTGACGACAAGGAAGGATCCAAATATCTTTGCTTTTTTTTTTTTTTTTTTTCTTTCTTTACGCTGTTCCCGTACTTTCTTGCACGTTGCAGTGGGGGTGGATGCGGGTCTTTTCAACCAAATCTCTTTGCTTTGATGAATATGCACTGCATTGGCTATTTTCCAAATTCAAATATTGTTTCCCCAAATTACTGCGACTGTAAATTAAGACATGTGAACTTAACTAGCCAGTGCATCACGTGGGGTACATAAACTAGTACTTGTTAGGTAAGGACTCGAAATAAACATTTATGGGAAACCTAACCAAAGAAGAAACGGCAATGTATGATACCTAATTTGTTTAAATAACCAATCAACGTTTTTCATATGATTTGGTTGATATAATTTAGTAGAAAAATTATTACTACTTCTAGCATTACTCAGCTATCACACTAGAAAAGGCGTAATGAGATTCTACCAACATTTCAAAGAAAAATTGAAGAAATTTTTTTAAAAAGCATGGTAAGGATGTGATAGGCATGCTCTCTAGCTCTACTGTTTATCCACTTCAAATCTTATCATAACTAATTATAAAGGTATGATTTACAAAATGCACCTTTCTATTCCTTGTAAGATTTTAATATGTGAAAGTCAAATATATTGTACATGATATAGTAATGTCCTCTAGCTAAATGCTGACTTTTGGGAGTTAGTATGCGCTTATTAATATTCTCTCATTTTATCTTGTGGAAGTAAATACTATAGAGTACACATCCCATCATGTCAGCTAAAAAGAATTAAGGACCATAATCTTCTTGCTAGAAAAAGGTAGAACTATGCAATCATAGAAACACAAGTACTTTCTTATAGTTTTAATATTGCGATTAACTAAACACCACATCAATCATGACACTATTTTTCACTTAAAATGATGTCTCGCTGAGGCCAACCGTACATTGGCCACAGTAATTATTGTTGCCATAGTCATAAACCCAAATCATGATCAAAGCTTCAACCCTGAACCATGCATATTCTCTTGCATGACACGACAATTCTCGCCCCCATCTCAACGCTTATGTAATTCAGCTAATCTCCGACCTCGCCTTTCCTGAAGAGCCACTCGTTCTCTACTTCAGTCGACAACTTTCCGCTCTTGTTCACCTCCAACGCGCTCAAACTGTCGAAGCTGCACATCCGTAGTATTCCATCCACGGTCCCATCCATCAGCTCTTGTTTGCCTAACGGACACCCCAGGAAGTCGGCAAGTCTCTTGACATGGACGTGTGGATACTTTTTTTTTTCTTTTTGGTAAGGTAAGATTTGTATAGATTTTCAGACAAAGAAACTTTACAGTAGTAAAGATATTTGGCACCAACTTGCACTCAACATCCCATGAGTGAGTGAAAGGGTGCCAAGCTCAAAACAAAACATATGCTACAATACAACAACTAGTACATCAAACCAAGAGGAGATCAACCCCAGACGTGTGGATACTCTTTCATCTCCTCATACCTCAAGAACAACAACCTCTCAAGCATCTCGGAGCTCGCCTTGTAGTACCCTTGCATGTGGTCCCAGCCGAGAAAATATTAGATACCTTAAAAGTGCCACGTAATCGGTGCCCTGAACCATTTAGAATTCACCACGTGTCTTCAGGCCCCACACGTCAGCCCAATGTTCAATCCTAGCGTAGTACATCTTCTCTCTATATTTTTTTACCCACCCTCTTTTCTCTCCTCTCTCCTCACTCTCTCCCCTCTTTCCCGACCTGGCGACGTTCTCTCTAACGACGGCGACACTCCCACTCCGACGACGGCGACGCTCCCGCTTCGACGACGGCCTCTCTCTCTCCACTCCACAGCCTCTTCCTTCTGTCGGCATTCTTGCGGCTCACTCTCGAACCTCTCTCTTTCCAAATTGCGCTTTGATTCCGCTCGGCCTTCTCCCTCCCTCACGACTTGCTTTGATCTGACGTTCGATCTTCCACCGGCGACACTCGCTTCCATGCTCCACTCTACTTAGACCCATCTCTCCCGAGAGGCCCTAAATCTGCGACGACAAACCCACCTTCCAGGTTTTTTTTGGGGGGGTTTTACGTCTGCATCTTTTTTTTGGATGAAGCTCGCACATTGAGCAGAGCGGAGCGTCGAAGCAAGTCGTCGATGGAAGCGGAGCGACTTCTGGTCAGTCGCGAGTTGGGAGGGACGGAGAGAGCTGAACGGAATCGGTCGTCAGGAGAGAGCGCGATTTGGGAAGAGAGAGGTCACGGGAGTTTTCGGAGGAGAGAGAGGCTGCCGTCGTCACAAGGGGGTGATCGTCGGAGAGAACGTCGTCGAGAAAGAGTGGAGAGAGAAAAGAGAGTGCTACAGTGAAAGAGAGAGAAGAGAGAGAGCAGAATGCTGAGTAAAGAAAGAGAGAAGAGAGAGGAAGCCTTCTCGCGCGCTGGGTTTGAAATTGCCTGACATGTGGGGCCGCGTGGACACGTGGCGATTTGTGAATGGTTCAGGGTAGCACTGACGTGGTCCTTTTAAGGTACCTAATATTTTCTCGGTCCGAGTATGGTCCAAACAGGCTTGTGCCCCGGCAGAAAGCGTCGAGGCACTCTCCGAGTGGCATCTCACCTGTTCCTTTGGACCTCATCTTGTTGGCGAAGTGCCAGAATGAGACGAAGGTGTCCTTAGGGTTCCTGCACAGGTACACCAACTTGCACCTGGAGTCCTTGACCGACGCCGGGAGCAAAGGGTAAGGCAAGTGGGAGGCGAAGAGCCTTGGGGACACGAAGGAGGCAAGGTTGGGGATCTCTTGCCCGAAGTAGAGCCCGTTCTCTAAGAAGGGCACGAGGTTGTGAGGGCTTTGGGTGAGGAGAGGGTGGTGTTTCATCGAGCCTGAGAACTCGGCCCGGTTCAAGAGACAGAAGAGGATGGCTTTCAACCAAGTGGTGCCAGACTTGGGGGTAGTGATGAGGAGGACGTCGGTGTCTTGGGCTTGGAAGTAGTCTTGGCAGGCGAGGAGGCCACTCAAGACCTTTGGGGGATACCAGAAGCCTTGGTACTGGTGGATAGAGGGGGTGATCCAGCCCTTTTCGCGAGGGAGCAACGGAAGGAGGTCTCCGCATTTCTGGGAGATGTCATCGTCTTGCAAGTACTTGCTTGGTGAGGTTGAGAGGGTGTCATGGTGGAGGAAAAGAGGGAAAATTGCAGCGTGAAGGGTTGATATAGCTACTTAGGGCTCGATGAAGGGAAAGAAAGGGAGTTAGCTTAGGATTTCAGTGATGACGTTGAATAGAGAGGTTTATCGCACTGGAAGATTCGCATAGCTGGTTTAGGGGTAAGTCTGGCCACCAGGAGTGCCATAACCTTCGTGCGGTCTTTTGCTTTGGTCAAAATATTTTTTTCTGCTCACTTGAGTGCCATAAGTTTTAAAAAAACGTTCACTTGAGTGCCAATCCCGACGTGGCCGCCCGGAAAGGCGACGTGGTGCTTAGGTGAACAATATTTTAATATATTTATTAATTTTTTTGATTTTTGGAATTTTTTGGAATTTTTTGTTTTTTTTTTTTAAGGCCAGCGAGGGTCACCGGTGGCCCTCGCCGGCCCTAAAAAAAACGCAAAAAAAAAATCAAAATTTTTAAAAAAATAATAGAAACGGCGTCGTTTTGCTTGAAATGTCCACGTCGGCATCGAAATTTATTAAAAAAAAAAGAAAAATCATTAAAAATTCCACGTATGCATTTTGGCTAGAAGTGGCACTTAACCGAACGATTTTTGGCGGGAAGTGGCACTTAACCAACGATTTCACTCGATGTGGCACTCAAGTGAGCAAAAAAAAAGTTTTGGCACCAAAGTGAGCGCCGTACGAAAGTTATGGCACTCCTAATGTCCTAACCCCACTGGTCTATAGTTGCTCCTGAATTAAGTTAGAAATCTATCGAAGATTCGCATAGCTGGTCTCTCCTACACTCTTTTTCACTGAAACTGATTTCCACTGAATCTCACCCAGACGACGACGCCGGCCACCACACCACCATTCGCCGGTCTTTCACCCCGATCGGCGTCGACCACCGCCGGCCATGAACTCCGGCGATCATTAATCCACTCACCGGCATAACGAAAACACACGCTCTCTCTATGATACACGATTATTTCACAAAAACCACATAAAACACCATGAACACAAACAAAGCGAGCACGATTGAAAGGTACAGAAGTGAGGGCACGTCGATCTCGGGTTAGAACTTGAACTGACTCTCGTTCCTCTCTAGGACATTTTATCAAACATCTGGAGTGCATGCTAGAGGGAGGACCTAGACTCACTTGGGACATGGATTCGGGAAAATATCAGCAAAAGATTCACCAGAAACACTCAAGATCCACTCAGAGACAGGTTAATCGCATTCAAAACAGGTATGAACGAAGAACAACTATCCTCGACTACAACAAATCGGTAGAACACAGATCAAATTCAGACATTTCAGCAAACTGTCGGCATACACTACTGAAACAAGGAACTCTCGACGTGATATGGACCCGAGCACAAACCTAGACTCCTAACAACGCGTAACAGGGCACCCAAAGCTTTCATGGAGGACCGAAGGGACAGAGTCTCGTGTGAACTGGTCAGCTGCGAGCTCCAGCCCGACGCCCTCCCAAAAAACAGAGCACAAACACTGGGGGGAGACCTCCCAAAAAAAGTTTGAACCGACTTTGTCTCTCGACTTAAAGTTGGTACTTTCTCCTTTATTATTAACTTTTTTCTTTTTTTCACACATTTCCGTTTTTTAGCAATTCACTCTATACGACCATACACCACAAAGCTTCATACGGCGAAAAGAAGGAGGCTGCTTTTTATTGGCCAACTAAGTGTTGGCCAAATAACATCTGCAAATGCCAATAGTACACAACATAACTGATGCCCAGAGTCACATCATTGCAGCATCTCATTGTGAAGACGAAGCCACGAGCCACTGGAAATCTTTTTTTTTTTTTTGGTAAAGATGCCACTGGAGATCTTTCATCCTATAACATTGAGAATCACACTATCATCAGCTTCCTAAAGTGCAAACAATCGAATCGTTTCTTCTTCTTTTTTCCTTTTAACGTTTTGGGCTTTTTCTTCTCCACCATCAAACCAAACATCTTCAAAACTAACACAAACCCACGGAAATTATTGATTATTGTTGCCATAATCATAAGCCCAAGTCAAGATCAAAGTTTCAACCCTGAACCGTGCATCTTCTCTTGCATGACACGGTCAATTCTCTCCCCCATCTCGACACTCATGTAATTCAGCCAATCTCCGACCTCGCCTTTCCTGAAGAACCAGTTGGTCCCTATTCCAGTCGACAACTCCCCGCTCTTGTTCACCTCCAACATGCTCAAACTATCAAAGCTACACATCCTCACAATGCCGTCCACGGTCCCATCTCTCAGCTCTTGTTCGCCAAACGGACAACCTAAGAAGTCGGCGAGTCTCTTGACATGAACATGTGGGTCCTCTTTCATGTCCTCGTACCTCAAGAACAACACCCTGTCGGGCATCTCCAAGCTCACCTTGTAGTATCCCTGCACGTGGTCCCAATAGGGTCCGAACGGGCTGACGCCCCGGCAGAAAGCTTCGAGGCACTCTCCGAGCGGCATCTCACCTGTCTCTTTGGACCTCAGCTTGTTGGCGAAGTGCCAGAGCGAGACGAAGGTGTCCTTGGGGTTCCTGCACATGTACACCAGCTTGCACCCAGAGTCCTTGACCGACTGTGGGAGCGATTGATAAGGCACGTGGGTAGCGAAAAGCCTCGGGGGTGGTAGTGAGGTGAGGTTGGGGATCTCGTGCCCAAAGTAGAGCTAGAGCTCCAACAACGGCACAAGGTCGTGGGGGCTTTGGGTGAGGAGAGGGTGTTGTTGCATTGAACCCGAGTACTGGCCCGGTTCGAGAGGCAGAAGAGGATGGCCTTCAGCCAGGTGGTGCCGGACTTGGGAGCAGTGATGATGAAAATGTCGCTTTTTTGGGCTTGGAAGTTGTCTTGGCAAGCGAGGACGCCGTTCAGCAGCTTCGGGGCAACCCAGAAGCCTTGGTATTGGTGGAGAGAGGGGGTGATCCAGCCTTTTTCGTGAGGGAGCGAGGGAAGGAGGTCTCGGCATTTTCGGGAGATGTCATCTTCTCGCAAATACTTTGCTTGGGAAGGTTGAGAGGGTGCCATGGTGGAGGAAGTGAGGGAGAGTTTCAGAGTGAAGGGTTATTAATATAGCTAGGTGAGGCTCGGCGCAGGGACAAAAGGGGGTTAGCTTAACTTTAATTGGAGAGGCTCATCGCATGAGAAGATTAACATTGCTGGGTCCATTAGTAAGAAATCCAGCAAGGCTTTGCCTAACTCCTTTTTTTTCCCTCAAATGTAGCGGGTGTTTAATAAGTTAATCATTGTGCGTATAGGTCTTACTCGGCCAAATTGATATTTTTCGATACACTACATATAGATATCTTATATCATCTTCTAATTTAGGACGATTGTCAGGTATTTTGGGAAGCACAAATAAGTATCTTCCTCATTAAATGCTTCATTGTGTCCTATCCTTTCAAATTTAACACTTATATAACTTTCAATGTATTGTATAATAAATTAGCATCACTAATTAAACTTATTTGTTTAAACCGGTTAATAAGTTCCAATAACTTCACAAATGATGGTTTTAGTGCCATAAATTTTCAAGAGTGAACACTTACATTCTTTGGCAAAAAACAAAACACTAAGGTTCATCAATTTTTAAAAGTGACCATTTAAGTGACAAGAAGAGAACGGTGTCATTTGAGGAAGAGAGAGTCCAAATATGGCGGTATCTAATTAGGGGAGATTTTAAAGAAAAAGCAAGAAACGACGACATTTGTTGTACTCTTTCCACATTTGACTTTAGTTTATTCTAGACTTGTTAATGGATGGGTCGGGTCGGGTTTGGGTCGGGTCGAAAATAGTCCTACCCCTATTGACTTATTTAACCCGTTTTGACACATATTCATGTAATGTAAATCTAGTAACTCATACCCGACCCAACCCATACTCAACCCGACCCGCATTGCTAAAAGCCATTATTATTGTAGAAAAACTCAAACTCACTCTAAACTCTATGTTAAATGAATAAAACTTCAAATCAAATTTTAAAAAAAATTAAAAAAATAGTAAAAAAATAAAAAATGTAAAAAAACCCATAAATCAAATATTTTTAAAGAATTTCACCAATTAAATATATCTTTGTAAAAAACCTATAAATTGAGATGGGGTGGGGGTGAGCGGTGGAATGTCACAGTCACTGATAGGTCACCATCACTCATCGAGCTTGAGGATGATTCAAAGAAGAAAAACACGTTTTACAGTTGAGTTAAAAATGGGTCAAAATGGGTTGAAAATGACTCATACGTTCTATAGTTGAGTTGAAAATGGGTCACACATTCTGATCCATTTTCGACCCATTAAGATAGAACATGACTCACAAAATGGGTCCATGACCCATCTTGACGCTCCTAGTTTATTCTTAAAAATTCCACATCAGAATAGAAAGTTCAAAATCTATAGAGTGATCTGTCGAAAATTACACTTAAGTGATTGGTTTTGCACTGATGTGGTACTCAAGTAAGGACCGTACAGAAGTTATGACACTCTTAATTTCCATGTTGGACTTAAGTTTATTTTCAAAAATTCCATGTTAAATGAAAAATTGCTGAAAATGGCACTTAAGTGATTAGTTTCACACCCATGTGACACTTAAGTGAAGGCCATTCGAAAATTATGACATTTCTAGTATATTTATCTTCTAATAGATGCCTAGCTCTAGAAGGGATGGAAAAAATATATCTTTTTAGTTTGGTCTACATTTAAGTGACCGACATCAAAAGAGTGAAACCTCATGCCCATATATTGTATATTTTTAGGCGTTTATAGCTACAGAGCGTAAAGATATTTGGATGTGTACTCATCGTCTAGTTTTTTGGCTGTTCAGATGCACGTTTAATGTGGCACTTCATTTACTCTTACCACAACGAGGCATTGGATCAGGTGTGTATATAACCAAATGCTTTCAACCATTAAACTTACATCGAGGTCCATCTGTTTTACATATGAGAACCGTTGAGTGTATACGTTAAATTCCGCATAATAAATCTTCCCCGTATTGAGGACAAGATGGATGGCAGCCACTTTGCCACCAGACTGGTTGGCTTGAATTGCCGATGAGCTTGCACGTCAAAATCCTAACCACCCTGGAAATATAACATAAAATAGTCTCACCACCCCCAACACGTTTCATGATATATGAACCAACTAGGATTAAAAATGCTAAAGTGGGTACGCGCACTTTCTCACGGCATCCATGATCAAATATTTTTGCAGTCATATTAATAAACCGAAAAAAAAAAAGGCATCTAGATCATATGATTCAAACAGAAACCCCTGCTAAAAAAAGTCAATAAAGTATTGCTTATAAAAATATACTCTAAAAAACCTCCAACTTTAATTCTTATCCTAATTCTACATTTTATCTTATAAAATACCTTCAACTTTATATCATGTCCCAATTTTACCTCAAACCTTTTTTGTTCAATAAAAAATCCCCAACTTTAGGTCCAGTCCCAATTCTACACCAAATATTTCTTTTTTTGTATCATTAAAACCCTCAACTTTAAATCTAGTACCAATTCTATCCTAAACTTTTTCTCTTATAAAAAAATCCCAGCTTTAGGTCCAATTTCAATTTTACTCTAATTTTTGTGTCTCATAAAATATTACTAACTTTTATTTAAGTCTCAAATATGCTCTCCATTAACCCATTGTCAAAACTGCCCTTAGTTTGCACTTCTCAATCTCTCGTACTTGGGAATGTTCCATCTATCACAATCAGAGAGCTCACACTCGAAATGCTTAAATAGTTTGTGCTTGAAAGTTTTCCATTTCTTGATCATCAACGAGAAATTTCGGATAAAGGGTTAATGGGACATATTTGTGATTCAAGTAAAAGTTTGTGGTTTTTTTTTATGAGATTGTAAAAAAAATTGGGTAAAATTGGGATTGGACGGAAAAATTGGGACATGACCTAAAGTTCAGGGTCTTTCACAGAACAAAAAAAGTTTACGGTAGAATTGGTGTAGGAGCTAACATTAAGGATTTTTATGGGGAAAAAAAGTTTAAGGTAGAACTAAGGTTGGATCTGCTAGAAATTTTATATGAGACAAAATGTAAAATTGGGACAAAAATTAAAGTTTGAGATTTTTTAGGTTATTAGACCCCATTAATATATTTAAACTCTTAAACTTTTGTCGGATGCACTTAACCATATGTCATCATCCATGCATTTTATTTTTTCAATAAGAATATTTCAAAATTATTCATTGGCTTATTTACTTTCAATTGGAAAATTACCAAAATAGTTATAAACCTATTGCAATTTTTCCAATTTAATCTTCAACTTTTTTTTTTTTTGTCAATTTAGTTCTAAAAATTTTACATTTATGCCACTTTAATTCATCCATTCATATTTTAGCTGGGGCATTGATGTGGGCATTGGCTGATGCTGATGTGGTGATTTTTAATATTTTTAAATTTTTTTTTTTTTTTTTATTTTCTTTCCTTCTTCCTTTGGCCAATCCGACAATTGGCCAAGGCTAGGCCTCGTTGACCACTAGGGAGGGCAAGCCTCAGCCACCCCTTGCTCAGTGGCAACAAAGCATGATCTTGCTAGATCTAGGTGAGGGCAAGCCTCACCATGGTTAGGTGAGCTTGCCCTCATGCCCTTTTAGGGCTACAAGTGAGGTCCATTGGCAAGGCGTTGTCCTTCCCATTGATGGGCGAGGTCAAGCTCACCCAGCCATGGTGAGGTTTGCCTTGCCCAACGATGGTGAGGGCAAGCCTTTCCATTGGCCAGTCCAACGATCGACCGGAAGAAGATGGAAAGTAAAAGAAAAAAGAAAAAGAAATGAAAAATATATATTTAAAAATTGTGACATTGGCATTGGCCAAAAGGTTGCATGTCCACATTAACGCCAATTAGCCAAAATTAATTGAATGGATTGAATTGGCACAAATGCAAAAAATTTAGGACTGAATTAGCAAAAAATGAAAAAAAGGTTCATGACTAAATTGACATAATTATAATAGATTTAAGATTGTTTTGGTAATTTTGCCTGTTTTCGATTGTGCACATTAAAACCGCATACTTTCTTCCATTGATTTTGCACCATGCTGGAGGCAACATCTATGCAAGCTCCTAGTCCGGCGTCTCCCAAATTTAGGAATGGCTATTTTTCGCAAAACCAGCATCCAACCCTTTGGTCCTCAGCTTGTTGGCAAAGTGCCAGAGCGAGATGAAGGTGTCCTTGGGACTCCTGCACAAGTACACCAGCTTGCACCCAGAGTCCACGACCGACTGCATTAGTGAAGGGTAAGGCAAGTGAGTGGCAAGGAACCTCGAGGACGTGAGGGAGGCGAGGTCAAGGATCTCATGTCCGAAGTAGAGCTCGAGCTCCTAGAGGGGCACGGGGTTGTGGGGACTTTGGGTGAGGAGAGGTGGTGTTGCATCGAGCCCGAGTACTTGGCCGGTTCAAGAAACAGAGGAAGATGGCCTTAACCAGGTGGTGCCGGACTTGGGGGCGGTGATGAGGACTCCTGTGCATTGGGCTCACAGGTGGTCTTGGCAAGCGAGGGCGCCGTTCAGAGCTTTGGGCAACCTGGAGGCCTTGGCATTTCGGGAAGAAGTCATCACCTCACATGCACTTTGCTTGGGGAGGTTGAGGGGGTGTCGTGGTGGAGGAAGAGAGGGAGAATTGCAGAGTGAAGAAGGGTCACTGCATTTGCTTGAGGCTCGGCGAAGCGACAAAAAGGGGCTAGCTGATGGGGTCGGTGATGATGTTGAATAGAGAGGCTCATTGCATGAGAACACTCATATTGCCAAGTTACATTACTGCTCTTGAAGGATGTCGAAAGTCCGAAAAGGCTTTAGCTAACTTTCTTTTGCTTGGATATCGGGTGTTCCATAAGTTATTCAGCGTATCCATAGGTCTTACTCAGTCAAATTGATCCTCTTCAACGCGACATTCAGATATCTTATCGCATATTTACCTAAAAAGTTTGTGGAGATACTATCTATACTTCGTACGTCATCAGCAACTTACGCATAAGTAATAAACATGACCATGTTCAACAATTAAGCTCTTGATTTAGGACAATTGCCAAGGAAAGTCCGTGTAAGTTTCATGCCTCGACTCTGTCACTGTGCAACGTATGTATTCTCGAGTATATATGTAACGATTCAGGCTAGCAGGCACAAATAACAGACAATCCTCAAATTTGGCAACAATTATGCTAGTGCTAGCGTAGAACTCCAATAGAATAACCTTGAAAGTACTAAAACTTACTTTTAAGAAATCTGTTTATCAAGTAAATAAAATAGTTCATATACAAATACCCAGCAAAGGCCTTGAACATCACTGGGTAACACAAATTTGCAAATCGACAATTTTATGTCTTAACAATATTCTATTATACAGAGTTTGCGACCAATTATCTGTAGCTTTTTGTTTTTTTCTTTTTGCTGTGCAATCTTATTTCACCATTCAAAATACATGACTGCATATACCAACCAATGACAAGTTCATATGCCTTCTGATTCTGAGGCTCCGTTTGTTTCACGGAAAATAACTTTCAGGAAAATGTTTTCCGGATTTTCCGACGTTCGTTTCACGGAAAATAAATTCATTAGGGAAAACATTTTTCTTCATGGAAAATGTTTGCTCCAAGCACAAACATCACCACGCTACAGAGGATGAAATATCACCTGCACTCCGTGTTGCGGGCTGGCCGTGAGAAGTTGAATAGGCGAGTGGACGTATGCAGGGGAGAGAGAGAAAGTATAGCGCTGCAGAATCATCGAAAGAGTTATCTTCGCTTCTGCTATTGCGAAACTGAAACCCACACAAGTTCGCGGTCCCAAGCCAAAAGGGGTGAATGCCGCCAAGTTGTTGTCGGTGGCTTTAGCGACCCCTTCAGAGAATCTCTCCGGCTTGAAAAGCTGTGCATCATTGCCCCAGATTCGAGGGTCGTGGTGAAGCTTCAAATTTGGGATGTAAAGGCCAATGTTGGCAGGAAGAACAAGCTTCCCGAGCCTAGCTTTTGCACCAACTTTCCTAATGATACCAACAACTGGTGGATATAGTCGCAGAGACTCGTTTATGATCATTCCCATCTATAGCGAAGGGAGACCAAATTATATGCAATTCGTTTTGCCACGCAGAAATAACGACAATAAAGGAACATTTTAGAACTAAATGAGATGAATAGAAATTACCGTCTTCAGTTTTGCAATACCATCAGGATCCGGATCCTGACTTGTCAAACACTTTGAGCACTTCCTTTCTGGCTTCATCTTGCCAGTCTGGGTGAATTGCCAGGAGGAAGACAGTCCATGTAAGCATGGTATTTGAGGTATCGTGCCCAGCGATGTAGAAGGTCTTGCACTCATCAACGAGATCAGTGATAGTAATTCCTTGACTCTCATCGTCACTGCGAGAAGCCTTCACAAGCAATCCCAGAAAATCATTCCCCAAATCATCCAATTCTCCGGCTTTCACCTTCTCATCTCTTTTCCTAATTATCTCTAACACAGCATCACGTATTCCATTCTCAAGCTTTTCGGACTCAAGTTCATCGTTTGTCTTCCACAATTTACTGCAAAACGTAACCAAAACCCCTCATATTGACTCGGTTTACCAGAATGAACAGAAATTCTAATGCCTAATTATATTGTCAGGCAAGTTCTGTATACTTTTGGTTTAACATTCTGTTAACAACCAATCAATTAGCTTATCAGACTAATTAAACTAAAAAATGGAAAGAAGAGAAAGACTACCTCATTCCTGGAAACCTTATTTGGAAGAGGTTTCTAGACGCAATCACGGTCAGCTTCCTTAACATCTCGAAGATATTTCTTCCTTCCACATAGCTGCTCCCGAATGCAGTTCTGGAAATTACTTCTGACGTCAGAATCGTAAATTCTTGGTACACCTCAATCTCATCGCCGTGTAGATTTTTCCATCTCTCCAGCATCATGTGGACGCTATCTACCATTGCTTGAAGCATACTCTGCATTGGCACACATTTAATGAAATCAGTTCAATTCTTCAGTATGGGCCAACAATTTTCAAGCAACATCCTATTTGCAAATGCTCAGTCATTCATTGTATTCATTCATATCTCTACTGCAATCCATTTTTGGGGATCAAAGGCAACATCGGATAACATTTATCTGGGTGAACAATGAACATGTAAATTTTACCTTCAAGTTATCCCCATGAAAAGCATAATTCGCTAACTTACGGTGCTTCGCCCATTTCTCGCCTTCTGCTGTCACAAGCCCATCCCCCATAAGCTTCTTGAGAAACCCTTCCGTTTCAGGTTTCGGAAAGGCCTTGTCTTTATTGTTCAACACCTCTTTGATCAGCTCAGGCTCTGTCACGATCAGCCGAGGCTGAGGGCCATACCAACCCAGATAATTTGCCCCTACAACACCCACAAATCCAAAACCACGTAAAATTAAACAGATTCGAAACCCGATAACGAACATTCGGCTGCTTTTCACAAACTCACCGTATGTTCTAGTCCAAGTGGCGATGTGAGGCTGGATGCGAGGGAAGATGTCGTGAGAAAGGTTCAAGGGTCTGCCCGAAGCTTCATTCTTGAATCGGAGGATCTCCTGGGTGTTTCCATAGAAGAGCTTGTAAGGAGGGCCTCTGATTCCTTGTGAGGCCATCATCTTCTGGATGCGGATCGGGGTCCACCATAGCTTGTAGAGAGCGACGGCGAGAGCTGAGAAGAGGAGTAGAAACAGAGAGGTACACAGCAGGATCATGGCGTCTCCCAGAGAATCGGAGAGTGAAACCAGCTTCTGGGTTTGTGAAGTCAACGAAGCTCCTGAACTCCTCCTTCGACCTCAAATTCGAAGTTTGTTGGCTCCATCTTCATTTTCAAATTATTTATTGATTTGTTTGTTTATCTACTTCAGCATCTGTTTTTGTATCGTTGGAATCTTCTGCGCTTGGTGGCGGACAAAAAGAGCTTCGTTCTGATCTTCATTACAAGTGGGATTTATGTATCTGTAATGTCCTTCATATACACGCGCACGAATGTGCGTCATGTTTATTTAAGCTACAAATCAGGCTTTACTTGATGTTTATTTAGAAACACTTGAGGGGAAAACGTTTGGAGAAATGTAGAAAAAGTTTAGGCAAAGGGATTTTTTCTAAGATGCAAATAGCATTTGGGAAAGTGTATTTAAAAACACATTGTAAAGCAATTTTTAATGTATATGACATTTAAAAAAAAACATGTACTTTGCAAAGGGTTTTTTTTCGGTTTTTTTTTTTAAATTTCATGAACATTTGTCATTGTTAGATTTGGTGCTAGCTAGTTGCTAGAGAGCCAAATCTAACTGTCGAGATGGCATTGCCTAAGATCACGTGAGACTAGGTGAGGGGTTCTAAGGTCCGTGACCTCAAGCTTCGTTGCTTGGGTCAGGCAACCCCCAAGTGATGGTTGCCAATATCACATGACCCTCACTTGATATTTGTCAGTCTTCGTCCAGCTCCTTCGTGCAAATTTTAGGGGAGACGAAAAGTGCAAAAGTGGAATAAAAAAATTATTAAATTCAAAATTTGTATTATGAGAATACTAGAATTTCAAAGCACATTGGACTTATTTTGGACCAAAAGCCCTTTTTAGAAACACAATTATATGGTACTTGCATTTGTAATAGGCTTTGAACATCTAAAGGGCTTTGAGAAAGTGTTCCCAATCGCATCTAGCTTTTACAAGTGAATTTCACCTAAAATTTGTTCATTACAACATGACGGTCGCAGTTAACGATTTAATTTAGATATAATCCAATGATCTTTATTATTCAACATTTCTTGAAAATTGCGAAGTAGGTTCATAAAAGTACAAATTGCTTTTGCTTCTGGACAAAGAGACGATGACACCAATTATCTCAACAATTAGCGATTTTCCTCATTTATAACGCGAGCTTAACCTATGTGAAATGATCCGCTGCCACTAGAAGCCGCGGTAAGTGCTTGACACGGAGGATCGCATGAAAATAGCACTCTACTGACAATTCATTTGGAAAGACCGCACAAACCCAGAAGCTGCAGTCGTATAATGGAGTGCGCATCGATTTTGGGCATTCCTTCTCTGTGGTTCGTTTTCGAAGTAAAGATGATCTGACCAGAGTTTTCAGCAGCCTTGGGAAGGTGTTGAGTCCCTGTTCAATTGTGGGGCTGTGGGACGCAGGAAGGATCGCTGGCCGGAGCTTCAAGCGAGGGAGGATGATTCAACCGGATGTGCCTCCCGCGGCGGTGCTGCTGGTGGAAATTCAACCATCGAGAGGTGTCAGACAGGACAGAGCCCCAACCGGAAACGAGTTGCAGACGCTGGGAAAGCTGAGGTCGATGATGGGTGCAGCGAATGGATGCTCGTTCTGCCCAGAAAGAGTGAAAACCTCCAACTATTTCAATGAAGGGTCGTGCGGCGAATGGATGGAGCTCGGGACCAGAGAGACGATGGTCGTGAACGAGGGACTAGCTGCAACCGCTCTCATGGTCTCTCCTGGTCTATAGACCATGTATATCGATACTGTCTTAACCATTAATTATGCGGTTCCATCATGGAGCCCAAAGTGATCAATGGTTGAAACTTGAAATGAACTTGGCTTATATGATCTGTGGATTAGGTTAAATAAGTCGACTGAAGTTGATAATTCTTGTCATCCAAACAGTGGTCATCAGACATTCATTCTTTGCCTTGTCCAATATTTGTACTTCCAGAATGTTGCATTTATTCGGTAAGAAGTATGGTGCATCATTCTTAAGTTCCACTAGACATGACCATGCACACATCAAAGGTACGTGCCTAACTACCGAAAAGGAAATGGCTGCGTACGAGAACCAGGAGTCAAGAATTCACACCGTGAAGAGTCTTGGCAAACCAAATACACTAAACACTAGGAATAATACTTTCGAAATTAAGAGAAAGACAACTTGATACCTTTGTAAATATTACATGCCTTTGGAACCAAGAAGGCATCCATGCACATTTGCGACTGAACATCATTGCGATGACGAGCTACTGCTGCAGAGGATGAAATCTGATTTGCAGTCCATGTTGAGGGCGGGTCGTAAGGAGCTGACCTGGGCAGTGGACATATGCCGGGGACAGATCGAAGGTGTACCGCTGGAGGATCATCGAAAGGGCAACTTTCGCTTCGGTTGTCACAAAGCTCATCCCGACGCAAGATCGAGGTCCGAAGCCAAAGGGGATGAACACAACTGCGTTGTTGTTGGTAGCCTTAGCTATGCCTTCTGAGAATCGCTCCGGCTTGAATTGATTTGCATCTTCACCCCATATTTCAGGGTCATGGTGAAGCTTAAGGGTTGGTATAAAGATCTGAGTATTAGCAGCAAGAACAAGCTTCCCTAACCTCAGTGTCTTGCCAACGTTTCGAGTCAAGCCGACTACTGGGGGGTACAACCGCAGAGTTTCATTCATGATCATGCCAATCTGCACATGATAAAGGAAAAATCATTACTTAGGCTCCATGTCTAACTCACAATTCGAGTGAATCGAAAAAAAGCTGACCAAGACCAAGACTCGAGTCGTTTTCTGTACCTTCTTTAGTTTTCCTAGTCCATCGGAGTCGGGGTCTTTATTCCCAAATACATTAAGAACCTCCCTTCTTGCTTCCTCTTGCCATTCTGGATAAATCGCTAGGAGGAATAACATCCATGCCATCATTGAGTTGGCGGTTTCTTGTCCGGCGATGTAGAATGTCTTGCACTCATCCACCAGATTATCTACCGTAATATTTCTGCTCTTGTCCCCATCGTGCAAAGCCTTCACAAGTTGTCCTAGGAAATCGTCCCCAAAGCCATCTACTTCACCGGCCATCACCTTCTTCTCTCTTCTCTTGATCATCTGTATGATGGAATCGCGTATGCCTTTCTCAAGTTTCTCCGCTTTGACTTCATCCGCTGTCTTCCAAAGCTTACTGCCAGCAGGATCCAGAACAAATTCCCAGTAAGTTAGGCCTAATTGAAACTCTGATTATGAGATATGAAATGTCCTAGTCTATTAAGGCTTGAAGTTTGTGTTTGCACAATGGGCAAAGCGGTTGCCTGACCATCATCAGAAATTTGCAGCTTGCTAAGTGTGATCTTACATCAGAAATTTGAGAGATAAGAATGGTTATCGAAAAACAGTGTATCTCCTGTGAATGCATTTACTTAACTGGAAAATTTGATCAGAATAATCAAGTTCAGATGTCTAAAATTTATTCTAAAAGTGATAGTGACTGTACTTTTCCAGCTTCTACATCCTAAAAACACGGTCGAAACAAAATTTTCCTAGAAAAAATTCGCAATACCTTATTCCTGGTAACCTTATATTGAAAGCATTTTTCGATGTTAGCATAGCCAATCCTGTCAACATCTGAAAAATGTTCCTCCCCTCGACATAGCTGCTCCCAAACGCAGTTCTTGAAATTACTTCGGATGTCAATAACTTAAACTCTCCGAACACCTCGATCTCTTTCCCTTCTTGATTCTTCCATTTTTCCAGCATTGTGTGAACACTCTCCACCATTGCCGGTGCCATATTCTGCAATTTCAATCCCCCAAAAAATGATTAGTAAAAACCTCAAATTAGACAATTCTCTTTTCCAAACGAGCTCATGTACCTTCAAACTTTCCCCATGGAAAGCATGGTTGGCAAGTTTACGCTGCTTCGCCCATTTCTTGCCATCGCCTGTGCTCACGAGCCCATCTCCTAGAAGCTTCTTGGCGAAGCCCTTAGTTCCTGTTTTCGGGTATGTTTTCTCTCTATTAAGCAGCACCTCCTTAATAAGCTCTGGCTCTGTGATGACCAGTTGAGCTTGAGGTCCGTGCCAATTCAGGAAATTCCTCCCTACATAGTTGCACAACAGTTCAATATTAAAGTGCCACGACACTGATGAAACTGAAGTCTAGTTTCTCAGCAATTACCGTATGTCTCTATCCATTTGTTCACTTGAGGCTGAATCTTAGGGAATATGTCGTGAGAGAGATTGCTCATGGGCGTGTTCCTGACTTCCATCTTCATCTTGATTGTCTCCTTGGTGCTTCCATGGAGGAACCTGTAAGGAGGGCCCGTGATCCCTTGTTGGGCCATCATCCTCTGTATCCTGAGCGGCTTCCACCATAGCTTGTGCAAGAGCTCGGCAATAGACCAGAGAAGAAGGAACAGAAACAGAGAGCTGAGGAAGATGACCGATTGCATGGTTCTACCAGGGGATCAAACGACAAAAGGAAACGAGAACTGTGAAAAATTATGATGCTGGGTTTCTCTTATGAAATGAAAACGTTCGGTTTGATATAGGTATTTATTGCGTCTTTCGGAGGTATCTGTGAGCCGGCCGGCGCCATGGTCAAAATTAAACAAACCTTTGTTGCAATGATGTCGGAAAGTTCTTTCGGTCCTCGTTTGACATTTTGGCTCCATTTCAAGGGAAACGTGGGATAGGTACGAACCGATAAACGTCATCCGTGACTCTCTAGGCGATCTGGAATTTTCCAAATCAACCCGGAAAAGGAAGAGCACTAGCAGCCGACTCTCGGGCGATCCGGATGCATGTCTATCCAATTCGCTAAAGCCATATGAATCGTGTGATTCCCAAGGAGACCCACGACCGGCAGTAGTCGTGATGAACAAGGTGTGCATGCGCCCCGGTTCTCCTGCAAGCCGACAACACAAGTTGGCCCTTCAGATGCGCGAAATCTGTCCAAATTCCCTTCCCAGAGCCAAAATTTACTGAGAATTCGATGAACAGAGAATTCGTGAGACTTTTCAATTAGAAACAGAGGACTCAATTTGACCCGAGCTGTTCTGGTCGTCTTCTCGACGCCGGAACTGTTTCTTAGCAAGTAATCTCGCATACATAGATCGATGAGGAATTCAAGGACCAAACGCGTGTAGGACGCAATCATGAGCATGGGCATGACACCGGGCGTGACGAGGAAACACCAATGCCATCTGTCGCTCGCTTTCATCTCTTTTTCATGCTTCGTTTGAAAAAGTCCTTGTTCAACACAATCTTCATCGCCAGATCCAAAAGCAAATTTGGGCTTCCGTTTCCGTTGCTTCGTCGCCCCACCACACGGGGTATAAAAGTAGCCTAGCCGCCACATGGTCGGTCAAATCAGGAGGATACCTTAGTGGGCCTACTTCCAGAAAAAAGCATTAACTTTACCTTGAGTTACAACCGTGGCCAAACTACTTGTTATCCCATAAAAAATCATCGACTTTCATTTAAATTCCAAATCTGATCCCATTAACTTGAAAACTTAATTGTGCAACGTGATTATTCCAACTAAACAATAGATTCACTCGCTTGTTAGTTGGATTTAAAGCACTATTCATTAGGAGTGTCAAAAACCAAACCGAACCGAAAACTGAATCGAAATTGAACCGAAATTTCATGCGCGTCGCGATCTCCTTGAAGTGAGGTAGACCACATAGGGGTTTGACTGGATTATTAAACACAAACTTAAGCCTAAGCTGGACTTTCCCAAGTCAATACCAATTTACAACTAAGAGTGTCGAAAACCAAACCGAACCGAAAACTGAACTGAAATCGAACTGAAATTTCATGCGTGTCGCGATCTCCCTGAAGCGAGGTAGACCACATAGGGGTTTGACTAATGGATTATTAAATACAAGCTTAAGCCTAACTTGGACTTTCCGAAGCCCATGCCAATTTACAACTAGGTTCAACTTCTTAACATACAAATCATTTTCATTCAAAGTTACCACTAATTAATTTTTAGTGGGTCGACTAGAAACCCAATTAAAATATCAAGAGAAATATTTTATTCCTACAATTCATTTTCAATAATTTTCTGTTATAGTAGATTTTCCTAATGCCCTTTTGATATTTTTTTTTCAAGAAAAAATATTTGGCAAACAACTTAAATCCATTTTATTACATCCTAAAATGTGAGATGACCATGTGTGTGCGTGTCTTCTCTTTAGTGTACGTGTCTGCATTCGAGAAGAAGAGCCCGTGGCGCTCCGTGAAGACCCCAAGTTTGCTCTCCAGTGTGCAGAACGTTGCCTCCAGAGGAGTCCTCCAAGTGCCCAACGTTCCAAGACCTCGAAGACCCCCTTACATGATTTTTCTTCTCCTGGAAGTAGCGGAGTGGCTCTCAGTAGCTTCGGGGCACAGCAAAATCGTCCACGTTGGCTTGACCCGTCGCGGGATGGGGCAGCGGGTTTGTCGTTGTTGACTCGACAAGGCTGCGAGCAATGGCAGCGGTGACGGCAGCGACACCACGGAAGGCGGTGCGGCAATGAGATGTCTCCGCCAAGGCTTGGCCGAGAGCTCGCTCTCTCACTTTCTCACGTGTGTCTCTCTATCTTGTTCTGAGAATTGTAATTTTTGCCGTCCTCTGCTCTCACTCACCTTCTCTCCTTTTTCTCCCAAACCTATCTCCTCCATTTGTCTATTGTCAGCCTGCTTTTATAGTGTCCGACCCTGCACTTCAAAAGAGGAAATATGAATATACGAAAGAAAGCCACCTACCGACTTCCCTCTTTTGTGAGGATCCATCTTTTTTCTTTCCATTGCATGCATTGCTCCATGTCTCCTCATTGAAGAATATTCTTATAAACATTTCTTCCCATCCATGAATAATGTTAATCCTTTCTTGCCCTTTTTCAGCAAAAATTCTTTTCCCCGTTGGATCGTGCAAGACGAATATTCTCTATCGATTTTATTTCTTTAGACTGAATATCAACTCACGGGAAAATTGCCAAAAAAGTCATAAACCTATTGCAGTTGTACCAATTCAGTCCTAAACCTTTTTTTGATCGATTCAGTCTTAAACCTTTTGCGATTGTGCCAATTTAGTCCATCCGGCCAAATTTGGCCGGCCAAAGCTAACGTGGACGCCGGCCGGTACCGGCAACAATATTTTAATTATTTTCTGAATTTTTTATTGTTTTTATTTTATTTTTCTGTTTTCTTTTCTTTTCTTTTTTTTCTCTTCCTCCCCTTCCCCCATCGGCGGCAGTGGCCGTGAAGCCCTCGCCGGCGGCCAGCGAGGGTCGTGACCCCCCGTCAGACCGGCCACCCTTGCCAGCGACCTTGCCATGGCCAGTCGGTCGCGGGGGCGGCGGTCTCGCCTGCGGCTGGCGAGGCCATGGCCACGCTAGCCGCGGGCAAGGCCGCCTCGCTTGCGGCTAGGCCATGGCGAGGCCGGCCTCGCTCAGATCTAGGTGAAGCCCCCTCGCCGCAGCCCCCAGGCCTCGCCCAAGTCTGGGCAAGGGTTGCGGTCCCTAGCGGCCTCGCCCAGACTTGGGCAAGGCCAGCCTCACCACGGCCCCCAGGCCTCCCCGGTGCAGGCAAGGCCGCCGGTGAGGGTCGTTGGGGCTACGACCCTCACCGCGGCCCCCAGGTCTGGGTGAGGTTGCAGGCGAGGGCTTCATGGCCCTCGCGCAATGGCCGGCAGCCTCATCAAAGCTAGCCAGTGGGGGGGGAGGGGAGGAAGAGAGAAAAAGAAAAAGAAAAAACAGAAAAATTAAAAAAACAATAAAAATTGCGGAAAATAATAAAAATCAAAAAATAATAAAAATATTGTTGCCAGCGTCGGCCGGTGTCCACGTCAATTTCGGCCGGCCAAATTTGGCCGGATGGACTAAATTGACACAATCGCAAAAGGTTTATGATTGAATCGGTAAAAAAAAAGGTTTATGACTGAATTGGCATAACTGTAATAGGTTTAAGACTTTTTTGGCAATTCTCCCATCAACTCACAGATTGATCGAACATTACCAAAAAATTCAAGATCGAAATAGAATTTCTTTGTATTCCAAATCTTGCTAAAATGATCTCGCAATATTTCTACCTCACACTTGCCCTCACTAAAGATATATGAATATACGAATAATTCACCGCCATACCATCAAATACTAGAAGTAATATGAATCTTTTCCGAAATCTACCTATCTTGCAATTTGTAAAATTGAAGCTCATTCGTCGCCGGTCCAATGCAAATGCCATAAAAAATAAATATTCTCAAAACTATATGTTATGCAATTTAATTCCAATATTTTTATTTAGGAATTAAAAATTAATCCCTAATTTTTATGTAATAAATGAATGACTAAATTGTCAAAATTTAGATGTCAACAATGCATTTTCGGTTCGATTTGATTAATTGAAAAATAACCATTAACTTTCCTATTCAATTCGATTTTCGGTTTGATTTGGTTAACCGGATACAATTGAAATTCTCAATAAAAATTGAACAATTAACTTAAAATCTCTCTTTTTTCTCATCTCTTCTTCACTTTGAACCCAACTGAACCCAATTGAACCCAACCGAACCGTTTACACCCCCACTATTCATGATCTTCTTTTATTAGCCACAACTTGAAGATCAATAGTGAAGCTGTGTATAGTCTTCACCAGCAAGTAAAAAATATCACCAAATTGAATCTATTTGGGCATCCTCCATCGTTTCGTACTAATCTGAACTTGTGAACCACCACTATCGAGAGATGTTGGGATGAGATCCACCAAACTCACAATTAGAACCTTTTTTCCTAAAAAAGCCCAGGTCCTCCCCGAAACTTCAAATGGACATTCATCAATTGATCTCATTTAATATATTGGGCTCTAATGATGGAATTTAATAAATTGATTTTGTTGGGAGTATATTGAAGAAATTCTAAAGTTGCGCTCTACCAAGGTGCTTGTGACAAACTCCAAGACCTCAAGCTTTGGTTAATGAGGGCTTGAGTAAAAATTAGTGACTTTTAGTGAGACCAAAAAAATAATTCGGGCTAGAATTATCACTCAAGGTAAAGTTTGTGCTTTTTTTCTTCTTCTTTTTTCTGAATTAGCCCTACCTCGGTGGGAATTGAACCCCGAATCTAATAGTTGTTAGAATGATACAAAATAGACTTGGTGAATGATTTGATGATCCATTAGGTCCATTAGGATCGAAACATAAATTGCTCAATTGAACACGATCCATCAGATAATTATTTTTTCAAGAAACTCGAAACATGTCATGCCCCCGACCCTCAAGAACACAACAATCTCCTTTTTCACTTGAGGTCAGAAGAGTGCGACATCCCAAGACGTGTTGCTGACTATTCTTTTTATCAGATAAATATGCGCATGCGAAAGCAATTAATAAACCCTGGTCAAACATCATCAATAGGGATAGTCAAAAAACATAGACAATTCAAAACGATCTCATTAAAGGGGTACTCGTACAATCCTATTCGTGGGTACTATTCCCACAATCAAAATACATAAAGGCAAAAAGGGTTGATCTACTTCCTCCCTTATCCTTAAGGTTCGAGGTCTATTCAGTCCAAAAATCCACGGCTAGGCACATCCCCTAAGGACCTAAAAATGGTTAAATAATAACTAGTGAGATAAAATCTTAGTAAGTTCGAGCGCTAAGCCTCGGCTAGGGTACCAATCCACCTCAGAGGTACCTAACAAGCATGGTTCTCATAATAATAACAACCAATAATTAAACAGTCCAACCACAAACAGCCTTATCTCGCGACTACACATACTCTGCATGATATTAGTTATACGGCCATACAAAGGCAAACAAATAATCACATAATTAGAACACCGTTCATATAATGTTCCATGCACATAGCAGTCAGGCGTATTTCAATTATGTGTCTCCCCGTGTCAACACGCTTCAGGACTCTTCCTTTTTCCCCATGTCATACGTATCAAGGCACAACCGCCTCTACCTCTCCGTGTACCACGCTTCAGGGCTCTATTATTTTCCTAGCGTAAACATGCATTAAGGCACAACCACCACTACCTCCCCGCATACAACGCATTAAGGCTCTATCCTTTTCCCCGCGTACCACGCATCAGGGCTTTGTCATTTTCCCTACGTAAACACGCATTAGGGCCATGCTCTACTATCTCCTCGCGTAACACACGCTTCAAGGTTCTAATCTTTTTCCTGCGTAAACACGCATTAGAGCCGCCCTCCACTATTTCCCTGTGTAACACACGCATTAGGGCTCTAACTTTTTCCCCACGTAAACACGCATTAGGGCCACCCTCCACCTCGTGTCACACATGCCTCAGGGCAAGTGGACTCGTAAGCACACATCTTAATCCACGCAAGACATGCATGAGATCCACATATGAAGTAGTAAATGTTCCACATATTATCCATGAACCCCACATTGTGATAATCCAATAATCAACCAATTTCGTAAGGAAATACTACATAATTCCCGGAATATACGTGCTTTAATCAATAAGGCATAAACATGCAATCAGCAAATCAGTCAATTGTTGTAAACAATAATCGTCTCACAATAATGCGACGATTGATAATTCCTGTAAATTACTATTTACCACAATTACTTATCAAAAAGTAATTAATCCAAACATGGGGAATTATCCTAATTAATAATTATTAAATACAATAATTATCAGCAATATAATTTATAATAAAACAATATTATATTAATTTCGGAATAAAAAAATATAATATAATAAAATAAACACATAATTAACTAAAATTGCCATTAGTCTCTAATTAACCCCACTAATCCTGATTAGCCAAAATAACCATAACTAACCACCCAATCTCAATTAACCTAACTAAACTAACCCTAAATGCGATTAATACACTAAACGAGGATTTAGGGTCGAAACTTATCATTTAATGATGGCAAAGGCATGGCCGCGATAGGGACGGTGAGGCGGTCGCACGGGCACCTTTGGGGTCTTGGGATGGACGACACGGCGGCTGGATCTTGGCTGGAGACCCGCTGTCCGCGCGGCCAAAGGAGGAACCGAGGAAGGAAAAGGCGTCCAGCAGCTCGGGTCCAGCTGGGGACGGTTCTCTGGTCGGTTGGGGGACGTCGGATGGCGATCAGGGCGGCGGCCGGAGGCTGGAACAGCAGTGGTTCCTGGTTGGCTGGGACGGCAGCTGGGGTCGTTGGGAATAGCAGCAGCAAGCCGACGAAGTGGCGGCTGGGATGGTGGCGGTCGGCTCCGACCAAGACAGGAAGAAGAGGAGAAGCAGCAGAAAGCCGCGGCTGTCGGGGCTCAACAGATGGTGGTCCTAGGCGGCACGGCGACCAGCAGATGGAGGCACGGCAGCGGCTGAACAGGGGCGACACAGTTGTCGCGGCGACGAACGGAGGAGGAGGAGAGGAGAACAGGAGCTAGACGAGGCCGGTTCGGCTTGAGACTGGCGGACGGCGACTCGCAGACGACCGAGCACCAAGCAGGGGTGGTGGCGGAGCCGTGGTGGTGGTTGGTGAGGCGGCGGTGCAGACTCAGCAGTAGTAGCGGCTCCGTTTCCGGTTGGGCAGAAAACCGAAAGAGAAGAAGAAAATAGAATAAGGGGGCAGCAGTGGTCGCTCGAGCAGGCTAGCGAGAGAGAGAGAGGATGGTTTGAAAAGTCAAACCATCAGGGGGAAAGGGGGAAAGGACAGCAGAGGAGGAGAGGGGGGGGCAGGCGGCAAAAGAAGAAAAATGCAAAGGGAAGGGATGTGAGAGAGAAAAGGGGGCACGTGAGAGAGAAGGGGGAGAGGGAAGGAAAATGGCGGGGTTTTGGGCCCGAATTTTGGCTCGGCGGTCCTACATCCGATGTTTCCAAGTAACCGAAAATTTTGGAAAATAATGAGGCCAAAGTCTAATAATTAATCGCCATGTCTAAGAGTCCGATATTTGAATTTGGATTAAAAATCACAGACAAGTTAATCAATCGCAACTTTAATGGATCTCGGATTAACAAGCAGCTTTTAGGACTCACACGTGTCCACGAGTCCTCAGTAGCATTTTCCCTTCGGTTAATAACTCACCAATTTAGAGCGAGACTTGGCTAATAGCGAATTGACGAAATATTCATAATTAAAACCCAAAAATAGTTCGGGAAATTTTAAGACGTCACAAAACGGACATCCAATGAATACATAAGTAATCCAAAACACAACTCATCTAATCCGTTACATTAAATATGGGTCGATCCGACCCATCTATGACCCGGAACACATCTTTGAATTAAAATAAAACTTTAATATGTTTTTCATGAAACTAGAACCACAAGCTCACAAAGGCATTAAAATTAGTCTCTGTACGTTATTATCTCCGCATTAACTGGACCACATATGCTGATGAACGAGCTATAAAGGATGAAAAACAACTTGAAGTCCGTGTAGGGGGCGAGTCGTGAGGATTTGAGCTGGACTGTGGACGTAACCAGGAGACAATTCGAAAGCGTAGCGCTGCAGAATCATCGAGAGGACGATTTTCACCTCATTTGTGGCAAAGTTCATTCCCACGCACATTCGAGGCCCAAAACCAAAGGGAAGGAATGCGACCGGGTTGTTGTTGGTGGCTTTAGGGACGCCTTCTGAGAACCGCTCCGGTCTGAAGAGGTGCACATCTTCTCCCCAGATTTCGGGGTCATGGTGAAGCTTGAGGTTTGCTACGAAGACTTGAATGTTAGGAGGAAGAACAAGTTTCCCTAGGCTTTGTTGCTGGTCGACTTCTCGAGAGAACCCGATCACAGGAGGGTATAAACGGAGCGCTTCGTTCATGATCATGCCCATCTGCACGCGAGGGAAGACATCAGTTGACAACACGAACAACTCAGAATTTAGAAGGACTATTTCATTGTTTCGCTCCCAAAAAAAACAATTCTTTCCCGACCTTGGGGTGCGTGTGTCTATATATGTGTGTATGTGCATGTGACGTGCGCGTGAAAGAGTGTCAAGTGTCAAAAAATTGTTGTTAATTACCAGTTACGTAATTTCTTAGGAACTTATTTGTAACTTACAACATTTTTATGAAATCATCAATTTTTTTTTATCTTTAACTAAATTTTATTTGTCTGTCTTACTAATTATTCAAAATTTTCAATTTCTATACGAATTCATTAATTTTAACTTAATTGACCCATCGATTATTTCTGATTAAATTACAAACTAGTTTTGGATTGTAAACTCTCATTTGAGTCGTATGATTGATTTTTTTTTTTTTTTTTTTTTTTTATGAATTTATCTTATCGTTTACTGACTTTTATTTGTTTCTCTTACAAACACCTTGTAATTATCGACTCTTATATGAAGTTACCGAGTTTAATTTTGTAACTTACCATTTTAGCCCCATTGAATTACCAATTTTATTTACCAAGTCTCATTTAAGTTGCTCACCTTCATTTACTTTATCTCCAATTTATCTACTGAGTTATGAATTTTTATTTGCCTTACTTATCAACTTATTAAATTTACAAACTTTTTAAAGAAATTACCAACCTTAACTGGAGTGCTTACCAAAAGTTCCTCCTTTTCATTATAAATCATCCACTTGCCCCGAACGTAATTATATTTTAAGACAATTCAAAGCATTGGTAAGCTATGCAACAAAAGGACCTGCTTGTTTACATTTTTCTACATTTCCTGCCAAAATTTGAAATATTGTTCAAAATTTAAGAATTATGAAAAATTATGTATGATTTTCCGTGTCAACATTTGGGTGTCATGAAAATTCTAGGAGCTCTGAATTTAAACAAGGCAATATGTTAAGGTGCAAGATTTAGATTATTTAAGTAAAGAGTAAAAAGCAAAAATCAATCCATACAGATCAAAAAGTTGCTAAGTTAGTGCAAGAATTGCTAATTCGCAAACTATAAAAGCAGTCAATACTTTCATAAAAGTGTTGGTAAGTTACATAAAACTTACTTTTTTTATTTACTTATTTTTTATGAACAATTTTTTTACAGTTACCAATGGTTGAGCGTCAATGTTTACGTATAAGGGCGTTCCTCTAACTGAGTTGCAAACGGTATATAATTCTGGTAATGTAGAGCATCAACGAGTGTTGAATTTTGGACTTTAAGTAACTAGAAATACCAATATGTTGTTAGGAGGATAATTTCTAGTCTACCAAATCAATCAAGACGAAGAGCAGTTCGATTCTTCATACCGTCTTCAACTTGGCGATTCCATCGGAGGCAGGGTCTTCATTCTCGATTACATCAAGAACCTCCTTCCTTGCCTCCTCTTGCCAATCAGAATGAACCGCCAGGAGGAACATGACCCACGTCAGCATTCCGGTGGTGGTTTCTTGCGCGGCGAAGTAGAATGTCTTGCACTCGTCCACCAGATCGTCGACCGTGATTCTCTTGCTCTCGTCCTCATCATGATAAGCCTTCACAAGCTGCCCTAGGAAATCATTCCCATAGTCATCTGCTTCCCCAGCCATCACCTTCTCCTCTCGTTTCTTGGCGATCCCCAAGATCGCATCGTGCACACCTGTCTCAAGTTTCTCGGCCTCGATTTCATCTGCCGTCTTCCAAATCTTGCTGTGCCCAGATTCAACAAGAAATGCCTTGTGAATCTAAATTCTAAGAATGATTTTCTGACTAATGTGTGTTCAAGTCTCCATTTAGTTTACTAGTGTTGAAAATTGTTGATCAATTTTTGACATGAAAATCTCTAGTCCAATCTAGATTGCTCTAGGTGATGTGAGGAACAAACAAAGAGAAGTGCAGAAGTATCCTACAAAAGAATCTAATTCTTGGGCGGCTTTGGGAGTGTCTGGAGTCCACTAAAGCTTGAGCAGAAAAATCCATTATAATTATCTCTGCGACAAGGACGAGTGCTGCCATGTAATTCGTTGGAAATTATTTATAAATAGGCTAGGAATTATTTATGAAGAGTGTGAGGTTTAGAGCTTCACCAGTGCCGTGGGGAGCAGGAACTAAAATTCCATATTATATAGCTCCTCCACCAACCCCTACTTTAACTATTGTAATGCCACTTCTATAAACTAATCAGACGATCTTTGTCTCATGAAACTTTGCCTATGTCCCTTGAAATATCTTGTCCCCTTGTCCATCCTCTACACGATATATTCTATAATTTCACATTACTAATAAGAAACTATCATCGACAACAAAATCATGCTTAGAGCACTCCAAATTTTTAACAGTTAGTTAGCTGCATTTACTTTTGTGGTGGACTAGTTTGTGCCTGAGGTGGATTACTAGCTAGCTTCTTGACATCATTACAATTTACTACACCTTGGGGTCAGAAATATTTGGACTTGAATCAGGGCAATCATATTCCGTGAATATGAGAAGTTCATGCGAGTCTCATGTGAATCCCACAAAAATCAATAAAAATCAATGATTGTGATTATTTATCATCCTAGGATAATTGTACATGTAAATTTTTTTCTTGATTTTTTAAAACATGATTGGCATAGTCTATTTGACCAGGATAAAATGGAACCACGGAGACTTCCGTACTCTTTTTTTTTTTTCCTTCCCCTAGCTTTTGTACATCCCAAAAATAAGTGAATTTTTCGTAGGAAGGAATAAAAAGGGATACCTCATTCCCGGGAACCTCATGCTATAATTATTCTTGCTCAATAACAAACCCAAGTTTGTCAACATCTCGAAGATGTTTCTCCCTTCAGCGTAGCTACTCCCAAATGCTGTCCTCGAAATTACTTCGGATGTCGATATCTTGAATTCTTCATACACATCAATCTCTTTGCCTTCCTGTTGCTTCCATTTCTCAAGCATAATATGAACACTCTCCACCATTACCGGAACCATGTTCTGCACTTCAGTTAGTTCCGTAAATTCGTAGTCTGAATCTCGACTAAGCAATGGTTTTCCCTTTCGTATAACAAGATTGCATGAAATTCTTTTTTGCATTTGTTAAGTAGAACAAACTCGATTGCAGCACTTTAACGTCTCAGACCTAATTACCTTCAGGCTTTCCCCGTGGAAAGTGTGATTGGCGAGTCTACGCTGCTTCGCCCATTTCACCCCATCTCTCGTCGTCACGAGCCCATCTCCTAAAAGCTTCTTGGTGAAGTCCGTGAAGTCTTCTTTCCGATACGTCTTGTCTCTGTTGCCTAGCACCTCCTTAACCAGCTCCGGTTCCGAGATGATCAGTTGAGCTTGAGTCCCGTACCAACTTAGGTAATTCCTCCCTACAAAAATTTTTGCACCAAAATTGATCAAACTAAAGTCAGATCGAAATCCGGGCTATGCTTAGTGCAACATTACAGCTAAAGATTATAGTTTCCATTACCGTATGTGTTGATCCATGTGTTAATATAAGGTTGAACCTTGGGGAGTATGTCATGAGAGAGATTGTCCATGGGCGTGCTCCTGGCTTCCATGATCATCTTCATTGTTTCCTTGGTGCTTCCATGGATGAATCTGTAAGGGGGGCCTTTGATTCCCTGACGGGCCATCATCCTCTGTACCCTGAGCGGATTCCACCATAACTTTCGTGCAAGCTCGGCGAGAGACCATAAAATTAGAAGCAAAAATAAGAAGCTCAATGCCATCGCAATGCTAATTCCCATCGTCTTCCAAGATTGAGAGAAATTATTCCCAGGCTGGTGGAGTGAAATAATACAGCTAATGGTCGTTCGGGGCCGTTGTCATTGTATGGAAGGATCTTCCGCTCGTCGAATACGACAACCTTTATGACTTTGATACGAGACATGAAGTAAAAGACAGACTGAGAGTTGATCAACATCCTAAAATAAAACAATGACTGTCGCTGGTCGATTTAGATGAAGCACCCGCTCGTCGAATACGACAACCTTTATGACTTTGATACGAGACATGAAGTAAAAGACAGACTGAGAGTTGCTCAACATCCTAAAATAAAACAATGACTGTCGCTGGTCGATTTAGATGAAGCACGTTGATAGCGAACGCATCATTAATATGCTCCCGTCATGCAGTGCGTCGACTTTACTTCATGGACTAGTGGTAGCCCGGGAAAAGCAACTGTAGAAGCGGAAATCAAGCAATAGATTGTTCATTTTATGGATTAGTGTCATGAAAGTTTTCCGATTTGGATTAGGAAAATCAATTCTCATTCCATCAAATAGAGAATAATATGTTTGTCAACATGTAGAGGGATATTCCTTTTTTCTTTTTTTTGGATAAGTATATTAGAAATCTTAAAACTTGTTAGGAGAGTGTAATTGAATCCTAAAACTTTCATAAAGTGTAATTAAGTTATACACATTGTCAACAAAGTGCAATTTAATCCTAAAACTTTCAAAAAATACAATAAAATCCTAAAACTTGTCATAAAAGTGTAATTAAGTCCTCAAATTTTCAAAATGTACTATCAACGAAATGACTTGATTTGATAAATTTGACAATTTTTAGGATTTGAATACATTTTTTAAAATTTTTAATATTCGATTATATTTACATGACAAATTTTAAGACTTAATTGCACGTTTTGAAAGTTTTATGATTAAATTGCCTTTTGTTGACAAGTTTTAGGACTTTCAATGCACTTATTTCTTTTTTTTTTTAATAAGAAACATTGAGAGACCCATGTAATAAATGGGAAAATGGTTATGATCTTTGCATTGGAGATGCTGAATAATGATAGATTATTTTGAAGATTGTTTTCCGTGAGGATGATCTATCGCTTTTACAATATCGTGTTCATGTGGATTTCCAAATCCATGTAAAGCATTTATTTTTGAGAACCGTGGGAAGAAGAGATCAAGCCACATGAAAGGCCTACATGAAATTTATTAAGATGCGCAATAGAAATCTAATTCATATTAAGAGATCACCAAGAGAGAGCCAAGTCCATATCCATGAACGTGTCTAGTTGGATCTAGGTTCATTTAAAAGTATAAACCAATAAGTCATGTCTCAATTAGGATATTTTAATCATTCCTTATTGTAGAATATTCTCTATGTAGGACTTCTTTCGCCTAACACCCTCAGGCATGCACCTCAACAAATCCCCACCTCATATGTCAGCCTTTCATGTTAAGCCCCTCCCTTTATTCCAAACATCCTTCCGCATCATTATCATAACTCAAACTTCATATTCTACCTCAATCATCTTGACCTAAACAAGTTCAGCAGTAGTCAGGTAACGCCATTTAATAAATCAATAAGGAAGTCGCATGTAAGATTTCTAAATTGAAATATTCACCAAATATTAAATATAAGAAGTGGGTCATTAATCAATTATTGACTCTGATACCATTTGTTAGATTGACATAATAGAAAGTCAAAAACTGCACAAGAGGAGATTTTAGGCACCTAACTTTTTAGCAAGGTTTGACCAACTTTGACCCGAAGTCAACCTTCCTCAAAAGCCTCTTTGAATGGTGCGATGTGATGATATCCTCTTGAGAGCGTTACAACAATATCGAATTTGTCCCAACCTAACATTAGCATCGACACGCGTCTTTTTATTCGGCCAGTTCAAAGTGACCCGAATGGAGGGTCATCAGATCAAGGTGATATCAAGTTGTTTCACCAAGCAAAAGATAAAAGGATATAACAAATCCTGCCCCCACAATTATATTTTATTTTATTCAATCCTACCATGATACTTATCTTGGCGACTATTCATAGCCTAATATTTTAATTGTGGCAACAAAAATCTTATCTCTTCTTAATAGATTAGGGTAAATTAAAGTATGGGCCACACTTTTTTCACTCCTATATTGACAGTATCCATATCCTAATGAAATAAAATAACAAAAATACTTATAAAAAAAAAAGGTATCCAATACTTCGCCCTTGTTCAACTACTTTTTTCTTGGCAACGTTTATAAAACAAAACAAAAAAAATATCTACTAGATTTGCTTCTACCATTTGCTTCCTGCCATTTCTTCTTTTTTAGATAGAGTTTAAATTAAGGAGGACCAGAGTGCATCAATAGTTTCGCAATAAACTTGAACCA
Organism: Corymbia calophylla; assembly: GCA_014182845.1. Classification (NCBI taxonomy): domain Eukaryota; kingdom Viridiplantae; phylum Streptophyta; class Magnoliopsida; order Myrtales; family Myrtaceae; genus Corymbia; species Corymbia calophylla. The sequence continues at coordinate 27,154,804 of CM024694.1, forward strand.
TTTCAAGGAAATCTATTTGCAGTCGATTTTTACCTAACCTCTTTCGTTCATCTTAAATCCATGAAGGAACTTTACATTCCCCATCAAAAACTATTTTTTGAAAACACAGATAACCTGTAGGTCTACTTTCCACACGAGCTAATTCCATTCATCACAATCCCAATTATTTTTACTTGTTTCTCTTATTTTGATTCCTCTGTGAAACCCAGCTCAAGAACAGCGCTTCCCAGGTCCTCTGCATGGCGGATATCGGGATCTTGCATAAGTTCTTCGCCACGACCACAAGGTCTAAATGGTCCGGCCCCTAGGTGGGGATCTTGCTGTCCATCTTCATCAGCATTGGCTGTCTCCTACCTGGAATTCACCGACGTCATCATGTTAGCTAACTTCTTATACAGTCTTGGGATGCTGCTCACGTTTACAGCGTTCGTGTGGCTGCAGAGAAAGCTACCGATGCTGAAGCAGCCATACCAGGTCCCGTTGGGCGCGCCGGGCTGGTGGTCATGTGCCCGAATTAGCTGCATCGGTGGCGATCGTGACTTGTGCACTTGGTGAGTGGACTGGTGGCATTGGCCCATTGGGTGCTTCTTCTTGAATGAAGCTCTGCCAGTCCAGGAAGATTTTCAAGTTCAGCATCAACAATGTTGAAGTCGCCGAAGACTAAACACAGTTCAAGGTTCCTTTTTTTTTTTTGGTCAGGAAACATAGTCCAATTAGGACGTGCAATTTCGTGATAAGTGGTACTGTCACATTTTAATGAACGTGGTCATTTCATGTTTTTGATCTAACTTGTCCATCTCAGCTTGTATATCCTTACCTGACCGAAAAAAAGGAAGATCAACAGTATTGTCAATGTGCGGTCTTTTGTGTCGTTTTATTTTATTAGGGTTCCGATGGAGCCAATATAAGACGCGTAGCCCTAACGTATTCTGAAAAAGCGAAAATCAATAAAATAATCAACCGATCAACTTCATGTCGCGCACCTGCTCCCATTTTCCTTGTCCTCTTGTCCGGACATTTCCACAGGTCAGGATGGAGCCCAGCAAATTCTATATACCAGCAAATATATGTTGGCGCACATCTCGGTACATAGATAGCGTACTTCACAGTAAATAGACAATGCACCAAACCCCAACATTTTTATGCTGATTAAGAAGGATGATACGCTGATCATCAGCATCCCCCAGCCCCCTTTCAATGTTCGACAAATCCTAGAAGCACAATACAGGGCATTGAAAGTATGAAGGCATCGATAGACGACATTTTACAACATAGACATTATTCATATGCCGGTGAACCAAGCTACAGTGGTTGAAATATAACTTGAAGTCCATGTTTTGGGCCAATCGTGAGGACTTGAACTGGACAGTGGACGTATGCGGGGGACAATTTGAAAGTGTAGCGTTGCAGAATCATTGAGAGAACGATCTTCACCTCATGCGTTGCGAAGTTCATGCCTGCACAAATGCGGGGCCCAAAGCTGAAGGGAATGAACACAACTGGGTTGTTGTTGGTGGCTTTGGCGATGCCTTCTGCGAATCGCTCTGGTTTGAAGAGAAACACGTCTTCTCCCCAGATTTTGGGGTCATGGTGAAGCTTGAGATTTCCTATTGCGATCTGAATATTGGCAGGAAGAACAAGTTTTCCCAACCTGAGTTGCTGCTCAACTTGCCTAGCCATCCCAATGACGGGAGGGTATAATCGCAGAGTTTCATTTATGATCATGCTAATCTGCACACACAAAGGAATAATGGCAATTAGACATGATGTTCATCAATCTTGGCCTATCTAATTAAAGAAATTTTAGATAAGACCATCCAAATTTAATTATTTTTATGAGATTGAACTACATTTTGGTCTACCAAATTACCCCAGACCGAACATCCATATACATACCGTCTTTAGTTTTGTGATACCATCAGAGTCGGGATCATTGTTTCCGAACACACGCAGAACCTCCTTTCTCGCTTCCTCTTGCCAATCAGGGTGAGCCGCTAGGAGGAACACAACCCATGTCATCAGTGCATTGGTGGTTTCTTGTCCCGCGAGGTAGAATGTCTTGCATTCATCCACCAGATCATCGATCGTGATATTCTTGCTATGGTCCATGCCACGAGAAGCCTTCACAAGCTGTCCTAGGAAATCATTTCCCAAGTCAGCTGCCTCACCGGCCTTCACTTTCTCTTCCCTTTTCTTGATTATCCCCAATACAGCATCGGATATTCCTTTCTCGAGCTTCTCTGCCTCAATTTCATCTGCCGTCTTCCAAAACTTACTGAAAGAGAGATTCCCCTAGCTTGTTAGGCTCATCAACTAAACAGAGATCATCCTAAAAAATTGCCACAAACAATTTGTTCTTAGGAAAAGGTGGCATACCTTAATCCTGGGAATCTTACATGAGGAACATTTTTGATTAGCAACACACCCAATCTTGTCAACATCTGGAAAATATTCCTGCCTTCGAGGTAGCTGCTTCCAAATGCTGTTTTTGAAATCACTTCGCATGTTAATAACTTAAAATCTTCAAACACGTCAATCTCTTTCCCTTCTTGATGCTTCCACCTTGCTAGCATTGCGTGAACAGTGTCCACCATCACCGGAACCATATTCTGCGTTGCAATTTCAAACCCCACAAATTTAGTAGAATCTAATTTTTTTAGTAGAATCTCATTTCAGAGAATCATTCTCCTTTCTCATTGTCTTCTTAACAGTTCCCTTAGGTCATTCTTGAAAAGCACATTCAGCTCTTATTAATTGCGTGAAATTTTTTTAAGATTGAGATAGTTGAAGTGATGAACTGGGAGCAGTTTACTATCAACCTTAATTACCTTCAAGCTTTCCCCATGGAAAGCGTGATTGGCGAGTTTACGCTGTTTTGCCCATTTTTCATCATTATTGGTAGTCACAAGCCCATCCCCTAAAAGCTTCTTGACGAAGTCCTTAGCTGGTGTTTTCGGATATGTTTTGTCTCTATTAACTAGCACCTCTTTGATCAGTTCTGGTTCTGTGATGACCAGCCGAGCTTGAGTCCCATGCCAACTTAAGTAATTTCTCCCTACAAAAGTCACAAAATCCAATGAACAATCTAAGGTCGGATTATGCCGCGGCAGCTTTTCATTAAGGACATCAAGCAGAGCGTAAAATCAAAACTATAACTTAGGACCTAACTCATGTACCGTATGTGTTGGTCCATGTGTGGATTTCAGGCTGAATCTTGGGGAATATGTCATGAGAGAGATTATTCAAGGGTATGTCCTTGACCTGCGAAATCATCTTAAACGATTCCTTGCTGCTTCCGTGGATGAACTTGTAAGGAGGACCCTTGATTCCCTGCTCGTTCATTATCCTCTGTATCCTGAGCGGGTTCCACCATAACTTGTACCAGAGTTTGGCAAGAGAGAAGAAGAGAAACAGGAACAGAGAGCTCAAGACGATGATGAGCACTTGCATGGTTTCTTCCCAAGGTTGGAAGGTTAGGAAGTGGAGGAAACTAGAAATCCAAATCTTGGGTCGTGAAGTGATGCTAATCAAGCTTTTAGTGGCCTTGGCCGGCGAAATCTAGGAGAACGGGTGATAAGGACAGGCTCAAAATGACAGCCTTTCGGCCTTTGTTGATGGCTACGGCTAATGCTCGCATTGAAAATGTCGCATTTGCCAGCTCTAGGACTCACCAAGAAATCATCCCTCCAGACAATTAAAGCGACGTGATGAAGCTTCCTTCGTGGGCTAAAGAGTGCACGTTTCTTTCTGAAAATAACACAAAACGCTAAGGGATATTGCAATTAAATCAATACAAGGAAACTAAAAACTAAACGACAAATAATAACAAACACTTGAAATTTCGTTGTTCAATTTGAGTATTGATACCTATTGTATAAGAGAGGCGGTAGTAAATGATATATTAATAATTGGAAAATCATAGTTACAATCGCTCATACGCCTGGTTGATTAGAATGTTTCCGTGTGTGAAGTCATCCTCTTCGCGGCTAGAAGTTGAGTTCCAAAACAAGAGCAACCTTGTTTTGTCTTTCTTGTGCGACTTTTAGGCTCTGTTTATTTTATAGAAAATACATGATCTGAAAAATATTTTCTTAAAAATGATCGGTTATATCACTTACAAATTTAAATGAACAAAATTATTTACAAATTAATTATTATTGATATTGAAAGTAATTTCAATTGACTAATTCTTTTTTTAATGAAAAAGGACTAAAGCAGAATACAAAAATTTAATGTCATAAATCTACTATCCCTATTTTATCACCTAATAAAACATGAAGTAAACCTATAAGAGGTAATGAAAAGAAACTAGTATCCAAGCACTTATCGATTCTAAGATCAACAAGCTAGTCAGTAGAGTGATTTCCTTCCCAAAAGTTATGTTACACTTTAAACTCAAAGTGAGAGGCAATAATGTGATATCTTTAAGCAAAGCAAGGTTAGCGTTATCAATTATAAGCTCTAAACTAAGAAGATCACTAATGGTTTTAGAGTCAATCTCAATAATAATTTTATGAAATCCAAGTTTTGCGAAATTGAGTCCCAACCACAAAGCCCAAAGTTGCTTGTATCGACGAGCATATTCCTATGAGTGTGGCAAAGCCACCAATCCAATCACCAGCTTCATTTTTAAGTATTTATTTTCCAAATGATTCATTTATACAGAAGAAGGAAGAAATGGCCACTTCTTGGTCAATTAGTCAAAATTTAATAAAAGAAGAAATCAATCTTGTTGACCAAATCTTGAAATATGTTTCCTATAGAAAAACCAACCTTCAATTATCAAGTTCCACCGCTCAAGATATACAAATTTATTGGATTTTAAAGAAATCAAAATCCTCCATACAAGTCAGGTTTTGTACATAGATTCAAATCTGAGACATAATTTAACACAAATTTCGATTAGGGGAGAGCGGTTTCAGATTTTATACAAGTTCCACTTGAAATTTGTAACCTACCCATTAGAATAAGTTCCTCGTTTTTTGGAACCTGGAACCAACCCCGTATATCCTAAAACCTGGAACCTACAATGCCACGGGTTTCAAGATTGGTTCCAGATTCTATTCAGGTTCCACTTGTATTATAATTTAAATAATTGCAGTGAAATATTAATTTTAACAATTCACTGACCATAATTTATATTAAGACACACGAAATATATGAAATATTAACAAAGTAAAAGTCTTAGTAAAAAAATAGAAGCTCATACTAGTAGTTCCAGATGATATTCTCATTATCGAATGCTATAAAATGCTGTAGAATCGCCTCAAGACATAGACCAAGAAAAATACAAAAAACTTGTTCTCAATTCTAAGTTAACTTAGAACTTGCCTGTTAAAATAAAATTTTCAATTTTTGAAATCTGGAACCTATCTTGCATACCTTAGAACTTGGAACCGAAAATGTTCCCACCAGTGTGATTCTCAAGTTTCAAGTTCTATCCTAAAACTATGCTCATTCCTAAGTTCAACGCCTTAATTTCATAATATCTTTGTTAAATTAGTTTTTATATTCAAGCATTACATTTATCAGAGATGTATTGAAAAGGATCGATTAGACCAACTTAGTGCCAACTAACTAAAATTAGACAGATGGTAAGCTCGCCCAAGGCATTGTTTGTGTGACGTTGGATGAAATAAACTAGCGCAATCAAAGAAAGATTTATTGTCAATCAGATGTGTTCTAAATCTAAAACCATTAGCTTCTTGTAATTCATTGATTTTCACAGACTTAAGGTTGAGACTTTATAGCGCCTCAGATTGCAGGTAGCATATTAATAATGCCTCTGTCATGTTGGCCACAATACTCTACTCATGACGTGAAACTTCACTTTTGTCTTCATGTATGTCACTTGTCACATGACATAACATGTAGCACAATTTTTGTCACATGGCACACATTCGACTGATAAACTTTTAGCTTAATGATTGGTCATGTGCCCATTTTTATCTCACGTTGGATTTAAATTTAATAGAAGAAATAAATGAAAATTATGAAGATTTTATCTCCTATTGACTTTAAACTTGAAAAGGAAAGATAAATTAGAGAAAGCATTTTTCACTGTACTTTATCATCTCTCGATTTCGATATTCCGTTAGAAAATGGATAAAAAGAAAGTTTATCAAAAACTTTGTAGTAAGCTTCAACGTAAAAAAGGACAAACTAGAGAATGTATTTTAAATTATATTCTTCACTAATACGGCTTCTTTTCAATTTACTTTCTTCATTGTTTCTGTAAACAGCCAATACGTTGAGCCAAATATAATATTATGAATAAAAATTGGGTTTGATGCCTGCCTTGTGCCGAAAGGTTAAAGAAGTTGGTGACCTAATGCCAATTATCAACATGTAATTATCATTTGACTAATCAAGAGCAATCACGAGGATCAAGCGCTCCTTCTATCCTACGGATAGGTAGGGACTTTTAATTCTGCAGAGTTTCTTTGAAGACAATGAATATGAATGTTATGGATATTTTTTCATATCAATTTGAGACTGTTTGTGTAAAAAAATAACTTTTAAAATTGAAGATGTATGTTATATGTATATCCATAATATTTATATTCATTGTCTTAGATCCGTACTTATTGAACAACGTAATCATTCTCTTCGCCTCTTTTTCTGTTCACGTTTATTTTTATCGCCAACTCAAAAAGTATTTCTAACATAATTTGAGTTCGGATTGCGCTAATGTGTCATTCTCGCAAAAGGGATACATTGAAAATTCAAGATATCGCTCGCAGTTGGTGTGGTGGTGACGTCAGCAACTCGGCTGGAGCCGCTCCAGTGGAGCGTTCACGAGCACGTTAGGGATGACACCATGATGTTAGCAACGTGGTAGAGCCTTCTGGCCCGTGGAGCGTGTCGGCGTGCAGATCTCAGTCATAGTGGTGCGTGGTAGCGCGTGCAAGCACGTGTGGCGACAATTTGCAGCGAGGTTTCTGGTATCCGACTCGTTGGAGCACAGCGAGATTGATGATGGTGTTGATTATCCCAAAACAAGCCATCAAATGCGTCGGAATTGCACTCGAAGGCATTGGCTCGATCGAGGCCCGTGAGGGGCGCATGAGCTGTGTGAATCTCACTTGCAGTGGCGCATGGAGGCTCATGAAGGCGAAGCCGCGCTGGATCACTACGAAAATTCAGGATCCGACTCGTTCGAGGGTTGTGAGTTTGATAGTGGTGTTGGTTTTTCGAAGCAAGCAAAGGAAATGTTAAAACAACACTCAAGAGGTACAGTTGAAAGCAGACATCAGCCTAGCTGACATAAGGTTACTACAACTGTCACCTTGTAAAAGACTCAATGAATACTTGCTCAAATAACAAGAGCTCTAATACCAAGTATAGAATAGAGGAGAAAAAAGAATTGGAAACTTTTTGTACATTTTGTGTGTTCAATAATAAAAATAAAAGTACATGAGCCTAATCATAAGATTTACCGGATGGCTATTTTAAGAAATAGAATATTACAATATCAATTATTATTAATCATGATCAATCAAGGAAGATGACAACCTTCTCGACGTTGACAATGGAGACAAATATGATGGACAACAATAACCTTCTCGACGTTGATGATTTGGAAAGACAAGTGGAATAGGGAGAGGCCGAGCCTTGATCAACACCTTGAAAATGAACACAGAATGTCCATGAGAAACAATTAATTTGATGGACATCGGTGTCAGCTGATTGGGATTGCATGAAAAATGGTAAGCTCTTACATCATGCAGTAGGTGCAACTTCTCCTTATAAACTAGTAGTAGCCTGGGAGAAAGCAATCGTGAAAGTGTCGTGAAAGTCTTATGATGGATTAGGATAATCACTTTCGTTCATCGAAGCACAAATTCAAGACTAAGACTTTGAACTTAATTATTTTACCATATGTGTTGGTCATGTGTGGATCTAAGGCCGAATCTCGGGGAACATGTCATTTGAGAGATTGTTCATGGGTATGTCCGTATGGTCATCTTGTATGATTCCTTGGTGCTTCCATGGATGAACTTGCAAGGAGGACCTCTGATTCTCTGCTCATTCATTACCCGCTGAATCCCGAGCGGGTTTCACAATAACTTGTACCGGAGTTCGGCAAGGGACAAGAAGAGAAACAGGAACAGAGAACTCAAAGAGGATGAGCACTTGCATGGTCTCTTTCCGAGGTGAGAAGGGAAGGAAGTGGAAGAATCTAGAATATCAAATCACGGGTTGTTGAAGTGCTGATGATCAAGATTTTAGTGGCTTTGGTCGGAGGAATCTGTGAGCCGAGTGACAAGAACAGGCTCAAAATGACAGCCTTTTGGCATTGATTGTTGGGATGATAGGATGATCCTAGAAAAAGTGACTGGTTTTACCCGTCTTTTGTCTGAGTTGGAGACAGACCAATACTAGCGTTGAAAATACCGCAATTGCGACTCTAAGAATTTTTCAAGAAAGGGAGATGATCCAGTCTAGTAACGATGTTTAATCTACTATAAGAATAACGAGTACTGCGATCATAATAGTTTTTTGGCAATTGTAAGAATAACAAAGTGTTGTAATGGACTCCACAATAATTTCTAATTATTTGTTATTTATTTTTTGTGGCTCAATAAGACTGTCATTATTACAGTGGATTAAGAATTATCACTTTATCATTTCTTGAGAATAATAGTCTCTTATAAACAGTAAAAAACAACAAATAATTATTGATTGTCATGAGATCCACTTTTTGAAGAATTTATTGTTCATAACAAGCTATTATTCTCAGAGTCGCCCAAAGACGTTATGCTAGTAAAACCCTTCAAAAAAAAATCATCCCTCAAGACAATTAATTTGATGTGATAAAGCTTCATTGTGTGCTTAAACATATGTGTTTCATCCAAGGTTCGACGCCATAATTGAAAAACATCTTTGCTCACTTAGTTTTTGTATTCGTGCATTGCATTTATCAAATTATGTGTACGAATGGATCGGTTAGACTCACTTTAGTGTCAAGTAACTAAAATTAGATAGTTGGTAAGTTGGCCCAATACATTGTTCGTGTGCTATTGGAGAAATTGACTATTGCAATCGAAATATAATTTCTTATCAATCATACATGTTCGAAATTTAAATCATGAGTTCTTGTAATTCATTGAGTTTCATAGGCTAAAATTGAGACTTTCTAGCACTTCAAGTTACAGGCGGCATATTAATCCTTTTCGTGTCATTCTCGTGTCAGCCTATGGCTATTTGACATGATTAATGAATGTAATATAGATTTTATTTGACTCTTCACCTTATAGAAGTTAAACTCAACCGTCTGGTCTATTTAATAAAAAGGACCAAGTCAATTTGGTTGATAACTTAGCCCACACTAACATATTTGGATTAAATTAGTTATATACGATTCTTTTATTTACTATGATAACTATATCATAAGAGTAATATCAGTGACAATCAATATGATTAAAATAGACATGATTATTAGTTTGACGGCTTGTTAGGTCTACTAGGATGAAAGCATCTTAAGCGGGCCTAGCCAAGCAATGGGCCTGCCTTCTTAGCCCTAGCTTAATTTATTTTTTTTATCATGAACTTGAGTTTTTCTTTACTGTTATCATTGACCGATCCATGTAAAGAACTTTCCTGCTCGATATAGAAACGATCCACAGTTCCAAAGGGACCCCGGACTCTTGATCCGTATAGGAATCAAATTGTGGTAGGCCCTTGGAGTGAGAGATTCTCGTCAGATTTTCAGTATGTCTGAAACTGCAATCCATTTCATTTTTTTTTTTTGTAGTCAATAATTCTCATTAGATAGAGAGATATCATATCGTATCTCCGCCCCCAATACACGCAACAAATTTCCAATGGAAGTTTCTCGTGGAGGCATGTGAGGGCGCACGCCACGGCGGATTGCTGCAACAATTCAGGATCTTGCTCGTCAGTTGACGTGGTGGCGGTGTCAGATGACAAAGCTCTACTGCCAAGTATAGAATAGAGGAGAAAAAAGAATTGAGAAATTTTTGTACATTTTGTGTGTTCAATAATAAAAAGTACATGAGTTTAATTATATGATTTACAGGATGACTATCTTAAGTAATAGAAAATTACAATATCAATTATTATTAATCATGATCAATCAAGGAAGATAGTACATAAAATCTTGAGAGACATATGAAATCAAAGAAATATATTTCTAACACTTTTCATGTGTAGTTCTATTCAATTCCATTACTCCTTCATCAATGTAAATGTTCCCCTAATTTATATTTTCGCTCATCATCTTCTATACATATTATTCATTTTCACCAGCTTTCACCTGTTCCGTTCGCAACTGGAAGTGGCAATTCGTATTCATGTCTTGTCAACATGAAAGTAATTGGTTAGATAGGTCAATTGAACATGATGAGCTAAACAACTATTTTTTCAGGAACTCAACCTAGGTAATCAAAACACAACTCACCAAATCCGTTAAATTAAAGGTGTCCAACCAACACCATTTCAACTGGACATAACCCGAAATATATCTTTAAGATAAAACGAACTTCTGCGGCTCTTTCATGAAACTAGAACCCCAACATTAACTAGATCATATATGCTGATGAGCAAGCTATAACGGATGAAATATAACTTGAAGTCCGTGTTGCGGGCGAATCATGAGGATTTGAACTGGACTGTGGACGTATCCTGGAGACAATTTGAAAGTGTAGCGTTGCAGAATCATCGAAAGGACGATTTTCGCCTCATTCATCGCAAAGTTCATTCCCACACACATTCGAGGCCCGAAGCCAAAGGGAAGGAACACTACTGCGTTGTTGTTGGTGGCTTTGGAGACGCCTTCCGAGAATCGCTCTGGTCTGAAGAGGTGCACATCTTCTCCCCAGATTTCGGGGTCGTGGTGAAGCTTGAGGTTTGCTACGAAGACTTGAATATTAGGAGGAAGAACAAGTTTCCCTAGCCTAAGTTGCTGGTCGACTTTTCGAGTAAACCCAATCACAGGAGGGTATAATCGTAGAGCTTCGTTCATGATCATGCTGATCTGCACGCAGGAGAAGACATTAGTTGATAACACGTACAACTCAGAATTCAGAACAAGGACGATTTCATTGTCTCTTTCCCAATAATACAAATTCTTGTCCGTCCTCAGAAATTTCTAAAGGAGTTGGTAAGCGTAAAAAAAAAAAATGTTCGTACAGGAAGTTGCCGGCTCAGTTATTTCACAATAACTTGCTAGTAACTAACGACACTTTTATTGAATTACTAATTTTTTTTAACATTTAGCAAATCATGAATGTTTTTTTTTTAATCTTCAACTAGCTTATATTTATCTTTCTTGGGAATGCTAAAAAAATCAAACTTCTATATGAATTCATCAATATTTATTTGAGTAAACCACCAATTTTTTCTGATTGCATTACAAATTAGTTTCGAGTTACCAAATTTCATTTGAGTACGATGTTTATTTTATTTTATTTTTCAATCTATGAATTTTTGTTGGAGTTTACCATTTTTTTTTTTTTTCTCTCTTACAAACGTTTTTGTAGCTTACCAGTTTTTGGCCGTTAGATTACCTATTAGTTCTAACTTACCAAGTCTCATCTTAGTTGCTTATCGATGTTTATTTAATTCTTTTAAAGTTTATCAATTCACCTATTGAGTTACGAATTTTTATTTGCCTTAGTCACCAATATATTAACTTTAGAAACTTTTTTAGAAATTACCAACCATAATTGGAGTGCTTACCAATTTTTTTAGAAATTTTATGTAAGACTTTAAATATTCGAAGCATTGGTAAGTTATGCAACAAGAACCTGTTTGTTCACAATTTTTGCTTTTACTTTTCCCTTCGAATTTTAAAATAATGTTCAAACTTTAAAATTGTGAAATATTATTTACAATTCTATGCGTCAGCATTTGGGTGTCACAAAAGCTCCAGGAGTTTTGAGTTTAAACAAGGCAAAATGTTGAGGCACAAGATTTAGATTATTTAAATAAAGAGTAAAAAGTAAAATTCAATGCATACATATCCAACTGTTGATAAGTTAGTATAAAAATTGCCGGCAAGTTACACATATAGACTCACTGGTCTTTCCTCTTTTCGTACCAATAGTTTTTTCGGTTTATCAATGATTGAGCTTCAAGTTTACGTATAAGGGTGTCCCTCAAACAGAGTTGCAAATGTTATGATTCTAGTAATATAAAGTATCATGAGTTTCGGTTTTGGACTCAAGCAATCAGGCATACCAATATGTTGTAAGGAGGATCATTTCTAGTCTACCAAATCAGTCCAGACAGAGCAGTTCGATTCTTCATACCGTCCTTAATTTTGCGATTCCATCGGAGTCGGGGTCTTCATTCCCGTATACATCAAGAACCTCCTTCCTTGCTTCCTCCTGCCAATCAGAATGAACCGCTAGGAGGAACATGACCCACGTCAGCAACGTGGTGATGGTTTCTTGTCCGGCAAAGTAGAATGTCTTGCACTCGTCCACCAGATCGTCGACTGTGATTTTCTTGCTCTCATCCTTATCATGATAAGCCTTCACCAGCTGCCCTAGGAAATCATTCCCGTAGTCATCTGCCTCCCCAGCCATCATCTTCTTCTCTCTTTTCTTGGCAACCTCCAAGATTGCATCGCGTACGCCTTTCCGGAGCTTCTCGGCTTCAATTTCATCCACTGTCTTCCAAATCTTACTGTGCCCAGATTCAGCAACAAACGCCTTAGTTTGTAAATCTAAAGTATAGATCGATTTTCTGACAAATGTGTGTTCAGGTCTCCATTTACCTTACTAGCTAGCTGCGTTTACCTTTGTTATGGACAAGTTTGTGCCAATAAATATATCATCATTATGATTCTCTTAGCTTGTTCTAATAGTGGGAAGAATTGCAAAATGTAAGCTTGATCACATATTTATTGTCCCTCTGACATGAAACCACTCATCAAACTTTTACTAATTTATGCCCTTTAGTGAGATCTGATGTGGGTCTCTGCTCCTTGTGGTTGGAATTGCTTGGATCCAGATCCACATGAATTGGGTTAGTCATATTCCATCACCATAGATGGTCCACCCGATCTCAACGTGGACCCACAAAAATCAATGATTTTGATTGTCTATGATCCGCAGACAATTATCTATGCAAGTTTTTTGTTCCGACTTTTAAAAACATGATTGGCTTATTCTAATTTAACTAAGCTAACGCGGGCTTTTCTTTTCTTTTCTTTTTTCCTAAAAATAAGAAAAATTTCTTAGGAAAATATTGAAGAGGAATACCTTATTCCCGGGAACCTCATACGCAGAGCATTCCTGGACACTAACGAACCCAAGTTTGTCAACATCACAAAGATGTTTCTCCCTTCAACGTAGCTACTCCCAAAAGCTGTCCTTGAAATCACTTCGGAGGTCAGCAACTTAAATTCTTCAAACACCTCAATCTCTTTCCCTTCTTGTTGCTTCCATTTCTCTAGCATCACGTGAGCACTCTCCACCATCGCTGGAACCATGTTCTGCACTTCAATTAGCTCCCATCAATTCATAACTCAAATCTCAAGATTGCATGAAATTCTCTTTCCACTTGATGAGCACAAGAAACTCGACTTTAGAATTGCATAGTAACAAATTACAGCACTTCAGAATGCACCAAACCTAATTACCTTGAGGCTTTGCCCATGGAAAGTATGATTGGCGAGTCTACGCTTCTTCACCCATTTTACCCCATCTTTCGTCGACACGAGCCCATCTCCTAAAAGATACTTGCCGAAGCCCCTCGGTCCTGCTTTCGGAAACATTTTGTCTCTGTTGATTAGCACCTCCTTAATCAGCTCCGGTTCCGTGATGACCAACTGAGCTTCAGCCCCGTACCAACTTAGGTAATTCCTCCCTACAAAATGTTTGCACAAAAATCTCAATAATGAACTAACTAGTGTCAGATCAAAGTTCCAGGAGTGGTCAGCGCAGTATTACAACGAAAGTTTATATTTTCAATTACCGTATGTGCTGATCCACGAGTCGATGTGAGGCTGAACCTTAGGGAGTATGTCATGAGAGAGATCGTCCATGGGCGTGCTTCTGGCTTCCATTCTCATTTTCATTGTTTCCTTGGTGCTCCCATGGAGGAACCGGTAAGGAGGGCCTCTGATTCCCTGTCGGGCCATCATCCTCTGTATCCTGAGCGGATTCCACCATAGCCGGTGCACAAGCTCGGTGAGGAACCGTAAGATCAGAAACACAAACAGAGAGCTCAACACGAACGCTATGCTGATCCCCATTATTTTCCAAGATCGACAGAGTTTTTCTTGGGCGTGCTCAGTTAAATAATTCAACTAGGATCCTTCGGGGTAGATGGCAACATCGCATCATAGATAGCATCCTCCGCTTGCTGACAATGGAGACAGACAAGACGGAAAATGACAAACTTCTCGACGTTGACTATTCGGAAGGAGACGTGGCATAGGGAGAGCCCGAGCCTTGATCAACACCCTTGAAAATAAACATAGAATATCCATGAGAAACAATTAATTTGATGGACATCGGTGTCAGCTGATTGGGATTGCATGAAAAATGGTAAGCTCTTACGTCATGCAGTAGGTGCAACTTCTCCTTATAGACTAGAAGTAGCCTGGGAGAAAGCAATCGCGAAAGTCAAAATCAAGCAAGCAAAGTCGTGAAAGTCTTATGATGGATTAGGATAATCACTTTCTTTCCATCAAAGCACAAATTCAAGACAAAAACTTCGAACTTAATTATTTTACTATATTGTTGACACATAAATTTTGACGATCTATTTTAGTATTTATTAATTATATTGAAAAATTAGGGATTAATTTCTAATCCTTTAATAAAAAAAATTTTCTTTCACTAAAATTGCATCGCATATAGATATTAGGAGCATTTGCATTATTATTTTTAAAATGAAAAAAAATTTTAAAAATTATTTAATTAAATTATTTTTTTTTTTTAAAAAATTCCAAAAAAGGGGAAAAGGAGTCCGGGCCGGGGCTGGGTCCACCTGACCCCCCCACCTTCGGGTGAATTGCTTGTGTCCTAAACCTTTATTGGGGTTGTCTTGGTCGATCCTAAACCTTTTTTTTGGGATTCATCCTAAACCTTTTGTGTTTGTGCTTAAATTAGTCCAGTCCATCCGCCAAATTTGGCCGGCCGGAGTGACGTGGGCCGCCGGCCCGCGCGGCAATTTTTTATTATTTTCCGAATTTTTTTTTTTTTTTTTTTCCGAATTTTTTATTGTTTTTTTTTTTTTCTTTTTTTTTTTTTTTTTCTCCCCCCCCCCCCACCGCGGCGGTGGCCGGCCAGCTCCGACGAGGCTGCCCCACCGCACGAGGGCCGCGGGCCCTCGCCGCGGCGGCCGAGGGTCGCGGCCCCGTCGGGCCAGCCACCCTCGCCGGCGGCCTCGCCGCGGGCGCGCCGCCAGATCTGGCGGAGCGGCCTCGCCGGCCGGCCTCGCCCGATCTCGGGCGAAGCCGCCTCGCCGCGGCCGGCCTCGCCCGATCTGGGCGAGCGGGCCGCGACCCTCGCCGCGACCCCAGTGCAGGCGAGGTCGCCGGCGAGGGCTTCGCGGCCCTCGCGCGGTGGCCGGCAGCCTCGTCGGCGCTGACCGGCCACTGCGCGCCGGGGGGAGGGGGGGAGGGGAGAAAAAAAAAAAAAAAAAAAAAAAAAAGAAACAGAAAAATTAAAAAAACAATAAAAAAAATCAAAAAAATTATTAAAAAATCAAAAATTATTAAAAAATTAATAAAAAATTGCCGCCGGCGCGGCCGCGCCCACGTCACCTCCGGCCGGCCAAATTTGGCCGGATGGACTAATTACCTAAGACAATCACAAAAGGTTTAGGGCGAATCGGCCAAAAAAAAAAAGGTTTAGGATCGACCTAAGACAACCTCAATAAAGTTTAGACTTTTTGGCTTCTCCCCCCCACCTTCTATCTTTTCCTCCCCGCTTGGGCTCAGCCCACTTCTTCTTTTATTTTCCTCCGAGTGGGCTCAGCCCACGTTTCCTTCTCTCCTTCTTCGGCCCGGCCCGTCCACCTTTCTTCTTCCCCGCGCCTGGGACGAGCGACCTGCAGGAGCAGAAAATTGAGGCAGATTGCAGCATGGGCAGAAGAGGAGGTGCAGGGAGATGGCAGCGTTTAGGTCGGTAGGTCAGACGGCAGAAACGAGGTCGGCAGAAGGCGAAAGCAGAAAAGGGAAAGAGAGAGCAGTGGGGTAAAGAAAGAGAGGGCAGCGGGGAGAGGTCTTCGGTGGAGCTCAGTCGAGAGAAAACCGAGACGAAAGAAAGACAGAAAAGGAAAGACAGAGAGGCGGGGAGGAAAAGAGATGAAAGGCAGAGGCTAGAGAGAGGAAAACCGAAATAAAAAGGAGAGAACCCGAGAGAAAAAGGGAGGGCGGAGTCCTGATTAAAAAAAAAAAAGAACAGGAGAAGGAGAGGGAGGGAGGAGGCTGGTTTCGAAGGAGAGAGCAAAGGAAGAGAGTGAGAGACCGCCAGCGGCCACGCTTGACTTGCGATCCACGACCCGCCGCCGTGCCTCCACTCTCTGTCCTTGAAGCCGGCTGACGTTTAGTCGCGGCTGGAGCGAGGAGACGGGGCGAAGTCAGAGGTGAGAGAGCAAACCCAGAAGCGTGTCTGAACGTCGCTGGAGCCCATTCGTCAGCCGCCGCCAGCCGTGACTCCTCGCCCGAACCAGGTAGGTTTTTTCCCAGGGTCATTTCTTGTGCTGTTTTTGCAAGGCGTCGGGCCGGAGCTCGCGCCGACCAGTTCAGGTGAGCCCCGGCCCCCGCCGTGCCTCCATTTATGTCCTTGTGCATACTAGCATGTTCGTATAGGAGTTTAAGCCCGAGTCGATTCTTGTTCGAGTAAAAAATCATTCGTTTCGACAATGCACACCCCCTGTTTGTTAAAATGACTAAATGAAGTTCAGAAATTTTTATCATCGGATCCGTGCTCGGTAGCTTAGTTTCGTGGATGTTCGTTAGTATATTGTGAATTTTCCCTTGCCGTCGTTCTTTTCTTCATGTTACGACGATTTTTCACGAGTGGGCCACGTCGAGTCGGGTGGGGGTGTCCCCGATTCCGGCGATGGGGAGCGCTCATGGTCACCGGCAGCCGGTGGCGCCCGGCGTCGGTCGGACGGAACGACCGACGCCGGAAGATGGCACGGCGACTCTCTTAGGACGGGCAGGCCTCGCGGCGGAGTCGGCGTCGGTCCGGCGAAGTCTCGGCACGCTGCAGTGTCGGGCTTGGAGGGTTGCAGGAAGACCTGCATTCAGAAAAACGTGGAGAAGAAGACCAAAGAAGTGAATAAAAAAATAGAAAAAAATAGAAAAAAAAAATATTAAAGAAAAACAAAAAAAGCAAAATAAGATAGGGGCCAGGGAGATGGGCTTCGCCGCGGGCCCGCTTCAGTTGGGTCGAATTTGTCACGGGCCGGGTTTTTAGTTGGGCTAGGAAAATAGAAATCAAATTGGGTTTAGAAAAGGAAAAAGAATTGTTCGTGGGCCGGCCCGTTTCCTTTTAACCAACCAGGACCAATAGGGTCCGGGTCATTTTAGTAGGGCCGGGTCTCCTGACCCGGTCCGAATTATATTTTTTATAAAAAAATCATTTAAAAAAATTCAGAAAATAATAAAAATATTAAAAAATCATAAAAATTTCGAAATTTCATAAAATCCATGGAAAAGTCAGAAACCTAAAAATTTATAAAAATTTTCGAAAAAAATTTTAAAAATATATTTTTTAAAAAATAGAAAATATTAAAATATTAAAAATTCCAAAAAAAAAAAAAAAAAATCAAAAAATCCCAAAAATCCCAAGTTTGTTTTAGAGTTCCCTAAAAAGCTCTAAAATAATTCTTGGACAATTTTCTCAAAAATTGTTGGAAAATCATCGGTTTAAAATCGTGTTTAAAATTGAATGCCCTCACGGCTTCATCTTAGGGTTTTAATTTCTGGATACAATTGCCTTTGATAGTAGGGGTGTCAACGGGTCGGGTCGGGTCGGGTCTTGATGTTACCCGACCCAACCCGAACAATAAGGGTCATGTCATTTAAATCGACCCGACCCGAAATGCATAAAACATGAAGCAAGAAAAACGAGTCGGTTTGGGTTTCGGGTTTTTTATTAAAAAATATGATAAAAAGAATTCGAAATGCTCTTATGTGACGCCGCGAGATCTCGTCCAATCCGTCCATGAACATCTCCGCAGATAGATAATTTTTTAATAAAAAATATGACAAAGGGAATTCGAAATGCTCTTACGTGACGCCGCGAGACCTCGTCCAACCCGTCCGTGAACATCTCCGCAGACAGATAATTTTTTAATAAAAAATATGACATCTTACGTGACGCTGCGAAATCTCGTCAAACCCGTCCGTGAACATCTTTGCAGACAGATAATTTTTTAATAAAAAATATGACAAAGGGAATTTGAAATGCTCTTTCTGACGTGATCTTTGTGAGATCTCGTCTAACCCATCTGTGAACATCTCCGCAGACAGATAATTTTTTAATAAAAAATATGACGAAAGGAATTTGAAATGCTCTTACGTGATGCTGTGAGACCTCGTCTAATCCATCTATGAACATCTCCGTAGACAGATAATTTTTTAATAAAAAATATGACGAAGGGAATTCGAAATGCTCTTACGTGACGCCGCGAAACCTCGTCCAACCTGTCTGTGAACATTTCCGCAGACAAATAATTTTATAATAAAAAATATGACATCTTACGTAACGCTGCGAGACCTCGTCCAACCCGTCCGTGAACATCTCCGCAGACAGATAATACTCCCTCATATAAAGTTCTGCATCGGCCGCGAAAAAGAAGCAAATCATATGGAAGATGGGGAGAGAGAGAGAGAGAGAGAGAGAGAGAGAGGGAGAGAGACGACGACGAACCCGTGAGACGAGACGTGCTGGATGAGTTGTGAGTAGAAGGAGTTGTAGAGGAGATAGCTTAGGTGGGTGTGTTTGGGTTAAAGCATTTAATGTGTTTGGGTGGAACAATGTTCCGACCTAACTTGATCCAAATTATGTATTCCATTTGTGTTTATAATTATTACTCAAACAATATTAAGACCTGAAACATGTACCATATTTATTTTGTGTTCGGGTCGTGTTCGGGTCATGTTCGGTTCGGGTTGGATGAGTTTTTTGGACACCCCTACTTGATAGCACGTTCATGATGCGACTGTTATGATTTCCCCCTTGGTTTAATTAGGGTTGTCATCTATTTATCTCTTAATGCTTGTGTTTATTTTCGCCTGCAATTTATTCAATGCCTCCTTTAATTGCTGATTGCTATTTTGATAATTATGCACCCGCATGATCACCTCACATGTTAGTGGTTAAACGTAAAATCAATCCAAATTGCCTGACAAAATTATTTTTGAAATGAATAAGATTAGGTACCAAAATGGCACTAATTAGCTAATTAGTGTAATCAAGTCTCCGACCCTAGATTCTCTGGTTGCGTAGAAAGTGAGGCATACTCCCATGCCCCACTTGGTTTCTAGCCAACCCCAATAGGCTAGTGGCGACTCCTCATTTGTATTTTCATGAACACCCAATGTCATGCGGGGTATGGGCTTGGGCTCTAATGAGGGTCCTGGACCCACCCTTTGGACAAAACCCCTAAACCTATTTATTCAGATATTTATTTCCCCCTCGGGACGGAAAAAATAGGTCGCGACACATATGTGTGGATCTTGTGTGGATCTGAGGCTGAATCTCAGGAAACATGTCATGTGAGAGATTGTTCATGGGTATGTCCGTATGGTCATCTTATATATGATTCCTTGGTGCTTCCATGGATGAACTTGCAAGGAGGACCTCTGATTCTCTGCTCATTCATTACCCGCTGAATCCGAGTGGGTTTCACCATAACTTGTACCGGAGTTCGGCAAGGGACAAGAAGAGAAACAGGAACAGAGAACTCGAGAGGATGAGCACTTGCATGGTCTCTTTCCGGGGTGGGAACGGAAGGAAGTGGAGGTAACTAGAAATTCAAATCACGTTTGTTGAAGTGATGATGATCAAGATTTTAGTGGCTTTGGTCGAAGGAATTTGGGAGCCGAGTGATAAGGACAGTCTCAATTTTGGCATTGATTGTTGGGATGACAGGATGAACCTAGAAAAAGTGACTGGTTTTACCCGTCTTTTTAAGGAGTTAGAGACGGACCAATAATAGTGTTGAAAACGCCGCAATTGCAGCTCTTGGATTTTTCAAGAAAGAGAAATAATCGGATAATGATTTTTAATCTACTGTGAGAATAATGAATACTCCAAACATAATAATTTTTCAACAACCGTAAAAATAACAAAGTGTTGTGGTCTAAAAATTCTTAAAGAAATAGAACCCACAATAATTTCTAATAATTTTTTATTATTTTTTTGTGACTCATTAAGACTATCATTATCATAGTAGATTAAGAACTATCACTTAATCATTTCTCGAGAATATTCTAAATCGCAAAAAATCAAATAACAAATAATTATAAATTATTGTGAAGTCCACTTTTTCAAGAGTTTCTGATTCAAGACAAGTTGTTATCCTCAGAGTAATTCAAAAACATTATGCCAACAAAGCCCTTCAAGAAATCATCACTCAAGACAATTAATGTGATATGATAAAGCTTCATTGTATGCTTAAAAGTATATGTGTTTCATTTAGGGTTTGACGCCATAATAGAAAAACATCTTTGCTCACTTAGTTTTTTTATTCATGCATTGCATTTATCAGTGCAAAAGGATTGATTAGACTCACTTTAGTGTCAAGTAACTAAAAGGGCTAATACTGCGAAAAACCTCAAACTGGTATACCTATGATAAATTTATGCCAAATGACCACAAAAAACCCCTCAAACTAGTAGAGTTATGATAAATTTACCCCCAAACTAAGTTTTTGACGGTCAAAAGCCTCAAACTGGTACATTATAACAAATATACCCTTTGTTATATTGGATTAACACCACAAAAATCACAAAATTGGTAAAATTGTGAAATACGAAAAGTAAAATCCCAAACTAATACACCGATTAACTGTTACATGTCATCTAACTTAGCAATTTGATAGTGAAATTTAATGAAAACTAATAGAGAATAATTTGTTATGAGTGTACCAGTTTGGAATAAATTTGTTAAAGGTATACTAGTTTAGGTTTTTTCGTAGTCAGAAAATTAGTTTGGGGTAAATTTGTCACAGGTGTACCGGTTTGAGGTTTTTCGCGATATTAACCCTTAATAAAATTAGACGGTTGGTAAGTTTGCCCAAGGCATTGTTCGTGTGTTATCGGAGAAATTGACTATTGTAATTGAAATATAATTTTCTTTCTATCATACATGTTTGAAATCTAAATCATGAGTTTCTTATAATTCATCAAATTTCACAAGTTTAAGGTTGAGACTTTCTAGCACCTCAAGTTACGGGCGACATATTAATCCTTTTCGTGTTATGGTTGTGTCAACCTATTTGACATGATTAATAAATGTAATATAGATTTTCTTTGACTCTTCAACTTGTATAAGTTCAACCCAATCGTCTAGTCTATTTAATAAAAAGGACCATGTTGATTTGGTTAAATACTTTGCCCATACTAACATATTTGGATTAAATTAGCTATATACATTTCTTTTTTTTACTATGATAACTATATCATAAGTGAAATATCGGTAATAATCAATATGGTTGAAATAGACATGATGATTAGTTTGACGGCTCATTAGGCCTGCTACAATGAAAGCATATTTTGTCGGCCTAGCCAAGCAATGGGCCTGCTTTCTTAGGCCCAATTTATTTATTTTATTATGAACTTTAGTTTTTCTTCTCTATTATCATTGGTCGATCCATCTAAAGAACTTGTACACTTGATACATATATGGTCTATCTCCAAAGGGACCCCCGACTCTTGATTTGTGTAGGAATGGGGTCTTAGGAGCAAATGATCCAGGTGGTGGTAGACCACTGGAGTTAAAGATTGTCGTCAAACTTTCAGTAGCTGCAATCAGTTACATCTTTTTGTAGTCAATGATTCTCATTAGATAGAGAGATATCATATCTTACTTCCGCCCAAATACATGCAACAAACTTCCAATGCTAGTTTCTCATGGAGGCACATGAGGACGACTGATGTTAGGTGGTCTTGAGCATGTCTCATCCCAAAAACTAACTTAAAGGATAAGGTTTTCCTTCATACTTATAAATCGATCACCAGCCCTTTTCACAATCTATGTGGAACAACCTCAACAACAAATCACTAGGAAAATTCAGGATCTGGCTAGTTGGAGGACGGTGAGTCTGAAAGTGGTGTTCGTTTTTCGAACCAAACAAAATGAATGTTAGAACAACAATTAAGAGCAATAAATACGGTCAAGAATAGACACCAGCCTGACTGACGTAAGGTTACTATGACCATCATCTTGTAAAAAACTCAATGAATGCTTGCTCAAATAACAAGAGCTCTAATACCAAGTGAAGAATAGAAGAGAAAAGAGAATTGTAAAATTTCTGTATATTTCTATGTGTTCAATAACAAAAAGTACCCAAGCTTAATTATAAGATTTACATGATGACTATCTTTAAATAATAGAAAAGTACAACATCAACTACTATCAATCATGATCAATCGAGGAAGATGATACATAAAATCTTAAGAGAAAAATGGAATCAAGGAAAATATATCTCTAACACTTCTCGTCCATGGTTCTATTCTATTCCATCACTCCTCCATCTACACATTTGCTCCCCTAATTTTTGCTCGTCATCTTCTATATCTATTATTCATTTTCACCTGCTTTCACCTCTTCCATTCGCAACTAGGGGCGAACGTATTTCACTTGGACATAACTGAACATGATGTGCTAAACAATTATTTTTTCAGGAAACTCGATCTAGGTAATCAAAACACGACTCACCTAATCCGTCATTATTAAAGGGGTCAAACCCCCAACCCTACTTCACCTGGACATAACCCGAAACATTAAACTGAACTTCTATGGCTCTTTCATGAAACTAGAACTCCAACATTCACTTGATCATATATGCAGATCAACAATCTATAATGGATGACATATAACTTGAAGCCCGTGTTGAGGGCGAGTGGTGCTGATTTGAACTGGACTGTGGATGTACCCTGGAGACAACTTGAAAGTGTAGCGCTGCAGAATCATTGAAAGGATGATTTTCGCCTCGTTCATCGCGAAGTTCATTCCCACACACATTCGAGGCCCGAAGCCAAAGGGAAGGAACGCCACCGCGTTATTGTTGGTGGCCTTAGAGACGCCTTCTGAGAACCGCTCTGGTCTGAAGAGGTGCACATCTTCTCCCCAGAGCTTAGGGTCGTGGTGAATCTTAAGGTTTGCTACGAAGACTTGAATATTAGGAGGAAGAACAAGTTTCCCTAGCCTAAGTTGCTGGTTGACTTTTCGAAAAATTCCAATCACAGGAGGGTATAAACGTAGAGCTTCGTTCATGATCATGCTGATCTGCACAAAAGAGTAGACGTTAGTTGACAACACGTAAAACTGAGAATTTAGAAGAGGGGCAATTTCAATGTTTCTTTCCCAGTAAAACAAACTATTTTCCATCCTCCCTAAATTTTTTAAAGAGTTGTCAAGTGTCAAAAAAAATAAAAAACTATAGGTACAGAAAGTTGCCGGTCATATAATTTCAGCATAACTTACTAATAACTAACGATACTTTTATTGAATTACTATTTTTTTTTCACATTATAGCAAATCATCAATGTTTCTTGTTGAACTAACTTTTAATGTTTTTCTTACCAATAGTTTAAATTTTTGAACTTCTATATGAATTCATCAATATTTATTTGAGAAATTTACTAAGTTTTTTTCTGATTAAATTATAAATTAGTTTTGGATTACCAACTTTTTAGAAATTTTATGTAAGACCTTAAAAATTTGAAGCTTTGATAAGTTATGCAACAAGACCCGTTTGTTAACAATTTCTTTTTCTTTTCCCACCAAAATTTGAAATATTGTCAAAAGTTTAAAAATTGTGAAAAGTTATGTATGATTCTAGGAGTTTTGAGTTTGAATAGGGCAAAATGATGAGACGCAAGATTTAGATTATTTAAGGAAAGGTAGAAATCAATCAAGACAAATCCAGAAGTTGATAAGTTAGTACAAAAATCGCAAATTCCCAAACTATGAAAGAAGTCAATTTCATAAAAGTGTGGGCAAATTATCAACAAGTTCCACAAAAACTCACCGGTCCTTTTTTTTTACCAACAATTTTTTAACGATTTATCGATCATTGAGCGCCAACATTTACATGTAAGTTTCATGAAATAAACAGTTTCTCAATCAAGGACATTTGCGGCCAAAAGTCCGACAAAAGACATTGTCTTCCTTGCTATTTAAAGAGAAAGCCAACTTGTTAGTTTCTTCTTCCACTCAATGTGGGACTAAGGCTCTAAAAGCCACGTCTTCATTCCTCACACTAACAGCCTCCCCCTCCCCCCCCCTCTCTCTCTCCCCTCACTTGTAAGGGAGAAGGCACTCCAAGAGTCCCACACCGACTGAATACAAAAATTACTGTCTTCTTTGATATTATCTATAAAAGTCAAGCCAAGCTTATCCTTCAACCTTGTCGTACATGGCCTTAATGGCTATAACTGAACGAAAAGACCCATGTAAGTGTGTTTTACGCTTAAGTCAGGGAAAGTTCAAATTTTGCATGTAGAAATAAATGCCTAAGGATAAGTGATCCGGTTCCCAATCTTGGGAACCGAGATTACCCCTAATTATTAGTCTACCAAATCAGTCGAGACAAAGGCCAGTTCGATTTTCCATACCGTCCTTAACTTTGCGATCCCATCAGAGTCGGGGTCTTCATTCCCGAACATATCAAGGACCTCCTTCCTTGCTTCCTCCTGCCAATCCGAATGAACCGCCAGGAGAAATATGACCCACGTTAGCATCGCAGTGGTGGTTTCTTGTCCGGCGAAGTAGAATGTCTTGCACTCGTCCACCAGATCGTCGACCGTGATTTTCTTGCTCTCATCCTTATCATGATAAGCCTTCACAAGCTGCCCTAGGAAATCATTCCCATAGTCATCTACTTTCCCAGCCTTCACCTTCTTCTCTCTTTTCTTGGCGATCTCCAAGATCGCATTACGTATGCCTTTCTCGAGCTTCTTGGCTTCAATTTCATCCACCGTCTTCCAAATCTTGCTGTGCCCGGATTAAACAAGAAACGAATTAGTTTGTGAATCTAAAGTATGGATTGATTTTCTGACAAATGTGTGTTCAAGTTGCCACCTCCATTTACCTTAATAGCGAGTTGCATTTACTCTTGTGATGGACAATTTTGTGTCGATTCGTATAACATCATTATAAATTTTTTTGGTCAAAACATCTTTACGATTTACAAGCTGCCTTTCATGATTCTGTTAACTTGTTCAAACATGGGGAAGAATCGCAAACTGTAAGTTTGATCACATAATTATAGTCCTCTGCCTCAAAATTAATGGGATTTAGCGCACAATCACATTGAAATAGAGAATTAAAGTGAGAAAAAAAATTGACACAAGATTTATATCATGCTTCATCCTTAAGTTAGGGCTATGTCCACCGGAGAATTTCACTATAATTAGAACCTTGCACTTTTCTATTATAATCATAAATTTACAAGATAAAGAATTGTTGGAATATTAATCCAGATAAAACAAACTGTATGTTGTAATCAGAACATCAATATAAAGAAGATGATGACAACCTTATAAACTTACAATTCTTGGAGAAGATGAAAAATAAGATATCACTTGAAAATCACACAAATTGGAGGTGAGGTACGGATGTCCGAATCTCCTTAAGGCGATTAGTTCCTGCCAATGGTGCTCCGCAGATTCGCGAACTATGCCTCCCAAGATACAACACCTCGAACCTGTTTGGATTAGCACTATGCAAACAGGACTCAGTCGAACCGTTCAATTGAATCGGCACACTCAGAAGAATCGGAAGAGTAGAGTAGAATTTTTTTTCTTTTTTGAAGAACCTATTGAAGCTCTATGCTCTTATCTATTTATAGAGCTTTCAAATACATGTACAGAAGAAATACATGAATTGAATAAATACATGTATCCAAGAAGAGATTCATGAATTCAGGAGATACGTGAATCCGAGAGATTCATGAATTCAGGAGATACGTGTATCCGAGAGATTCATGAATTCTGGAGATACGTGAATCCAAGAGATTCATGAATTCAGGAGATACGTGAATCCCGCATTTCATTAATCCAATAAATATAGATACGTGAACAGAAAAGACGTATCTTAATTTGTTTGCATTCGTTGATCCATTAACCATATATATAACAATCCCCCACATTAATGGATGAACAAAACATTTTTGACTCAAAGGAATCTGAGTATACCTGTTGAAATACACCGCATCAAGATAGGTAGCTTTCGCTTTGAACCTTCTTTAGTGAAAGTCTATCGGACTTACTTAACTAGTCGATGGACTAAGCCTTGAATCGCCAGTTGTTTATGTAAGCCTAGACAATAAACCTCACACGGAGTATTTCCAATTCAAGATTGGTTCTCGGTTGTGTTCGTTCTTTCGGCCCTGAACCTCTCGGGATTCATGCGTGCTTTAGAAAATCTAGCCTTAAAAGATTTTCATAGAGTCGGCCAGCTCCACGCATATAGGTGCATTCCTATTAAAGATATCCTACCATATCTTACTTGAATGTTACATTCCAAGTTATAGGAATCATTAAACGCATAGCGTACCCTTAATAACGCTGTAGGAAAGCACTGTTGCATCATAGGAATAGGAGACAGTGCTCACACTAGAGTTTCCAGAATTTGCGTTGTCCTATTGAACCTAGTCCATGGGATCTCCAATTGCATAGGTTAGGTTTCCATCCCGGAATCTCTTTATTGGGTTAAGGCTCTTAAACCCATTCCCCTTGATGCGCAGTTTATTTTCTCTCTTGACAAACCTTTTGTCAGCGGATCCGCAATATTTTCCTTTGACTTAACAAAGTCTAAAGAAATGATTCCATTTGAGAGCAACTTGCGCCTTACGGTATTGTGTCTACGACGAATGTGTCTAGACTTACCGTTATAAATCACATTATGTGCCCTTGCAATTGCCGCTTGATTATCACAGTGTATGCAAATTGCAGGCATAGGTTTTGGCCATATTGGAATATCATCTAAAAAATTTTGAAGCCATTCTGCTTCTTCAGCAGCTTTATCCAAAGCAACAAACTCTGATTCCATCGTAGAGCGTGTTATTAGAGTTTGTTTAGATGATTTCCATGACACTGCAGCACCTCCTAGCGTGAACACATATCCGCTAGTCGATTTCGATTCATCGAAATCGAAATCCAGTTGGCATCACAATAACCTTCCAAAACAAATGGATATTTGCCATATTGAAGAACATAGTCTTTTGTCCTTTTCAAATATCCTAATACTCTCATCAAAGCATTCCAATGCTCGTGACCAGGGTTACTGGTATATCTACTCAGTTTGCTTACTGAGTACGCAATATCTGGTCTAGTGCAATTCATGATATACATGATGCTGCCAATTACTTGAGAGTATTCCGGTTATGTCGATACTATTTCCGGTGTTCTTTCTCAAAGTTAGGTGTGGAAGAAAAGGATTGTTTGCATCTTTAATGCCGAATCCTTTAAATCTCTCAATTACCTTTTCAATGTAATGAGATTGTGTTAAACCTAAGCCATCGGAATTCCTTAGAATTTTGATGCCGAGTATAACATCCGCTACACCTAAATCTTTCATCTCAAAGTTCTTCTTGAGAATGTTCTTGGTGATTCTGATGACCTCAGTGTTATCTCCAAGAATTAGTATGTCATCGACATACAGACAAATAAGTACATATCCAACTGTTGTGGATTTAGTGTACACACATTTGTCATACTCATTGATTCTATATCCATTTTGAATCATTACCCGGTCAAATTTCTCATGCCATTGCTTAGGAGCTTGTTTAAGTCCATACAATGATTTGACAAGTCTACACACTTTTTGTTCTTGTCTTTTGACCTTGAACCCTTCAAAGGTTGTTCCATATAAATCTCCTCGTCGAGATCACCATTTAAGAATGCAGTTTTCACATCCATTTGATGTATCTCGCAAATTGTATAGCGAAGCTATAGCAATTAACATCCTTACGATGTTATTCTTGTGACTCGGTGAATAAGTATCAAAGTAGTCAAGACCTTCTTTTTGTCTAAACCCTTTGGCTACAAGCCAAGCTTTGTACTTATCAATGGAACCATCAGCTTTTAGTTTTTTCTTGAAAATCCATTTACATCCAATTGGTTTATTTCCAGGTGGAAGATCAACCAATTCCCAAGTATGATTACTTAGGATAGAATGGATTTCATTGTCAACAGCATTTTTCCGAAAAGGAGCATCCGGAGATGACATTGCCTCTTTAAATGTTTGGGGCTCGGCTTCTAACATGTATGTTAGAAAATCAGGTCCGAAAGATTTTTCAATTCGAGACCTTTTACTCCTTCGAAGTTCGACTTCTTTGGTCATAACTTCATCATTCTCGGTTCGATTCTCTAAGCCTTTTCTGAGAAAGTTCTCTTTGATTTCTTTTTGCAGGATATACATCCTCAAAAAATTCAACATCTCTTGTTTCTAGGATTGTATTGACATGGATTTCCGCATTTTCAGATTTATGAACCAAAAATCTATATGCGCTACTATTTTGAGCATAACCGATGAATATGCAATCCACCGTTTTAGGTCCCATCCGAGTTTGTTTAGGAGGAGGAATTGCCACCTTGGCCAAGCACCCCCACACTTTTAGAAAATTGTAGGATGGCAACTTTCCATTCCATAACTCGTATGGAGTTTTACCTATCTTTTTGTGGGGTATTTTATTAAGAATATAATTTGCGCTTAAAACCGCCTCCCCCACAAGTTCTCGAGGTAAACTCCGAACTCGAAGCATGGCGTTAGCCATCTCCTTTAGAGTCATGTTCAATCGTTCAGCAACTCCATTTTGTTGTGGAGTATAAGGTGCAGTCGTTTGGTGAATTATTCCAAAACGAGCACAAAACTCTTTAAAATTGATTGAACCATAGTCTCCTCCTCTATCGGACCTAAGCACTTTGATTCGTTTGTCAAGTTGGTTTTCAACTTCATTTTTATACTTGACAAACATGCTCATAGTCTCATCTTTGCTAGTTAGTAAATAAACATAGCAAAATCTAGTACAATCATCCACAAATGTGATGAAGTACTTCTTTCCACCTCTACTTTCTACAAATTTTAAATCAACTATGGATTAATTGTAGAGGTTCACTTGTTCTTTCAACGGATTTGAAAGGTTTCTTGGCAAACTTAGCCTCAACACAAGTCTCACACTTGTAATGGGCATCCAACTCAAATCTTGGAATTAACCCCAAATTTGCTATTCTCTTCATTGTACCATAGTTTACATGTCCTAATCTACCATGCCATAGATAAGGAGACACAACAGTGTAAGCTGAAGACTTTTCTTTATTAATAGCCTTTGGGTACACATAATTCGAGTTTACATCAATGACAGCCACATTGGCTTTAAACAAGTCATTACACAAAACCCTTTCCCCACATACATCCCTCCTTTCGAAAGTACAAACTTGTCGATTCAAATACTACTTTGAAACCCTTCTTGACAAGTATGGGGCCGAAATCAGATTTTTCCGAATCTCGGTACATGTAGCACATTCAGCGGGGGCGACCTCCTTGCCGATGTAAACTTCAGGATCACCTTTCCTCTTCCGGCAATCTTTGCCGATGCGAGAATTAGCCATATAAAGCTTCTCATCTTCTTCAGCCTTCTCATAAGATGAGAACATGCGTTTATCTACACGAGATGTGATTTGTGGCACCCGTGTCTAGCCACCAGCCATTAGTGTTCAACACTAGAGATGCTTCGGACATTACCACAAATGACAATCTCTCAAAATTGTCATGTTCTGTCAAATTCGATTCTTGGGCTACACCATCATTCTTGCCTTTTTCGGGCGCTTCTTGCAATCCTTAGCTCGATGGCCGGCTTGTTGCATATAAAACACGTCCCTTGGAATTTCTCGAACTGCTTCCTTTTGCTTGGCTTTTCCTTGAAAGGACATCTTCCTTTTTCTATCTTGCTTGGATTTGGAAGATTCCACAACGTTGGCCTTTGGCTCAGAAGAAGGTTTTGCACTCTTTCTATTGTCCTCCTCGATTCTGAGGCGCAGAATGAGATCTTCAAGGCTCATCTCCTTCCGTTTGTGCTTCAAATAATTTTTGAAGTCTGACCAGCCCGGAGGTAGTTTTTCAATCATGGCCGTCACTTGGAATGATTCACTAAGTGTCATTCCCTCAGTAGAGATGTCACTCGGAATTAATTGCAATTCTTGAACCCGACTCATGACAGATTTAGAATCCATCATCTTGTAGTCCAAGAATTTGGCAACCACAAATTTCTTGGTACCGGCGTCCTCGCTTTTGTATTTCCTCTCTAAGGACTCCCATAACTCATTTTAGCGATTCAATATTACAATACACATTATATAGTGAATTCACTAAACAGTTAAGAATATAATTTCGGCATAAGAAGTCTCCATGCTTCCAAGCCTCCAGTGCACCGAGCGTCATGACATCACGCTCATCTGGACTAATTATCGGGCACACCTCCGATAAGTACTTCGTCAGATTTAGCATGGTCAGATAGAAGAACATCTTCTGCTGCCACTGTTTAAAGCCCACTCCGGTGAATTTCTCCGGTTTCTCATTAGTTGTAACTGGAGGTGTTGCCATCACAGTAGGCAAGGTTCGTTGAACCATCCCTCCAGAAACGGAGCCAAAAGCCATTTGGCTTGTACTGTTCTGAAAAACAGTCCCGGGTATACTAGTCGTAAGACTTGTTCCCACTCCACCAAAATTGGTGTTGGCCAAAGGGCCCGTAGCATTCGCTACTACAAATTCAAGCCCCGAGGGCTGAACATCTCCCATAGCAATGGTTGAATCGACCATAGGAACATCTCCAGAAACATTCTGGACATTGAAGGGCACTTGATTGTTTTCATCCATCTCAATAATCTGACTAGAACAACAAACAGTGAGTGAATCTAATCGCCTTAAGATTGTTGGAATATTAATCCAGATAAAACAAACTGTATGTTGTAATCAGAACATCAATATAAAGAAGATGATGACAACCTTATAAACTTACAATTCTTGGAGAAGATGAAAAATAAGATATCACTTGAAAATCACACAAATTGGAGGTGAGGTACGGATGTCCGAATCTCCTTAAGGCGATTAGTTCCTGCCAATGGTGCTCCGCATGGTCGCGCGAACTATGCCTCCCAAGATACAACACCTCGAACCTGTTTGGATTAGCACTATGCAAACAGGACTCAATCGAACCGTTCAATTGAACCGGCACACTCAGAAGAATCGGAAGAGTAGAGTAGAATTTTTTCTTTATGAAGAACCTATTTGAAGCTCTATGCTCTTATCTATTTATAGAGCTTTCAAATACATGTACAGAAGAAATACATGAATTGAATAAATACATGTATCCAAGAAGAGATTCATGAATTCGGGAGATACGTGAATCCGAGAGATTCGTGAATTCGGGAGATACGTGTATCCGAGAGATTCATGAATTCTAGAGATACGTGAATCCAAGAGATTCATGAATCGGGAGATACGTGAATCCTGGAGATTCATTAATCCAATAAATATAGATACGTGAACGAAAAGACGTATCTTAATTTGTTTGCATTCGTTGATCCATTAACCATATATATAACAAGAATTATATATACCCAAAAATTATTCATGGTCCCAAGTCTAAACTATTAATAAAATTTTAGTTAAAACTATTAAAGCCATTTGGTGGTTTGGGGGAGTTGTCTCTACAACTTCCTTCGAGGCAGCTCGTCGGACCCTTGCCCATGTAGCGGGGAGCGAGACCCCGTGCCTTCTTATTGATGGGAATATATACCCCACCCCAACAAAAAGCATTCATCAAACTTTTACTAACTTTATGTCTTTTAGTGAAATCTGATGTGAGTCTCACTGCTCCTTGTGATTGGAATTGCTTGGATCCGACTCCACATGAATCAACTTTATCATATTCCATCACCATAGAATGTCCGCATGATTTCCACGTGGATCCCACATAAATCAATGATTTTGATGGCCTATGATCCGTAGACAATTATCCACGCAAATTTTTTTCTCGACTTTTCAAAACACGATCGGCACAGTCTATTTGACTGAGCCAAAGCGGGCTCACGGAGGTTTCGATACTTTTCTTTTTTGGCTTCTATACATCCTAAGAATAAGACAATTTTTCTTAGGAATTGAAGAGGAATACCTTATTCCCGGGAACCTCATAAGCAAAGAATTCCTGGACGCTAACAAACCCAAGTTTGTCAACATCTCAAAGATGCTTCTCCCTTCAACGTAGCTACTCCCGAAAGCTGTCCTCGAAATCACTTCGGATGTCAATAACCTAAATTCTTCAAACATTTCAATCTCTTTTCCTTCTCTTTGCTTCCATTTCTCTAACATCATGTGGACACTCTCCACCATCGCTGGAACCATGTTCTGCACTTCAATTCGTTCCCTTCAATTCATAACTCAAATCTCAAGATTGCATGAAATTCTCTTTCCACTTGATAAGCACAAGAAACTTGACATTAGAATTGCGTAGTAACAAATTACAGCACTTCAGTATACACCAAACCTAATTACCTTGAGGCTTTCCCCATGGAAAGTGTGATTGGCAAGTCTACGCTTCTTCGCCCATTTTACCCCATCTTTTGTCGAAAAGAGCCCTTCTCCAAAAATCTTCTTGCTGAAGTCCCCCGCTTCTGGTTTTAAAAAGGTTTTGTCTCTGTTAATTAGCACCTCCTTAATCAGCTCCGGTTCCGTGATGATCAATTGAGCTTCAGCCCCGTACCAACTTAGGTAATTCCTCCCTACAAAATGTTTGAACAAAACTCTCAATTATGAACAAACTAAAGTCAGATCAAATTCCCAGGAATATACAGCACAGTATTATAACAAAAGCTTATATTTTCAATTACCGTATGTGTTGATCCATGAGTTGATGTGAGGCTGAACCTTAGGGAGTATGTCATGAGAGAGATCGTCCATGGGCGTGCTTGTGGCTTCCATTTTCATTTTCATTGTTTCCTTGGTGCTCCCATGGAGGAACTGGTAAGGAGGGCCTCTGATTCCCTGTCGGGCCATCGTCCTCTGTATTCTGAGCGGATTCCACCACAGCCGGTGCACAAGCTCAGCAAGGGACCGTAAGATCAGAAACACGAAGAGAGAGCTCAACACGAACGCTATGCTGATCCCATTACTTTCCAAGATTGACAGAGATTTCCTTGGGCGCTGCGTGGAGTTAAATAATGCAACCAGGATCCTTCGGGGTGGATGGGTGGCAACACGGCATCGTAGACGAAGTACACCGCTTGCCGGCGATGGAGACAGACACGATGGAAAATGACAACCTTCTCGACGTTGAGGATTCGCAAGGAGACGGGGAATAGGGAGGAGCCGAGCCTTGGTCAACACCCTCGAAACTAAACTAAGAATATCCATGAGAAAAAAAGTATTTTGTCGGACGTCGGTGTCAACCAATGGGATTGCCTGAAAAATGGTAAGCTCTTACGTCAAGCAGCCGGCGCAACTTCTCTTTATAGACTGGTAATAGGCGGGGAAAAAGCGATTGAGAAAGTTGAAATCAAGCAAGCAAATTGCTCATTCGATGGATTAGTGTCGTGAAAGTCTAATGATGGCTTAGAAAAATTACTTACGTTCCATCAAACACAGAATAATCTTTCTTTCTTTTTCTTCCAAAACATAGAATAATATATATATTTTTGTTTAGGATAAGAAACATAGAAAAAATTGCTCCTAGTATGACCTGACAGGCCCAACGTAATACATGGGAAAATGAATACAATCTCTTTATTAGAGATGCTGAATGGAAATGATCAATTGTTATGAAGATTGTTTTCCTAGATGATTCATTGCTTGTACTAATGTTCATGCAAATATTCTATCCACGTGGGACATTCATTTCCATTATCCGTAGGACGAAAAAGATTAAGCCAAATCAAAGAAACTGCCCAAAATTTGTTAGGACTTGCAATAGAAGCCGTCATGAAGTAGGAGTGAATTAGACTTACATTCACTAAAAATTTAAATCAGTTATGGGTCAATTAAGATATATTTAACTACCTCTACAATGCATGACATTTTGATGTGAAACTTCTTTTGCAAATTTCCACCTCACATGTGAACATCCTGTGTTGGGCCAAGCTCCTTCTTAATCCAAGAGTCCTTCAACACCAACATTCTTGTTACTCAAACTTCAAATTTTAACTCAATCTTCTTGACCTAGCCAAGTTCAGTGAGAAGCCAACACCATTAGCTACCTCCATCAAGAAGTCACACCTAAGGTTCTTTCTTTGAGGTATCTACAAAACATTAATACACATTAAAAGTGGGTCACCAATCAACTATTAGCTCTTATATCACTTGTTGAGTCGACACAATGGAAAACTGTTAGCTTCACATGATATAATTTTAGACACTGAATTTTTTTAACTAACATTGGACCTATTTTGAATCGAAGCCAACTTTCGTCGAAAGCCTGATTAAGTTGAGCAAACGGATGATATTCGTGAAGAGCCTTCAACAATATCCCATTCGTCCAAATCTGGCATTCGAATCATGAGATAGGCTTATCTTTATTTACCTCATTGGCGATCACAATCCCATCCCCTAAAAGCTTCTTGACAAAGTCCTTAGACGGTGTTTTCGGATGTGTTTTGTCTGTATTAACTAGAACCTCTTTGATCTGTTTCTGGTCTGTGATGACCAGCATAGCTTGAGTCCCATGCCAACTTAAGTAATTTCGCCCTACAAAAGTCGCAAAAAATCCAACCAACAATCTAAGGTCGGATCATCCCACAGCAGCTTTTCATTAGGGACATTAAGTAGAGCGTAAAATCAAAACTAAAATATAGGACTTAATTATTCTACCATATGTGTTGGTCCATGTGTGGATTTCAGGCTGAATTTTGGGGAATATGTCATGAGGTAGATTGTCCATGGATATGTCCCTGATCTGCATGGTCATCTTAAATGATTCCTTGGACGATCTTGTAAGGAGGACCTCTGACTCCCTACTCATTCATTATCCAATATCCACCGTATCCTGAGCAGGTTCCACCATAACTTCTACCAGAGTTTGGCAAGAGACATGAAGAGGAACAGAGACAGAGAGCTCAAGAGGATGAACACTTGCATGGTTTCTTTCCGAGGTAGGAAGGGAAAGAAGTGGAGGAAACTAGAAATTCAAATCACAGGTTGTGAAGTGATGATGGTCAGGATTTTTAGTGATTTTCACACACCGTTTCCAGAAAAATAACACAAGCAAACAATCCACACAAAGTTAATATAATAATAAAATAATATAATCAAAACAACTCACTAAAAATTTTATTATCGAAGTTCATTCAAATTTGAGCTACATCTCCACGCAATTATTCTTCTTTCTTTCCCACGCACTTAAGTTTTTCGTCTTTTTGGCCGTCACAATCTCCCTTTTTCTTTTCTCTCTTTTCTTCTCACCCGTTCGCACGCGCTGTCTTTTATTGACTGGTATGTGAGCTGTAGTTTTCAACTTATAAGCAAAAAGAAGAGAAAAGACAAAAAGAAAACTCTTCATAAAAATCTGTGAGCCGAGTGATAAGGACAGGAAAATGACAGCCTTCTGGCGTTGATTGTTGGGATTGTTGGGATGATAGGATGATCCTAGAAAAAGTCACTGGTCCTACCTCTGTCTTTTGTCGGAGTGGGACACAGGCGGATAGTAACGCTGGAAAAGTCGCAATCGCGGCTCTAGGATTTTTCAAGAAATCATCCCTCAAGACATTGAGTGCTGAAGAGTATCGGTGTTTCCTTCAGGGTTCCGACGCCGTAATCTAAAAACATCTTTGCTAGCTTAGATTTTATATTCAAGGATTTCATATATCAGACTACTAAGGTTTGACCGACTTTGTCCGGAAGTCAAACTTGTTGTAAAGCCTAATAATGGTGAATTTGACGACGGTCATTGAGAGTTTTATAACGATATCCAATTTATCTTGAGCTGACACTCGAAAAAAGAGATACGTGTTTTTCGATTCAGGCTATAGGATGACCCTTAGGGTGAGGGTCGCTATCTAGGTAATATCCAATGTTCTACCAAACAAATTATTGGATATAACAAAATCTTCTCACGCTTGATCCAATCCTATTCTCCTCATCTTGGCTACTGTCCACACCCTAAAATACTGTAATTGTGGCAACAAACATCTTTATCTCTTGCAAACGGATTGGGTACATTTATTATATTGGCAAAAACCGAAAATGAATAAATATAATGGAGCGGTCGATTTCATGTCGCACACCTGCTTCTACAGTTTCTTGTCCTCGTATCCTGACAATTTCCTAGGAATATATGCTGGCACATATCGCTATGCATAGATGGTGTACTACACAGTAAAACATTTTTGTGCTGATTAGGAAGGATGATACGCAAATCGTCAGCATCTCCGAGCTCCGTTTTAACGTTCGACAAATCCTAGAAGTACAACACAAGGCATTGAAATATGCAGGCAGCGATGGACATCATTTCCACAGCTTAGACAGTATTCATATGTCAGGTGAACCGACCTACAATAGCTGAAATATAACTTGAAGTCCATGTTTCGGGCCAATCGTGAGGACTTGAACCGGACAGTAGATGTATGCAGGGGACAATTTGAAAGTGTAGCATTGCAGAATCATCGAGAGAATGATCTTCACCTCATGTGTCGCAAAGTTCATGCCTGTGCAGATTCGGGGCCCAAAGCAGAAGGGAATGAACACGACTGGGTTGTTATTGGTGGCTTTAGCAATGCCTTCTGCAAATCGCTCTGGTTTGAAGAGAAGCACATCTTCTCCCCAGATTTTGGGGTCATGGTGAAGCTTGAGATTTCCTATTCGATCTGAATATTGGCGGGAAGAAGAAGTTTTCCCAACCTGAGTTGCTGCTCAACTTGCCTAGATACCCCAATGACGGGAGGGTATAATCGCAGAGTTTCATTTATGATCATGCTAATCTGCACACATAAAGAAATTATGGGAATTAGGCATCATGTTCATCAATCTTGGCCTATCTAATTAAAGAAATTAAGATAAGGCCATACGATTTTAATTATTTTTGTGAGGTTGAACTTATTCTGATCTAGCAAATTAACCCCGGACCAAGAGTCCGCGTTCATACCGTCTTTAATTTTGCAATACCCTCAGAGTCGGGATCATCGTTCCCGAACACATGGAGAACTTCCTTTCTCGCTTCCTCTTGCCAATCAGGGTGAGTCGCTAGGAGGAACATGACCCATGTCATCAATGCATTGGTGGTTTCTTATCCGGCAAGGTAGAATGTCTTGCATTCGTCCACTAGATCGTCGATCGTGATTTTCTTGTTCTCGTCTATGCTACGAGAAGCCTTTATAAGTTGTCCTAGGAAATCATTCCCGAAGTCAGCTGCCTCACAAGCCTTCACCTTCTCTTCCCTTTTCTTGATTATCCCCAGTATAGCATCATATATGCCTTTCTCGAGCTTCTCCGCTTCGATTTCATCCATCGTCTTCCAAATCTTACTGTGCCTGGCTTCAACAACAAACGGTACTTCTCTCTTTCAGCTTCTATACATCCTAAGAATGTTGGGTATGCGACCCTAGCTCTGATACCAAATGTAGAGTGCGTAGCTTTACCCTAATACCACTTGTAGGGTATGTGGAAGCGTTGTAGTGGTAACACGAGAAAATTGTAATAACAGCTCAATACACTCGTTATACTAAATTGCGGTACATGTATAACGCTCAAAATAAATACTCACACAACTATTACAATATAAGTTCTCTCACCACATACAAGATACTCGCACTCAATATTAGATGATACATGCACAGCTATTCTATCTTTCCTCTCGATCATGGAGGAACAATTTGCTCACATAGAGCAACTCTCTGAGGCTCACCCTATGGCTCTCTCTGCTAAGGCCAACTCTTTTCTCCTTTGTTCTAGCCTCCCTCTTCTCTCTCTCTGCTTAACCTCTCTCTCTCTTCTCTTTGCTTTGCTGACCCCTATCACTCCTATTTATAAGGTTTTTCACCGCCAAGCCCACCGCCTCTTCTATGGGAAAGACTCAGCCGCACCTTTTCCTTCAAGTAAAAGTAAAAGAAGTCAAGTTGAACTTTTCCTCTCCTCTCTTCTTTCTTGAATGGCTCCTGATGCTTCTTCATTTCTCCATCGTTCTTTTCTTGTTGCTTAATAGTCAAATGTTGCGGCTGAAGAAGTAAGGAGAGAATTCTAGGTAGAGAGAGGCGGTGTCCAAAATCAATTTTAATTAATTCCT
This sequence comes from Corymbia calophylla, assembly GCA_014182845.1. Lineage (NCBI taxonomy): Eukaryota > Viridiplantae > Streptophyta > Magnoliopsida > Myrtales > Myrtaceae > Corymbia > Corymbia calophylla. The sequence goes on from CM024694.1 coordinate 27,193,237, forward strand.
AACAAAGAATAAGGGGAATATTCTTAGGAAAATGTTGAAGAGGAATAATCATGTGCAAAGCATTCCTGGACACTAACAAACCCAAGTTTGCCAATATCTCAAAGATGTTTCTCCCTTCAACGTAGCTACTCCCAAAAGCTATCCTTGAAATTACTTCGGAGGTCAGCAACTCAAATTCTTCAAACACCTCAATCCCTTTCCCGTTTTGTTGCTTCCATTTCTCTAGCATCATGTGAGCACCCTCCACCATCGCTGGAGCCATGTTCTGCACCTCAATTAGTTCCCGTCAATTCATAACTCAAATCTCAAGATCGCGTGAAATTCACTTTCCATTTGATAAGCACAAGAAACTTGCAATTAAAATTCGATAGTTACTGTTGGTAGTTTGTTTGTAAAACAAACTGAGAAATGCCTTGTCTCACATTGAAAAGATGTGAGTGCACACGTGGACGAGATTTGGCACTAACCGATAATCATTAATTTTTATTTATTGAAAAAAATTCGGATTTATTTTTATAAAAATTAACCATAATGTCATATTGAAATAGTGCGACTATTCATGAAGAAGTTATGGTTATTTATTATTTATTATTTATTTATTTATTTCGAATTTTATTTTTATTTCAACGGTTATCTTAGAATTCGTATCTATTCAAATATAACTTTTTAATCCTTGAAAGGTTGTGTACATTCGAGATATAACTAACTTTTTCGAAAGGATATCTTTGTTAATTTTTTGCAACTTTTCACGAAGAGTTGCCTATATTTCTATATATATGTTAGTTTTGAAAATTCATGAAAGGGATCACAATTATTATTTTTCGAGTCCTCTTTCAAAACTGCAACCATTGTTTTCAATTATTTCCTAGAGAGACCCTGGAGATATACTAAAATTGCTATCTAGTATTCTCATTTGACACTTTGTTGTATCCTGGAGGAAATTTGTCGGTGACCATTAGCAACTTTGTGAGGCAAATAAATCCTTAAAAAAATGATATCACGCCTCAAAGTCCGTTGCGATTGCTCTATTGATTCGAACACACATTGACTTCATTGTTCTACCCAAGTACGAAGATGATTTTTGCCAACAATTTTAAGGATTTATTTTTCAACAATGGAGTCAGAGACAATCAAAATCATGAACCAAGACATGGTGAAATTGGACCGGTTCGATGGGAATAATTATGCTCGCTGGAGGGACAAGATAATGTTCGTACTCACTACCTTGAAGATATCCTACATTTTGGATCCTAGCTTGGCGCCTATTGAAGATCCGAAGCCTACTATTGAGGGAGGACAACCTAGTGCAGAAGTTGTTGAAAGGTTTAACAAGGAGAAGAAGAAACGTGAGGAGGACGAATTGCTATGCCGTGAACACATTCTGAATACTTTGTCCAATAGGTTGTATGACTTGTTACTGAGATGAAATCGGCCAGAGAAATTTGGAAAGCATTGGAATTCAAGTACAAAGCGGAGGAGCAAGGTACCAATAAGTATTTAATCTCAAAATATTTTGATTTCAAGTTTATTGATACTAAGCCCTTGTTGGAACAAGTCCACGAATTGCAAGTTCTTGTCAACAAAATTTGTGCCCTCAAAATTGAAATTCCCGAAACTTTTCAAGTTGGAGCAATTATTGCCAAATTGCCTCCAAGTTGGAAAGACTATGGAAAAAGGCTGATGCATAAGTCGGAGGACTTCACCTTGGAGCAAATACAAAAACATCTTCGTATTGAGGAAGAGTTACGTTTATGTGATAATTCTGTTTTGTATGATACCAAGGTAAATGCTGTGGAAAAGAAAAATTTCGGCCAGAATTTCAAAGTAAAAAATGTGCATAAATTTAAGAAGACACACAAGAAGAAGAAGGGCTGTTGTTTTGTGTGTGGCAAATAGGGACACTATGCCAAGGACTACTTTCACCGCAAGAGCATATCAAAGGACAAGAACATTCCAACAATGAAGGCAGATGCGAATTTGGTTGAAGAAAATTATGTGGCCATGGTCTCAACTATGTTTTCAAATATGAAAATCTCTGAACCTCATGGTTCGATGGCTATGGTTTCTGAAATTAATTATACAACCATCCAATCTGGTTGGTGGTTAGATTCTGGAGCGATAGTCCATGTGTGCAAGGACAAATACATGTTTAAGCAATTTGAAGAGACTGTCGACCCAAATGTTCAAGAGGTCCTGATGGTAAATAATGTTCTTGCAAAAGTTGCTGGCAAAGGCACGGTGGAGATAGACTTCACTTTTGGAAAGAAGATTACTCTTCTTAATGTGTTGTTTGTACCCGAAATTAGGAAAAACCTAGTTTCTATTGATTTACTTTGTAAAAAGGGGTTTCGGGTTTTGTTTGAATCCGACAAGGTTATCTTGTCGAAGAATGGGCTGTTTGTTGGAAAAGGCTATGCTAATGATGGCATGTATCAACTAAGTATCAATAATAATATTGCTACTTCTATTTATATTGTTGAGTCTTTATCTTTATGGCATAGTAGGTTGGCACATATCAATATTTGTTATTTAAAGAATATGAAAAGGTTGGGCTTGATAAATTTCAATGGTGAATTTGATAAATGTGAAATATGTGCTAAGTCTAAATTAATTAAGAAACCATTTCCTAGTGTGATAAGAAATTCGAATTTATTGGATTTGGTACATAGTGATATTTGTGAATTCAATGGCATGCTAACTTGTGGTGGTAAAAGGTATTTTATTATCTTCATGGATGATTGTATTAAGTATTCATATGTTTATCTCATGAGATCGAAGGATGAAGCATTTACCATGTTCAAGAAATATAAAGCTGAAGTAGAAAATCAATTGGAAAAGAAGATCAAAGTTCTACGTTAAGATAGAGGTGGAGAATATTTCTTAAACAAATTTTCTTCATTTTGTGAAGAACATGGTATCATTCATCAAGTTTCGGCACCATATACTCCACAACAAAATGGTTTGGCTGAAAGGAAAATCGATCTCTTGGAGAAATGGTTAATTGTATGCTTTCTAATTCAAAGCTATCAATTAATCTTTGGGGAGAAGCATTACTTACCGCATGTCATATTCATAATAGAATACCTTTCAAGGGAAATAACATGAGCCCTTATGAACTATGGAAAGGTAGGAAACCAAACATGCCTTACCTTAAAGTGTGGGGGTGTTTAGCATATTATTGAGTGCCGGACCCCAAGAGAACTAAACTTGGCCCTAAAGCCATCAAAAGTGTCTTCATTGGATATGCTGAAAATAGTAAAGCCTATAGGCTTCTTGACTTAGAATCCAATGTCATTGTGGAATCGAGAGATGTTGAATTCTTTGAGAATAAATGTTCTATAGGTTCTGAAATGATTGAAAATGATTCAAAACCTATAGAAACTCAAGTGGATTCTCACAAGAAGGAAACAAATGATTATAAAGACATGGCTGAATTGAGAAGAAGCACTAGAGCTCGGAAATTAAAAGATTTAGGTCCAGATTTTGTTACTCATGTTTTCCTTATTGAAGGAGCCAGAGATAATAACGTGGTAAATAAATACCATTTAGTGTTGAACTTAGAAGACGATCCCAAGTGTTTTAGTGACGCTATGTCTTCTAGGGATGCTTCTTTTTGGAAAGAAGCTGTGAATGACGAAATGGACTCAATTATGTCCAATAATACTTGGGTATTAGTAGATTTACCAAAAGGATCCAAGCCTATTGGGTGCAAATGGGTTTTCAAGAAGAAATATCATTCCGATGGCTCTATCCAAGCTTTTAAGGCTAGAATGGTGGCTAAGGGGTATAGACAAAAGGAAGGAATAGATTACTTTGATACATATACTCCTGTAGCACGTAAAACTTCTATCCGAATTCTTTTTGCTCTAGCTTCCATCTATGATCTTTGTGTTCATCAAATGGATGTCAAGATTGCTTTCTTAAATGGAGACTTAAATGAGGAAATTTACATGAAACAACCCGAGGGTTTTGTTCTTCCCGGAAATGAAAAGAAAGTATGTCATTTGATCAAGTCTCTTTATGGACTCAAACAAGCTCCTAAGCAATGGCATGACAAATTTGATTCAATCATATTGTCCAATGGTTTTCACACAATAGTGCAAATAAGTGTATATATTCTAAATTCACTAAAGACTATGGCGTCTTAGTGTGCTTGTATGTTGATGATATGCTTATTTTTGGAACAAACATGACTAGAATTCTTGAGACTAAGAAGTATCTAACTTCGATTTTTAAAATGAAAGATTTGGGTGAAGTGGATACTATCTTAGGTATTAAAGTTAAAAGGCATAGTGGGGGCTATTCTTTGAGCCAATATAATTACATTGAAAAGTTGTTAAATAAATTTCAACATCTTGGTTTCAAGGAAATAAGTACTCCATTTGATTCTAATACTAAATTAAATTATAACACTGGTAGAGCAGTAGCACAACTTGAATATGCGAGTGCTATAGGGTCCTTAATCTACGTGATGCACTGTATTGACCCGATATTGCTTATTCCGTGTGTAAATTGAGTACATTTATTCGTAATCCAATTATAGAACATTGGAAGATTGTTACCTGAATTTTGGTTATTTTAGTGAATCAAAAAAAAAAATTTGGTTGTTTTATAATAATTATCCAGTTGTATTGTGAGGATACATCGATATTAATTGGATTACAAGTGTGAGTGATAAACAATCCACTACTGGATGAATTTTCACATTTGATAAATGGTTGTTTCTTGGGCGAGTAAGAAACAAATGTGTATAACTCACTAAACTATGGAATTTGAATAATTGCTTTAAAAGCAATTGAGAAAGAGGCTGAATGGATTAGGAATTTGTTGTTGGATATCAAATTATGATATTCTTATGCCTCATATTTCTATCCATTGTAATAGTGAAGCTATTTTGGCAAGAGCTTATAATAGCACTTATAATGATAAGTCTAGACATATTAGCCTAAGGTATGAGTATGTGAGACAATTGATTAAAGATAGTACCATAACAATTGTCTACATGAGGTCAAGTAAGAATTTGGCCAATCCTTGTATAAAGGCTTTACCAAGAGATGTGGTAAAGATGACCTCACAAGAAATAGGGTTGAAACCTTTTAATTAAAATCACTAGTAATGGTAACCCGACCTTTTTTCTAGATCACTAGTTACAAGGTTTAATGGGTAATAACAAGTTACTGAATGTGATTGTTTGATAATGACGTAACCCTGATATGATAAGTCAGTATCGTCTATTACGATTTACAAGTTGAATTGATTCTTAATGAAATATTGTACAATTTTGTAATGTGTTAATAGTAACAGAAACACATGGTAGATACTTCACCTATATGAGCTTAGAAGTGGTGCCGCTTCTTACGAAAGTTAGCGGTTGCTTTCTAGAGTGCTCATGAAACAGGATCAAGCACATGGCCATAATAGTGCGGAGTAATATAGAACTTCTCGTTGAAACAAGAGATTAGTATATGTGCGGTATATCCGATTCTATCGTTTAAAAGTACAAATTTAAAGCCGAGCTATTTGTCATTTTGATAGGATTTTGAGATACTTGCACTAAGTAAAGGTTTAACTCGAAAGAGACCTTTATGTATGTATATTAATCTCATGGAAATTTTGGCTATATTTTTTTAAGTTTTATTTCTATTTTGTTTTACAAACAAAAGTGGGGGATTGTTGGTAGTTTGTTTGTAAAACAAACTGAGAGGTGCCTTGTCCTACATTGAAAAGATGTAAATGCGCACGTGGACAAGATTTGGCACTAACCAATAATAATTAATTTCTATTTATTGAAAAAAATTCGGATTTATTTTTATAAAAATTAACCATAATATCATATTGAAACAGTGCGACTGTTCATGAAGAAGTTATGGTTATTTATTATTTATTATTTATTTATTTCGAATTTTATTTTTCTTCCAACGGTTATCTTAGAATTCGTTCAAATATAACTTCTTAATCTTTGAAAGGTTGTGTCTGTTCAGATATAACTTCTTTCAAAATGATATCTTTGTTAATTTTTTTGCAACTTTTCACTAAGAGTTGTCTATATTTCTATGTATATGTTAGTTTTGAAAAATCATGAAAGGGATCACAATTATTATTTTTCGAGTCCTCTTTCAAAACTGCAACCATTGTTTCCAATTGTTTCCTAGAGAGACCCTGGAGATATACTAGAATTGCTATCTAGTATTCTCATTTGAGACTTTATTTTATCCTAGAGGAAATTTGCCGGTGACCATTAGCAACTTTGTGGGGCAAATAAATCCTTAAAGAAAGTGATATCACGCCTTAAAATCCGTTGTGATTGTTCTATTGATTTGAACACACATTGACTTCATTGTTCTACCCAAGTACAAAGATGATTTTTTCCAACAGTTACAAATTACAGCACTTGAGTATACCAAACCTAATTAGCTTGAGGCTTTCACCGTGGAAAGTGTGATTGGCTCGCCCACTTTACCCCATCTTTCGTCGACACAAGCCCATCTCCTAAAAGATACCTGCCGAAGCCCCTCGGTCCTGCTTTCGGGAACATTTTGTCTTTGTTGATTAGCACCTCCTTAATCAGCTCCGGTTCCGTGATGATCAATTGAGCTTCAATCCCGTACCAACTTAGGTAATTCCTCCCCACAAAATGTATGCACAAAAATCTCAATAATGAACAAACTAGAGTCAAATCAAAGTTCTAGGGTGGTCTGGACAGTTTATAACAAAAGCTTAAATTTTCAATTATCGTATGTGTTGATCCACGAGTCAATGTGAGGCTATTGTTGGAAATTTTCTATAATGGGCTTACATTAATTAATCAATTTTCTATTTTAAATAATCGGGTTAATGGATATTCCAATATATGTTAAACCCTTAAGTGATCTTATTAAATTGGGTTATGGCATCTATTAATAACAGGCCTAGTTAAGCAGCAAAGTGTAGGCAATTGTGTTTAATTGAAGCCCGTAATGGGAGAGGCCCAATTAACACACTATTGATTAGGGTTTGCTAGATCCCCTCTCTAGCCTATAAAATGATAGGTTATACCTATCAGTCGCTAGAATCTCATTAAAAGCTGCTATACCGAAATAGGTCATAGAGAGGAAAATCTGGCATTTTGATAGATCACTGATTACATTAGTTTAATCTGTTTTTCATCAAGTGAGACTATGGCTCAAATAGGTACGTTTTAATTCCGTTGTACATATAGGTTTTGGTGTTTTACAGCCATATATGGATCTGGTTGTTTTTGATTAATTAGTTATTTATATAGAAAAATTTCTACATGTGGTACCAGAGCAGGTCATATATGATTGTCGAACCCAAAAATATTTTTTTAAAAATAAATTTGAAATTCTTCTCCTGAACCGAATATTGTCGTTATATTTTTCATGTGGATTTTTTGATCTAATAATTCTAAAACCTTAGGTTCTTGTTCTACATGTCGAGATTTTTCCAACCATATATTATTTGTATAATTTTACTAAGTATCAAGTGAGAATTTCGAAAATTCTAGAATTCATAATTGGAAAGGATTCTAATAGTTTCGAATTTCCTTCGATTGAATGATGAATGTTAGAAATTGTTATATGGGTATTGTAATACATGAGTGATTTATGCAATGTTGACTGACAAATTACATGGTTGGAGTTTCTGCATGATAAGATCGGGGGTTTCATGCGTGTGTGTTGGGTATCACATCGGTGAAGATCTTTGGATTGAGTTAGTGTAAAAAGAAAGTTCCTATTTTTCCTGCTCCACTAGAATGTGTCTATGCATGGATATTTTGCTAGTTCTTGAATTGCTTTGAGATGGACTGACTGATGTGATTTCATTTTGTTTTGATGTTGGGTTATTCATGCGTGCTTGTTTATGGGTTCATGTGCTTGCACATGTAGAACAGTTTGAACTCCCCGTGCCCTCTAAATAGCTAGATACCTTGTGAAGAACAAAATCCTTTGTGATGTCAGTTGTGTTTTGTGTTTGCAAGAAGCTTCGCAGAGTTTTTTTTTTTGGCCCCGCGTTTGACAGGGGTTTTTGTTTGGCAATTTGCACATCAAGCTTTTTTTGCTTTTTTTTTTTTTTTTTATCTTGGTTTCACAATGTTCGATTTTCGATTATTTCATGGCGATTGTTTTGTCACTTGAAACCCTAGTACGTTCGCGATCGAGGGTCTAGAGAGGGTGCAGTCAATTGGCGAATGGTTTTTTCGCTTAAGGCGCTTGTGTTTTTGGAGAAAGTGGGATTGTGACTGAATCGAATTATGTGCTAGCGCCACGTTTTCCTTATTATTATTATTTTTTTCACTGGATAGTTTGCTTTCTTTCATAAATTTTTAGTCTTGCTTTCACAAGAGCATCAATCAAGTAGCAATGCTGTGATTAAAATATAAAATATTTAATAAAAAGGATAATCTTCATGAAGGATTGGTAACATTATCGCTATTTGAACAAATATCGACTTCATTAATTTCTCGGGATGCATAAGTGGGGAGGGCTTACTTTTCGCTTGGCTTTTGTCTATGCCTAATATAAAGCCATGTATGAGAAGTGGTCAATTGCCCACTACTTCTTGAAACATTAGTATAACAAAATACCGTAGAGAAAACAGTATTATGTAGTGCTAATAAGTGTTATATTGTATCAGTAAATTTATTCATGTGCATCGACGAGCTCTCTTTATCTTCCATTGTTATCATCATCCCTCCGTCAGGCTATCAAATTAGTTTGGTTTCGAGTCTCTCTATTGATTGGTGTTAATGAGATTCAGCTAATTTGAACAAGCACCTGAGATAACAGATTTTGAGTTGTTCTCACTTCTCCTTTGGACACTGTAAATTTCAGTTGTCATACTCATGTGCCTATAGCTAGTGTAGGATTGCGTTCCTCCATGTGTTTGCCTCCATCATTTGCAAAGTGCAATGTCTTAAATGAATTATAATGTTCTCCAATAGTTTGCCTTGATATCGGCAAAGCTTATTGATGTAGTGCAGCCAAGCTGGTAGATCCACGTGCACAGAATGATGCATGGGGAAGTATAGGGTCCTCCATAGTCTATCTTGTTCCAATTTTTTTTAATATGCCTAATTTTTAATTTATGATTTTTTGGTATTGTAAATTTTAATTTTGGCATATTTAAATATTTATTTGGAATTATTTATTGTTATCCATATTTAATTCCATAAAAAATATTGTGCCTATTTTTCAATTTTTAATTTATGGAAATTTGTTATAGTATATGAGGGATAGAATATCGGTATTGACTTTCCCTAATTTAGCATAGATTATCTATACTTTCTTCTTGAGTTTAACTAGATAATCTTATATGGTTAATTGTAGAAATAGGCACATAAAATTGTGGCAAAAATTGTTGTTTGATAAATGCAATATGATCTTGGGAAGCACATGTTGTAAAGTGCTTCATATTGTTTGATGAATTTTTGGGCAATGATTAAATAGAACATTATTTACAAATTGTTAAAGTTTGTAAATTATTGATGTTCATTATTGATAAAAATTAGTATATACGATCACCTGCCCAAATGGGGTTATTGTGTATATTAATTTGAAAATTGCATGAAGATAAATTCCAAAATTAAAAGATGGGGATGTATGACTCAAAAAGATTTATCTGCCCAAAAGGAATAAATTTTTTTAAGTTATATGTAATTCCCCTTTATATTGATATATTAGAGATAATTGATGAGATGTGTGACTCAAAAGGTTTATCTATCCAATGGAATAGACTTTGAGAGTTATATGTGATTTCTCTGTCTTAAGATAATGAGGATGTATAATTTAAAAGATTTGTCTATCCAAATGGGATGGATCTTTAAAGATTATATGTAATTCTCCTTATTTATCTCTATATATTTATATCATGTAGATGTATAATTTAAATGATTTGTCTGCCCAAAGGGGATGGATTATTGACAATTATATGTAATTTTCCTTGTTGTTGTTTTACAAACTTCATGCTGTGAAAAATAATGATGCATTATACACTCTACTCAAAGGGAATTTGTAATGTACTAATTATTTTGTAGAATTACTTATTGCCCATAATTGATCATATTGCATTATGTGTGTCAAATAGTTACTTTTGCTGTGAACAACAACAATACCACTGCTGAGATGTTAATCAGATCAAATATTATATTGTTAAGGACTTAGTCAAAAAAGGGAGACACTGTGATTGAGAATATTAGAACTAAGTCCATGTTAGCTTATCCTCTAACAAAAGATTTATGACTCATTTTGTTTAAATAACATGTAAAGAATATGGGTGTTTTAAAGTTTTTTGATCTCTTTTGTTAGTGGGAGTTATATAGTTTGTATTTCTGGATATATACAAACTGACTATTGTTGATTTTATTGTTATCCTTTCTCCTGTTAACTGAGAAATGGAAATATAAAACAGTATCTTTAAACAATTTTTAGTTTAAAGACGACTGGATGTCATTAATTATAAGATCTCATGTTGGTTGTGACATAGTTGTGTAATTTCATATTGTTTAGAAATCGCATTGAGGCAATTTCATGTTGTTTAGAAATTGCGTTAATGCAATTTCATGTTGTTGAGAAATTGAATTGAAGACCGATAAGAAATAGTGTATATTTTGATCACATATTGGTATTATTTCTTACTACACTACTAGGCCCATAATCCATGAAAATATAATATTTATTATATGTGATTATGGAAGGTCATGTGTTACGGTAGTTTCTTAACACGTTGATTGTTATAGTCCTATAATGAGATTATGTAGGATTGGATTGGTTTTGAGATATCGTTATTGGAATATTATTTTTCAAAATTGTGGCCACAAAAAAACAAATTTTCAGTTATTAACACGAGAGTGTCGTTTTCAAAATAAAATCATTTTCAAAAATAAAATAAAATAATTAATGTAGCCCAAGTGGGAGAATGTTGGAAATTTCCTATAATGGGCTTACATTAATTAATCAATTTTCTATTTTAAATAATCGGATTAATGGATATTCCAATATATGTTAAACCCTTAGGTGATCTTATTGAATTGGGTTATGGCATCTATTAATAATGGGCCTAGTTGAGCAGCAAAGTGTAGGCAATTGTGTTTAATTGAAGCCCGTAATGGGATGGGCCTAGTTAACACACTATTGATTAGGGTTTGTTAAGTCTTCTTTCTAACCTATAAAATGATATATTATACCTATCAGTCGCTAGAATCCCATTAAAAGCTGCTATACCGAAATATGTCATAGAGAGGAAGATCTGGTATTCTGATAGATCACTGATTACATCAATTTAATCTGTTTTTCATTAAGTGAGACTATGGCTCAAACAGATACGTTTTAATTCCGCTGTACATATAGGTTTTGGTGTTTTATAGTCATATATGAATCTGGTTGTTTTTGATTAATTAGTTATTTATGTAGAAAATTTCTACACTATGTCATGAGAGAGATTGTCCATGGGCGTGCTTCTAGCTTCCATCCTCATTTTCATTGTTTCCTTGGTGCTCCCATGGAGGAACCGGTAAGGAGGGCCTCTGATTCCCTGTCGGGCCATTGTCCTATGTATCCTGAGCGAATTCCTCCATAGTCGTTGAGGGACCGTAAGATTAGAAACACGAATGGTAGTTTAGGATATCATGGACTCGTAGGATTTTACGGAATTGGATTTGAGCTTGTGGTTTGTCCGAAACTGAATTTTGAACTTCCCCGCATATGGTGAACAGTACCCGCATGCGGTCACCTTGGGGTCTGATTTTGTCAATTTTGACTCAAAATTGGGTTGTCCAACTTATAAGACTTCTAGTGCTTGGAATTATCTTCATTTTGACTACAAGATTGCTCAAATTGAAGTTCGGATGAGAAAGTTTTGGCATAATCAAGTTTCCGCACTCAAGTCTTGTTTCATGAACGACTTTGAATAAATTACTTTTGATAGGCGATCTGTTAGCTCATAGGAGTCATTTTATTAGTGTTAAGGCATAGTTTAGTTGTCCCATAGTTGAGGTAGAGTTTTATTGGATTTTAACTTATTCCTCAATTATTTATTAGGACCGCAAGTTTGACGATACAAGTATCATTTTATTGGGTCATAGGCAACGAGGTAAGTGGTGCTATATTTCTTTGAATTTGTAAAATTGATGTGAGAAAATTCTATGGCTTATATATGGTATGAGATTATGAAATGAGATTATTATTGCATAAAAATCGGATCGAGCATGGACTACCTTTTAATTGTTTATAAAGGTTTGAAAAACATATTATGCAAAGTTTTGGAAGGCAAAATATATTTATAATTGCTTTGCAAATGGTTTATGGAAAAGCATGTGGATGACTTGGGAAATGGTAGATGACGATGTTGCAAAAATGTATTTGTTTGGTTTATTATATTGATTCCTAGATTAACTTTTTGGTATTGGAGGATGATTATTTTGCTCATTATTGCTGTGAGCCCATTGAGGGGCATCTTGGTATGCATACTGGGTTTAGGATATCCTTCTGGCCGAGCCACCGACATTATGGAAACCTTGCTAAGGGGGGGAATCTTGGTCGCCTTGTTATAAGACGTTGTGTCGTGACCATGGTAAGAGATTGATCAATGGATGGACCATTGACTTGTGATTTTTGAATGGAAATTATTCAGTGGACTTGACCATTGATTCTTGTATTGTGATGGTAATTTAAATAAGTTTTTCATATAAGTATAAAAGTAACTCTTATATGATTTATTATGTATTTTATACATTGGATTGAGTTATAAAGTTCTGGTCTTGCTCTGAATTCATGCATAGTGCTTGCTCGATCTGCTTAGAAGATATGTACTACTCATTGAGCTTGTGATTGATCACCCCTCTTTCCAATCTTTCCAAGTTCTTTGGTTAGCAACTAGTAGAGTGAGAGCGCTTTTTGTGGGGATTTTTGGGAGCTGGACCTTTTATAGTTAGAGGCTGCGTCCTTTGGGTAAAAGGGTGGCCGTGTCACTTCCATCCCTGTAGGATTTGGGGTGTGACATAAGGACAGTCTCAAAATGACAGCCTTTTGGCATTGATTGTTGGGATGACAGGATGAACCTAGAAAAAGTGAATGGTTTTACCTGTCTTTTTTCGGAGTTAAAGACAGACCAATAATAGCGTTGAAAACGCCGCAATTGCAACTCTTAGATTTTTCAAGAAAGAGAAATAATCACATAACGATCTTTAATTTATTATGAGAATAACGAGTATTGCAAGCATAATAATTTTTCAACAACTGTAAGAAAAACAAAGTGTTGTGAGCTACAAATTCTTGAAGAAATGGAACTTACAATAATTTTTAATTATTTTTTAATTATTTTGTGTGGCTCAATAAGACTGTCATTATCACAGTGAATCAAGAACTATCACTTAATCATTTTCCAAGAATAATAGTCTCTTCTAAACCACAAAAAATCAAATAACAAATAATTATAGATTATTATGAGGTCCATTTTTTCAATAATTTCTGACTCATGACAAGTTGTTATTTTCATAATAATTCAAAGATGTTATGCTAGTAAAGCCCTTCAAGAAATCATCACTCAAGAAAATTAATATGATATGGTAAAGCTTCATTGTGTGCTTAAAAGTATACGTGTTTCATTCAGCGTTTGATGCCATAATAGAAAAACATCTTTGCTCACTTAGTTTTTTTATTCATGCACTGCATATATCAGATTATGTGTGCAAAAGGATTGATTAGACTCACTTTAGTGTCAAGTACCTAAAAGGCAAATACTGCAGAAAATCTCAAACTGGTACATCTGTGACAAATTTATTTCAAATTAATTTTTTGACCACGGGAAGCCCCATAATGGTATATTTGTGACAAATTTACACCAAATGACCACAAAAAACCCCTCAAACTATTACACTTGTGATAAATTTACTCCCAAACTAATTTTTTAACCGTCAAAAGCTCAAACCGGTACATTTATAACAAATATGCCATATGTTATATTGGATTAATACCAGAAAAATTACAAAACTAGTAAAATTGTGACAAACAAAGAGTAAAATCTTAAACTAATATATCAATCAACTATTACGTGCTATCTAACTCAACAATTTGACGGAGAAATTTGATGGAAACTAATAGAGGATAAATTTATTACGAGTGTACGAATTTGGAATATATTTACTAAAGGTGTATCGGTTTTGGATTTTTCATGATCAAAAAATTAGTTTAGGGTAAATTTATTATAGGTGTACCAATTTGAGATTTTTCACGATATTAACCCTTACTAAAATTAGACAATTGGTAAGTTTGCCCAAGGCATTGTTCGTGTGCTATCAGAGAAATTGACTATTGCAATTGAAATATAATTTTCTTTTAATCATACATGTTCGAAATCTAAATCACGAGTTTCTTGTAATTCATCAAGTTTCACAAGCTTAAGGTTGAGACTTTCTAGCACCTCAAGTTACGGGCGGCATATTAATCCTTTTCATGTTATAGTCATGTCAACCTATATGACATGATTAATGAACTTCATATAGATTTTGTTTGACTCTTCAACTTATATAGGTTCAACTCAATCATATGGTCTATTTAATAAAAAGGACTGTATTTATTTGGTTAATTACTTTGCCCATACTAACATATTTGGATTAAATTAGCTATATACATTTCTTTTATTTATTATGATAACTATATCATAAGTGAAATATCAATAATAATCAATATGGTTAAAATAGACATGATGATTAGTTTGACGGCTTGTTAGGCCTGCTACGATGAAAGCATATTTAGCGGGCCTAGCCAAGCAATGGGCCTGCTTTCTTAGGTCCACTTTTATTTATTTATTTATTTTATTATGAAATTTAGTTTTTCTTCTCTATTATAATTGACCAATCCATATAAAGAACTTGTACGGTCGATACATATATGGTCCAGCTCAAAAGGGACCCTCGACTCTTGATTTGTGTAGGGATGGGGTCTTAGGAGCAAATGATCTGGGTGGTGATAGACCCCTGAAGTTAAAGATTGTCGTCAAACTTTCAGTATCTGCAATTAGTTACATCTTTTTTGTAATCAATGATTCTCATTAGATAGAGAGATATCATATCTTACTTCCGTCCCAATACATGCAATAAACTTCCAATGCTAGTTTCTCATGGAGGTACATGAGGACGACTGATGTTAGGTGATCTTGAGCATGTCTCATCCCAAAAACTAACTTAAAGGATAAGGTTTTCCTTTACGCTTATAAACCGACCACCAATCATTTCCACAACCGATGTGGAACAACCTCAACAACAAATCACTAGGAAAATTCAAGATCTAGCTAGCTAGAGGATGGTGAGTCTGTAAGTGGTGTTTGTTTTTTGAACCAAACAAAATAAATGTTAGAACAACAATCAAGAGCATTAAATACGGTCAAAAACAAACACCGGCCTGAATGACGTAAAGTTACTACGACCACCCCCTTGTAAAAAACTCAATGAATGCTTGCTCAGCTAACAAGAGCAACAAGCTAACAAGAGCTCTAATACCAAGTGAAGAACATAAGAGAAAAGGGAATTGTAAAATTTCTGTATATTTCTATGTGTTCAATAACAAAAAGTACTTGAGCTTAATGATAAGATTTACATAATGACTATCTTTAAATAATAGAAAAGTACGACATCAACTACTATCAATCATGATCAATCAAGGAAGATGATACATAAAATCTTGAGAGACAAATGGAATAAAGGAAAATATATCTCTAACACTTCTCATTCATGGTTCTATTCTATTCCATCACTCCTCCATCAACATATTTGTTCCCCTAATTTTCGCTCGTCATCTTCTACATCTATTATTGATTTTCACCTGCTTTCACCTCTTCCGTTCGCAACTAGGGGCAAATGTATTTCACCTGGACTTAACTGAACATGATGTGCTAAACAATTATTTTTTCAGGAAACTCGATCTAGGTAATCAAAATAGGACTCACCTAATCCGTCATTATTAAAGGGGTCAAACCCCCAACCCTACTTCACCTGGACATAACCCGAAACGCATGTTTAAGTTAAACTGAACTTCTGTGGCTCTTTCATGAAACTAGAACTCCAACATTAACTTGATCATATATGCAGATCAACAAGCTATAATGGATGACATATAACTTGAAGCCCGTGTTGAGGGCGAATGGTGAGGATTTGAACTGGACTGTGGATGTACCCTGGAGACAACTTGAAAGTGTAGCGCTGCAGAATCATTGAAAGGACGATTTTCGCCTCGTTCATCGCGAAGTTCATTCCCACACACATTCGAGGCCCGAAGCCAAAGGGAAGGAATGCCACCGCGTTATTGTTGGTGGCCTTAGAGACGCCTTCTGAGAACCGCTCTGGTTTAAAGAGGTGCACATCTTCTCCCCAGAGCTTAGGGTCGTGGTGAATCTTAAGGTTTGCTACGAAGACTTGAATATTAGGAGGAAGAACAAGTTTCCCTAGCCTAAGTTGCTGGTCGACTTTTCGAGTAAACCCAATCACAGGAGGGTATAAACGTAGAGCTTCATTCATGATCATGCCGATCTGCACAAAAGAGTAGACGTTAGTTGACAACACGTAAAACTGAGAATTTAGAAGAGGGGCAATTTCAATATTTCTTTCCAAGTAAAACGAACTCTTTTCCATCCTCCGTAAACTTTTTAAAGAGTTGTTAAGTGTAAAAATATATATATATTATTGGTACAGAAAATTACCGGTCATATAATTTCAGAATAACTTACTGATAACTAACGATACTTTTATTGAATTACTAAAAAAATTTTCACATTATAGCAAATCATCAGTGTTTCTTATCTTGAACTAACTTTTAGTGTTTTTCTTACCAATAGTTTAAATTTTTGAACTTCTATATGAATTCATCAGTATTTTGAGGAATGTACTAAGTTTTTTCTGATTAAATTATAAATTAGTTTTGGATTACCAACTTTTTAGAAATTTTATGTAAGACCTTAAAATTTTGAAGCGTTGATAAGTTATGCAACAAGACCCGTTTGTTAACAATTTTTTTTCTTTTCCCACCAAAATTTGAAATATTGTCAAAAGTTTAAAAATTGTGAAAAATTATGTATGATTCTAAGGGTTTTGAGTTTGAATAGGGCAAAATGATGAGACAAAAAGATTTAGATTATTTAAGGAAAGAGTAGAAATCAATCAAGACAAATCCAGAAGTTGGTAAGTTAGTACAAAAATTGCTAATTCCCAAACTATAAAAGAAGTCAATAATTTTATAAAAGTGTGGGAAAATTATCAACAAGTTACATAAAAACTCACCGGTTTTTTTTACCAACAATTTTTTAACAAAAACAGTTATCGATCATTGAGCGTCAACGTTCACGTATAAGGGTGTTTCTCAAAAAAGTTGCAAACAAAGTTGCAAACGGTATAATTCTGGTGATATATAGAGTATCAATGAGTTTGAGTTTTGGACTCAAGCAATGAGCCATACCACTATGTTGCTAGGATGATCATTTCTAGTAGGGCTTAGCATCTATGTTGCTAGGATGATCAAACATAATGGACCATTAAACTGGGACCATTAATCCAGTTCCTAATTCCATTTTTTGAACTAGTGATTTTCGATTCATTTGATTTTTTTAATATATATATTTTAACAACAAAAAATCCTAAAAAAATTATTTTACTTCTCAAACATATTTATATATATATATATATGAAACTTAAACTAACACGTATACTTTCTTGTGAAACTTAAACTATAACTTTCGTGGAGTACATTGCTTTTCACTTGAAGACATTTGCAAAAGTCGTACGAGATTACTTTATCTTCCTTGCTTTTTATTATTGTTTTGCTAGTTAAAGAGAAAGTCTACTTGTTAGTTTCTTCTTCCACTCAATGTGGGACTAAGGCTCTAAGAGCCACATCATCATTTCTCACACTCACTCCCTCCCCCTCACTTGTAAGGGAAACACTCCAAGCCTCCAAGAGCCCCACATCGACTGAATACTCATAGAGCCTAAGAGATATTATCTACGAAAGTCAAGCCGAGCCTAACCTTGAATCCTGCTGTTCATGGCCTTAATAGCAGTAATTAAACGAAAAGACCCATGTAAGTGTGTTTTACGCTTTAGAAAGGGAAGTTAAAATTTTTACTTGTAGAATTAAATGCCATTGGTTCTTATGGGTCCTTGCGGCAGCCCCGGAGCACAGGAAACGGAGCCGGTTTCGTTGGACTTGGACTGGCCCGGGGAGGACCGGACCATCCGGACCAGAATCGATGGTCCGGTCCGATCCCCGGTACTAGGGATAAGTGGTCCGGTTCCCATTTTTGGGAACCGATATCACCCCTAATTTCTAGTCTACCAAATCAATCGAGACAAAGGCCAGTTCGATTTTCCATACCGTCCTCAACTTTGCGATCCCATCAGAGTCGGGGTCTTCATTCCCGAACGCATCGAGGACCTCCTTCCTTGCTTCCTCCTGCCAATCAGAATGAACCGCCAGGAGAAATATGACCCACGTTAGCATCGCAGTGGTGGTTTCTTGTCCGGCGAAGTAGAATGTCTTGCACTCGTCCAACAGATCGTCGACCGTGATTTTCTTGCTCTCGTCCTTGTCATAATAAGCCTTCACAAGCTGCCCTAGGAAATCATTCCCATAGTCATCTGCTTCCCCAGCCTTCACCTTCTTCTCTCTTTTCTGGGCGATCTCCAAGATCGCATCACGTATGCCTTTCTCGAGCTTCTTGCCTTCAATTTCATCCACCGTCTTCCAAATCTTGCTGTGTCCGGATTCAACAGGAAACGAATTAGTTTGTGAATCTAAAGTATGGATTGATTTTCTGACAAATGTGTGTTCAAGTTGCCACCTCCATTTACCTTTATAGCAAGTTGCATTTACTCTTGTGATGGACAAGTTTGTGCCAATTCGTATAACATCATTATAAATGTTTTTTGGTCGAAACATCTTTACGATTTACAAGCTGCCTTTTATGATTCTGTTAGCTTGTTCAAACATTGGGAAGAATCACAAACTATAAGTTTGATCACATAAATATACTCCTCTGACTCAAAATTATTGGGATTTAGCGCACAATCACATTGAATTAGAGAATTAAAGTGAGAAAAAAAATTGACACATAAGGTTTATATCATGCTTCATCTTTAAGTTTGGGTTATGTCCAATGGAGAATTCCACTATAATTAGTACCTTGCACTTTTCTGTTATAACCATCGATTTACAAGATAAAGAATTATATATACCCAAAAATTATTCATGGTCCCAAATCTAAACTATTAATAAAATATTAGTTAAAACTATTAAAGCCATTTGGTGGTTTGGGGGAGTTGTCTCTACGACGTCCTTTGAGGTGGCTCCTCATACCCTTGCCCATGTAGCGGGAGCGAGACCCCTGCGCCTTCCTATTGATGGGAATATATACTACACCCAAACAAAAATCATTCATCAAACTTTTACTAACTTATGTCTTTTAGTGAAATCTGATGTGAGTCTCACTGCTCCTTGTGATTGGAATTGCTTGGATCCGACTCCACATGAATCAACTTTATCATATTCAGTCACCATAGAATGTCCACATGATTTCCACGTGGATCCCACATAAATCAATGATTTTGATGGCCTATGATCCGTGGACAATTATACACGCAATTTTTTTTCTCGACTTTTCAAAACACGATCAGCATAGTCTATTTGACTGAGCCAAAGCGGGCTCACGGAGGTTTCGATACTTTTCTTTTTTAGCTTCTATACATCCTAATAAAAAGACAATTTTTCTTAGGAAAATGTTGAAGAGGAATACCTTATTCCCGGGAACCTCATAAGCAAAGCATTCCTGGACGCTAACAAACCCAAGTTTGTCAACATCTCAAAGATGCTTCTCCCTTCAACGTAGCTACTCCCGAAAGCTGTCCTCGAAATCACTTCGGACGTCAATAACCTAAATTCTTCAAACATTTCAATCTCTTTTCCTTCTCTTTGCTTCCATTTCTCTAACATCATGTGGACACTCTCCACCATCGCTGGAACCATGTTCTGCACTTCAATTCGTTCCCGTCAATTCATAACTCAAATCTCAAGATTGCATGAAATTCTCTTTCCACTTGATAAGCACAAGAAACTTGACACTAGAATTGCATAGTAACAAATTACAGCACTTCAGTATACATCAAACCTAATTACCTTGAGGCTTTCCCCATGGAAAGTGTGATTGGCAAGTCTACGCTTCTTCGCCCATTTTACCCCATCTTTTGTCGAAAAGAGCCCTTCTCCTAAAATCTTCTTGCTGAAGTCCCGCACTCCTGGTTTTAAAAAGGTTTTGTCTCTGTTAATTAGCACCTCCTTAATCAGTTCCGGTTCCATGATGATCAATTGAGCTTCAGCCCCGTACCAACTTAGGTAATTCCTCCCTACAAAATGTTTGAACAAAACTCTCAATTATGAACAAACTAAAGTCAGATCAAATTCCCAGGAATATACAGCACAGTATTATAACAAAAGCTTATATTTTCAATTACCGTATGTGTTGATCCATGAGTCGATGTGAGGCTGAACCTTAGGGAGTATGTCATGAGAGAGATCGTCCATGGGCGTGCTTGTGGCTTCCATTTTCATTTTCATTGTTTCCTTGGTGCTCCCATGGAGGAACTGGTAAGGAGGGCCTCTGATTCCCTGTCGGGCCATCATCCTCTGTATTCTGAGCGGATTCCACCACAGCCGGTGCACAAGCTCAGCAAGGGACCGTAAGATCAGAAACACGAAGAGAGAGCTCAACACCAACGCTATGCTGATCCCCATTACTTTCCAAGATTGACAGAGATTTCCTTGGGCGCTGCGTGGAGTTAAATAATGCAACCAGGATCCTTCGGGGTGGATGGGTGGCAACATGGCATCGTAGACGAAGTACACCGCTTGCCGGCGATGGAGACAGACACGATGGAAAATGACAACCTTCTCGACGTTGACGATTCGCAAGGAGACGGGGAATAGGGAGGGGCCGAGCCTTGGTCAACACCCTCGAAACTAAACTAAGAACATCCATGAGAAAAAAATTATTTTGTCGGACGTCGGTGTCAACCAATTGGGATTGCCTGAAAAATGGTAAGCTCTTACGTCATGCAGCCGGCGCAACTTCTTTTTATAGACTGGCAGTAGGCGGAGAAAAAGCGATTGACAAAGTTGAAATCAAGCAAGCAAATTGCTCATTCAATGGATTAGTGTCGTGAAAGTCTAATGATGGCTTAGAAAAATTACTTTCCTTCCATCAAACACAGAATAATCTTTCTTTCTTTTTCTTCCAAAACATAGAATAATATATTTTTTTTTTGTTTAGGATAAGAAACATAGAAAAATTTGCTCCTAGTATGACCTGACAGGCCCAACGTAATACATGGGAAAATGAATACAATCTCTTTATTAGAGATGCTGAATGGAAATGATCAATTGTTATGAAGATTGTTTTTCTAGATGATTCATTGCTTGTACTAATGTTCATGCAAATATTCTATCCACGTGGGACATTCATTTCCATTATCCGTAGGACGAAAAAGATTAAGCCAAATCAAAGAAACTGCCCAAAATTTGTTAGGACTTGCAATAGAAGCCGTCATGAAGTAGGAGTGAATTAGACTTACATTCACTAAAAATTTAAATTAGTTATGGATTAATTAAGATATATTTAACTACCTCTACAATGCATGACATTTTGATGTGAAACTTCTTTTGCAAATTTCCACCTCACATGTGAACATCCTGTGTTGGGCCAAGCTCCTTCTTAATCCAAGAGTCCTTCAACACCAACATTCTTGTTACTCAAACTTCAAATTTTAACTCAATCTTCTTGACCTAGCCAAGTTCAGCGAGAAGCCAACACCATTAGCTACCTCCATCAAGAAGTCACACCTAAGGTTCTTTCTTTGAGGTATCTACAGAACATTAATACACATTAAAAAGGGTCATCAATCAACTATTAGCTCTTATATCACTTGTTGAGTCGACACAATGGAAAACTGTTAGCTTCACATGATATAATTTTAGACACTGAATTTTTTTAACTAACATTGGACCTATTTTGAATCGAAGCCAACTTTCGTCGAAAGCCTGATTAAGTTGAGCAAACGGATGATATTCGTGAAGAGCCTTCAACAATATCCCATTCGTCCAAATCTGGCATTCGAATCATGAGATAGGCGTATCTTTATTTACCTCATCGGCGATCACAATCCCATCCCCTAAAAGCTTCTTGACAAAGTCCTTAGACGGTGTTTTCGGGTGTGTTTTGTCTGTATTAACTAGAACCTCTTTGATCAGTTTCTGGTTCTGTGATGACCAGCATAGCTTGAGTCCCATGCCAACTTAAGTAATTTCGCCCTACAAAAGTCGCAAAAGATCCAACCAACAATCTAAGGTCGGATCATCCCACGGCAGCTTTTCATTAGGGACATTAAGTAGAGCGTAAAATCAAAACTAAAATATAGGACTTAATTATTCTACCATATGTGTTGGTCCATGTGTGGATTTCAGGCTGAATCTTGGGGAATATGTCATGAGGTAGATTGTCCATGGATATGTCCCTGATCTGCATGGTCATCTTAAATGATTCCTTGGACGATCTTGTAAGGAGGACCTCTGACTCCCTGCTCATTCATTATCCAATATCCACCGTATCCTGAGCAGGTTCCACCATAACTTCTATCAGAGTTTGGCAAGAGACATGAAGAGGAACAGAGACAGAGAGCTCAAGAGGATGAACACTTGCATGGTTTCTTTCCGAGGTAGGAAGAGAAAGAAGTGGAGGAAACTAGAAATTCAAATCACAGGTTGTGAAGTGATGATGGTCAAGATTTTTAGTGATTTTCACACACCGATTCCAGAAAAATAACACAAGCAAACAATCCACACAAACTTAATATAATCAAAAGAACTCACTAAAAATTTTATTATCGAAGTTCATTCAAATTTGAGCTACATCTCCACGCAATTATTCTTCTTTCTTTCCCACGCGCTTAAGTTTTTCGTCTTTTTGGCCGTCACAATCTCCCTTTTTCTTTTCTCTCTTTTCTTCTCACCCGTTCGCACGCGCTGTCTTTTATTGACTGGTATGTGAGCTGTAGTTTTCAACTTATAAGCAAAAAGAAGAGAAAAGACAATAAGAAAATTGTCACGCCCTAACCCTCGAGCACGCGACGATCCCCATTTCTCTTTCGGTCATTTAGATGCGACGTCCCAGGACGTGTCGCCGACCATTCTTTTTATCTTTCAGTTAAGCATATATGGAAGCGATAATAAATCCCCGTACCACTTAATGAATTGGGATAGCCAGGAAAATCAAACAAACTTCTAGAAGAATGGGGTAATTCGGTCTTTTTACCCCTAAAGTGTGATTCCCAAAATCTGGTCCTAATCTCGGCTTGTCAATCCACTTTGACAATTTGCGGGCTTATTGAAAAATTTGAGGAATTAATGAGGCGTTGTCCAATATTTTTGTCCCGACGTCTTTGAAAGTTTGGATACCCGAAATCGGATTGAATTTCGTGATTAATCTCAACCAGTCACGACTTTGGTACAACTTGACTTTCGGGCATTGTTTAAGGTATTCCACGCATTTGACCCATGGTTGATAGATTTTCAATCCACGATCGTGTATATTCAGATAGGGCAATCCTCGGTTGTCATATAATCGTGAGGGATCGATTGCTCAGCCTGAATACTGGGCCAACAGAAAATCGGTTTAACATCGTTCGTCGTTAATATCGAAGTCGTGCGGAATCACCTGCGATCCGACCTTGTACTCCACCGAATCGATTTATTTCCGTTCGCTAATTGACCTGCAACAGCGTGGTATCATCCCTGCTTGATCCTTATGGTCGAGTGGCCAGTCCCTGAATGAATTCACTAGTTGTATGCACATCCATCCTTAATCGCCTTTCTGAACAGTCAGTTAACTCATGAGGAGCCAACTCAGAGTAAATGTAATCAACAGCGAATTAATGAAATAATCTTTTCACACGTGTCGAAATGGGTCAAAATTCAAGACTTCACAAAAACTCTTAATAAAAATCTGTGAGCCGAGTGATAAGGACAGGCTCAAAATGACACCCTTCTGGCGTTGATTGTTGGGATGATAGGATGATCCTAGAAAAAGTCACTGGTCCTAGCTCTGTCTTTTGTCGGAGTGGGACACAGGCGGAGAGTAACGCTGGAAAAGTCGCAATCGCGGCTCTAGGATTTTTCAAGAAATCATCCCTCGAGGCATTGAGTGCTGAAGAGTATAGGTGTTTCGTTCAGGGTTCCGACGCCGTAATCTAAAAACATCTTTGCTAGCTTAGATTTTATATTCAAGGATTTCATATATCAGATTACTAAGGTTTGACCGACTTTGTCCGGAAGTCAAACTTGTTGTAAAGCCCAATAATGGTGAATTTGATTATGGTCATTGAGAGTTTTACAACGATATCCAATTTGCCTTGAGCTGGCATTCAAAAAAAGAGATACGTGTTTTTCGATTCAGGCTATAGGATGACCCTTAGGGAGGGTCGCTAGCTTAAGGTAATATCCAATGTTCTGCCAAACAAATTATTGGATATAACAAAATCTTCTCACGCTTGATCCAATCCTATTCTCCTCATCTTGGCTACTGTCCACACCCTAAAATACTGTAATTGTGGCAACAAACATCTTTATCTCTTGGAAACGGATTGGGTACATTTATTATATTGGCAAAAACCGAAAATGAATAAATATAATGGAGCAGTCGATTTCATGTCGCGCACCTGCTTCTACAGTTTCTTGTCCTCGTATCCTGACAATTTCCTAGGAATATATGCTGGCACACATCGCTATGCATAGATGGTGTACTACACAGTAAAACATTTTTGTGCTGATTAAGAAGGATGATACGCTGATCGTCAGCATCTCCGAGCTCCCTTTTAACGTTCGACAAATCCTAGAAGTACAACACAAGGCATTGAAATATGCAGGCAGCGATGGACATCATTTCCACAGCTTAGACAGTATTCATATGTCAGGTGAACCAACCAACAATGGCTGAAATATAACTTGAAGTCCATGTTTCGGGCCAATCGTGAGGACTTGAACCGGACAGTGGATGTATGCAGGGGACAATTTGAAAGTGTAGCGTTGCAGAATCATCGAGAGAATGATGTTCACCTAATGTGTCGTGAAGTTCATGCCTACGCAGATTCAGGGCCCAAAGCTGAAGGGAATGAACACGACTGGGTTGTTATTGGTGGCTTTAGCAATGCCTTCCGCAAATTGCTCTGGTTTGAAGAGAAGCACGTCTTCTCCCCAGATTTTGGGGTGATGGTGAAGCTTGAGATTTCCTATTTCGATCTGAATATTGGTGGGAAGAAGAGGTTTTCCCAACCTGAGTTGCTGCTCAACTTGCCTAGATATCCCAATGATGGGAGGGTATAATCGCAGAGTTTCATTTATGATCATGCTAATCTGCACACATAAAGAAATTATGGGAATTAGGCATCATGTTCATCAATCTTGGCCTATCTAATTAAAGAAATTAAGATAAGGCCATACAATTTTAATTATTTTTGTGAGGTTGAACTTATTCTGATCTACCAAATTAACCCCGGACCAAGAGTCCGCGTTCATACCGTCTTTAATTTTGCAATACCCTCAGAGTCGGGATCATCGTTCCCGAACACATGGAGAACTTCCTTTCTCGCTTCCTCTTGCCAATCAGGGTGAGTCGCTAGGAGGAACATGACCCATGTCATCAATGCATTGTTGGTTTCTTATCCGGCAAGGTAGAATGTCTTGCATTCATCCACTAGATCGTCGATCGTGATTTTCTTGTTCTCGTCTATGCTACGAGAAGCCTTTATAAGCTGTCCTAGGAAATCATTCCCGAAGTCAGCTGCCTCACAAGCCTTCACTTTCTCTTCCCTTTTCTTGATTATCCCCAGTATAGCATCATATATGCCTTTCTCGAGCTTCTCCGCTTCGATTTCATCCGTCGTCTTCCACAAATTACTGAGAGGTATTCCACAAGAGATTCCCCTCGTTTGTTAGGGTCAACTCAACTAAACAGAGGTTATTCCTAAAAAAAATCGCGCAACACAATTTGTTCTTAGGAAAAGAAGGAATACCTTAATCCTGGGAACTTTACACGAGAAATATTTCTCGTTAATAACACACCCAATCTTGTCAACATCTGGAAGATACTCCTGCCTTCGATGTAGCTGCTTCCGAATGCTGTTTTCGAAATCACTTCGCATGTGAATAACTTAAAATCTTCAAACACGTCAATCTCTTTTCCTTCCTAATGCTTCCACCTCGCTAGCATCCTGTGAACGGTGTCCACCATCACCGGAATCATATTCTGCATTTCAATTTCGATCCCCGCAAAATCAGTACAATCTCAATTCAAAGAACAGTTCTCCTTTCTCGTCGGTGTCTTAATGGCTACATTAGCTTGATATCGAAACATGCATTTAGCTCTTTTAAATTGCATGAAGTTATTGATATAGATAGTATTAACACCTAGAGGGGGTGAATAGGTGTAAAGGCAGTTTACCCGCAAGTAATAGCAATCTGTTGCAATCTACAAACAGAAATTAAATAGAGAGAGTAGTGAAGATTGCAAACATTGTTTATAGTGGTTCGGCTTTGGTCAAGCCTACATCCACTCTCCAAGCGATCAGCCAATAGGCTGGATTTCACTATGTGATCAAAGGTGATTACACACTCTTGAGTGTTAGCACTTGGTGAGTATATGTCTCACGAAGTCACTCTCTTTGGTAAAACACTAAGATCACTCAATTTCGCACTATGAACAACAGATGAAGAACGAGATCAAGCTTTGGAATATGTTCATCTACTCTACCTCCTAGATCTCATCCTATCCTTATATACTCTCCAAGCCATACTCGATCGTTGGCTTTTCCTTGAGAGTTTAGTCTTTCCTTTTTTGGACAGACTTTATAAGGCAAGTCTTTTTGACCGTTGAAAGTGGATCAAATCCCCTTGGATTATGTTCACCCATACAATCAGAATCCGAGCTTCCATAAGTGCTCCATTCTTCTATGGAAGTTGTCCATTAATTTATCCTGCCAATCAGTTTGATACAACATAATCAATATAAATAAGGTAAGTGAAATACTTTACCATTGGTGACCTTATCCTATAGTTTTATTCTGAGTCTAACAGACTTAAGTTCTGAGTCTGCTTAAGTTTTCCATCTGGTACGGTCAGACTCAGAATCTCCGTCTGGTCGGGTCTTCCGTCTAGTACGGACAGACTCAAAACATTTTATGCTTTTTCTTCTGCCACCAAAAGACTTTAAAGTATATGTCATCCTGTGACTTTTCCTTCAAAAGAGATATATAAATATCATACATAAAAACTATTTGTTAGCATCAAAACTAGGAGTTTTCTCAACAATTATATTTAAGATTGAAATTGTTGAAGTTGTGAACCCAGAGAACTTCACGGTCAAGCTTAATTACCTTCAAGCTCTCCCCATGGAAACTGTAATTAGCAAGTTTACGCTGTTTTGCCCAATTTTCTTCATTATTGGTGGTCACAATCCCATCCCCTAAAAGCTTCTTGACAAAGTCCTTAGCTGGTGTTTTGGGATATGTTTTGTCTCTATTAACAAGCACCTCTTTGATTAGTTCTGGCTCTGTGATGATCAGCTGAGCTTGAGTCCCATGCCAACATAAATAATTTCGCCCTACAAAAGTCACAAAAGAAATTCCAATCAATGACTAAGCATGGCTGATCCTGTGGTAGCTTTCATTCCAGAAATAAAGTAGAGCACAAAATCAGAAATAAAGCTTAGGACTTAATTCATTTACCATATGTGTTGGTCCATGCGTGGATTTCAGGCTGAATCTTGGGGAATATGTCATGAGAGAGATTGTTCATGGGTATGTCCCTGACCTTCATGGTCATCTTGAATGATTCCTTGGTGCTTCTGTGGACGAACTTGTAAGGAGGGTTAGGGAAAATCCCTTATGATGTTTTGAAGATGACAAAATAAATCAAAGGCTACTAATGTGTTTGATGATTGAGTAAATAGGTGAAAGACGCACAAACCGTTATGTAGTTGATAGAACGTGTAAAGAACATTATTAAGGAATATACTTTGAAGAACCAAAAGATAGACTCATTGTTGAAACTGAACAAAGTCCAGATTCTACGACTAAATTTGTTCAAACTGTAAAGATAAATCTATTGAACACAGACTCTGAAGATGAATACGTTCAGACTCAAGTACAGACTGAGAAGTCTACTTCAAATAGAAGAGACTCAGACTTTACATACAGACGGAACATGTCCAGAACATAATAACTCCAAAATGTGACAGGTTCAGAACAACACAAGAGCATAACCAGATACATATTCAGACTGAAGCAAGTTCAGAATGAGACAATCTAATAGAACAAGACGCAAACCTAGAACATGTAACGGCTAGTAATCTAGTTCGGGTTCTACACCAAAATAGATTTGATTGACTTAATCTAATTGATTGGCAATTGGATCCCGAAGACAAGAACTTTCTTAACGGAGAAGCTCTACTTATGGAAATCTAGATTCTGCTTATATAAGCGACCAGAATCAAGATGGGGATCCTGCTTCTGTTACTCAACGGCTATCAAATCTTCTTGATACAATTCTGTCCAACGGGTAGATTGGAAAATGATCCTCTAAATATTGTCCAACGGCTAGTTTGGAAATGGATGAATATATAAGGAGATCAAGGGACCAAAGAGCAAGTAAGAGACGAAGCATAGAATTTATAATTCCTAAGTCTAGGCATACTTCGACCATATACACTTATCTTGTATGAGCTTAAAAGTTTGTGATCGTGAGAAAAGTACACAAAAGTAACTTAGTGAGATAGTGTGATCTATCATTGAGTGTTTGCACTCAAAGTTGTAATATCTTATTGATCAAATAGTGGAATCCCGCCAAAAGGCTGTTAGTGTGGGAGAGTGGACAAAGGCTTGATATAAGTCGAACCATTATAATATTCGTGTGCAATTTCTCTTATCCTTTAATCTCTTATTGTTTATTGTTATAATATATTGCACACGTGTTGGGTGCTTCTAAAGTCTGATTTCCGTATAGCAGATTTAGAAGCTTGTTATAGAATCTGAATATTGTTCAAACTTCTGAATCGTGCTGCTTTTGCTGACATCCAGATTTCTATCTTGACTAGTTTTATTCTGCATTTTTATTTTGTATAAGATTTTATCGTATCACCTATTCACCCCTCTCTAGGTGATTCTTGCTAGCCACCCTCAAGGAGGTCCTCTAATTCCTTGCTCATTCATTATCCTCTGTATCCTGAGCAGGTTCCACCATAACTTGTACCAGAGTTTGGCTAGAGACAAGGAAAGGAACAGGAACAGAGAGCTCAAGATGATGAGCGCTTGCATAGTTTCTTTCCGAGGTAGGGAAAGGAAGGAAGTGGAGGAAACTATGAATCCAAATCACAGATTGTTGAAGTGATGATCATCAAGATTTTAGTGGCTTCGGTCGGATGAATCTGTGAGCCGAGTGATAGGGATTGGCTCAAAATGACAGCCTCTCCTGCAATGATTGTTGGCGTGACATAATTGATCCCACAAAAAGTTGTTGGTCCCAGCCCTGTCCTTTTCCGGGGTTGGAGACAGGCTGATCTTTACACGGAAAATGTCCCATTTGCCGACTCTAGGACTTTTCAACACAGGCTCTAGGACTTTTCTTTTCATTTTTTTATTTGCCTGAGCCGGTGGAAAAAAGAGAGTAAATAAATATATATAAATTTAAAAATTATCCATTTTAGTGCCGACCGTATCATGTAAGACAGTTAATATTCACATCAGCGATATCCAATCAAAATTGATTAAAATGACTATATTAACAAATCGTTAAAAAGTTTACGACTAAATTGGCTAAGTTTGCGATATCCATTTGAATGATTGTTTGCTTATGGATGTAGAAAGTAAGGGGTGTACATTCACATGGGCTAACAACAGGGAAGTAGATGCCTTGGTGAAAAAGAGGCTGGATAGAGTACTATGCAACATTGAATGGCGACTGAGGTATCTAAATGCGGAGGCCTTTGCTTTACTTGCCATTAGATCTGACCATAGCTCCATAGTACTCTGTTTATCACCGATGATAACTAAAAGAAAAAAGGAATTCCGGTTTGAAGCATATTGGCTAGAGGATGCTGGGTGCCTAGAAGTTGTCAAGGAGGTGTGGGAGGATCATCGTAATATTCAACTGAATCTGGCGAATAAACTGAGTAAGGTATCTGATGCTTTGGCAAAATGGAGTAAACGCAAATACTCTAATGCCTTTCATCAGATCCAAATGCTGAAGAAAGAACTTATTGAAGTAACAAATAGGGTGGATGGGGACTTCAAAAAAGAAGAAACTCAACAACTCAAGGAGAAAATTGAGAAACTTTGGAGACAAGAAGAGATGTATTGGGGCATGAGATCAAGGATAAATTGGCTGACATGGGGCGACAGAAATACGAAGTACTTTCATGCAACAACTGTGCAAAGAAGGCAGCGAAATAAAATTTCGATTCTGAAAATAGATGATCAGAATTGGTGTCGAGAGCCTATCTTGTTGAAGGAACATATTGTGAATTATTACCAATCCCTCTATGATACTATTGGCCCTAGAAACTTTCAGCCTATACTCAACCAGTGCGCTAGTGTAGTTGGAGATGAAATGAATACTGCTTTAATGAGACCGATCACGATGGAGGAGGTGAAAGAAGCAGTGATCCAGATGGGTGCGACGAAGGCACCGGGACCGGATGGACTTAATGGGCAATTCTATCGCCATCACTGGGAGATATTAAAACAGGAGATCTTCAAAATGGTCGATCGATTCTTCACTTCAGGTATCCTTGATCCCTTCCCTTAATAACACTCAAAATAGTTCTCATTCCTAAAGCCGCAAATCCAGAAACTATTACTCAATATAGACCCATTAGTCTATGCAATTTCAGCTATAAGATTATCTCTAAGGTGATGGCAAATCGCTTAAAACCTTGGCTTCCTGATCTAATTGCAATTGAGCAAAGTGCATTTGTTAGTGGGAGACAAATACAGGATAATATTTTCATAGTATAGGAAGGCTTGCATCAGCTTAGAATTAGAAAGAGGAAAAGAAAATTCCAGGCAGTACTTAAACTCGATATGCAAAAAGCATATGATAGGGTGGAATGGGATTACTTGTGTGCTTGTATGATTAAGATGGGATTTAGCGAGCGCTGGGTTTCTTTGGTGAAGCAGTGTATCTCTACAGTCACCTTCAGCATTAAGGTCAATGGGGAATCTTCTCAAGCATTTAGGCCTACTCGGGTTATCAGGCAAGGGGATCTTCTATCCCCTTATCTGTTCATCATTCTAGCCAATGTACTCTCATCACTCATAAGCAAAGCATTAGCAGATGGAAGTGTCAGAGGGATTAAATTAAACAGGTTCTGTCCGACACTCTCACATTTATTATTTGCTAATGATGCAGTTTTCTTTCTAGATGGGACAGTTAAAGAAAGTCAGAACTTGGCAAACCTGCTGAACCAATATTGCTTTGCCTCAGGCCAAGCAATTAATCTTAATAAGTCGGGCATTTTCTTTAGTAGTAATTGCCCTACACAATTGCAAGAGAACATGGCTGCTGAATTAAGAGTACCGATCATTGAGAAAACTGGGAAATACCTTAGCATTCCGTCGAATTGGGGAAAGTCTAAGAAAGAGATGTTTGCTTGGATTCTAGCAAGGGTGAACATGAAGCTCGAGGGCTGGAAGGAAAAGCTTATGACAAAAGCGGGTAAGGAGATTTTGATTAAAACAGGTTGTGCAAGCGCTGCCACAATATGCGATGTCTATCTTCAAAATTCCCACATCCATTTGTAAATCGATTAGCAAAGAATTGCAGCGTTTTGGTGGAATCAAAACAACGCCAAAGAAGGAATTCATTGGAAGAAGTGGGAGGTGCTTAAAGATCGAAAAGACTGTCTAGGCTTCAAAGACCTTGTTGCTTTCAACAAGGCCATGTTAAAAGACAGGCTTGGCAAATTTTACAATCCCCTTTAGCCTTATGGAGTCAATTGTTAAAAGGGATTTATTTCCCTAAATGTGACTTTTTGAATGCTAACAAAGGATCTTCTTGGGGATGGCAAAGCTTATTGGTGGGAAGAGAAATGTTAAAGCAAGAAGTTAAATGGTCAATGGGGGATGGTTCTAACATCAGAATAAGAGAAGACCGATGGCTGCAAAGAGGTTGCATCGGGGGACCAACTAATCGAGGAGAGCCGAAAGTTGTGGCTGAGTTGATAGATCAAGAGTCCAAACAATGGGATGCACAGAAGTTATCCGACATGTTTGATGAAAATATAGTTAATGAAATACTTGCTATTCCCCTAAGCCCTATTATGGGGAAAGATAAACTGATTTGGACTAGAAATGGCTCTGGATCCTACTCGGTCAAAAGTGGATACAACACAATCTACTCAAAGAACTACTCACAAAGAATACAAAACAGGCATCTTCATCATACCAACATCCCAAAATTTTGTGGAAACTAATATGGCAACTTCATACATACCCAAAAATTAAGTTCTTTCTTTGGAGTCTATGCAATAATGCACTTCCCACAAAGGAAAATCTCTACAAGAGGAAACTCTTACCCAACCCGCTATGCCCTGTTTGTTATTGAGCACCGGAAACCCTAGAACACTTGTTCATTCTCTGCAAATGGACTGATCAGTTATGGTCAGATCCTCAGCTCAATATTGAAGCGTCTCCCCAAAACATTACTAGAATAGACAAGTGGGTACTTGATATACTCACCTCAGACTCGAAGTTGCCCTCAAATGAGTTGTTCACCGGAATACTATGGCAAATCTGGAAGGGCCGCAACAATTTGGTCTTCCAAGGTCAGGAACCATGTTCGAGCTCCTTTCTTGAAGAGATAAACGCAGAAATTATTCTATTTAGCAGGTGGAACCTAGCTATGAACAGGAGGAGGAAAGGCAACGTTAAATTACCTACCCGATGGAGTTCGCCGGAAAAGGGGTTCTTCAAGTACAACGTCGATGGCTCGTGGACTGGCGACTCCTTGGCGGGATCCATTGCTGGGTTGTGCCAAAACTCTGATGGCGTCATCATGGATGGATTTGCTTTGAAGGTACATGCCGATTCTGCACTGATGGTGGAAGTTTTAGCTGTTCGTGAGGTTTTGTCAAGGCTAAAAAAGAACAAACAGCTTTTCTCTTTTGGTCTACAACTCTCTTCTGATCTGAACGTGGTTGTGTGTACTGACAACTTATCAATTGAGGAGTCCTTATCGTGCCAGGTTATCAGCCCATGGACTGTGAAGCCCATCATAGAGGACTGCAAACAGCTCCTACACCAGCTTGTTGGTGTTTCGGTGGTCTATGAGCCACGTGAAGCAAACCACACGGTGGATTGGCTAGTTAAAACTCACCGGAAAAATTTACTCCCTAAAAATTGGCTATTTATGCCCCCGTCCACTTTGGGACTTGTTATGTTCTGACTCTGATCTTAATTGTGTTTCTTCAGTTACTTAGTAATGAAAGCTACTTTATTCGATCAAAAAAAAATTTTGGCTAAATTGAAATATTTATGATGTAATTGATATCGGTACACTAAGTTTGAGACTTTTTTTGGTAATTTTCTCAAAATTGACCCATAAATTTAAAATGTCAAATGACACCTACATCACTCGAGCAATAGGTAAGCTCGCACAACTCTCTACTCAAGTTAGAAACTAGAATGGTAGATCGCAATTGCAATCTTTGTAAGGTCCATCTCTATTATAGATATATTCGCACACAATGAATAGCATAAGCATTTTTTATTTTTTGGCATTCTATCATAAGCCTAGTCTGAAAAAATGCTCATCTAGAGTATCCAAAACACACACCGTCATCATGTTTTATCATCCTATGACCATGATTAAGGGCATTTACTTATAAAGAAGAAAAGCTTAAAAGACACTCCTTGAAAAGAAAAGAAAAGTTACCGAGAAGAGTATAAGATATAGACATCCATCAAATTGACTAGGTATTTTAAATAAATAAAAATGTACGCATCTATGCATAGAGACGGGAAGTGCAATGATCCCCAAAAGGGAAAAAAAATGTAAGTGGAGATGTTGACTTTCACCAACGCAGCCCTTTTGGAAGGTTGAATCTTACCTTATCGCATTCCCAAAGTTTTCTTCACTGCAATGCATCAAAGGAGTTATTATTCCTATTTGGGTCTTCCGTAGGCTTGTCAAACTTTCTTATACGTTATCGCGTACGGAGATGAGAGTCAGGAAAAGAGAGGAAAGTAGGAAATACATTAGCTAATTTAATTAGATTAGATTCCAAAAGATTTATTTGAATATTAAAGTATTAAAAACTCTAAACTGTAAATAATTAACGCGCAACATTTTAATTTTACTTATGTGTACATACATACATAAGTACATACATACATACAATTAGAGATGAATCCATCTTAAATCTTTTAGGAAATCATTGATAGATAAGTGGAATAATCGAGTTGTTTTTTTTCTGACCTATGTAAAATGGTAATGGTTTCTAAGACACGTCTAACTGTTTTATTATTTTAATACATTTTTTAACTATTTTCAATCAACTTGCATTTCTAATTAGCCAACATATATAATTAAGTCGCATATCAGTCGGCATATATAAGTAATTTACGCATGACCTCTTTATATTCATCAATGTCAAATAGGTGGAATACATGAGTTTTTTTTTTTTTTTAATCTAATCAGTATAAAGGTAATGGGTTTTCAAGGAAT
Organism: Corymbia calophylla; assembly: GCA_014182845.1. Taxonomy (NCBI): domain Eukaryota; kingdom Viridiplantae; phylum Streptophyta; class Magnoliopsida; order Myrtales; family Myrtaceae; genus Corymbia; species Corymbia calophylla. Next base: position 27,228,036 of record CM024694.1, read on the forward strand.
GTAGAGAGAAGTACGAGAGAATAGAGCTTTGTGACAACGTGGTTCTACCACAAAACTTCATTCAATGAAATGTTCTAATTATTTATATATAGATCGCATAATGATTCAATATCTGCGCATCGAAAAGAATGAATTTGAAGTCTCGTCACTCGAATATCTCTTACTAAATGAGATTATTCATCCACTGTCCTAGCCTAGCCAATGGTTAGAAATCATTAATATCTCGCTGTCAATGGGACAGATTCTTTTTCCTTTTGACGAAAACCCCCAGGATTAAGAGGCACGAGAAAAATATATATCTCGAGATTTGTCCGATGACTTGTATCAAGAGATTCAGATTCCCTAACGATGCTAATCCAGTCAAAACTAGGACTTCGAGAGGATGACGTCGATAGGAATGTAATGAAGCGCCTGTTTCCAGGAATTTCCCAAGCATTGCTGTATTGAGCAGAGTTTAGAGGCACTTGACTGTTGATCCAAGAATTAAAAGGTCTTTGATTTGGACTGACAAGTTCCCAGATTAAGCAGTAGGATAGCGTAACGTTTACATCCCACCAGTACTCACCAAGAACCTATATCCCACGTAACTGACTGCTTTCGTGTTGGTTTGTGTCTGAATTATTGGCGGGTTGAGTTCGAACTCTAGGTTCTTTTCACTGCAGTAGGAGAGCTATCTGACAAAAAGACCTGCCAAATCAAGTATCAAAGTCCTGTTTCTTTTAGATCAGCAATCCTTCTCTCATTCCTCTCAGAAGATTTCCCTTTGACCTCCATCCAATGTACCCGCATTGCAAAAAGAAACAGCCTCTTTTCTTTCGCTATTTTACGTGCTGTTCTTGTTGCTAAAAACAAACTCCGTAGTCCTTACACGTGCAGGTAAACCTCTCAACGTGCCGACTGAGGAGGTAACACTGAACTGCGACTCTTCAGCAGGAGATTTGCCTTCCGATTTCCAGAGAAAAAGTCTCAGTTATAGCCAACAGAGATGCCTCCATGGATCCCGGTATCCCAGAGTATCCCAAGACATCTGCTTGTATTTTCCCAACACAATTTACCCACCCGTTTCCCATCTCTCCTGGCCACAAGTTCATTCGACTTCATTTTTATCGAGCCCAATATCAAGGTATAGACATATTCGATGTGTTGTTCTCTGTCAGCATGGGGCCATACATGTTGCAAACCTCCCAATCCTCCTTTTTGAGTAATCCTTCAAATATAGAGTATGTGATTCAAGAATTCAATGTGGAGGTGGATTGCCATGTCCTGGACATAACATTTAGTCCTTCATGATCATTCCAATGCCTGTGCATTCGTGAACAAGATTGAAGTCATGTCAATGCCTCAAAACCTGTACATCCAAGCTGTTCAACTTCCACTCATTGCAAATCCCCCCAAATTCTACCCCGACATTTTTACAGCACTCGAAACGATGTACAGGGTAAACGTAGGTGGGCGACCCCCCCTCCCCCCATGGAACATAATGCCGGGATGTTGCAATCGTGGTCTGGAAATGAAGATTACCTTAGGTTTTATGGAGTTTCCACAGCTATTAGCCCATCTGAGGTCAAAATAAATTACACATGGAGGTATCTGCTTATACTGCACCAGTGAAGGTCTACTCCAGGGCACAAACATTGGATCCCTATGGTAGTACTACTCCTCGAAAGGACATGATGTCATGATCATTGTACAGTTGTTCTTTTGCTGGTTTGTCAAACTTTCTTATACATTCTCGCGTGTGGAGATGAGAATCAGGAATAGAGAGGAAAGTGGGAAGTAAATTCACTAATTTAATTAGATTAGATTACAAAAGACCCGTTTGAATATCAAATTATTAAAACATTCTGCTGTAAATAATTAACGCACAAACATTTTAATTTTACTTATATGTGTATAAGGTGACTATGGACGATAATATAATTAAAGATAAATCCATCTTACTTATTGAGCAGACTTTGGAGGCACTTGACAATTGATCCGAGAATAAGACGGTCTTTGATTTGGACTGACAAGTTCCCAAATTAAGCAGTAGGACAGCGTAACGTTTACATCCCACCAGTACTCGCCAAGAACGTATGTCCCACGTAACTGACTGCTTTCGTATTGGTTTGTGTCTGAATTATTGGCCGGCAGAGAACAAACTCTATGAGTCTACTTCTCTCCACTGTAGTAGGAGAGCTATCTAACCACAAGGCTTGCTATATCAAGTATCAAAGCATTGACGGACCAAAAAAAAGTAGAAAAGTATTGTTTCTCCGAGGTCATCAATCTTTTTCTCATTCTTCTCAGAAGATTTCCCTTTGGCATCCATCCACTGTACACGAATTGCAAAATCAGACATGCCTCTATTCTTTTGCTATATTCCGTGCTGTTCCTGTTGCTAAAAAACAAACTTTGTAGCCCTTACACGTGCAGGTAACACTGAACTGCGACTCTTCAGCAGGAGATATGCCTTCTGATGTCCAGAGCAAAAGTCTCAGCTTTGCAGTTAAAGTCAACAGAGACGCCTCCCATGATCCCGGTACCCTGATGTATCCCTAGATATCTGCTTGTATTTTCCTTACAACAGTTACCCACTTGTTTTTCGTCCCTCCCGGCCACAAGTTCATTCGACTTCATTTTTATCCAGCCCCCTATCAAGGTTTAGACATATTCGATGTGTTGTTCTCAGTCAGCGTGGGGCCATACACATTGTTGCAAAGCCCCCAATCCTCCTATTCAAGTAACCCTCCAGATATTGAGTATGTGATTTGAGAATTCAGTATGGAGGTGGATTTACCCGTTCTAAACGTAACATTACCCGTTCGCCCAATCATTCCAGTGCCTATGCATTCGTGAACAAGTTTGAGGTCATGTCAATGCCTCAAAACCTTCACATCCGAGATGTTCAACTTCTACTTATTGGAAATCCATCCCAATTCCACCTCAACAAGCTTACAGCAGTTGAAATGATGTATAGGGTAGACATAGGCAGGCAACCCATCCCCCGTGAACATGACACCAGGATGTTGCGAGATGAAGATTGCCTTATGGCTTATGGAGTTTCCACGGCTATTGGCCCATTTGAGGTCAAAATATATTTCAACACGCAGGTACCTGCTTATACTGCACCCGTGAGATCTACTTCATGGCACAAACATTGGATCCCTACGATAGTACTCCTCCTCGAAAGGATATGAGCTGGTCATTCCTAGTAAGTTCTGGATTCTGCTACCTCGTCAGGTTTCATTTCTGCGAGACAATAAAAGAAATCGCTAAACATGGAAGGGTCTTCTAAGTCCGTTAATAATGCAACTGCGGAAAATCATGCAGGTATCATAAGTGGAGTGGTATGCCAGAGCAGCCTGTTTATATTATCAATTCTTCTTTTACTTTAACCTCATCGTGGGATGCACCAGAAACAGGAATGGAGCATTCGGAGATCACAGTACGTACTAATGCATCACCTAGCTTATATAATCATGGAATCTTGAATGGGTTGGAAATTTCAAATCACCATAGTCTACTAGTAATTTTGCAGGCCTCTATCTATTTGGTTCAAATACTTTACAGAGCTCCCCTCACAATAATAGGAAAATTATCCACATTTTCCTAGTGGATGGCAACATCGCATCATACATAGAATCCTCCGCTTGCTGACGATGGAGACAGACACGACGGAAAATGACAAACTTCTCGACGTTGACTATTCGGAAGGAGACGTGGAATAGGGAGAGGCCGAGCCTTGATCAACACCCTTGAAAATAAACATAGAATATCCATGAGAAACAATTAATTTGATGGACATCGGTGTCAGCTGATTGGAATTGCATGAAAAATGGTAAGCTCTTACGTCATGCAGTAGGTGCAACTTCTCCTTATAGACTAGAAGTAGCCTGGGAGAAAGCAATCGCGAAAGTCAAAATCAAGCAAGCAAAGTCATGAAAGTCTTATGATGGATTAGGATAATCACTTTCGTTCCATCAGAGCACAAATTCAAGACAAAAACTTCGGACTTAATTATTTTACCATATGTGTTGGTCATGTGTCGATCTAAGGCCGAATCTCGGGGAATATGTCATGAGACAGATTGTTCATGGGTATGTCCACATGGTCATCTTATATGATTCCTTGGTGCTTGCATGGACGAACTTGCAAGGAGGTCCTCTGATTCCGTGCTCATTCATCATCCGCTGTATCCTGAGCGGGTTTCACCATAACTTGTATGGGAGTTCGGCAAGGGACAAGAAGAGAAACAGGAACAGAGAACTCGAGGATGAGCACTTGCATGGTCTCTTTCCGAGGTGGGAAGGGAAGGAAGTGGAGGAATCTAGAAATTCAAATCACGTTTGTTGAAGTGATGATAATCAAGATTTTGGTGGCTTTAGTCGGAGGAATTTGTGAGCCGAGTGATAAGGACAGTCTCAAAATGACAGCCTTTTGGCATTGACTGTTGGGATGACAGGATGAACCTAGAAAAAGTGAATGGTTTTACCCGTCTTTTTTCGGAGTTAAAGACAGACCAATAATAGCGTTGAAAACACCGCAATTGCAGCTCTTAGATTTTTAAAGAAAGAGAAATAATCACGTAACGATCTTTAATTTATTATGAGAATAACGAGTACTGCAAACATAATAATTTTTCAACAACTGTAAGAATAACAAAGTGTTGTGGGCTACAAATTCTTGAAGAAATAGAACCTACAATAATTTTTAATTATTTTTTAATTATTTTGTGTGGCTTAGTAAGACTGTCATTATCACAGTGAATTAAGAACTATCACTTAATCATTTCCCAAGAATAATAGTCTCTTCTAAACCGCAAAAAACCAAATAACAAATTATTATAGATTATTATAAGGTCCATTTTTTCAAGAATTTCTGACTCATGACAAGTTGTTATTCTCAGAATAATTCAAAGATGTTATGCTAGTAAAGCCCTCCAAGAAATCATCACTCAAGACAACTATGATAAAGCTTCATTGTGTGCTTAAAAGTATATGTGTTTCATTCAGGGTTTGACACCATAATAGAAAAACATCTTTGCTCACTTAGTTTTTTTATTCATGCATTGCATTTATCAGATTATGTGTGCAAAAGGATTGATTAGACTCACTTTAGTGTCAAGTAACTAAAGGCTAATACTGCGAAAAATCTCAAACTAGTACATATGTGACAAATTTATTCCAAATTAATTTTCTACCCACGAAAAGCCCCATAGTGGTACACTTGTGACAAATTTACACCAAATGACCACAGAAAACCTCTCAAACTATTACACTTGTGATAAATTTACCCCCAAACTAATTTTTTGACCGTCAAAAGCCCAAATTGGTACATTTATAACAAATATGCCATCTGTTGTATTGGATTAATACCAAAAAAATTACAAAACTGGTAAAATTGTAACAAACGAAGAATAAAATCTCAAACTAATATATCAATCAACTATTACGTATCATCCAACTCAGCAATTTGACAGTGAAATTTGATGAAAATAATAGAGGATAAATTTATTACGAGTGTATGAATTTGGAATAAATTTGTTAAAGGTGTATCGATTTTGGATTTTTCGTGATCAAAAAATTAGTTTGGGGTAAATTTGTCACAGGTGTACAAGTTTGAGGTTTTTCGCTATATTAACCCTTACTAAAATTAGATAATTGGTAAGTTTGCCCAAGGCATTGTTCGTGTGCTATCAGAGAAATTGACTATTGCAATTGAAATATAATTTTCTTTCAATCATACATGTTCGAAATCTAAATCACGAGTTTCTTGTAATTCATCAAGTATCGCAAGCTTAAGGTTGAGACTTTCTAGCACCTCAAGTTACGGCGGCATATTAATCCTTTTCATGTTATAGTCATGTCAATCTATATGACATGATTAATGAACGTCATATAGATTTTGTTTGACTCTTCAACTTATATAGGTTCAACTCAATTGTATGGTCTATTTAATAAAAAGGACTGTGTCGATTTGGTTAGTTACTTTGCCCATACTAACATATTTGGATTAAATTAGCTATATAAATTTCTTATATTTACTATGATAATTATATCATAAATGAAATATCGGTAATAATCAATATGGTTAAAATAGACGTGATGATTAGTTTGACAGCTTGTTAGGCTTGCTACAATGAAAGCATATATAGCGGGCCTAGCCAAGCAATGGGCCTGCTTTCTTAGGACCGATCTTATTTATTTATTTATTTTATTATGAACTTTAGTTTTTTTTCTCTGTTATAATTGGCCAATCCATGTAAATAACTTGTACGTTCGAGACATATATGGTCCAGCTCAAAAGGGATCCCCGACTCTTGATTTGTGTAGGAATGGGGTCTTAGGAGCAAATGATCCGGGTGGTGGCAGACCCCTGGAGTTAAAGATTGTCGTCAGACTTTTAGTATCTACAATTAGCTACATCTTTTCTGTAATCAATGATTCTCATTAGATAGAGAGATATCATATCTTACTTCTGCCTCAATACATGCAATAAACTTCCAATGCTAGTTTCTCATGGAGGCACACGAGGACGACTGATGTTAGGTGATCTTGAGCATGTCTCATCCCAAAAACTAACTTAAAGGATAAGGTTTTCCTTTACATTTATAAACCGACCACCAGTCATTTCCACAACCGATGTGGAACAACCTCAAAAACAAATCACTAGGAAAATTCAAGATCTAGCTAGCTGGAGGATGGTGAGTCTGTAAGTGGTGTTCGTTTTTCAAACCAAACAAAATAAATGTTAGAACAACAATCAAGAGCAATAAATACGGTCAAAAACAGACACCGGCCTAAATGACGTAAGGTTACTACGACCACCACCTTGTAAAAAACTCAATGAATGCTTGCTCAGCTAACAAGAGCAACAAGCTAACAAGAGCTCTAATACCAAGTGAAGAATAGAAGAGAAAAGAGAATTGTAAAATTTCTGTATATTTCTATGTGTTCAACAACAAAAAGTACCCGAGCTTAATTATAAGATTTACACGATGACTATCTTGAAATAATAGAAAAGTACACCATCAACTACTATCAATCATGATCAATCAAGGAAGATGATACCTAAAATCTTGAGAGACAAATGGAATCAAGGAAAATATATCTCTAACACTTCTCGTCCATGGTTCTATTCTATTCCATCACTCCTCCATATACACATTTGCTCTCCTAATTTTCGCTCGTCATCTTCTATATCTATTATTCATTTTCACATGCTTTCACCTCTCTGTTCGCAACTAGGGGCGAACGTATTTCACTTGGACATAACTGAACATGATGTGCTAAACAATTATTTTTTCAGGAAACTCGATATCAAAACACGACTCACCTAATCTGTCATTATTAAAGGGGTCAAACCCCAACCCTACTTCACCTGGACATAACCCAAAATGCATGTTTAAGTTAAACTGAACTTCTGTGGCTCTTTCATGAAACTAGAATTCCAACATTAACTTGATCATAGATGCAGATCAACAAGCTATAATGGATGACATATAACTTGAAGCCCGTGTTGAGGGCGAGTGGTGAGGATTTGAACTGGACTGTGGATGTACCCTGGAGACAACTTGAAAGTGTAGCGCTGCAGAATCATTGAAAGGACGATTTTCGCCTCGTTCATCGCGAAGTTCATTCCCACACACATTCGAGGCCCGAAGCCAAAGGGAAGGAACGCCACCGCGTTATTGTTGGTGGCCTTAGAGACGCCTTCTGAGAACCGCTCTGGTCTGAAGAGGTGCACATCTTCTCCCCAGAGCTTAGGGTCATGGTGAATCTTAAGGTTTGCCATGAAGACTTGAATATTAGTAGGAAGAACAAGTTTCCCTAGCCTAAGTTGCTGGTTGACTTTTCGAGTAATTCCAATCACAGGAGGGTATAAACGTAGAGCTTCGTTCATGATCATGCTGATCTGCACAAAAGAGTAGACGTTAGTTTTTTTTTTTTTTTTGGTAAGGTAAAATTGTATAAATTTCAACCATCAACTGTACAAGCAAAGGAAATTGGCACCCATTTACACTCATCGTAGCATGACTAATGAGTGGAATGGTACCGAAATCCAAGGAAAACTAGAAGGAGTAGACGTTAGTTTTTTTTTTTTTTCATCACGTAAAACTGAGAATTTAGAAGAGGGGCAATTTCAATGTTTCTTTCCCAGTAAAACGAACTATTTTCCATCCTCCCTAAATTTTTTAAAGAGTTGTCAAGTGTCAAAAAAAATAAAAGGCTATTGGTACAGAAAGTTACCGGTCATATAACTTCAGAATAACTTACTAATAACCAACGATACTTTTATTGAATTACTAAATTTTTTTCACATTATAGCAAATCATCAATGTTTCTTATCTTGAACTAACTTTTAGTGTTTTTCTTACCAATAATTTAAAATTTTGAACTTCTATATGAATTCATCAATATTTATTTGAGAAATTTACTAAGTTTTTTCTGATTAAATTACAAATTAGTTTTGGATTACCAACTTTTTAGAAATTTTACGTAAGAACTTAAAAATTTGAAGCGTTGATAAGTTATGCAACAAGACCCGTTTGTTAACATTTTTTTTTCTTTTCCCACCAAAATTTGAAATATTGTCAAAAGTTTAAAAATTGTAAAAAAATTATGTATGATTCTAGGAGTTTTGAGTTTGAATAGGGAAAAATGATGAGACGCAAGATTTAGATTATTTAAGGAAAGAGTAGAAATCAATCAAGACAAATCAAGAAGTTGGTAAGTTAGTACAAAAATTGCTAATTCCCAAACTATAAAAGAAGTCAATAATTTCATAAAAGTGTGGGCAAATTATCAATAAGTTACATAAAAACTCACCGATTTTTTTTTTTTGTTAGAACTAGTATAAACACCTAGAGGGGGGGTGAATAGGTGTATAGAGATTAACCACGCTAATATATGTAACTTTTGCAATCAACGAATTGAAACCAAGTAGAGAGAGTGAGAGAAGATTGCAAACACCGTTTATAGTGGTTCGGCTTTTAGACAAGCCTACGTCCACTCTCCGGCGACCAGCCAATCGGCTGTATTTCACTATATGATCAACGGTGATTACACGCCTCGAGTGTTTGTACTCGGTGATGATCTTGTCTCACTAAGTCACTCTCTTTTGGTAATACACTGAGATCACTCAATTACGCACTGTGAACAACAATTGAAGAACGAAAACAGCTTTGGAATAATGTTCATCTCCTCTCCCCCTAAGTCTCAACCTATCCTTAAATACTCTCCAAGCCACACTCGACCGTTGGCTCTTTCCTTGAGAGTTTTTGTCTTCCCTTTCTTGGACAGACTTTATAAGGCAAGTCTTTTTGACCGTTGAGGGTAGATCAGATCCCCTTAGATTCTGTTCGCCCATACAAACAGAATCTGGGCTTCCATAAGTGCTCTATTCTTCGTTTGGAAGTTGCCCACTAATTGATCCCGTCAATCGATTAGTATAACAGTAATCAACATAAATAAGGTAAGTGAAATACTGTACCGTTGGTGATCTTATCGTATAAGTTCATCTTAAGTCTGACGGTCTTAAGTCCGAGTCCGCCTAGATTTTCGCCCTGGTTCATTCGTACTTAAAATCTCGGCCCCTGAACGGTCGACTTAAATCTCGATCCGGGTACGGTCGACTTAAATCTCGGGCCTGGGCGAGTCTTTCCGTCTGCAGTACGGTCGACTCTAAGACATCTCTTGCTTTGTCTTCTGCTACAAGCGTACTTTAAAGCCTATGTCTTTCTGAGTTCTTTTCCTTAAAGAGATTGAAATAAATATCATTCATAGAATGTTTTGTAAGCATCAAAACTAGGAGTTTTCTCAACATTTTTGACCAACAATTTTTTAACAGTTATCGATTGATGAGAGTCAATGTTTACGTATAAGGGTGTTCCTCAAACAAAGTTGCAAACAGTATAATTCTGGTGATATATAGAGTATCAATGAGTTTGAGTTTTGAACTCAAGCAATCAGCCATACCACTATGTTGCTAGGAGGATTATTTCTACAGCATAATGGACCGCCCAAGGCCGCTTTAGTTCAGTTCCCAATTCCATTTTTTTGAACCAGTGATTTTCGATCCGGTTGATTTTTTTTTAATATATATCTTTTATTTTTTTAAAAATAACAATAAATTCTAAAATATATTATTTTACTTCTTAAACAAATATATAAATATGAAACTCAAATAATAACTTTCATGAAATAAATGATCTCTCAATTGAAGACTTTTGTGGCCAAAGACCAACAAAAACAACTTTTTCTTCCTTACTATTTAAAGAGAAAGCCTACTTGTTAGTTTCTTCTTCCACTCGATGAGGGACTAAGGCTCTAAGAGCCACATCTTCATTCCTCACACTCACTCCCTCCCCCTCTCTCTCTATCTCTCTTTCGCTCCCCTCACTTGTAAGGGAAAATGCACTCCAAACCTCCAAGAATTCCACATTGACTGAATACTCATAGAGCCTAACAGATATTATCTATAAAAGTTAAGCCAAGCCTGCCCTTTAACCTTGTCGTTCATGGCCTTAATGGCTGTAATTGAACGAAAAGGCCCATGTAAGCGGGTTTTATGCTTCTTCAAGGGAAGTTTAAATTTTTGCATGTACGAACAAATGCCATTGGTTCTTTTGGCTTGGCCGGCAACCCCGGAGCACGGTAAACGGGGCCAGTTCCATTGGCCCGGAGTGGACCAGAATTGATGGACCGGTCCGATCCCCGGTCCTAGAAATAAGTGGTCTGGTTCCCAATTTTGGGAACCGCCCTAATTTCTAGTCTACCAAATCAATCGAGACAAAGGCCAGTTCGATTTTCCATACCGTCCTTAACTTTGCGATCCCATCAGAGTCGGGGTCTTCATTACCGAACACATCAAGGACCTCCTTCCTTGCTTCCTCCTGCCAATCCGAATGAACCGCCAGGAGAAATATGACCCACGTTAGCATCGCAGTGGTGGTTATTTGTCCGGCGAAGTAGAATGTCTTGCACTCGTCCACCAGATCGTCGACCGTGATTTTCTTGCTCTCATCCTTATCATGATAAGCCTTCACAAGCTGCCCTAGGAAATCATTCCCATAGTCATCTGCTTCCCCAGCCTTCACCTTCTTCTCTCTTTTCTTGGCAATCTCCAAGATCGCATCACGTATGCCTTTCTCGAGCTTCTTGCCTTCAATTTCATCCACCGTCTTCCAAATCTTGCTGTGTCCGGATTTAACAAGAAACGAATTAGTTTGTGAATCTAAAGTATGGATTGATTTTCTGACAAATGTGTGTTCAAGTCGCCACCTCCATTTACCTTAATAGCGAGTTGCATTTACTCTTGTGATGGACAAGTTTGTGCCAATTTGTATAACATCATTTTAAATTGTTTTTGGTCGAAACATCTTTACAACTTACAAGCTGCCTTTCATGATTCTGTTAGCTTGTTCAAACATTGGGAAGAATCGCAAAGTGTAAGTTTGATCACATAATTATACTCCTCTGACTCAAAATTATTTGGAATTTAGCACACAATCACATTGAATTAGAGAATTAAAGTGAGAAAAAAAAATTGACACATAAGGTTTATATCATGCTTCATCCTTAAGTTAGGGCTATGTCCAACGGAGAATTGCACTATAATTAGTACCTTGCACTTTTCTGTTATAACCATCAATTTACAAGATAAAGGATTCTATATACCCAAAAATTATTCATGGTCCCAAGTCTAAACTATTAATAAAATATTAATTAAAACTATTAAAGCCATTTGGTGGTTTGGGGGAGTTGTCTCTACGACTTCCTTCGAGGCGGCTCCTCGGACCCTTGCCCATGTAGCGGGGAGCAAGACCCCCACGCCTTCCTATTGATGGGGAATATATACCACACTCAGACAAAAATCATTCATCAAACTTTTACTGACTTATGTCTTTTAGTGAAATCTGATGTGCGTCTCACTACTCCTTGTGATTGGAATTGCTTGGATCCGAATCCACATGAATCAAGTTTATCATATTCCGTCACCATAGAATGTCCACATGATTTCCACGTGGATCCCACATAAATCAAAGATTTTGATGGCCTATGATCCGTAGACAATTATCCACGCAATTTTTTTTTCTCGACTTTTCAAAATACGATCGGCATAGTCTATTTGACTGAGCCAAAGCGGGCTCACGGAGGTTTCGATACTTTTCTTTTTTGGCTTCTATACATCCTAAGAATAAGACAATTTTTCTTAGGAATTGAAGAGGAATACCTTATTCCCGGGAACCTCATAAGCAAAGAATTCCTGGACGCTAACAAACCCAAGTTTGTCAACATCTCAAAGATGCTTCTCCCTTCAACGTAGCTACTCCCGAAAGCTGTCCTCGAAATCACTTCGGACGTCAATAACCTGAATTCTTCAAACATTTCAATCTCTTTTCCTTCTCTTTGCTTCCATTTCTCTAACATCATGTGGACACTCTCCACCATCGCTGGAACCATGTTCTGCACTTCAATTCGTTCCCGTCAATTCATAACTCAAATCTCAAGATTGCATGAAATTCTCTTTCCACTTGATAAGCACAAGAAACTTGACATTAGAATTGCATAGTAACAAATTACAGCACTTCAGTATACACCAAACCTAATTACCTTGAGGCTTTCCCCATGGAAAGTGTGATTGGCAAGTCTACGCTTCTTCGCCCATTTTACCCCATCTTTTGTCGACACGAGCCCTTCTCCTAAAATCTTCTTGCTGAAGTCCCTCGCTCCTACTTTTGGAAAGGTTTTGTCTCTGTTAATTAGCACCTCCTTAATCAGCTCCGGTTCCGTGATGACCAATTGAGCTTCAGCCCCGTACCAACTTAGGTAATTCCTCCCTACAAAATGTTTGAACAAAACTCTCAATTATGAACAAACTAAAGTCAGATCAAAGTCCAGGAATATACAGCACAGTATTATAACAAAAGCTTATATTTTCAATTACCGTATGTGTTGATCCATGAGTCGATTTCAGGCTGAACCTTAGGGAATATGTCAAGAGAGAGATCGTCCATGGGCGTGCTTCTGGCTTCCCTTCTCATCTTTATTGTTTCCTTGGTGTTCCCATGGAGGAACCTGTAAGGAGGGCCTCTGATTCCCTGTCGGGCCATCATCCTCTGTATCCTGAGCGGATTCCACCATAGCCGGTGCACGAGCTCGGCAAGGGAACGTAAGATCAGAAACACAAAGAGAGAGCTCAACACGAACGCTATGCTGATCTCCATTACTTTCCAAGATTGACAGAGATTTTCTTGGGCGCGTGGAGTTAAATAATCCAACCAGGATCGTTCAGGGTGGATGGATGGCAACATGGCATCGTAGACGAAGTACACCGCTTGCCGGCGATGGAGACAGACACGATGGAAAATGACAACCTTCTCGACGTTGACGATTCGCAAGGAGACGGGGAATAGGGAGAGGCCGAGCCTTGGTCAACACCCTCGAAACTAAACTAAGAATATCCATGAGAAAAAAATTATTTTGTCGGACGTCGGTGTCAACCAATTGGGATTGCCTGAAAAATGGCAAGCTCTTACGTCATGCAGCCGGCGCAATTTCTCTTTATAGAGTGGTAGTAGGCGGGGAAAAAGCGATTGAGAAAGTTGAAATCAAGCAAGCAAATTGCTCATTCAATGGATTAGTGTCGTGAAAGTCTAATGATGGCTTAGAAAAATTACTTTCGTTCCATCAAACACAGAATAATCTTTCTTTCTTTTTCTTCCAAAACGTAGAATAATATTTTTTTTTTTGTTTAGGATAAGAAACATAGAAAAAATTGCTCCTAGTATGACCTGACAGGCCCAACGTAATACATGTGAAAATGAATACAATCTCTTTGTTATGAAGATTGTTTTTCTAGATGATTCATTGCTTGTAATAATGTTCATGCAAATATTCTATCCCCGTGGGACATTCATTTCCATGATCTGTAGTATGAAAAAAATTAAGCCAAATCAAAGAAACTGCACAAAATTTGTTAGGACTTGCAATAGAAGCCGTCATGAAGTAGGAGTGAATTAGACTTGCATTCACTAAAAATTTAAATCAGTTATGGATCAATTAAGATATATTTAACTACCTCTAAAATGCATTACATTTTGATGTGAAACTTCTTTTGCAAATTTCCACCTCACATGTGAACATCCTGTGTTGGGCCAAGCTCCTTCTTAATCCAAGAGTCCTTCAACACCAACATTCTTGTTACTCAAACTTCAAATTTTAACTCAATCTTCTTGACCTAGCCAAGTTCTGCGAGAAGCCAACACCATTAGCTACCTCCATCAAGAAGTCACACCTAAGGTTCTTTCTTTGAGGTATCCACAAAACATTAATACACATTAAAAGTGGGCCAGCAATCCACTATTAGCTCTTATATCACTTGTTGAGTCAATGCAATGGAAAACTGTTAGCTTCACACGATATAATTTTAGACACTGAATTTTTTAACTAACATTGAACCTATTTTGAATTGAAGCCAACTTTCGTCAAAAGCCTGATTAAGTTGAGCAAACGGATGATATTCGTGAAGAGCCTTCAACAATATCCCATTCGTCCAAATCTGGCATTCGAATCATGAGATAGACGTATCTTTATTTACCTCATTGGCGATCACAATCCCACCCCCTAAAAGCTTCTTGACAAAGTCCTTAGACGGTGTTTTCAGATATGTTTTGTCTGTATTAACTAGAACCTCTTTGATCAGTTTCTGGTTCTGTGATGACCAGCATAGCTTGAGTCCCATGCCAACTTAAGTAATTTCGCCCTACAAAAGTCGCAAAAGATCCAACCAACAATCTAAGGTCGGATCATCCCACGGCAGCTTTTCATTAGGGACAATAAGCAGAGCGTAAAATCAAAACTAAAACATAGGACTTAATTATTCTACCATATGTGTTGGTCCATGTGTGGATTTCAGGCTGAATCTTGGGGAATATGTCATGAGGTAGATTGTCCATGGATATGTCCCTGATTTGCATGGTCATCTTAAATGATTCCTTGGACGATCTTTTAAGGAGGACCTCTGACTCCCTGCTCATTCATTATCCAATATCCACCGTGTCCTTAGCAGGTTCCACCATAACTTCTACCAGAGTTTGGCAAGAGACATGAAGAGGAACAGAGAGCGAGCTCAAGAGGATGAACACTTGCATGGTTTCTTTCCGAGGAAGGAAGGGAAAGAAGTGGAGGAAACTAGAAATTCAAATCACAGGTTGTGAAGTGATGATGATCAAGATTTTAGTGATTTTCACACACCGATTCCAGAAAAATAACACAAGCAAACAATTCACGCGAACTTAATATAATAATAAAATCAAAAGAACTCACTAAAAATTTTATTGTCGAAGTTCATTCAAATTTGAGCTACATCTCCACGCAATTATTCTTCTTTATTTCCCACGCGCTTAAGGTTTTCGTCTTTTTGGCCGTCACAATCTCCCTTTTTCTTTTCTCTCTTTTCTTCTCACCCGTTCGCACCCGCTGTCTTTTATTGACTGATATGTGAGCTGTAGTTTTCAACTTATAAGCAAAAAGAAGAGAAAAGACAAAAAGAAAACTCTTAATAAAAATCTGTGAGCCGAGTGATAAGGACAGGCTCAAAATGACACCCTTCTGGCGTTGATTGTTGGGATGATAGGATGATCCTAGAAAAAGTCACTGGTCCTAGCTCCGTCTTTTGTCGGAGTGGGACACAGGCGGATAGTAACGCTGGAAAAGTCGCAATCGCGGCTCTAGGATTTTTCAAAATCATCCCTCAAGACATTGAGTGCTGAAGAGTATAGGTGTTTCGTTCAGGGTTCCGACCCCGTAATCTAAAAACATCTTTTCTAGCTTAGATTTTATATTCAAGGATTGCATATATCAGATTACTAAGGTTTGACCAACTTTGTCCGGAAGTCAAACTTGTTGTAAAGCCTAATAATGGTGAATTTGATGATAGTCATTAAGAGTTTTACAACGATATCTAATTTGCCTTGAGCTGACACTCAAAAAATGAGATACGTGTTCTTCGATTCAGGCTAATCTAGGATGACCCTTAGGGAGGGTCGCTAGCTTAAGGTAATATCCAATGTTCTGCCAAACAACTTATTGGATATAACAAAATCTTCTCACGCTTGATCCAATCCTATTCTCCTCATCTTGGCTACTGTCCACGCCCTAAAATACTGTAATTGTGGCAACAAACATCTTTATCTCTTGCAAACGGATTGGGTACATTTATTATATTGGCAAAAACCGAAAATTGAATAAATATAATGGAGCGGTCGATTTCATGTCGCGCACCTGCTTCAACAGTTTCTTGTCCTCGTATCCTGACAATTTCCTAGGAATATATGTTGGGACACATCGCTATGCATAGATGGTGTACTACACAGTAAAACATTTTTGTGCTGATTAAGAAGGATGATACACCGATCGTCAGCATCTCCGAGCTCCCTTTTAACGTTCAACAAATCCTAGAAGTACAATACATGGCATTGAAATATGCAAGCACCGATGGACATCATTTCCACTGCTTAGACAGTATTCATATGTCAGGTGAACCAACCTACAATGGCTGAAATATAACTTGAAGTCCATGTTTCGGGCCAATCGTGAGGACTTGAACCGGACAGTGGATGTATGCGGGGGACAATTTGAAAGTGTAGCGTTGCAGAATCATCGACAGAATGATCTTCACCTCATTTGTCGCGAAGTTCATGCCTGCGCAGATTCGGGGCCCAAAGCTGAAGGGAATGAACACAACTGGGTTGTTGTTGGTGGCTTTAGCAATGCCTTCCGCAAATCGCTCTGGTTTGAAGAGAAGCACGTCTTCTCCCCAGATTTTGGGGTCATGGTGAAGCTTGAGATTTCCTATTTCGATCTGAATATTGGCGGGAAGAAGAAGTTTTCCCAACCTGAGTTGCTGCTCAACTTGCCTAGATATCCCAACGACGGGAGGGTATAATCGCAGAGTTTCATTTATAATCATGCTAATCTGCACACAAAGAAATTATGGGAATTAGGCATCGTGTTCATCAATCTTGGCCTATCTAATTAAAGAAATTAAGATAAGGCCATCCAATTTTAATTATTTTTGTGAGGTTGAACTTATTCTGATCTACCAAATTAACCCCGGACCAAGAGTCCGCGTTCCTACCGTCTTTAATTTTGCAATACCCTCAGAGTCGGGATCATCGTTCCCGAACACATGGAGAACTTCCTTTCTCGCTTCCTCTTGCCAATCAGGGTGAGTCGCTAGGAGGAACATGACCCATGTCATCAATGCATTGGTGGTTTCTTGTCCGGCAAGGTAGAATGTCTTGCATTCATCCACTAGATCGTCGATCGTGATTTTCTTGCTCTCGTCTATGCTACGAGAAGCCTCTACAAGCTGTCCTAGGAAATCATTCCCGAAGTCAGCTGCCTCACAAGCCTTCACCTTCTCTTCCCTTTTCTTGATTATCCCCAGTATAGCATCATATATGCCTTTCTCGAGCTTCTCCGCTTCGATGTCATCCGCCGTCTTCCACAAATTACTGAGAGGTATTCCACAAGAGATTCCCCTAGTTTGTTAGGGTCAACTCAACTAAACAGAGGTTATTCTTAAAAAATTCGCGCAACACAATTGTTCTTAGGAAAAGAAGGAATACCTTAATCCTGGGAACCTTACACGAGAAATATTTCTCGTTAATAACACACCCAATCTTGTCAACATCTGGAAGATACTCCTGCCTTCGATGTAGCTGCTTCCGAATGCTGTTTTCGAAATCACTTCACATGTGAATAACTTAAAATCTTCAAACACGTCAATCTCTTTCCCTTCCTGATGCTTCCACCTCGCTAGCATCCTGTGAACGGTGTCCACCATCACTGGAATCATATTCTGCATTTCAATTTCAATCCCCACAAAATCAGTACAATCTCAATTCAAAGAACAGTTCTCCTTTCTCGTTGGTGTCTTAACGGCTACATTAGCTTAATATCAAAACATGCATTCAGCTCTTTTAAATGGCATGAAGTTATATTTAAGATTGAAATTGTTGAAGTTGTGAACCCGGAGAACTTCACGGTCAAGCTTAATTACCTTCAAGCTCTCCCCATGGAAAGTGTAATTAGCGAGTCTACGCTGTTTTGCCCATTTTTCTTCATTATTGGTGGTCACAATCCCATCCCCTAAAAGCTTCTTGACAAAGTCCTTAGCTGGTGTTTTGGGATATGTTTTGTCTCTATTAACAAGCACCTCTTTGATTAGTTCTGGCTCCGTGATGACCAGCTGAGCTTGAGTCCCATGCCAACATAAGTAATTTCGCCCTACAAAAGTCACAAAAGAAATTCCAATCAATGACTACGCATGGCTGATCCTGTGGCGGCTTTCATTCCAGAAATAAAGTAGAGCACAAAATCAGAAATAAAGCTTAGGACTTGATTCATTTACCATATGTGTTGGTCCATGTGTAGATTTCAGGCTGAATCTTGGGGAATATGTCATGAGAGAGATTGTTCATGGGTATGTCCCTGACCTTCATGGTCATCTTGAATGATTCCTTGGTGCTTCCGTGGACGAACTTGTAAGGAGGTCCTCTGATTCCTTGCTCATTCATTATCCTCTGTATCCTGAGCGGGTTCCACCATAACTTGTACCAGAGTTTGGCAAGAGACAAGGAAAGGAACAGGAACAGAGAGCTCAAGATGATGAGCGCTTGCATGGTTTCCTTCCGAGGTAGGGAAAGGAAGGAAATGGAGAAAACTATGAATCCAAATCACGGATTGTTGAAGTGATGATGATCAAGATTTTAGTGGCTTCGGTCGGATGAATCTGTGAGCCGAGTGATAGGGATTGGCTCAAAATGACAGCCTCCTCGGAAATGATTGTTGGGGTGATATAATTGATCCCACAAAAAGTTGTTGGTCCCAGCCCTGTCCTTTTCCGAGGTTGGAGACAGGCTGATCTTTACGCGGAAAAAGTCCCATTTGCCGGCTCTAGGACTTTTGAGGCACTTGACTGTTGATCCAAGAATTAAAAGGTCTTTGATTTGGACTGACCATTTCCCAGATTAAGCAGTAGGACAGCGCAACGTTTACATCCCACCAGTACTCGCCACGAACCTATATCCCACGTAACTGACTGCTTTCATGTTGGTTTGTGTCTGAATTATTGGCGGGTTGAGTTCGAACATTTTTATGTTGATTAGGAGGATGAGATGCTGATCGTCAGCATCTCCAAGCTCCCTTTTAATGTTCGACAAATCCTAGAAGTACAACACAAGGCATTCAAACACGCAGGCATCAAGGGACATCATTTCACGACTTAGAACATTGTTCATATGCCCGGTGAACCAAGCTACAATGGTTGAAATATAACTTGAAGTCCATGTTTCGGGTAAATCGTGAGAACTTGAACTGGACAGTGGACGTACGCAGGGGACAACTTGAAAGCGTAGCGTTGTAGAATCATCAAGAGGACGATCTTCACCTCATGCATCGCGAAGCTCATGCCTGCACAGATCCGGGGCCCAAAGCTGAAGGGAATGAATGCGGCTGGGTTGTTGTTGGTGGCTTTGGCGATGCCTTCCGCGAACCCCTCTGGTTTGAAGAGAAGCACGTCTTCTCCCCATATTTCAGGGTCATGGTGAAGCTTGAGATTTCCTATTATGATCTGAATATTGGCGGGAAGAACAAGTCTTCCTAACCCGACTTGCTGGTCAACCTGCCTAATCACCCCAGTGACAGAAGGGTATAATCGCAGAGTTTCATTTATGATCATGCTGAGCTGCATAAACAAAGAAAATATGACAGTTACGCATCATTTTCATCAATCTCAACCTACGTAGGTAAAGAAATAGATAAGGCCATCCAGATCTGATTATTTGTGAGATTGAACTTATTCTGATCTACCTAATTAACCCCGGACCAAGAATCTGTATTCATACCGTTTTTAATTTTGCAATACCCTCAGAGTCAGGATCATTGCTCCCGAACACATGGAGAACCTCCTTTCTCGCTTCCTCTTGCCAATCAGGGTGAGTCGCTAAGAGGAACACGACCCATGTCATCAATGCATTGGTGGTTTCTTGTCCAGCAAAGTAGAATGTCTTGCATTCATCCACCAGATCATCGATTGTGATTTTCTTGCTCTCATCCGTGCTACGAGAAGCCTTCACAAGCTGTCCTAGGAAATCATCCCCGAAGTCAGCTGCCTCACCAGCCTTCATCTTCTCTTCCCTTTTCTTGATTATCCTCAGGATAGCGTCATATATGCCTTTCTCAAGCTTCTCCGCTTCGATTTCATCTGCCGTCTTCCACAACTTACTGAGAGGCATTCCACAAGAGATTCCCCTAGTTTAGCAGGCTCAACTCAACTAAACAGAGGTTATTCTAAAAATCACAAAAACAATTTGTTTTTCGGAAAAGAAGGAATACCCTAATCCTGGGAACCTTACATGTGGAAGATTTCTGGAAAATAACACACCCAATCTTGTCAACATCTGGAAAATATTCCTGCCTTCGGCATAGCTGCTTCCGAATGCCGCTTTTGAAATTACTTCGCATGTGAATAACTTAAATTCTTCGAACACGTCAATCTCTTTCCCTTCCTGATGCTTCCACCTTGCTAGCACCATGTGAACCGTGTCCACCATCGCTGGAATCATATTCTGCATTTTAAATTCGATCCCCACAAGATTAGTACAATCTCAATGCAAAGAATAATTCTCCTTTCCCATCAGCGTCTTAACAGCTCCATTTTCTTGATATCAAAACACGCAGTCAGTTTTTTTAAATCTCATGAAGTTGTATTTAAGATTGAAATTGCTGAAGTTGTGAACCTGGAGCACTTTACGGTCAAGCTTAATTACCTTCAAGCTCTCCCCATGGAAAGTGTAGTTGGTGAGTTTACGCTGTTTTGCCCATTTTTCTTCATTATTGGTGCTCACAATCCCATCCCCAAAAAACTTCTTGGCAAAATCCTTAGCTGGTATTTTGGGATATGTTTTGTCTCTATTAACAAGCACCTCTTTGATTAGTTCTGGCTCTGTGATGACCAGCTGAGCTTGAGTCCCATGCCAACATAAGTAATTTCGCCCTACAAAAGTCAAAAATATATATATATTCCAATCAACGACTAAGGTCGGATGATGCGGCGGCTTTCATTCCGGAAATAAAGTAGAGCACAAAATCAGAACTAAAGCTTAGGACTTGATTCATTTACCATAAGTGCTTGTCCATGTGTGGATTTCAGGCTGAATCTTGGGGAATATGTCATGAGAGAGATTGTTCATGGGTATATCCCTCACCTTCATGGTCATCTTGAATGATTCCTTGGTGCTTCCGTGGACGAACTTGTAAGGAGGTCCTCTGATTCCCTGCTCATTCATTATCCTCTGTATCCTGAGCGGGTTCCACCATAACTTGTACCAGAGTTTGGCAAGAGACAAGGAAAGGAACAGGAACAGAGAGCTCAAGATGATGAGCGCTTGCATGGTTTCTTTCCGAGGTAGGGAAAGGAAGGAAGTGGAGAAAACTATGAATCCAAATCACGGATTGTTGAAGTGATGATGATCAAGATTTTAGTGGCTTCGGTCGGATGAATCTGTGAGCCGAGTGATAGGGATTGGCTCAAAATGACAGCCTCCTCGGAAATGATTGTTGGGGTGATATAATTGATCCCACAAAAAGTTGTTGGTCCCAGCCCTGTCCTTTTCCGCGGTTGGAGACAGGCTGATCTTTACGCGGAAAAAGTCCCATTTGCCGGCTCTAGGACTTTTCTTTTCATTTTTTTATTTGCCTAAGCCGGTGGAAAAACAAAAGTAAATAAATATATATAAATTTAAAACTGTCCATTTTAGCGCCGATCATATCACGTAAAATAATTAATATTCACATCAGCGATATCCAATCAAAATTGATCAAAATGACTATATTGATGAATCGTCAAAAAGTTTACGACTAAATTGGCTAAATTGAAAAATTTATGATGTAATTGATATCGGTACACTAAGTTTGAGACTTTTTTTGGTAATTTTCTCAAAATTGACCTATAAATTTAAAATGTCAAATGACACCTACATCGCTCGAGCAATAGGTAAGCTCGCACAACTCTCTCCTTAAGTTAGAAATTAGAATGGTAGATCGCAATTGCAATCTTTGTAAGGTCCGTCTCTATTATAGTTATATTCGCAGACAATGAATAGCATAAGCATTTTTTATTTTTTGGCATTCTATGATAAGCCTAGTCTGAAAAAATGCTCATCTAGAGTATCCAAAACACACACCGTCATCATGTTTTATCATCCTATGACCATGATTAAGGGTATTTACTTATAAAGAAGAAAAGCTTAAAAGACACTCCTTGAAAAGAAAAGCAAAGTTACCAAGAAGAGTGTAAGATATAGGAGAAAATATTCAGTGGTTAGCAATCACCACGTCATCGTCCTACGTGGCGCGCGTGAGCCTAGGTGGTTCCATTGATAGGTCGACACATGTCCTTCGGCTTGGACCGGCTGGAAAATAGAAAAGTGGAGGATTTCTTTTTCTCTCTCCTCTGCTGCGGACGGGAAAGAGACTGACAGAAGCAATATTTAATGCTCTTGCCGCTCAAAAACCTCTCTCCTCTTTTCAATTTTCAAGCATTTTTTACCTTCTCCTTTGTCTAGCCGAGAAGAGAGAACAGAGACACCATCTCTCTTTCTCCAGCACGCTCGACCGCCTTCACCTTCGCCTCCCCTCCCTCAAAGCCCCCGTCGGTTGCAGGTGCTGCTGCTCAGGTGAGTCTCAAGCCCCTTCGCCTCTGCACGCCCAACCACCTTCGCCTCACCCTCTGCCGTGGCTGGACTCGGTTGTTTGAAGCATGGACTTCCTTTCGGCGATGATTTGCTTTCTCAGGTCTTTGTTTGAAGAATGGACTTCCTTTCGGCGATGTCATTGAGTATTAAAGTGATGAACTTCTTGAGAACTCTTATTAGAAGACACTAAGAGAAAGAGGCGACTCCCCCATTGAGTATCCGCCTCCTCTTAATGTGGATCCTTCTGATGGCACCGGGCCTCAGAGTTCTTCTGTCCCATTGTCCGAAGAAGCCGAAGCTGAAGAGGGACGCAGAAAAGAGGAACTTTATGTCAAGGAAGAACCTGCTGCGGAGTGTTCTTCTCGTTCTACTGAACACGAACTTTTAACCAAAACTGAACCTCAAAAGTTATCCTCCATCGAGAATATAATCCCCAGCGGAAACCACGCTCTAGTTGACAATTGTCCCTGCGAAGCTGTGTCCCAAATTCGTTTGCTAAAGAGCGAAGTCTGCAATGGTCCTTCTGGCGGTTCAAACGGGGCCGCGCGGAGGATCATTCCAAAGAGCAGTTCCAATTTCAGGAGAGGATCAATGAAGGTGAAAGAGGGGCCGATTGTTCAGAAAGCAACACCGGCTCAGAAGGGCAATATCATTGGCAGCATAAATCCGAGGGCAGAGTTAACGGAGGCTTGGCGATGAAGGGGGTCTTGGTTTACGGGTGGGTTTGATTCGGGTCGGGGAAAATCGTCCAACTGATCAAAGTTGGCATGCTGTGTATTGTCCTTTGAGAAGTGCTTTTGTTTCTAGTCTCAACGTGTGCT
Organism: Corymbia calophylla; assembly: GCA_014182845.1. Taxonomy (NCBI): domain Eukaryota; kingdom Viridiplantae; phylum Streptophyta; class Magnoliopsida; order Myrtales; family Myrtaceae; genus Corymbia; species Corymbia calophylla. The sequence continues at coordinate 27,251,604 of CM024694.1, forward strand.
TGTGGAAAGTGGTCTGTTATCTGTTGATGTTCTGGAGCATTTCCTCACATCATGTGGAAAAATCCCTTGTGCATTTCTAACATCGTGCTATAGGCTTCGACTAGATCCAGTCCTCTGTTTTCAGTTAACGTGAGGGCAAGCACTAGCAGACCCTTGGTAGGCTTTGAATTAACAAAACCATGAGTCGTGTTAGTTTATTCTTCAATATGACCAGTTAAACCATCGAGCTAATGAACAGTTTCTGCATCCGAAAACCATTGAGCTAATTCTCAATGGAAGAATGGGGAAATGAGACAGGTGGGTAACCCTTTGATTCATATCCATGATTTTTTGAGAGAATGTTCTTTGCAATGCCTGGCATATAATCCCCAAAACATTCAGTTTTTCTCAGCATCATATCCTCACTTCGTTTGACATTTGAGGAGATGGTGGGGATACCGCAATGCATCTTAAAGTGACGAAGTTGCCAAAATGGCCGTCCGAAATACTGTGACATGTCTCCCTTCACGAAACTACGGCTATACACGATGAAACATACACGACAGATGCTCAAATGTTGTAAGCTGAACAAGGAGATTTCTCTCTTTTTCTAGTTGATTACACACTTTGATTTTTACATTTTCACAGAGTGCCTTTGGTTAAGAAAGGAAAATACATGGCAGATGGATGAAGTTGGGGCTGCATTTTGCATTTTGCATTTGCATTCTTGCAATCAATTGAGATTACTATGTGAGTCAAAGCTGTCCCAGTAGGGGATGCAGGCCTATCCTGAAGAACTATCCTGCAAGGGAACTTCAGCGAGGCTGTTGGATGACGCAGGGGCTGCATATTGCTTTCACATTCTTAGCTGGCTTCTCTGCATATTTTGCCAGTTCTTTCTTTGTCCATTGGCGTTCAACGTTCAAAGACTTCAACAAGTCCGCACTTTCCGTCATTACACCAATATCCTCAAGGCCTGCTATTTTGGAGAAACCAAGAAGAGAAATCATTATCCATTAAGAGTCCTACATAACCAAAGAACACTCAACACATTTAAGCAAGCATGCCCTCTTCTGCAAATATGACTTTCTTGTAGGGCTATACCTTTTCCAGGTCTTTCAAGGAAAGGAGCCCGATCCGGAACCAAAGGTTCTTGTGAAGTGACTTCGATGCCGTTGTATGTCCATAATGACAGGGTTGCTTCGTCCTTGAGGCCTATAGAAAACCAACCGAGTCCAGCCACCGCGATGTCCAAATTATTTACATCCCAACTGGTCTCGGAAACTTTGATTTCCCTTTCCTCCCATTTGCCTACTTCAGAGGCTCTTTCTTTTCCAACTGGAGGCTGAGAAAAAAGAGAGAACTTAGAAGCACTGAATATGGTTCGGACAAATTTACTTTGTCAGTGACCACGCGGACACCCATCACAAAACAAGCCAACATTTCAATTCTTAATTGGTCAAGGTTTCAAGTGCACCTTCCCATAAGACAAGGAAACGTGAAGGGACAATGAGACTCGGTAAGCTAAAGCAAACACCTGCGACTTCCCAAGACACCGGCACGAGCTTGCGCGGGAGAGAGAGAGGAGTCAACTGATGAATCATAGCCACCGATGAGGCTCGGGAGGCGACGACGGAGGCGAAGGGGGCTCGGGACCAGCAGCTGCGACCCCATATGAGCAGCAGCACCTGCAATCGAAGGGTGCTTTGGGGGAGGGGGAGGCGAAGGCGGTCGAGCGTGCTACGACAGAGGCGAAGGGGCTTGAGACTCACTTGAGCAGCAGCACCTGCAACCGACAGGGGCTTTGAGGGAGGGGAGGCGAAGGTGAAGGCGGTTGAGCGTGCTGGAGAAAGAGAGATGGTGTCTCTGTTCTCTCTTCTTGGCTAGACAAAGGAGAAGGCAAAAAATGCTTGAAAATTGAAAAGAGGAGAGAGGTTTTTGAGCGGCAAGAGCATTAAATATTGCTTTTGTCAGTCCCTTTCCTGTCCGCAGCAGAGGAGAGAGAAAAAGAAATCCTCCGCTTTTCCATTTTCCAGCTGGTCCAGGCCGAAAGACACATGTCGACCTATCAATGGAACCACCTAGGCTCGTGCGCGCCACGTAGGACAATGACGTGGTGATTGCCAACCACTGAATATTTTCTCAAGATATAGACATCCATCAAATTGACTAGGTATTTTTTTTTTTTTTAAATGTACGCATCTGTGCATAGAGACGGGAAGTGCAATGATCCCCAAAAGGAAAAAAAAATATATAAGTAGAGATGTTGACTTTCACCAACGCAGCCCTTTTGGAATGTTGAATCTTACCTTATCGCATTCCCAAAGTTTTCTTCACTGTAATGCATCAATCTGTGTGCCGAGGGATGAGAATCTGTGTGCCGAGGGATGAGGATTGGCTCAAAATGACAGTCTCTTGGCAATGATTGTTGGGGTGATATAATTGGTCCTAGGAAAAGTTGTTTGTCCTAGCCCTGTCTTTTTCGAAGTTGGAAGACAGGCTGACATCAACACTGAAAATGTCATATTTGCCGGCAGTAGGACTTTTCTTTTCTTTTCATTTTTTTCTTTGGCCTCGCCTCATCGGCCACAGTAAAAAGACAAAAGTAAATAAATAGATAGATATAATCAATGTTAATTTCAATCATACCATATAAAATTATTAACGCTCATGTTCGCAATTTTCTACTAAAATTATTCACGATGACAATATTGACAAATCATCAAAAAGTTTAACACTAGGCGTAATTGGTATCGAAACAATAAGTTTAAAATCTTTTTTGATAATTTTAAAATTTAAAATATCAAATGACACTAGATCGCTCGAGCAATGCACAACTTTCTTCTCAAGTTAGAAATTACAACGGTAGATTGCTATTGCAATCTTTGTAAGGTCCAACTCTATCATAAATATTTTCATAAACAACGAATAGAGTAAACAATTTATTTTTTGGCATTCTTTACTGCAATGCATCAAAGGATAGCGACTCGAGTGGTATGCACCGGTATTCTTATTTGGGTTCATTCGATTGTGAGAATAGTTTTAAATGAGTAAATAAATAATGCATGACTTTATGCCTGAATTCATTGTACAGTTGTTCTTTTGCTGGTTGTCAAACTTTCTTATACATTCTCGCGTGCGGAGAAGAGAATCAGGAATAGAGAGGAAAGTGGGAAATACATTCACTAATTTAATTAGATTAGATTACAAAAGTCTTATTTGAATATCAAATTATTAAAACATTGAGCAGTAAACAATTAACGCGCAACATTTTAATTTTAATTATATGTATATAAGGTGATCATGGACGATAATATAATTAGAGATAGAAAGGGGGAGAGATATAAAAAGGGGAAAGAAGGGGCGCTTGGTTCTCGAAGGGCCGAGACTCGCCCCACCCGAAACAAAAGGAAAGAGGGAAAGAAAGAAAGAGAAAGAAGAAAAGGGAAGAAAGGAAAGGGATTTTGTGCGTACTCAACATAGACACCTTGCCAAGTCTATTTGACTTCATATTTCAACGTCCGGTAAGAGCTTGTATCCCCGTTCGTCTAATCAGGGTAGTTTCAAAATAAGGTCGTATATTCGAAGTTTTGTGAAAGTGGAGCTGTGAGGTATGATTTTTGAATTGTTAAGTTATAGAATTTCATAGAAATGATGGATTATGACATTGTGGAGCCATACGTTTGACTGGCGTCGCTTTAGAGCAACGGTTTTGTTGGAGCGAGATTTTAGGGTTTCGAGGCCAAGTTTGACATTGAGTTTAGGTTCAAGTAATTGCTTTGGATGAGCAATTTGTTAGCGTGTAGGCTGAGTTTTGTTATCACGTAGGCATAATTTACTCGTTTCGTAATTGAGATATAGTTTTATTTGATTTTAATGTTATTCCTCAATTATTTGATAGGGCTGCTAGTTTGATGATATGAATATCATTTCTTGTATAGTTGTAGGCAACGAGGTAAGTGGTGCTATCTCATTTTTGAATCTACAAACTCATAATTTGAAAATGAAAAGTACTGGGTATATTATGTGCAAACCGTAATTGGGCTAAGAAGCAAAGGTAATGAATCGGCATTTACTATTTTTATTCATTCGAGAATAGTTTGGAAAACGTGTTATGGAAAATGTCATGAAAGTTTAAATACATGTATTACGATGAAAACTAATTTATGGAATGAGTACTTTGATGATTTGGGAAATGTTTAATGAGAAGACATTTCGATGGTATATGAAATGAATTCCAAAATGGTGTGAGATATGTATTGTGAAATATATATTGTTTAATGAATGGAGTTGGGAGAGAGGATATATTTTGGATTTGTGAAACATGTTTATAAAGAATTGCATTGACTTTAGTATGGTTTATGAAAAGTGATTTGATTCGCTATGTAAAACCGATTTATGATACATATTCTAAATTGATTTTGTGGAGAGAATTAATTTGTGAAAAATTATGTTTTGATTTGTGAAACCAGTTGTAATATGAACAAGTAAAAGACTAAGTACTATCGATAACGTAACTTCATGGGAGCCACCTCTAAGGCCTTGTGTTTTCATCAAGGATTAAATGTTACACGATAACATAACTTCATGGGAACCATCTCTAGGGCCTTATAGTCAAGGGCTAAATGCTACACAATGACATAACTTCATAAGAGCCATTTATAGGGCATTGTATTACTTAAGAGCTAAGTGTTACCTAATAACGTGAACTCATGAGAGTTACCTCTAAGCCTTGAAATGTGATGTGCTATGAGATTGATCGGTGGAATAGACTATTGATGTATGATGTGAATTTCATCAATGGAATGTACAATTGACATATAATAGAGGTTAACCAATGGACTCAACTATTGATGCTTGAATTGTGATGATGGATATGAATGAGCATTCCTGACTTATACAAAGCTTTATTGAAATGAAACAACTTATATAGGCTTCAATATGTATTTTATGCCTTGAGTTTGGATTATGAAGTTCTAGTATTGTTTTGTATACATGCATAGTAGTTGCTCGATAAAAGTACCACTCATTGAGTTATGGTTACTCACCCCTCTATTTTCCAATCTTTTTAGGTTCTTCAATTAGCAATGAATAGTACAAAAGCCATAGCGATGAGAGGACTTTTGGGGAGTTGGATTTTGATGGTTAGAGGTTGTGTCCTTCGAACAGAAGGACAGCCGTGTCATCTCCATTCTTGAAGGTTTGGGATGTGACAATATGTGATTCGAGAATTCAATATGGAGATGGATTGCCACGTCTTGAACATAACATTTAATCCTTCGCCTGATCATTCCAACGCCTAAGCATTCGTGAACAAGATTGAAGTCATGTCGATGCCTCAAAACCTTTGCATCCGAGATGTTCAACTTCCACTCATTCAAAATCCGTCCAAATTCTACCCTGACATTTTCACAGCACTTGAAACGATATACAGGGTAAACGTAGGTGGGAAACCCACCCCTTGAACATGTAACATATGGGCCAAACAAGCAGCCCATTTCTTTTTCTCTTAAAAAAACCAGCCCAGCCCATCTTCATTCCCCTTATTTTGCTGCGCCCAAGTCAGTGGACAGAAAACATAACAGAAGAAAGAAGCAGAAACAGAAACAAGAGAGGAGAGAAAGAGAAGGAAAAGGGGCAAAATGAGAGTATTTTTGGCGCACTCATGATCCGGACGACTCACCAAGCCAACTCAACACTATTCTACGATGCCGGTAAGTGATTAAGGTCTTTAATCATCATTTGAAGGGATAGTTGCAATTAGGGCTTGAAATTCGGAATTAGTGGAAATTTGTGCGACAAAGTCCGATTTTCGAGTCGTTGAGCTACAAATTTCTATGGGAATGCTAATTTAGGATGTTATGAAGCTATAGCATTTTGCAGATCTCAATTTGAGCTTACGGTTTGTCCGGAACGGAATTTTTAATTTTGGCGCGCATTTTGGTACTGTTCCGAACAGTAGCTTCGGGACCGGATTTCAGCTGTTTTCGGTGAGGTTTTGAGGCAGCTGAGTTAGGGTTGTTGTAATATATCAAAAGGGCTTTCTAATGACTATAAGTTGGCTTGAAAGCGAATTTTGTAGAGAAAGTTATGGCGCGGTGAAGTTAAGCGCGTAACCCATGTCTTGCGGATAATAATGGGTTTCTGCTAGTATCGACAAATAGGTATAGTATAGTCAAGTCGTTCATTAGAATATCGTTTTACTCGGTCTTTTGATATTATTTTTTGGTTAATTGTTAGGAATTCAAGTGCGTCGGCTCAAATATGCACTTAGTTTTTGGCTTTTCCCAAGTGAGTGATACTATTTCTTCCTTGTATTTTAAACTCATATTTGAAAGATATTATGGGTAATATATGCTATTAGTTGAAAAATAGCATTCTTTGTTGCATAAAAACAGGATCAGGCTTTTACTGACATTTGTTGTTTGAGTGAGGAAACTATCCTTTGATTTTAGTTGGAATATTTGCTTGAAAGTGGTTTGCGAAACCTTTATTAAAGGATCTTGGAAAGTTTCTAGTTTATGTAAAGCATTTCAATATTAATTAAATGCTTGAATTGTGAGATGATTTTGATTCTGTTTGTGGATTATTGGAAATTTGTAATTGTTGGTTGATGATCAATGTCTCTGTGAACCCAAAGGGGTGTGTAGGTATGCGCATACTAGTCTAGGATATCCTTGTGAGCCGAGCCACCGGCTTATAGTAGGTGGAGACCTAACCAAGGGGGGAATCTTGGTCGTCTTGTCACGGGCGTTAAGCATGACCATGATTGGACATTTGAGCCTGAGTTTGGTCAATGGAGTGGACCATTGACATTTGATTTGAGTTTAGTCAATGGAATGGATCATGGACCTATGTTTTGACGAGTTTAGCCAATGGAATAGACTATCGGCATGTGTTTAATGAGATTGACCAATGGACTCGACCATTGGTATCTATTTTGTTACTTTCTTGAGATATTTTTAGTATGTATATATTATGTTAAGTGGATTATGTTAGTGTTGTAAATGTGCATAGTGATTTTCCGATCCGCTTGGAAGAAATGTGTTACTCGCTGAGTCGTGGTAGCTCACTCCTCTCATATTCATATTTTTCAGGTCTCTCGGGTAGCAACTGATAGAGCGAGAGCGATAGTGCAGGAACTCTTGGGAGCTGAAATTTTTGGGGTAGTCTAAGGCTGCGTTCTTCGGGCAGGAAGGACGGCCATGTCACTCCCTTGTCCTTATAGGATTTGGGGTGTGACAGAACATGACACTGGCATGTTGCAATCTTGGTCTAGAGATGAAGATTACTTTATGTTTTATGGAGTTACCACTACCATTAGCCCATTTGAGGTCAAAATAAATTACATGGAGGCTTATATTGCACCAGGGAAGGTCTACTCCATGGCACAAACATTGGATCCCTACGAGTAGTACTACTCCTCGAAAGGATATGAGCTGGTCGTTCCTAGAAAGTTCTAGGTTTAGCTACCTCGGCAGGTTTCATTTCTACAAGACAATAAGAGAAATCACTCAAAATTGCAGGGTTTTCCAAGTCTATGTTAATGTGAAATTTTGTGAAATTACTGTCAACTGTTTTAAAAACTTAAGTTATTAGATGAAAGCATAGTTCTATGTTAATATGAGATTTTGTAAGACCATTATTTACTATTCTAAAAGTTTAAGCTACTAAATTAAGACATGGCTTTATATTTAATTATTCTAACATGCCGATTGCTCTAAAAGTGTAAACCACTGCCGATTGTTCTAAAAACTTGAACTATTAAATGAATGCGTGATTTTATATTTAATTATTCTAACATTCCCCCTTCTCACTTAGTTTGACCTTCTTCTTCTTTTTGCCTAATACTAAGTGTAGAAATTTAATTAGAAAGCAAATGGGGCCTAGTAAGATTTGAACTTAGGATCTCAAGCTCTAATATCATATAAGATTTTGTGGAATTATAGCCAACTGTTTTAAAAACTTAAACTGTTAGATCAATGCATGATTTTATATTTAATTATTCTAACAATTAATAATGCAACTACTGGAAAATCATGCAAGTATTATAAGTGGAGCATCATGGCAGGGCGACCTGTTTATAGAGACCATATTGTCAATTCTTCTTTTACCTCAACCTCATCGAGGGATGCACTAGAAATAGGAATAGAGCATCCAGTGATCACAGTACGTAGTAATGCACGCCTAGCTTGTACAATCAAGGAATCTCGAATGGGTTGGAAATTTCGAATTATAGGACTCTACTAGTAATTTTGCTGGCCTCTATCCACTTAGTTCAAATCCTTTACATAGCTCACTTCACAACAATAGGAAAATTATCCATATTTTCCTAGTTACAGAGATTTGCTGTTATCTACTCAAAATATCTTGGGTAATCATGCATCTGCTCAAAATTAGAATGGAAACTCAAAATATCTTGGATAATCATGCATCTGCTCAAAATTAGAATGGAAAAATCATGGTATAACACTATGCAATTTTTTCACTATCAATATCAATATCACTTTTCAGAGTTACAAGTCTCAAAGTTATAATTACAATAGATATTTTCCCAATATAAAGTAGTAATTTAGGATATATAAAGTTATGATGGAAACTAAATGCATTTTATCATTAGTAGACCGTAAATCAAACTGAAACTGAAACTATCAAAATTGTCAGATCTGAAGTATTATGGGCGATATCCTAAGATTGGACAACAAATGGGACCATTTGCTAAATATTTGCAGGACTATAGTATTGTTGCTCAATATACAATGCCTAGAAGTCCTGAACAAAATGGTGTAGCTAAAAGGCGCAATCGCATACTTATGGAGATGAAATGAAGTATGATGGGCAGTTCTAATTTGTCTGAATACTTATGGACTGATGCGTTGTCTGAATACTTATACTTATGGAGTGATGCGATTATGGACTGATGCGTTATCTGAATACTTATACTTATGGAGTGATGCGATTAAAACTGCAGCTTCAGCTTTATATACCGAATCGTGTACCTACCCAAAAAAAAAAAATCAGTGCCGATCAGTGCTGAGAACCAAACCAAAAATTTTAGGCTTCTTGATTCGAATCTCATTCGATTCGGGTAATAGGTAAATGATTATGGATACTTTGCCGGTTTTGTTCGATTTTAATTTGTGTTCTTTTATTTATATCTCTCTCTCTTCTCTCATTTTGATTCTTCTCCACTCACCTCTTTGCCGAAAGTGCAAGTTAAAGCAGTTGTCCAACCCTGTTCTTCCTCTTTAGGCCCCTCCACATCTCTCTCTCTCTCTAGTGTTGCGTAGCTATTGAGGCAAGCGCAGCCCGGAAAGATGCCCACAAAAGGTAGCAGCGACATTGACGGCAGCGTCCTTTCACTGCAACAACTAACGAGTACTTAAAAAACGCTTCGATCTACCTTCCACTGTTCGCTTCCACCCATCTTCTCTCTCCTTCCACAGTCTGCACGCCACCATAAATAGGTTGTTTCGCTCCTTGTCTTTCAATCACTCGCTGCCTAGATTCAACCCGTTGGCCAGCGCGTGGCTCCAAGCCGAAGCCAATCGAGAGAGGCGTTTGAGTTGAGCATGCTTGACATCGTGAAGCATCTCATCGGCTCCGTTGACCCCATGGGTACGGTAACAAGTCCACCGCGACCTCCGCTCTATCACCGCCCCCATCACCTCCGAGACGGTTTCAGCAGAGGTTCCTCATGAAAATCGAAGACCTAATCTTGAAAATCGCAAATGGTCACGCAGAGAGAGAGAGAGTAAAAAGATGAGAAGCGAAGAGAGAGAAGAAAGAAGAGAGTGCACACCAGGGGATTAATATTTTCTTTTTATGTTTCATTTTATTTTTATTTACTTTTGGAGGGTTGAGTTCCATTTCAAGTCAAATGGGGGAAATTCAATAAATAATCTCGAAAACCGAAATCTGAACTGAATCGATCCAAATCGAATCGAATTTTCAGTTCAGATTATATTCGGTTTGGTTTGAATGCTCATTCTAATGGTTTGGTTTAGTTCAAATTTTTAGGAAATCCGAACTGAATCGAACCATGGACATCCATAATTTCATGCAATATTTCTCTCTTCTCTACTTTAAAATGAAAATTACGCATGTGCCATTAGAAGTAGAAATCCGAACCACCAACATTCCTAATTTCATTAGTAGTATTTCTCTCCTCTGTTTTAAGATGAAAATTACAAATATCCCATTAGAGGAAAAAAGCATCTCAGCTTTATTATTACATTCTCCTATCAGTATCCAGAGTAGTTAGATGTCAAGACTACATTCCTCCATGGTAACTTAAGAGGATAATATCCACATGGTACAAAAAGAAGGTTTTTAGGCTTTTGAAAAGAAATTTATGTCTGCAAGTTGAAGAAATATGTGTATGTTATGAAATAGGCTCATAGAAAGTGGTACAAAAAATTTGACCTATTTATTTGAGGTAACAGGTTCACTACAAGTGAAATGTATCATTATTCTTAGTTCAGGTTCACCACAAGTGAAATGTATCATTATTCTTAGTTCAAGAAATTTGATTATTGTTATATTAAGTTATTGTTATAAGTGGATGATATGCTCATTATAGGATTTGGCATGAAGGAAATCAACATATTGAAGCAACAATTGTCAAAAAAGTTTGAAATGAAGGATGTGGAAGTAGCGAATCGAATTCTTGAGATAAGGATCACATGAGATAGATTTGAAGATATTCTAAAATTATTTCAAGAAAAGTATACCAAAAAGGTGCTAGAGATTCATAACTCAGAATGTCAAGCCTAAGTTGCTTCAAGCTCTCGAAACAGGAGTCGCCAAAGATAGATGAGGAGTGAGAATAAATGGCTAAGATGCATTATGCGTTAACTATTGGCAATTTGGTGTATGCTATAGCATGTACCAAACTAGACATAGCTCACACAATTAGAGTTGTGAGTAGATATATGCTAATACAAGAATAAAGCATTATGAAGTCATAAAGTGGCTATTAAATTACTCGAGAGACACTTCAGGTATTTCACTATGTTTTATGAAAAATAATGTAATTTTACATGACTTCATCAAAGCAAATCTTGGTGATGATTTGGACAATAAAAAAAAAAACCACCTCAGATTATGTTTTTGCCATAAGTGCTACTGCAATTAGTTGGATATCTAGACCTCAGAAGTATGTCTTTCTCAACCATATATTGTTATATCTGAGACTAGCAAAGAGATTAATTAGTTCAAGAAATTTCTAAAAATAGATAGGGAAGAAGCAGGATAAGAACAAAATGGCAGTTAGATAACTATTTGTTTTGCAAAGAATCCGATATTTCCTTTAAGGACAAAACATATCGAGTTGAAGTATCATCATATTTGTTAGCTAACAGATGATGAGGCATTGTTATTGAAAAAGATTCTTGATATAGAAAAGTCAACAGGTATGTTAATCAAGGTTATCACCACCGAGAAATTGAAGTTATCTAATGCCTCAATTAGCCTCCATAATTAGCAATGAGGAGGCTACTGCATTAAGCAATTTAGGTTACAAAGGTGAGTAAAGACTATGAAAGACTATTGATATTTTGAAGATCAACCTCCAAGTAAAAGATTAATAGAATTGTGAAGTCTGATAGAGAAATCCAATACTAAAGCTAAGAGGTTTCTACTTCTAATGGGATATATGTAATTTTCATGTTAAAACTACTATTAATGATGACACGTTTATGGTTTCTATCATAAATTTGTATAACCTAAATTATTGTTTTATATTAGAAAAATATCTAATGTAATTGGGACTATGAGACTTGTAACTCTGAAAAGTAATATTAATATCGATAGTGAAAAGATTGCCTAGTATTACATCGTGATTTTCCCGTTCTAATTTTGAAAAGTTTTTTTTACCTAAACATGTGTTTGTATTATTTTCTTTTTTTTTTTCCTCTTCAATAATTTGCGTTTCTAACAATTTATTTTCTGGTCAAGAGACTTAGATAATCTAACAAGGCTAATCCATTCAAAACTAGGAATTTGAGACAAGTTAGTGGTCGATAGGAATGTAATGAAGCGCCTGTTTCCAGGAACCTTCCAAGCATTGCTACATCGAGCGGACTTTAGTCTCCCTTGACAATTGACCCCAGAATTTATTGGTCTTTGATTTGGAAGGACAAATTCGCCATTTGTCAACTACCCGCTAAGAACGGATATTTTACGCGACTGACAGATTTCCTGCTTATTTGTCTGAATTATTGACTGGCAGAGTCCATACTCTAGGAGTGTACTTATTTGCATTGTAGTAGGAGAGCTGTCCAACCAAAAGAGTCGATATATCAAGTCTCTGAGACCATCAATACTTCTATAACTCCTCTTAGAAGATTTCCCTTTGGCATCCATCCAATGTACCCAAGTTGCCAGGAAAAAAACATGCCTCTGTTCTTTCACAATTAATCTTCACTGTAGGATCAGCCAGGATAGCTACTTGAGCAGACTTGATGTGTCATATTCCAAAGTCTTCGCTTAGAAAGCGTAATCCACGTTGCCATTTTCTTCTACTTCTATCGGGGTAAGTGAGTGCCATAACTTTCGTACGACGCTCACTTTGGTGCCAAAACTTTTTTTTCGCTCACTTGAGTGCCACAAGTTTTAAAAAACGTTCACTTGAGTGCCAATTCGACGTGGCCGCGGAAAAGGCGACGTGGCGCCGGTGAACAATATTTTAATATATTTTAATATATTTATTAATTTTTTTGATTTTTTTGATTTTTTTTTTGTTTTTTTTTCTTTAAGGCCAGCGAGGGTCACCGGTGGCCCTCGCCGGCCCTTAAAAAAAAAAAAAAAAAAAAAAATCGAAAAAAATTTAAAAAGAAAGAGAAAACGGCGTCGTTTTTGCCTCGAAAAGTCCACGTCGGCGTCGAAATTTATTAAAAAAAAAAAAAAAAAAATCATTAAAAAATTCCACGTATGCATTTTGAAATGGCACTTAACTGAACAATTTTTGGCCGGAAGTGGCACTTAACTAAACGATTTTTGGCCGGAAGTGGCACTTAACTGAACGATTTCACTCCGATGTGGCACTCAAGTGAGCGAAAAAAAAGTTTTGGCACCAAAGTGAACGCCATACGAAAGTTATGGCACTCCTAGTGTCCTAACCCCACTTCTATCTCAGAATTCAATGGCAGGAAGAGATCAAGCACCAGGAATCCATTTCTGTGGACAGTATTACAGAAGCTACCAAGACTTCGTTAGCTAACCAAAAAGACTTGCTTCGTGAAAGTTTCAAATTACTGTTTCTGCATCATCATTCTTCTCAAGCTCCATGTCTCAAAACCTCATGCAACTGATTCTTGTTCTATGTTACCTCGGTCTCTTGCTAGAAACAAACTTTATAGTCATGTATGCAGATGAACACTCTCTCCCACCCATGGAGATGACGACATATTACTGTGATTCTTCCGCAGAAGACATCCCATCTGATGTCCAGATGAAAAGTCTCACCCTGAAAGATGAAGCCGATGAAGCCAATGAAGCCGATCTCAGGTACTCAGGCACCACGGTGCATTCCAAGGTAGATGTTTGTATATTCCGTACACAATTTACCCATAACTTCACTGTCTCTCCTGGACACTGGTTCATCAGACTTCATTTCTATCTAGCCTCATATCCAGGCCTAAATTTATCGGATGCATTATTCTCTGTTAGTGTCGGTCAATACACTTTGTTGCGAACCTCCCAGTCCTCTTATTCAAGAGATCCTTCAGATATTAAGTATGTGACTCGAGAATTTGTTGTAAAGGCGGATGCCCAAATCCTAAGCATCACATTTACCCCCTCATCTGGTCATTCTGAAGCCTATGCCTTTGTGAACAAGATTGAAGTCATGACTATGCCTGCGAATCTATACATACAAGATGTTCGACTTCCACTTGTTGGAAATTCCTCCCGAATATATGCTGCAAATTACACAGTGCTTGAGACAATGCACAGGGTAAATGTAGGTGGCCATGACATCCCTCCAGAGGGTGATGCAGGGATGCGGCGCTTGTGGTCAGGAGATAAAGATTACTTTGTTCCCAGTGAAGCCCCTCCTATCCTTCGATCCAAGATTGGAATAAAGTACAGCCTTGAGGTGCCTGCCTACACTGCACCAGAGAAGGTTTACTCGACAGCAAGAGCATCAAGTCCAAACTCTGGTGGAAATATAAGCTGGTCATTCCTTGTGAATTCAGGGTTCTGCTACCTTGTCAGGCTTTATTTCTGTGAGATCACAAGAGAGATCAGACAAAAGGGAAGGGTTTTCAAAGTCTACATCAATAATATAGCAGTTGAAAATAATGCTGATATAGTGAGATGGAGTGGTATGCCTGGGAGGCCAGTCTATCGAGATTATATTATTAATTGCTCAGAACTAGGTGGAGGAATGGAGGATCTGCAGATCACAATACGTGGAGATGATAGATCATCTGACCGTGATTGCCAGGGCATCTTGAATGGTTTGGAGATTTTCAAGTTACCAGACAACAGTGATAATTTGGCAGGGCTCAATCCATTTGGTACAGCAACTTCTCATTGCAGAGAAGATACAGCTACTCAAATTGTTTTTGGCATCTCGTACGGGATTGTTGCAGTGCTTTTTCTATTTGTTATGCTGCTGTACATACCTTCTAAGTGGTCTGGCATATTCTCCCTATGCCTAAACCGAAGTTCAAAATGCCGCAAGCCATTTGGGGAGAATGCCGTCCCATTGACAAAGATCATGTCCCCGACAAACAACTTTTCTGATGACTTTCTCATTGGAGCCGGGGGATTTGGGAAGGTCTATAGGGGATCCTTGGATGGTGGTGCAACTTTAGTTGCTGTAAAGCGTGCCGATCCTTCTTCACACCAGGGCTTACACGAGTTTCAGACCGAAATATCCATGCTCTCAAAGCTTTGCCATCACCACCTTGTCACTCTTGTAGGGTATTGCTTGGAGGACAAAGAAATGATACTCATCTATAACTTCATGGGTCGAGGGACCTTGCGAGAACATCTATATAAGACCGATAGCCCTCCACTTCCATTGAAGAAAAGACTCGAAATCTGCATCGGTGCAGCACGTGGGTTACACTACCTCCACACTGGCTCCAAGCAGATTGTCATCCACCGAGATGTGAAGAGCAGCAACGTACTGTTGGACAACAGTTGGGAGGCTAAAGTGTCCGACTTTGGATTGTCAAAACTTGGTCCCGATGCAATGAACCAATCCGACATGCAAGTTAGCACTGCGGTAAAAGGAAGCATAGGATATCTTGACCCCGAGTATTATCGCTGTCTCAAACTCACAGCAAAGTCAGATGTGTACTCATTCGGAGTAGTGTTGTTTGAAGTTCTCTGTGCCAAACCTGCAATATTACCTGCTCATGGGAATGAGGATGGACCACAGAGTCTGGCTGAATGGGCCTTAAAATGTTATCATTCAGGTATGCTTGGTCAGATCATTGATCCATATTTACAAGGAAAGATCGACCCTGGCTGTCTTAAAACATTCACTGATGTAGCAGTCAAGTGTTTGGCAGAAACCGGAAGAGAGAGACCATCAATGGGAGAAGTTTTATGGAAGCTAGAGCTAGCATTGCAGCAGCAGATCAGGGCTGATGGGGAAAAGCTCAGAGGTCCAGCAGATAAGATGTTGACCAGCAACTCATCAATATTTGTTGCTCATCAATCATATAACTCTGATAAGAATATTGGGGCAGAATTTTCTGAAATTGTTCACCAAACTGCTCGATGAAAGATTTATAAGTGAGCTAGAGAGGTTCCTGTAATGTAGCTATATCTCATGTTTGCTGCCACTCCTCGTAAACCTTAAATTCATGTAGATCCTATTGTGTGATTGTTCTCATGTAAAAAGAGTTGAGCTTCAAATTATTAGCCCAAAAGAGAATAAAGAGATAACTAATCCTGGAAGAACGTTGATGAGCCAAAACAGTTGACACCCTCGATTACATTCCCCGATTTGTCAGTCTCATCCCCTTTCTCTAGATTACCGAAACACCTGGGTGACGGAGCACTTTTTGTTCCAGTCTAAGAAATGTGGTTGATAGTCCTAGCTGATATTGTGCTAGGCAGCATGAAGCTTCTTTTTCGTTTTGACAGAGAAACTGACAATGATACGTCACAAAGTATTCGACTGTTGGTTCCTTTCGCAAGATACTTCTTAGGAGTTTATGAGGGATTCTACCTATTACCACATTACTAAATAATGTTTTAAGATAGAGAACATTACCACAAGTGTTTAGAACCTACTGCTCACGGGTTGGGACTGCTGGTGCAGTTTGAGATCAATAACAGGAATTTCTCCAGCAGTCCATAATTGCTCCTTACGCCACAAAGCTTCAGTTGGCATTGCATGTTAGGAAGAAAATAAATGATTCCATAGATCTTCTGTTAAATTGAAGATTGAAAACTTCTTCCTGCTTATCTTCATGCATTGTAAGATAAGATTTGAACACAAAAAACTAATCTTACTGATCCAAATTGATCGACTATCAATATTACATTAAAAACTGGAGTCAACTCTTGAAATCTTTTAGACAAATCTACCTTTTATAATGGAGAAGTAGATATCACAAGTCATAGCTACTAAAACTTTTCAAAAGACAAGTGACAACACCTAAAAGAAATTGTGGCTATATTCCTACGTCATGCGGAAACTGTAATGTAAGTACATTTAGATGGATAGACGTACACATGAGCCTAGAAAATGCTAAATAGACATATGCAAAGTCAAAAACCTATTATTACTAAATAAACATAAACAGAAACCAACATCTTGGATAGATGTAAAATAAAAAAAAATCCTGCCTTCATATGCTCCTGCCTTATCCGACTTAAAAGTGAGCAATCACACTAAAAGTGGCAAAGGATGTGTTCTTGAAGAGATCCAGTGATGCCTAATATGGAGAATATGTACTTCCTCAAGTTACCCTACAAAATTTAACTGCACATCAATAGAACATCAGTGAGTGTTGATTTTCATTGGCTGGAAAAGGAAGGTAATTCGCACAGTTCAACGTTAAGATACCAATTTGACCAGCAAAAACCAATCTCAATCAGTGATTTCTTCCGTTGAATTGATTTCTCATCCTAAAGAATGTTGTAAATGTCTAGCAACAATCATAGATCCTAATGCATTTTAACAACTAGAATCAAACATAAATCACCGGGATTGGAACGTAAAGCCAAAAGGATAATCTTCATCCTATTTTACACAACTTGCTTTAAAATTGAAACGACATTCCTATAAGAACAATGTCCTTCAAAATAATGGATTCCTATTCACGACTAGCTCTCGATTTAACAAACGGCAGCATGACTGAAAAACTGCTCTTGATATATCACTTATCCATCCGCTGCAATATCTATATGCCACATACAATCAGCGCATTGCATCAATGGCTCCCACTAATCCTCTGCCATGGCAACAACCGGTGCTAAGATATTAACAAGCTAATTCACAAGTTCCTAAGCGTTGAAACTCCTTCAGTCCGACATAGTCTTTGATGAGAGAGTATTGTCAAGTCCCATTTTCATCTCCTCTTCCTGCCGTTTCCTAGTTGTCCTGATTTAAAAGCATGCTCCTGGTCCTGCAGAAAAGCTTTCGCTCTTCCGTACTTATCCGGTCTTTCTTGTTCCAGCAATACCTTATATCTTTTGTTCACCTCAAATAAGAAATAGATGTCTTCACAAAGTTGCCAAACCACCCTTTGGCTTCCTGCTTTATAAGTTTCTTCAACTTTCTCCTTTCAGCACGTTCATGATCTGGACCATAATCTCTACTCTTAACTAAGCTGTCAGAAGGAAAAAAAAAATCTCCACCAGATTATGTCTGATGTAAATCAATTGGTAACAGAGGGCAAAACTGTGTATATGCAATCCAGACTAAGCATACAGTGAAAAAGGTGCACTACACGTATTCAAAACACTACATGCATGACACCTCCACATCTGCTCACGAGAGAGAGAGAGAGAGATTACTTCTCCTCAAACTTAGGATTAATCCACGGTTGAAGTGGTTGCTGGAGCATCTGATGTTTATCAGCTTTTCTCTTGATAAGTTGAGCAACATTCTCAAATTTATTGGGCTACTCATTTGGCAATTTTTGGTGCTGTGCCACCTCAGATAATAAAGTTGAAATTGGCATGAATATTTCAGGGAACAAACTTAATTTCCCATATGCTGGCAAATCCACCAAGGATTTTTAATCACAGAAGCCAGAACACTAGCCCTGCATATAAATGAGTTAGTTTTTCAAACAAAGTGTTTTGAATTCTGAAACTCTTGAATGAAACAAACATATGTAGGTACCCTGGCCATATGAAAGTTTCAATCACACGCCACCACCTTACCACCAAGATTCCTTGACTGGATAAACATATGCCTGCATTTAACCGACATGAGATTTTATACACAATAAGATTCTTTTGAGCATATTTCACTTTTTCTGCTTACAAAGTTGGACATTTAAAAAACTGCAAAATAGCTATCACCCATACTGCACTAGAAAGAAGGATGAGCAAAGAAAGACAAAAGATAAACCCAAAACATACTAACCTGAAACTACTGGAGCTGAAAAAGGAGGATTCCTCAGGCATGTCAATTATTTTCAGAAAATTCAAACAGCTAAATTCACTTGCACCTACACGAATACACGATAGAGGCCTTTGCACTCTAAATTCGATAATATTGTCAAACTTTCACAAAACAACATACACATGCATGCCAATCTCCTTGAAATTCCCAAGTTGCCAGGCAAACTCACAAATGGAAAGAAAAAAACCACGACACATACCTGAGAATTTTGATTAGGTTCTATTTTTCTGTCCATAGAGCAAAGTTTTTAGAAACATTATGGCCTCTGGACAAAACTTGTGATATTGTTCAGTTACCTTCAATAGAAACAAGTGACATCAGTCAATTGCAGCTGCACATCCAAAAGCCAATAATGAAGCTTCAAAATACCAACCACTATATGATCAAGGTTGCAAATGTGAAGTAAAAAAATGAAAACATCATGTCAAGAGTGATAAAGACTATTTTGCTCAAGCATAAACCCAGAAGCCAAGCATTCAAAGAAAGCAATTACCATGCATCATGTCAATCTCTGGACAACCAAAAACACATTTACAGATTATCGATGATAACATGGTCATAGGATTGTAGCAAGTGTAAACAATAAAATCAACCACTTAGCAACTACGATTGACCTTAATTTGTAGGACAGCTGTACCAATGTCAACTGCTCATAAAGAAACTACGCATGTATGGAGGCACTACCCACAAGATGAAATTCCACGACACAATGATGGAAATACTCACACAGGAGGAAAAAGTAACCAACTAAACAACAAAGAAAGGAACAAGAAGTATTTAAAAGAACTTGTTCATGCACCCAAACAAGTCCAAGTAGCAAAAGCGATGATGGACCCTCAAATTAGTTACATTGAACTACAGTGTATTTGCATGCCACTATTGACCTAGAAACAATAATATATCTCAGTGACCTATTGAGGAATGGAATTCCATATGCAAAAACTTGAAATACATTGAGAAAAGATACCGAGAGAAGCAGAGAGCATAGAAAAGATCCTAGAGCAACATTCCGACCCAAAAGAGTGGGGCAACGCATTAGATATTCACACATTAATAAGACAGCTGGAGTCATGACAACATGATGAAAGTCGAAGCATGGAAATATCAGCTACCATAACCTCAAAGGAGCAGCGTCTTCAGTGACAGCCAACTGCTGATCTCCATCCAATGAATAGGAAACAACAGATAATTAGCATCTCATACTTCAACAGAACTTTTCCAAACTTTAATCCAGCAATAAGATTATTAAACTAATTTTCCCCTGCAGCTAACCTGAGTTCTTAATGGTCTCACAGAACTGTGTCCGAGTTCTCAAGATTCTATGACTATCACAAATTGCTGCAAAGTGTGGAATCTCCATGCTCATTTCTATTAATGGTTTGACCAACATATTTAACAATTGAAAATTCAATGGCTTTTTACTAGCAAAGATCGCAAAATGCTGCAGTAGTACACCTTAAAACACCTGCAAAATGAGATACATCTCAGATCATCCTCAGAAATGCTTGCAACCAGTATTGAAAAGTGAATACTCAAACTGTAGGCTTCAACTACAAATCTGTACATGTAGTGTTTGGCTACTACTCAAATTCATCACCAGAAATCATTGGCAAAAGGGCAAAGTTACTCTAAATGAAACTGTAAACCTGATTAAAATGTTCACATTAACTACAGATATTTTGCAGCCCATCTGGAAAACAACCTGAATTTAGGTAGGCAATACATGCCCTAGTTTGATCGAATTGGTCGTATCATTAAATCAAAAATTTTAACTAAACAAAAATTATAGCAAATAATTAAGGCTATACCATATCAGAGTAAATCACACATGAAGCATATTTAATTGGCTAAAGTAAACAGTTAAGAAATAGAAGATTACATGTCAGAAGCACAATCCCAAAATATTCCTGTTCCTTTGCCTTCTCAGTTAACTAATCATATGTTAATAGATATATGGCAATCCCAAACTCGAGCACTGTGGTCAAAAGGCATTCAACTTCCCCTGCACCTTTAGATTGTCACAGCCAGCAATGAACTTTTAAAATAACACGCATAAGAAAACTGATACTGCAACTTTTCAATTATGAAAGCAATTTCAAAAATTTACACTGCATCTGCAGGTTTAAAAAATCAAGCTACGATCATCAGATACAAAGTCTAGTTTGTAGCCCTCAGAGGACTATGCCCTTCAATATATTGAACCCTCATGACAAACAAGTCTACAGATGTGAAAAGCTTCATCGGGAAAACATTCATTGAGGAAACTGTTGCAAGCATGAATTTATCAGGCCTTCTTCTTTGAGATTAATTGATGATGGAGCATCATGATGGGGAACCACTTTCCAGATTAAAATCCGTGCAATACAAACCTTCAATTCAGGACGCTTTGTACAGCAAACGAATTCTTTAATATTAAAGAAGTATTGATTTGGGTTTGCTTCAGACAGCCACCGAATTCTTCAATTCAATTATAAACCCAGCTGGTTTGAAGCAAATTCCAAGATCAATTATGACCTCGGCAGCACATGAATTTTTTGAGGAAAAAGAAGAACCTAGCTTGTTCAAATTCGGACAAAGTAGAATTTTCTTTTTTATAATATTACACCTGGTCCAGTCATCAGAACAACCCGTTCGGCAAAAATTCAGCCGGCCAGCTAGTTTGGACCCTTATTTGATACTAACTTGGCCCTTTCAGCCCTTTAATTGAGACAAAATCCACTTTATGCCATCTTTTGAGAAAACAGCCCCATTTCAAGCCTTTATTTGAAATTTTCCTAGAAATGAATTTGAAATCTCACCATTTGTCTGTGTGTTAATAGGTTAGATTATTCTTCCACAATTTTACCATCCTGGCCAAGCTAATGGTTAGAAATCATTATCATCTCATTTTCATTGGGACTAGTCTTAATCCTTTTGGTGAAAACCCCCATAACAAAGTGCACGAGAGAGGCTTTTCATTGCATATGTAATCAAGAGATTCATCCTCTGGTAGAGAGATATGAATCCAGAGAGATATGAATCCTGGATGAATCCTCTAACGAGGCTAAACATTCAAAACTAGGACTTTGAGACAGTGATGGTCAATAGAAATGTAATGAAGCGCCTGTTTCCAGGGACTTTCCTAGCAATTGCTACATTGACCAGACTTTGACACTCTTGACAATTGATCCGAGAATTAAATTCCTTGATTTGGACTGACAACTTCGCCTTAAGCAGTCAAGTACTCGCCAAGAACGTATACGCTAGGTGACTGACTGCTTTTGTGTTTGTTTGCATCTGAATTATTGGCTGGCAGAGGTCAAACTCTAGGAGTCTACTGCTTTCCGTCGTGATATGCGAGCAATCAAACCACAAGACTTGCTATATCAAGTGTCAAAGTATTGTTTCTCTGAGATCATCAATCTTTTTATTATTCCTCTAAGAAGATTTCCCTTTGCGTCCATCCAATGTACACAAATCGCAAAAACAGACATGCCTTTATTCTTTTGCTATATTCTGTGCTGTTCTTGTTGCTAAAAGCAAACTTTGGAGTCGTTGCACGAGCAGGTAAACCTCCTTACGTGCCGACCGAGGAGGTAACACTGAACTGCGACTCTTCAACAGGAGATATCCCTTCTGATGTCCAGAGAAAAAGTCTCAGCTTTGCAGTTAAAGCCAACACAGATGCCTCCCAGGATCCCGGTACCCCGACGTATCCCAAGACATCTGCTTGTATTTTCCCCACACCAGTTACCCACCCGTTTTCCATTTCTCCCCACCACAAGTTCATTCGACTTCATTTTTATCCAGCCCCCTATCAATTTAGACATATTTGATGCGTTGTTCTCTGTCAGCGTGGGGTGACACACATTGCTGCAAACCTCCCAATCCTCCTATTCAAGTAATCCTTCAGATATTGAGTATGTGATTCGAGAATTCAGTGTGGAGGTGGATTTCCACGTTCTGAACATAACATTCACCCCCTCGCCCAATCATTCCAATGCCTATGCCTTCGTGAACAAGATTGAGGTCATGTCAATGCCTCAGAACCTGTACATCCGAGATATTCCACTTCCACTGATAAGAAATCCATCTCAATTCTACGCCTACAATCATACAGCACTCAAAACGATGTACAGGGTAAACATAGGCAGGCAACCCATCCCCCATGAACATGACACTGGCATGTTGCGTTCTTGGTCAGGAGATGAAGGTTACCTTATGCCTTGTGGAATGTCCACGGCTATTCACCTATCCAAGGTCAAAATAAGTTACAGCCCAGAGGTGCCTGCTTACACTGCACCAGTGAAGGTCTACTCCCCAGCTAGAACATTGATTCCCTACCTTAGTACCAGTCCTCAAGGGCATATGAGCTGGTCATTCCATGTAAGTTCTGTGTTCTGCTACCTCGTCAGGTTTCACTTCTGTGAGATCACAAGAAGAATCAATCAATATGAAAGGGTTTTCCAAGTCTATGTTAATAATGCAACTGCAGAAGATCATGCAGATATCATGAAGTGGAGCAGTATGCCAGGACAGCCTGTTTATAGAGACTATATTATCAATTCTTCTTTTACTTCAACCTCATCAAGGATGCACCAGAGACGGGAATGGAGTATCTGGAGATCACAATACATAGTAATGAGTCAAGTAGCTTTTCCGATCAGGGAATCTTGAATGGGCTGGAAATTTTCAAATTACCAGGCTCTACTGGTAATTTTGCTGGCCCCTATCTTTGATTCTCAAAGCTCCCTCCACAACAATTGGACAATATACCGGATTTTCCTGTTCATTTCATTTGGGATATCAGCATTGATTTCTCTGTATCTCTGTATACTTCACATATCCTCCGGGTGGTTTAGCTTTTTCTCTCGATACCAAAATCAAAGCCTCAAGCCCTGCAGGCCACACTGGGAGAATGTCATCTCACTGACAAAGATCAAGTCAGCGACCAACAACTTCTCTGATGGTGTTCTCATTGGAACCAGTGGATTTGGGAAGGTCTATAGGGATGGTTAGATGGAGAAGCCAGTGCAGTTGCTATAAAGCGTGCACTTTCCTCTTCACACCAGGGTTTACATGAGTTTCAAACTGAAATCTCATTGCTATAAAAGCTTCACCATCGCCACCTTGTCTCTATCACTGGGTACTGCTTTGAGAAAAAAGAGATGATACTCGTCTACAACTTTATGGCTCGTGGGACCTTGCGAGAACATTTGTACAAGACCAAAACTCCTCCACTTCCATGGAAGAGAAGACTCAAAATTTGCGTCAGCGCAGCACGTGGGTTGCACTACCTTCACACAGGTTCTAAGCAGATTGTCATCCACCGTGATGTAAAGAGCAGCAACATACTGTTGGACAAGAGATGGGAGGCTAAGGTATCCGACTTTGGATTATCTAAACTTGGGCCTGATGCGATGAACCAATGCGACATGCATGTTAGCACCAAAGTAAAAGGAAGCATCGGATATCTTGACCCTGAATATTTTCGCTGTCTAAAACTTACAGCTAAGTCTGATGTGTACTCATTCGGAGTGGTGTTGTTTGAAGTTCTGTGCGCCAAACCTGCAATAGTAGCTGCAGATGGGAATGAGGATGGACTGCAGAGTCTGGCTGAATGGGCCCGAAAATGTTATCATTCAGGTATGCTTGATCAGATCATTGATCCATATCTACAAGGAAAGATTGAACCTGTATGTTTCAAGACATTCACTGATGTAGCAGTGAAGTGTTTGGCAGAAACAGGAAGAGAGACCATCAACAGGAGATGTTTTATGGAATCTAGAGCTAGCTTTGCAGCAACGGAGCAGGGCAGACGAAGAAAAGCTCTGTGGTCCAGCAACTAAGATATCAGCCAGTGATTCGTCAATGTTAGCCGCTCATCAATTATATAACTCTGATCAGAATATTTGCGCTGAATTTTCTGAAATTATCAATCCATCTGCTCGATGAAGGATCCACAAGTGAAGCCAGAGGGTTATTGTGATGTAGCTTTATCTTATGTTCACTGGTTCTCCAGGTAAACCTTAAATTAAAGTATATCCTGTTGTGTAATTGCCGTTTGGTCTTCTTCTTCACTTCCGGATCAATCTTTGCTCATCACTCTCCAGAAATCATCAATATATAATCTTTTATTTTGGAATATTTCATGATGGGGTTGTCCATGAAACAATACATTACAGGTCATAGCTACTAGATGAAGGACAACATTTCCTATATCATATGTTTAATGTAAGTACATTCAAAAGATATATGGACATACAATATGCCTAAGAAATACTATATAGACACAAGCATATTTAAAGAACTTATTATTAGGGAATAGACATAAGCATAATTTATTATCTGGATAAATTTTGGAAAAAAAAAAACAAAAACCCACGCATCCATGTGCTTTCGTGACATCCAACTTAAAGCTGGATAAATCACATTCAGAGTGGCTGAATCTGTTCTTGAAGAGATCAAGTGATGCCTAATCTTGAGAACATGTTTTCCTCGTGTTACTCTAGAAATTTAGTTGGACTTCAATAGAACGTCAATTAGTGTTAATTCTCATTGGCCCAAAAAGTATGGGATTTCACAGAGCTCTCAACATTGTGATACCATCAATAAAGGATTTCCTCCTTTACATTCATTTCTCATATCTTTTAGATATTGTAAATGGTCTAGCAACAACTATAGATTATAAATGAATTTAACTAGCATCGCACAAAAATCACTGGGATTGGAACTGAAAGCCAAAACCATAATATTACTACCGTTCTACATAAATGTTTCATAAATTCAAATGACATTCCTACAGGGACAATGTCCCTCAAAATAATGGATCCCTATTCACACTAGCCCTTGATTCAACAAAGCTGGAGCATGACTGGAAAACTGCTCTTGGCATATCACTTACTCATCCGCTGCAATATCTACACATGCCGCATGTACTCAGCCGCATTGCATCAATATCCTCAACTACACAACCACCAGCACCTCCACAGTCAGAAGCTGAATTCACAACTTACAAAGCATTGAACCTCCTTTACAATCCAACATACTCTTTGATGAGGGAGTATCGTCAAAGCCCGCTTTCATCTCCTCCTCTTCCGGCCTTTTCCAAGTTGTCCCGATTTAAAAGCATGCTCCTGCTCTTGCAGAAAAGCTTTAGCTCTTCCGTATTTCTCTGACCTTTCATGTTCCAGCAATGCCTTATCTCTTTCCTTCACCTCAAATAAGAAATAATTGTCCTTACGAAGTTCACGAACCACCCCTTTGGCTTCCTGTTTAATAAGCTTCTTCAACTTTCTCCTTTCAGCACGCTCACGATCTGGATCATAATCTCTACCCTTAACAAAGCTGTCAAAAAAAAAAAAATCTCCATCAGATCATGCTTGATGTAAATCATTTACTAACAGAGGGCAAAATTGCGATGAATGCAATCTACACTAAGCATACAGTGAATAAAGTGCATGACACCTCTACATCTGCTCACACGAGAGAGAGAGAGAGAGAGAGAGAGAGAGAGAGAGTACTTCTCCTCAAACTTAGGATTAAGTTGCTTGATAGGCACTGGCTTTTGCTTCCGCAGTTGAAGTGGCTGCCGGAGCATCTGATGTTCATCAGCTTTTCTCTTGATAAGCTGAGCAACATCCTCAAATTTATTTCGCAACACATTTGGCATGTTTTGTTGCTGTGCCACTTCAAGTAACAGAGTTGAAATTGGCATGAATATTTCAGGAAACGAACTTAATTTCCCATATATACTGGTGAAACTGCTAAGGGTCTCAATCACAGAAGCCAGTATGCTAGCCCTGCATATAAATGAGTTCGTTTTATAAACAAAATAATTTGAATCCTGAAACTCTTCAATGAAGAAAATATATGTTGGTACCCTGGCCATACAATAGTCTCAATCACACGCCACCAACTTACCACCTAGATTACTTGACTGAACATAGACATACAGATGAACATGACATTTTATACACAATGAGACCCTTGTGAGCAGATTTCAGTTTTTCTGATGACAATTTGAAAACTGCAAATGGTTAACATCCATACTGCACTTAAAAGAACGATGGGCAAAGAAGAGATGATCAATAAACCAAAAACATACTAACCTGAAACCATCGGAGCTGAAAAAAGGGGATTCCTCAGGCATGTCAATAATTTTCAGAAAATTCAAAGAACTAAATTCACTTGCACCTTCACGAATACACAGAAGAGGCCTTTGTACTCTAAATTCGATCAGATTGCCAAACTGTCACAGAAAATCATACACATGCATACCAGTCATTTCCATTGCAACCTATCAGTCTCCGTGAAATTCCCTAGTTGTCAGGCAGATTCACAAATGGAAAGGAAAACCATGACAGATACCTCAGAATTTTGGTTAGGTCCTGTTTTCCTGTCCGTTGCAGCAGAGAGCAAAGTTTTTAGAAACATGATGGCCTCTGGACAAAACTTCTGAGATTGTTTAGTCACCTTCAATAAAAATAAGTGATATCAGTTAATTGCAGCTGCACATCTAAAAACCAATAATGAAGCTTCAAAATACCAACCACCATATAATCAAGGTTGCGAATGCAAAGTAAAAAACTGAAAACACCATGTTAAGATTGCTGAAGAAAATGACTATTTAGCTCATGCAGAAACCCAGCAGCCAAGCAACCAAGCATTCTTAGCAACCAATTAACTTGCATCATGTCCAATCATTGTAAACAACCTATAGGACATGACAGAACACATTTATGGATTATGGATGTTATATATGGTCCACGCGATTGTAGAAAGTATAAATCAATAAAATCAACTACTTAGCAACTACGATTGATCTTCATTTGTAGGACAGCTGTACCAGTGTGCACTGATCTTAGAGAAATGCCAGGCATTATGAAGGCACTACCCACAAGATGAAATTCCACAACACAACGATGGATATACTCACACAGCAGGAAAAACTAACCAACTGAACGACAATGAGGAACAAGGAGTATCTAAAAAACTTGTTCACGCACCAAAACAAGTCCAAGGCACAAAAGTGATAATGGACCCTCAAATTAGCGACATTGAATTACAGTGCATTGCAAGCCATTACTGACCTAAAATCAAAAATATGTCTCGGGGACCTATTGCAGAAAGAAATTCTATATGCAACAACTTGAACTAGAAATATGTTTTGAGAACGTACCGAGAGCAGCATAGAGCATAGGAAAGACCCTAGAGCAACATCCCGGCCCGAAAGAATGGGGCAACGCATTAGATATTCACATATTAACAAGACAGCTGGGGTCATGACAACATGACGAAAGTCGGAGCATGGAAATATCAGTGACCATAGCCGCAAAAGGAACAATGTCTTCAGTGACGGCCAACTGCTGATCTCTATCCAATGAAAAGGAAACAATAGACAATTAGCATCTAGTACATTCAACAAACCTTTTCCAAACTTTGATCCAGCAATAAGATTGTTATATAATTTTCCCCTGCAGCTAACCTGAGTTCTTAATGACCTCACAGAACTGTGTCCGAGTTCGTAGGATTCTTTGACGAGCACAAATTGCTGCAAAGTATGGAATCTCTGTGCTCATTTCTATTAAAGGCTTGACCAACATATTTAACAACTGATAATTCAATGGCTTTTTACTTGCCAAGACAGCAAAATACTGCAGTAGTACGCCGTAAAACACCTGCAAAAATGAGATACATCTCAAATCATCCTCAGAAATTCTTGCAACCAGTGTCAACAAGAAGTGAATACTCAGACCGTAAGTATCAGCTGCATAATTGGACACACAGTGTTTGGCTACTCCTCAAATGCATCACCAAAAATCATTGGGAAAAGGGCAAAGTTACTCTAAATGAAATTGTAAAACCTGCCTAAAATGTTCGCATTATTAACTACAAGTAGTTTTGCAGCTGTATCAAAGAAAACAAATAGATATTCAACAATAAAATGCTGGAAAACAACCTGAATTTATGTAGGCAATAACTGCCTAGTTTGATTGTATAGGCTTTAGTATTATATTAAATGAACATTTACTAACAATAATTATACCAAATAGAACTCTACCAAATTAGAGAAAACCACAACTGAAGCATAATTAATTGGAAAAAGTAAACAGTTAAGAAATAGAAGATTACATGAAGTAGAATGTCCTGTCAGAAGCACAATTAACCTATAAGCACAATATAGCCAGATAAGGATTCATACCTGCATCTTTTTTCGATTTTCTGCAGCAAGAGCTATTGCATTGCTAGCCCGAACTCGACTAATCAATAGAACGATATCGGAATTGGAGCGATTCTCCAACAGAACATTAAATTCTTCCAAGCTTGTTGGTGCTTCAATCAAAAAGGGAAGGATGCTTGTCCCTTCAGAAAAATTGGCAACTTTCTTCTTATTTTCGTGCACAGACACATTCTTCATTGTTTTATTGTCTACATGCCCAACTTTTTCTTTACTATTCTCACCAGCATCAATGTGATCTTCTCCTTCTTCTTCTCCTTCTTCTTCCTCCTCTTCTTCTCCTCCTTCTTCTAGATCAGCATCAAGTCTTTCCTCATCACTTTGCTCCCAGTCTTTGAGACGATATATTTTGTCATGATCATCCTTGTCATCATCAAATCCATCATCATCTTCAGAACTGTCTAACTCCTCAGAAGAATCCTCTTCTTCATCCTCAGAGTTAGCAGCAGCCTCTCTTTCAAGAATCTCATCAACCCAACCCTTCTTAGTCTGGGTTTCTTCATCCATTGAGAAGGAATCACCAAAGTCATCACCTGATAAGGATCTAATCTTCTTAGCAGACGATTTCTCATCATCTCCATCATCCTCATCACTATTATCATCAGTAGCAAGCATCCTTTGCTTACGTTCTTCCTGGCATATAGTAAAAATCTAAAGTGAAAAATCACATTCGACTTTGAAATGACGGATTCAATCTCTTCTAGATGATTTTAAGTTAATAGAGGACATCCAACTTCCAAAACCTAATTAGCATATCCTTTTCGGAAATGGGGTTCATAGGTGAAATAGCAAGCCCACACAGGCACTACAAGCATTGTCAAAGGAAACAACATAAGTGTCCCACTGAGATGATTAAAGCACCTGAAGTTGCCATGTTCCTCCTAAATACTGCTAAAAGCAGCTGACAACTCGCAAACTAATAGGGTGATGCAATGGTTTGAGTAAATGATGATCTTCAAAATATTGGATGAGATATCAACTTTAACCAGATTAAATAGTTTAGAACAACTATTTTGTATGAATTGAATTGTTCTACCATACAGAGACAACATTTTCAAAAGATAACAGCAGCCAGCTAACACCAGAAAGGACAAAGTGTGAACCAAGACATTGAACATCATTAATACAGTATCTTTTCCAATATTAATCCACTGTTTCCCATCCATATAAGAACTAGAAGATAGAATTCTCAATAATTGATTACAGAACTCCAGCAAAATAGAACTGCGCTGGATTGGAAATCAAAGAGAAATAGATACAAAATATTGCACTTTATACCTCAAGTTGCTCAAGTCGTTCTCTTTCTTCCTGGGCAATCTCTTCCGGTGTCTTCGTTCGGTCAGAAGGCCGAGCTCGCATATCTAATGACATTTCCTTTACAAGTTTGTCATAAGTATCAGGCTTGTCCTGTCATAAGCAGATCCAATTAAGAGTCTGACACTGACAAATGATCACAGTTCACCAGATGGATTAAAAATTCTGACAGTGTTAAAGGTGGCCACCACGCAAAAGCTAAAAGTGGAATCAATAAAAAGGTAGATAAAGACTGTTTTGACAGCTAACCACCACAACAAAAGATTCAAATTATCTGAGCGATAATTATATGGAAAAAATAAAACATTATAATAGAACATTACCTGAGCAAAAGCCCCTGCTTTCTCTGTGGCAGATAATTTAGTAATCTTCAGAGGCTCTTTTGGGACACTCTGGTTGACAAGTGCCTTTAATGCACTCATCTTGCCAGGCTCAGTCAAAGAAAGTAAAGCGTCAGACTGCACTAAGGAAGCAAAGTTTTTGTCCAGTTCTTCCATTAATTGCTCGTTCTCTTCCTTATCTTTTGCTTTTTGAGCCTGGTTAAAATTGAGAAGAATCAAAACATTGTGCAATACAGCCTCAAGTATGAAGCAACACAATAACAATAAAAGTTCTCACCTTGAACAACTTGCTCTTAAATATAATCTCCTCCATAACTTCTTTTTTGCTTTTGTGCTTCTAAAGTTAAAAAACATCAAAAGAAGACCACATTAGTATCTAGCATCAATTACAAATTATTAGAATGCATGATGCAGGTGCCAATGCAACAATAGGAAGATATCTGAAGTCACATCAACTTGACACCCATCACTCTCTCACTGTAAAAAAAAAAATGTTAGAAAGAGGTATATGTAGTATATGTAGTATATGTAGTATATGTAGTATATGTCTAATCATGAGCCTAGCCCTTTAATAAAATCAGGAAAGTATATTTGGAGCTTCATCGTTCTAGAAGATTTAGAAGAAGGATTATATAATCGACGATAAAAAGATGCAACTTAACCCAAATTATCACAGTGGCTCTCCATACTGATGCACAAACAGAAATTAAGAGAAATAACTTTTGCCCAATATCTCAAACATAATGCAGGAGATGTTGCAGCTAGCAACCAGGAGGATAGTTCCTAGTGCTACAAGCAGAAACACACTTTAAGTGATGTCAAAGCAGTAAGTGAGATAATACAGTAAATCTCACATTCTCTTCGCCTTCTACATTTGTTTCAAGTGAATTCACACCTTGAGCAGAGAGTTGTTTCAAGATAGATGACTTCTCTGCATTAAGGCAAGTTAGTGTTACTAGATATCAATACTATCCAAAAGGGGAACAGCAAGAGTCATCGGCAGCCAATCCAAATGCAAATCAATCGCAAGAATGGGCATCGACAAGGCTAAATAAATAAAAAAGACAACAAAGAATGGACATTGAGAACATTACAATAATGCAAATTGACAAGGCCTTCCAAAAAGAAAACAGACAATAGAATGGACATGGGTAAGATCATAAGTCAAAATCCAAGGTAAAATTATTGTCAGGCAAAATCCAAGAAATATCATCAACTCCACAATCATTCTTACTATAAACTGCATCTCTCTAAATATTCACCTCATAAAAAGCAGCCCTTTGGGAGGGAGACTTCTTATATGGAGGAAACAAATCTAGATTCTTCATCTATATGACTTTTTCCCCACATATGAAGTTAACATTTAACAATAATGAAAGTATTTGCTTTCTTAAATTCACTTCACTTTGGCCACCCAAAGTCCTTCTAGATACATCCCCAAGTGCAAGAAAATAACTTCACTAATTCAATATCTATGCGTTGCATTCTGTGTTGTTAGTGTATCATTAAACTAATGCCTGCTCCAAATAAATGCATAGCGAGGAGAATAAGGTATTCAGGCTTCTCAAAAGACCAAATAGAAACTATAAGGTAGATTGATTCAATTTCCTACATCATTGGCCAACAGCACTTCAGCACGAACTTGCCAGAGTCATGACATACCATAAGATCCAGCTGTTTCAGCACTACCACCATTGTCATCATCGTCCGGCAACATTTCATCCTCAAAATCGTCCCTTCCCATAAATGCACCTGCTTCATATTGATGATCATCTTCTTCTCCATCAGATAAATTATACTTGCTCTTTTTATTCAGTTTCAACTGCGAAATCAAAGATACAATTACAACACTATAGATAGGTGAAGGAAAACACTCCAATTTAGTCTCATTAAACAAATTATTCAATCCTGCGGCAGTGGCCAAGCATGTTATGTACACAACACCAAATAACACGATGGGTTCCTCTCCTTAAATGAAAAGGAGTAATATAAACCTGAAGAGGACACCATCCCTGTTAAGTGCGCTGCATAAAGTTCAAAATTTAGTTGCTCCATTCAACACAGCTTTGCAAAGTGTTGGCCGCACGTACAAAGGTAGACACTTCTCAGCCACCACAACTTAACTCTTGCTACTCAAAAGCAAGTAAGTAAAAGTAACCGCCATGCAAAATGCAGCAGGCAAATATCATCCCTTACCTTGTACTCCCGCTGAGACCTCAAGATAGCCTTTTCGAACTCCCCCATTCCTTCCTTATCCTCCCCAATCCG
Organism: Corymbia calophylla; assembly: GCA_014182845.1. Taxonomy (NCBI): domain Eukaryota; kingdom Viridiplantae; phylum Streptophyta; class Magnoliopsida; order Myrtales; family Myrtaceae; genus Corymbia; species Corymbia calophylla. Next base: position 27,284,329 of record CM024694.1, read on the forward strand.
CTTATCCACAAAAACCGAAGCCTTGCCGCTCTGCTCGTACTCCTTCAACAGCGTATTCTTCCTCTGCATTCGACCGAAACCAACCGCGCACAAACCAACCGATCAGACAATCCGCACATAAGCAGAAAAAAGCACACAGAACAACCGAGTCGACAACGTAGGGGAATTGCCTTTTCGATCGCGCGGGAGCGAGCGAGGCCGACGCGGCGCTCCTCGCCCTTGCGCTTCTTGCCGAGGATGTCGAACTTGCGGCGGGACCAGATGGTCTCGAAAGGGTTGGGCTTCGGGGCTTTCGCCTTCATGACGACCGCATCGGGACGCGACTTGCCCTTGCTCTTCTTCTTCTTCGCCCCGTTGCCGGCATCGGCGCTGGCGAGCCCAGGTTTCTTCGCCATGGCAACGGAGGAGCGACGGTGACCCTGCGAGGGTTTTAGGGTTTATGAGAGTTTTATCAGGAGACGGCTGAGAGATCGATTCCCTAAATTGACGGGGATGGACCTACCGGCGGTGGGTCGGATCCGAACCGAATCCTCTTTATCACGACCGGTCGGGAATACCGGGTCGGATCAAGGGTGGGCCGGTTTTCCTCTGTCGGGCCTTCCCGTGTGTTGAAGAAAAGAGGTGAGATTAGGCCCGGCCCGGCCCGGCCCGGGCCATCCAGTTGTGGTTAAGAGCAAAAGCATTGAGCAAAATTGGTTTCAGTGCTCCATAAGATGAATAGGAAAACTTGATAGATTGCAATCTTCTTTTTGTGCCTCTAAAATTGTTACCCCAAAATAAGCTCAATAAAATTGAATAATCTTTACAGTCACATCATTGACAAAATATGCGACGGTGATTATTATATCTTAGGCATTTCATTTGATTTTTAAACAATACAAAAAGAAAATTAACGAACGTTATATTATATAATTAAATATCTCCGAGTATATTTTTCATAACTTAACGAAGCAATCTATTATTTTTATTCTCTTGTAGTTTTTTTTTGGCTTCCAACCTCAAAAGTGCCATTAGATTCTTACGCTATTAATTTTGCATATTTTTTATCAAATTTGCCTTGTGATATAATAGAGTGAAAGAGGAAAACAAAAAATGGATAGAAAAAAGATAACCCCAAAATTGATCTCATAAGAATTAATCTGAAAATAAAGATTTAATAATGGATATGAAAAATTTTGTATTGATTAGATTGGGGAAAACTATAAAAAAAAAAGTCATAAACCTATTGCATTTGTACCAATTTAGTATTAAACCTTTTAATTATATCAATTTAGTTTTAAACAATTTCACATCGATATTAATTCAGTCCACCCGGCTAATTTCGGCCTAAAATTAGTGATTTAAATATTGGCTTTCTTATGTGGTATCACCGAAGCTGACACGGACATTTTTTAATTATTTTTTAGAAAAATTCTCTTTTTCCTATTTTTCTTTCCTTTTTTTTCCTATTCCTTTCCTTTGGACTGTGGCTAGTACTAGCCATGGCCGCATGACTAGTAGGAGGGTGCTAGCGAGGCCATCCCTTGCTACCCCTGCCAAGTCTAGCGAGGGCCACCCTCGCCCAAGCCGTGAGGATCATGCCCTCGAGGGCCATGATGCCCTTGTCAATGCCTGCATGTGGCTGGTCGCCAGCTGTGGCGGATATCGGCCACAATTTGAAAGAAAAAGAATAGGAAAAGAAAAGAAAAAATCAAAAGAAATTTAAAAATCATTTAAAAATATCTATGTCCGCTAATGATGCCACATAGAATGATTGACATCCACGTTACCAATTTCCAGCCTAAATTGACCGGATGAATTAACTTGATACCAATATGAAGATGTTTAAAACTAAATTAGTCAAATTAAAAGGTTTATAACTGAATTTGTATCAATATTGAAAAAAGATTTTTAGAGACAAATTTACATACCCGAATATGTCTTTCGAGACAAATGAATCCAATTCCATGTAGCTAGGTAAAGACACATGTGTGCTTCAGAAATATTATCTAGAGTCCAATAAATAGTAGCTACAAGTGATGATTAGAGGCATTTATATCTGACACTAGTTACTAAGGTTAGAGGCAGATTTTCGTTTGCCTCGAAATTGCCTTTAAAAGATATCTAGGAAATTGGAATGGCAGTATTCTTTGCTTTTTTTCCCGAAGAATGGCAGTATTCAACACAATTATCTATTTTACTCTATACTTTTAAGGGCAAAAGCTTAACTTGCATAGTCCAATATTTTTTTTACGCTAGAAGTTATTATTTTTTATCGACGATTAAAATTTGTCGGGACACCAGAGAAACAACATCTTCCCTGTCCGAAAAACCTCTTGTCAAATCGAAGAATGCAAAGGAACATATATGTCTGCCTTGCTGGAGGCAAGGGTGATTTGAAAAGATGATAAGCCCACACAGCCTGACGAAATTCAATTATTTTTCAAATGAGCCCGCGATTAATGAAAGGACATTTTGTCAAGTTCGACCCACCAATTGCTGGTTCGAAACGAGAGGATGGGAAATTTCAGTAGATATAGATAGTTTGTTTAGAGACAGTTGCATTTTTTCTGTACTACTCTCAATCAAGTTACCAACCTTGTTATGTCTTTGTTCATTTCTTCTGGTTGTAAGTGACAGAACTTCTTCAGGTGCAAATTTCTTGCTTTGTGTAGGTATTATAATGTTTGATTGAATATAAAGCTCGTCTCAAATGTTATGGTGTCGCCGATTTCAATTGTATATAGAATCAAAAATGTTTAGGGCGTCGTAATATCAATGTGAATACTATAATGAGTTTTAGCACCCTGCACAAGGCATGCTTCTTTATAAAGCCCTAGCAGAACTAAACTCTTAGAATCTTCTATCATTCTAAATTCATGGTAAGTTGCAAACCAAAGAATTGCTTAAGATCAAATTTATTGATTTGTTCACTAAGTTGATCAAAATCCTAAAAATTTTGGGGGTCAAGGAGAAATCATCTAACTACTTAGAAAGGAAAATCGATCATTCACGAAAATCAAATTCCAATGATCATGGTTTTAGTTACATGCCTGTGAGTCAACGACGCTCTTTCCGCACCACATTCTTGGAGTAAATCCTTTGAATGCATTTATTGTTTGATTTAGTAATATAAGGAGTTTTCTTTTAGGAATTTGAAAGTTGAAACAGCAATTAAGAGTTAATTATGATTGGGAAAAATCTTGTGGTCCCTCGAGGACAGGCCCTGACAACAAGGCCCAGGTCTCTCGCGGCCTCAACCACGGCCTTATTGCCCAAGCCCATGGTCTGCTGCAATTGGATCCCGAATCTAGGGTTCTATTGGAGACTTTCTTTTAAATGTGTGTTTCACAATTTTCTATGACAAATACCCATAAATAATCTCCATGTCGTTTGCGAAATTCAAGCAAACATAGGGGGGACCAATTTCCCCGGAAGGAACCGAGCTAGTGACCACTTTTAAATTCTCTCCCTTCCTTTTTCCCCAGTCTAGCTTGAATCTAGGTAGTGTATTAGATATTCAATCATAGACCCCCGAGTGCGGGTGCACTTTTGAAGAGCAAGGCCAGGAAGTCCACTATTGTGTGCTGCTGCTATACATTCCCCCATACGTGCTCTACAGTCTACTTGCGTCGACATCATCATCAGATCTTTCTCATCAACTTGGGAGGTCACTAACGGGATAAGCTGCATGCAATATTATAAAATGCAGCACTCTATGTGCATCTAGTATGGCCACGTTCCTCCATTCGGCCTAGAAAAAGATAAGCCTTTTTGAACTCACAAGAAGGAGGAATAGCTCGCGCAGACAGATTTGCTTCCCAGATCACAACCCTATCACTTCTTTATCGGATATATATGTATTTTGCTTTAGGGACGATTCTTCCAAACCCTCAACTATCATCACACATGTTCATCTTATCTCATCCGTTCTCTTTATGGGTAGGTAAGCACTGGCCAACTCAAACTCGAGTGCACATTTCAGTTGGAGATGGGCCTCTAAGCTCTAGCCTTAACAGACCACTGATGACCACTCTGAGGCGACATGGAGGGACAGATGGGGGTCCTGCTACATCTGGACCGGAACACGATGAGCAAATTCCTGTTGGGTCTTGTAGGTCCGATGAACTGGTGGAAACATGCACACTCAATCAAGACTTAGCTTGGAGATAATCAAACTATCTACGAGGATTGAGGATATAGACATGTAACTAGGGTTTGATGAGGGTGTTGGAAAGCTCCACTTTTTATATATTTTAAGTTAGTTCCTTTTCCAGCTATTATTCAATTTGGAAATGGTAATTTATGTCTTGCTGGCTCATCGGCCAACAGTACATATATTACGCAAAGGGTTTCTAAGCTTAAACCACATCAAGCTCATTCCACGATCCATAGGACAAATCCTGGAAATAGCATGAGATCACTTAAGCAGTGCAAACATATTATTGATCCAGATTTAGATAAGTGATCGATACTGTAACCCTTAAAATCGGTAGTGCTAGCTACTTAGCTACATTTTCCTAAAAGCATGGTATCTATGCATTAGATATAGCCAGTAGATCCGTCAAAATTTCCACAAAAACTTTATGGCAGTCTTTAATCAATCAACTTTTACACATTTCTAACGTTATTCGCCCCTTTTATTAGTTTGTCCTTGTTGAACCTAGTATGTATCACCTAAGGGGGTGAACATGTGATTTTATTAAATCTTAACAAACTTAAAGTGGAATTGAAAAAGTCAATATTTAAATCTAACTAGAGTGCAAAGTTCAGAGTCCAATCAAACTTCAGAAGCAATTTTGTTAGTGTGCAATATACTAATAATAAGCAACAAGAGTTTAGGGATAATAGAATTTGCACACAAAACTTATAGTGATTCGATTTAAATCAAGCCTACGTCCACTCTCCTACACCAATAACCTACTAATTGGATTCCACTAGATAATTTATAAGAAAATACAATAATGAGTGATCACACTTAGTGTATAATAGGTCTCACTATCTCACTCAATTACCGTTTCAATATTTCTCTAAGATCACAAAAATATAACCCAAGAAAGACAAGAAAGTAGGATCGAAGTTCTCTCAGACCTTAGAATTCTTGATTCTAAACTTTGTCTTGTACAGTCACCTCGGTACCTTGGTCTCTTTTAATACTCCTCCACTTCCAATCTAGCTATTGGATAGTCTTCAAAGGATCATCTTCCAATTTGTCTATTAGACAAATATGCATCAAGAAAGTTGAATAGCCATTGAGTGATAAAATCCGAATCTCCACTTGATTTTGGTCACTTACATAACCGAAGTCTTGGTTTCCAAAAGTAGAGGTTTATGTACATAAAAAGCAAATTGTCTCGGAATTGATTTGCCAATCAATTAAGATGTTTGCATTTCATTATTGGTTTGCAAAACAAATCTTTATGATTGAGTCAATCAAGTATTTTTAAGTGTAAAATCTAAGCTTGATCACTAGCTATTAAATACGTTCTTAACTTTCATTTGAATGGGAATATAAGTAATTCTTTGAGTCTAAAGAAATTCATATTGGATATAAAGTCTGAATGTGTTTTGCCTGAAGGAGATTCCACAATCTAAACTTGAGTCTTAACAAGATCAAGATTTCTATAGGCTTCTCTTCCAAGAGTATTTTCCTAAATCAAAAGTATTTCAAGACATTTATCAGACTTACAAGACACACACGAATAGTTTTGTCAACTTCAAAATTCATTAGAAAGTTTTCTCAATAATCCTTACCAAAATTAAGCTCATGCACACTAGTGTGCATGCATGCACAACATGTGTTGAACACTACTTTCCATGAATGAGACCCTCTTCGACAGAAAAAATCTTAACTAGACCTGATCGAGCACGATCTCCTACTACTCGACCGAGCATCGAACATGATTAAGATTGACCGATCCGCGGCCACATCCATTGAACAATAGCGACAGGCACTCTTCAGTCTCCAAGCATCTGTTCCCTTCAATACAAAGGACAACACATGTATTTTGTGGCATCCGATGCAAAGATGAGAATTTCACTTCTCGGGGACTCCTAATAACGACACCGGGGGCTTCGTTTTTTCAATGGGGAACTTTCAGGGATACCGAACGGGTACACGAGGGGGTAGACATAAGATGGGACTCGCGGACGAACCAAGGCCATAAAAGATGACTTTTAGAACACATGGTGCGCAACAAAAGAAAGCAACGGGACATCGCAGGCATATGTATCTATCCAAAAGATGAGAGAGAGAGAGAGGGGACAAGAGATCGGCCCCAAGACAAACAGCGATATGCATGTCGGTTTTCGCCTTGCGGGTGGCGAGGGAAGGCCAGGGTGTGCGGCAACAAAACGTGTCACATGCCATTTTTGACCTTCGCGATCCCAAACTCATCCTATCCTAATACCATATTTATCATTTTACGTGAACTCAATTCATCGAGTGATGTGATCGATAGAGATCGAATGAGTTCGCCGCAATCGGGTTTCTTTGTTTTTTTCTTCTTTTCTTTTTTGAATATGTTATTGTTCGGATTTAATGAGGCTATGGTTGATTTATGGACAAAATCAGTGGATAACTCGGCTCAGGCGAGTGTCTTATTGGTGGGTTTTCTCCTGGTGTGGGTGCGGGTGGGTCATCAATGGAGGTCTGATATGGGGCACCAGATAGGGCTGGTCGATTGAGCTTGTTTCCTTCCCTCGACCATGCAATGAGAAGGGCGCATATGACACTCGGGACGCATTGGCCTGTTCATCAGGATCAGATTATAAATGTTCCCATTTAACTACCTTGTCTAGCCTCTTAAGTCCCGGGGCCAAGTTTGGTGGACAAGATATGGATACAAAGGATCTCCCGACATGATTTAATATGTATATAACCCGGATCACAAAAACTGTCGGCTGAGGTTGAGCTAATCGTATGTGCGGTCCGCGATACGACTTCTCATGTCCAGGCAATAAATAAAAGAAGACAAGATAAGGAGCAACATAATAACATTAGATGATAAGGTGGTAACTATCTAAGAAACACAATCTCCGCCGATCGACGGTGCTGAACTTCATCAATTTAGTGGTAATGGGAGATTGTCTCTCTCTCTCTCATATTGTTTCCTCCGCTTATCGGACCAAGCACTTCTCCATTTTTATTGATTTCCCTGATCTCTTGGGTTTTGCTTTTCTTTGGAGATCTAGTCAGAAAGATTATTTAAAAAATCATAAATTTATTGCGTTTTTACTAATTGAGTCATAAACCATTCAATTTCACCGATTGAGTTCTAAACCATTTCACATTTTGTCAATTGAATCCATCATGTCAATTTTGATCAAAATTCATTGACACAAACACTAGACATTCTACATGGTACAATTGACGTTGACGCAGATAATTTTTAATAATATTTATATATTTTTTCTTTTTCTTTTTTCTTTTTTCCTTCTTTTTCTCTGTTCGTTCCTTTTTTTTTTTCAATTATGGCTAGCAAAAGACACTGAGTCCTCACTCAACCTCACCCCAATCTAACCAAGGCTGGCCTCGTTGAGATGGGGACGAGGCTGGTACGAGGCTGCCTCACCCGCAACTCTTATCAACCTCAATTGAAAAGAAAAGGAAGGAAAAAAGAAAAAAATAAATTTTGAAAAATTATCAAAATGTTATTAAAAATTACTCATATCAACGTCGATTATGCCAAGTAAAATGTCCGGCATCTACATCAGTGAATTTCGATCAAAATTAGTCAAATGAATTCAATTGGTAAAGTCGAAATATTTGTGATCAAATTGATAAAATTGCAATAAATTTAGGACCTTATGAATAATTTTTTCAATAATAATATGGAAAATATCTAAGAAACACCGTCTCCGCCGGACGCGGTGGTGGACTTCATCAATTTAGAGGCGGCATTGTCTCCTCTCTCTCTCTCTCTCTCCCTCCCTATCAGAGGTTGTCCCCTCCGCCTTATCGGACACTTCTTCGTTTTTATTGATCTTCCGGATCTCACAGATTTTGCTTTTCTATTCAAATCTAGTCTTATAACCACTCCGCTCCCAGAACACTCCAAAAAAACAGGTACAGTCTTATCCCACATCCCATTCAATGTTGTTGAGACAACTCGATCCACCAAACACAACTTCGGATGGCGAGGGCGAGATGCCATTTTAATGTATCCATAAGGCTTTAATTAACTTGGCAAAGTATAGTCTTTTAGCATCTAACTTTTGCGATGTGAAATAAAGTAGACAGCGGCCATCCAAAGCAAATGGTAGAGTGGTTAGGAATTGTTATTCCTTGACCTAGTGAAGACGGTTCCATTTTCTTGCATAATAATGTGGTAACAAGGTACCACCTTACTGCGATGTTCCGGCAGGAATCGGCAGTTGTGTCCAGCTTACTCGTGGGGCCACTCCATGGAATTGTGGGAATCCCCATCCGGCAACCGATCCTTTCCTCAGCAAAACAGAATATACATTGCTAAATAAGCCCCTGCCATGCAAAATATTCCAAAGCTTCGAGTCTTGTGAAGTAGATCGTGCCGATGAGAATCCTACGAGAACTTTTATCTGATCAGTTTGTAAATTTATGATGAGATTTATAGGTGTATTTGGTATTATCTTGACTTGTGCCCCTGTAAATAAGAAGGTGATGCTTCTATCTATTATTTTGCTGTCGCGATTGAATTGATATTGATTTTCTCGTCCACTTCTGGCGTTTTGAACTTAAAATACAAACTGTGAGTACCGACACCATTTGTCTTCTCTCCAAACTTTTCACACCAAAACGTCAATTTTTCCATAAGGCTGTCTGCTCACATGATCTGCAAGCTGACAAAATGCTTCTAAACTCCAACGGAAAGTTCGCATTTCGCAGTACCCAAACTCTCACATGCGCCCAAGTTCCTGAAACATATCAACAAAAGATTCGATCGAGAAGGGTCGACAGTGAACGATCACAACCCCTCGAGGCCTGTGCGCATCCTGCTCTCGGGTTGGCGTTTGCGGTGGTGACTACTGATGAAAGAGCAAAAGGGACCATCGCCGTTCAGACCTCCCGAAGCGAAGGCGATTCCCCAGACTCCGGGGCAAAATACGAACGCTGTTGGATACTGACATGACCCTAGTTTTTGTTAATGCAACTGTGGAGATCAGATCATCATCTCGGTTTCCGTTCTGGCGTTGGCAGATTTGTTTGCTTGGGTTCCTTCGTTTAGTTGGGCTTGATGTCGTGTTCTTGCGTGGAATTCTATGCCTGCACGAGCGATGTCACGAGCGCTGGCCGACACAAAAGTAGATGGGGAGCTTTTCTTTATGGACCTAAATGAAGTGACTGCTAGCTAATCAGTTAGGATTTACTGTTGTGCAAATCCTCATAGATTCTTCTCAACGAGTGCTCTCAAGCACTTGCATTTATTAATTTATAGCTCAAGAATATCAGCCCATCAAATTCCCATCAATTACGCCCACGCTTTTATGGAGCACGCCGCCTCTATAGGTTAAGACTTCAGAGCAAGGCTATCCATGCCTAAAGCTCGTACTTTTTTTTTTTTTTTTTTCTTATTCATGAGATTTACGAAGTATTTTATGGATCTCCAAATAATCCGATCTATGTAGTCGTGTTGCTGAATTATAAAAAAAAAAATGTCTTTGTCAAGTTATCAATACTTCCACTTGTTACGAATGATTTAGAAAAAAATTCTTAAAAAAAATTACTTATATTATTTGAAATAATTAATTAATAAAAAATATTTTTATTATCAATAATAATGTCAAAATATTTTCATTTATAATAGAAATATTTTTTATTCATTTATTTTTGTAAGTAATAAAAAAACATCATTTTTAGGAAAATTTTCAAATCGATCATTTTTTGCGAAATAAATGGAGCCTAAACGTGTGCGTGATACAATTTTTGTTTCTCTATTTTTCTATTTTTTTGTTCTTGAGAATAAGTTTGGAACAAAAATTCATTTGGTAAAAAGCAATTTCATTTATCTATTTCTAGAACAAATTTCTATTTCAAAAATAGATTTAAAATAGAAATCAAAATTTAATTTTTTTTTTTTACTTTTTAATTTTTGGAACAAAAGTGAGGAATAAAAATTCTTCTCATCACTCACTCACCCACCCACCATTGTTGGTCGCTCGCCACCGATCGTCCACTACCTCCACCCACCCTCGCCGCCTGGCCTCTCTCCGCCACTTTGGAAGGAGAAATTTTATATTGTTAGAACAAATTTCTATTTCAAGAACTGAAATTTTATATTGTTATGAAACGTTTATTTTGTCACATAAACTCATTCAGGAATAAAAATAAAAAAATTAATTTTTAGCCTGAAATTGTTTTCTTGAACAAAAATTATATCATATGCACCCTAAATATCCTCTTTTTATCTCATTCTTTTATAGTCAAAAGGTCCTTTCACTTTTTCTTTTTCTTTTGTTTCTCATCCTCGTCATTTCAAATCAAATTTCAAACAAGACATAGCAAAAGTTTTTCTATCAGAAAATTTTCATTTATCTTACTAAAGTTGTTGATCATCGACGGTACTTCTTACTTTTGTAAAAAAAGAAAAGAAAAAAAGAAAATCTTGATGTGTTGGCAATACGAACACAATCTAGCAAGTTACGTAGATGTAGCCCAAACGCATGCCCCTAGAATTGCCTTGTTTCACCTAAATTATTGGTAGTGAGATTTTGTTTCACCAAAATTCCCACACTTGCATCTTAACAAATTTCTCCTCACATGTGTCTTTGATGTTTAACTTTTTATTCTAGATATCCTTTCGAACCATGTTTCAACTAAAATCTCCATCTTGGCCTAACCAAACTCGGCAAGAACTGGATTCCAACTCCTCTTGAATCATTTTCCGCCACCTAATTTAAGATTCATCTAATATTTCTTCCATGAGATATTCACAAAATGACCATATGTGTTGAAGGTGTGGCCCATGCAATCAGCCATGAGCTCCAATGCTACTTGTTGAGAGTGAGCAGTAGAACCACTAATATGTTCTTACTCAAGAGATCAACAACAACAAAAAAGTCGAATTCGAGCTCATTAACATTTGTAATTCAAATTGAGCCCATTAATATATTCTTGCGCCCATTAATTGCTTCTCAAGAAAATGAAATCCTACTTCTGGATCGAACATGATATGTGGCAACTGTCCTTCTAGATTACTTTTACTAACAAACGTGCACATGCATTGCAACAACAAAAAAATGACACTTGAAAGACTAAGTAAAACTACTTTCTTATGAAATACTTAAATTTTATAATAATAAGGATAAATTATAATTATATAGAAAATACATTACAATACAAAGAAATTGTATAATTTCACGTGAAAAGATAAAGGTATTTCAACATGTGAACTATTCAAAAAGGTTATTTTAGGATGGAAAAAATTCAAAGTTATGTATTTCAAAACAATTGGGAGATCAAAATAGAATTATCGATTTACACATATGTCGATCGCAATAGTTTTGGGAAAAAAAATAGATATTTTAGAAGTAAGAGGTTCTCTTTATTTCATATCACAAAATGTATATAGAGTTGAAGGTCGCTCGAAGGCAAAGCCACACGAACACATAGCTAGGTATCCATCAATTCCATTTCCATTTTGTGAATCTAGATATATGGATGTGGTAGCCTTTTTAGACACAGAGATCAAGGAAGATGCAAATTAGGAGCATACCCGCTTTTTCTAAAGGCTCCATCACCGGCGTGGTAAGTGGAAGGCATGCATATATTACTGGGCCATGCTTGGTTTGCTTTGCTTTTGGAAAAAGAAGTCGATATTAGTGCCAAAAACCTTTAATGTTTCCGGAATCAGATGCACTAAAATATGTTCACGAATGGGATGGGTTGCTGTATCACTCCTTTGGATGTTTATTCAGGGTACTTACGTCATATGATCCATCTTATCAAAAACACAATCTAATTTGCGATAAGTATCAGAATAAATACGTCAATTTACTCATGAAATTTGAACATTTGGTGAAAATCTAAGCTTCAGTTGTTCTGGTTTCAATGACAAAACTTTCTGCAAATTAGCTTTCTAGATTTTCACTTATTTGGTTTGTTGAAAATGATTAATTAATGGAAAAACATTTATGATTAATGAAAATATTCATACTTAAAAATAGGAAAATGGATTCCTGGTTCTAAATTGGAAAAATTATTTTTCGAAGCATGAAGGTCTCTTAACAATTGCTCTTCTTCACTTTCTTCACTTTTCTTGGTCGAGGCTCAATCCCTCTTTCACCTTCTTCAAGGTAAGCTCTTTGTTCGTTCTATGCTGATGAACAAACGCACTAACTCACAAAACACAATACCCAATTTATAAACGAAATCCTAACACCCGAAAACATTTTCAACATACTTTTTCAGTACACCACCAACAAAAAAACTAATCATTTTTCATGAAAATTGTCATAAAGTTTTCCGAAAAAATAAACACACTCTTCGTGTATGTCTTGTTGAGATTTGTATGTGAGTTGTATCAGAAAATTTTACATTGGAGAATTGATATTGTATAGAGTAATTAATACATTTTAATTATCACATAACTCATTAACTTTGATTTTTTAGTGATATTAGGTTGAACCGAATACATTGACAAGCTTAGATTTGGACCCTATTTTAACAATCTCCTTAGGTGAAAGTATTAGACTTCTATTGCACACTCCTAACATGTCTTAATTTACCAATGCGTGCAAAATAGAAGTCCCATTAAAATAGGCATGCATGTGTTAACTAATCTTCAGTGCTTGGGGTAAATTTAAGTAAACTAGTCCCCTTCAAAGATCACATCAACACTTTCAGTTACTAAGATCTATCTTGTTATTTTATTTTTATTTTATTTCCCTCCTCGCTACTTCTTCCCCATGATGGCAAGCTCATCGATGCGCCGCTAGCCATCGGCCCATCGCAACCGCCACTACCATTACTGCTCCACCTTCATTCTCTCTCTCCCTCTCTCTCCCTTCCTCCCTCCGACAAGGTGGCCGAGGTTGTATTCACGGTAGGTAATGGTGATGGAACCACCATAGAGGGGTGCTAGGCCGAGAGGGTTAGATAGAGTATAGAGAATGGAAAATGACACAAATATGATCATTGAATTTTGGCTCAATGTTTAAGGTCATCCTTATACTTTTAATTAGTTTAATGTAATTTGCGAAATATTTTTCAAAATATTCAATGTAGTTGTTTTGTTTGCTTGAATGACAAATTAACTATTATTTGATGACGTGGATGATTTTATATGTTGCATTAGTTTTTAAAAAAATGATGAGTCAATATGTCTATCTTTTTACCCATCCACTTTAGAAAAGAGAAAAAGGGTGTTAACATGTCTATCATTTTATGATGATGATAATTATTATATCCTCATTTTGAGATTTATATATTTTGCTCGAATAATTTACAAGTAACTTTTCATTATTGTCCACCATCCAAACTTAATGGATTGGAAGTCATGTCAGTAAAATCCATTAACTTAAATTAGTGGAAATTAAATTAAGCATTTATCAATAGTTCAGGGATTTTATTAGATGAATTAAAAATCCAAGGACGACATTGCGCATTGGATAAAGGTCTAAGGGCCATTTGGGTCATTGCCCCAAGAGAGAATTTGAGGGTAGGACTTGATTGGTGCCTTTCTTCGCAAATATGAAGGTATTTTGTTAATATTAGGACATTTCAAAAGATGTAGCCTAGTTTGAGCCTCCAATTTGATTGTTTATATGTTGACCTGAGGAGGTAAATTTGAATTTCCCCCGCCAGATCTAAAGCACTGCAATTCATATTTCTCTTACAATGGCTATGCATGGGCTACCAGAAGCTTCTATCTTACCATTATTCCTTAAGAACTTCCAATCCAAGCATAGGAAAAAAAATTAATGGGGATTGTCCATAGTACAACAATGAAAACGGTGCAATTGACATTTAGTTTTTTTCTTGTTTCACAACATTTTGTTGCATTTATATGCAACAATGTCATGCAAAAAAATTTGCACGGTGTAATATTGTACCATACAAAATCCCAAATCCCAAATTGAAGTTCGATTTTTAAAAAAATGCCAAATTGAACAATGCGGACTTCTTTCAAACTTCAAAAGCAAAGACCAAACTGTCAATTTTTCTTACCACTTTCACACCACTAACAAATACTTTGTCATTACCTTTTAACATGTAGGGGATATAGATAGGTGTAACGTCTTTCCTTGAAAAGAGAACAAAAGTGGGGCACCATGAAAAATTCCTCATCACTATCATGATCATCCAGACCATCAAAGGCTAAGCCCCATGCAGTACAGATTGCTCATAGATGCATCAATTCCACTAAGAACCAAAGTCTAACCCTAGAATCCAAGGTCCTTCACAGATCATTGCCCCCCATCATCCCCAACATCACTTCTCTCTAATTCATATCTCAGAAGCATAAAATCATGAAAGCTTGTTCCTTTCTGCCCCACAGCTCTTCCTTCGTAAACGAAAAAGCAAAAAGGAAAGAAAAAATCCATCATGTGTGGTTCCTCTCTTTCCAAAAATTTCCAAGGGTGGCCTACTTATACAGATGTAGGAGGATTTTGGGCCGGAAATAGAATACTCGAAACGTGAAGTTTCTCTATACCGTCGTGAATTACATAAAAATACAAGTGAAAAATAAGCGAGTCACCCACTATTGACGTGACGATGTAATATGAGATAAATTAGTTATATGATGTGATGGACCGATATAAATGACCGCTTATAGATATGTCTGTAAGTGCATATTATTAGGTGACTGACTTGACCCATTAACAAATCAAAGTCAATTATTACTCATCATACACTTCATTTTGAACAGTGAAGAACTAACAATTCTTAAAGGCCACCTTACTCCCACCTCTCAATCATTCCCAATCGCATCACTGATCTATTTCACTCCACACATCCTCACAAATTCTCACTTTTCTACTTCCTATGATCTCCATTCTCCCCACAGTGCCCTTCTCATCATAAGTACCTCCCACGCCTTAGAAACTCACCAGCCTCTGGAAAAAAGGGAACAGAGGAAAACGAGAGAGAGAGAGAGAGGAATATCAGAGTCCTGGCAATAGCCATGTCCATCACTCCATATCCAGATGCCGACAGAACGATCAGCCGGAAGTCGCTCCACCGGAGGAATGACTCCGGAGAGCTCGACGTGTTTGAGGCTGCGCGGTACTTCTCCGGCTACAATGACGTCGTTTCTGGCTTCGACGCTACGACCTCAGTGCAGAAGGTGGCAATGGCTAGAGATCAAGAAAGGCAAGCCAATTCTAGAGGAGGAAGAATGAGCTTAGACGTGCCGATGAAACATCACCACCACCATCATCAACATCACCAAGTTGTCGCTCATCAACACTTTCATCTCATCCCCAGCGAGAACAAGCAAACGAAAGAGAAGAGCAAGATCACCAAACCACGGCAACCGAGCTCGCCTGGGGGACGGCTCGCAAGCTTCTTGAACTCCCTCTTCAGCCAGTCCTCTTTGAAGAAGAAGAAATCATCATCGAAGACTTCCTCGACGCAGTCGATGAAGGATGAGGACGAGAGCCCAGGGTGGAGGAGGCGAAGGCGGAGCAGCATCAGCCATTTCAGGAGCTCGAGCGCCGTGGCAGATTCGAAGTCGGTGTATTCCACTTTGAGCTCTGGGTCCAAAACTCCTCCAGCACACATACTAAACACTCCCACCAAGTCTTACAAGGAATTTAGAAGCTACTCTGATCACAAGCAAGTGGTGTTTTCAAAGAATAACCGCGACAGCGAGCACTTGAAAGCGCCGAACTTGGGAAACGACGCTGTCTCAGGAAACAAGAGAAGCAACGACCTGAGTTGGTTGGACGAGAAGTTCAAGCTGATAGAGCCGAGTTCAGAGAAGAAGAAGAAGAGTTTTGGCTATAATGGTTTTGAGAAACATGCATCAGAGAGCACAGAAGTTAAGAGATTCAATGATGAAGAAGAGGAAGATGGCGCAGAGAGCGACTCGAGCTCCGATCTGTTCGAGTTGCAGAATTACGACCTCGGCGGTTACTGCTCGAGCGGGTTGCCGGTATACGAGACCACTTGTATTGAGAGCATCAAGAGAGGATCAACCACAGCAACAACAGTTTCTGGAGCTGCATTTTGAGCTGTAATTAGTGCCTTTCAATTGCTGTTAATCAATCTCGATTTTTGATACTCTTTGTCAGTATCGTGTCCTAGATTTTTGGCTTTTGTTTTGTTTTGTTTTTCCTGCTGATGATCAGCATCTTTGGAATTCCTGTTTAGTTCCTTCTCTTTGATGTACAGATCAGAATCGTTTGTTTTGTTTTGCTTGTCTTTTTACCCAAATTCTTCTCTTGTTTTCATCTTGATCAGATACTTAAAGATCCCTTTGATGGCTGATTATTGAGAATAGGTTGAGCCCCACGAGAAAAATAATTAGATTAGACTTAATTTACTATATACATAATCAAAGTGACACGACATATTATAAATAGACATTTGAATAAACATGTCGCAATAAATACTTAATTAAAATCTACTGCATTTTCAATTGTCTCAATATATCTAACAATACAAAAAAAAAATACGAGCAATGTTTTTAACACTGGAGCCGCTTTATTGAAGATATGTGTTATGATTCGAGATCTGAAGCCAAGTTAGATTAATGAGTGAACTTTGATGACATTCGCAAATCACAAACCCATGTGGAAAAGGGCTCATCTTTTTGACTTTGTAGGCACACCAGTTGGTAATTCTTTAATAGTTCTTTTATCTCTCGAGTGCATGTGTGCGATGGACAAGGGCCATCAACTCGTTTGCCTCGTTCTCGTGAAGAAGAATGATGGTCCCTGCGTGGATAGTCATATTATTTTTGGAATCGACAATTCTTGGCATGTCTCACTGACCAAATGATTCGTCTCATGTCTCCTTGTTTAATAGGAAATTGAGGAAGCGAATAGGTAAGAGACATATTGAGCCGAGCCGATTCGATTCGATTTACAACTCAAATATGACTCAACAATAGTGTGCTAGTGAAGTTTACCATTCCATCATTTTCAATTATGGCTTGCGTATATGCACGCGCTGTGTGCATGCCAAAAGCAATTTGATTGGATGGTGTTATATTGAGAAGATGATGAAAGTTAACAATAAAAATAAAAAAACTATTACAATGCGTTTGAAATTCTAGCTAAACAAGATTCAAGGGTCGACTCCAATTGATGGTGTGGCGTTATATTATTCGGGTCCATAGCAGGGAAATTCAAGTTGCAACAATTGACATAACTAGAGTTAATAAAAGAAAAAAGATTTGAATAAAATTTACTAGCAAACCATGTTCCATTAGTCCACTGATAATAATACAAAATGTATACTCTTAAGAAAATTATTTTTTTAAAAAGTTATAAACATATTATACTTGCTCCAATTCAATAGTAAACTTCTCATTTTGGCCAATTTAGTCCTAAATTTTTTGATAATTTGTTAATTTAGTTCTAAACATTTTGATTGTGTCAATTTAATAATAAATCTTTTGATAATTGGCCAATTAAATCCTAAACCTCTTTTGCGATTCGTCAATTTAGTTTTTTTAGCATATTTTAGCAATAAATCGCTAACATAGCTATCTAGTCGACGTCGATTACCTCACATAACGTGGCCAACACTGACATGATCACTTTTAAAAAAAATTTAGATATTCTGAATTCTATATATATATTTAACCCTAGGCCAGCAAGGGTGGTGGCTTTACTAGCCATAAGTGAGGGTCACCAAGAGCTGCAACTCTCACCTATTGGCTGGTGAGGGCGTTTGGGGCCTCGCCTAGGCTAGGCGAGGGTTGGCCAACAACCTCACCGGCCTAGGTTAAGAACATAAAAAGAAGAAAATAAAAATAAAAAGACTCTAGAAAATTTTTAAAATTTTAAAACATTTATCCAAGGTAACGCTAGTCATGCCGCGTAAAACGACTAGCACCAACTACATCAACAATCTCTATTAAAATTAATTGGAATGACTAAATTAGCATAATGGGAAAATTTATGATTGAATTGACAAATCGTTAAAAGGTTTATGTCTAATTTAGCCAAATTGAAAGATTTAAAAATGAATTGGTACAAAACAATAAGTTTAAGGCTTTTTTGGTAATTTCCCAAGACAAAAGTATAGTTAGATCTTAAGTGATAATTGTAATATGAATTAGTTATGCATGGTTTAAAAAATGACTTCTAAATAATAATTAAACTTCAAGTATTATTGTTGCTTTCTATGTATGTTAATTCACATTTTATCCTTGAAATGTAAATTGATCACTACTGAATCAATTAAGTTACTAAAGTTGAAAGTGAATAGAGTGGTTTCTCTCCTCTTAAGTAGGAACTGTTTTTATTAGGGTAGTGTAAGTATAGAGAATGATTAAGTTATAATTTAATTGCCAAAACTATAGTTGATGCTGATATATAGGATTTTTGACCGATAAAGAAATTAGTTGTGAAATGATGTATAACGATAATAAGGGGATTAGAAGTAGATTTTTATGATTAGAAATTTTAAAAATATAGTTACTTTTTTCACTTTAATTCATATCTATGCTGGTGAAATTTATTGAGACTATTACAGGATTATCAATTGTTGCTAATGTCAAAAGTGGAATGTAGAAGGGGTTTCTGTACTTAATGTAGGAACCCTTCTTCTTGCTACGGTAGAATACAAAGTTGAAGATTCCAAGGATACTAAGCACATTTAATACAACTGTGATTGAAATGTAACTGTGCTTTGAATCGTTAAAAGTTATATGTTTAATAATATATGATTTTTAAACTACAAAACCTCAAAATTGGATGAAAGCTTTTCCTAAAAGTGCAATAAGCTGTTATAACTTTTGAGATACTGCGAGCTTGTAGCTATTAAGATGTATGTCAAACACCTTCAAAAACCGCAGCACATTTTCACAATTTAAACTGTTGTGAAAAGTTATGCCAAACAGCTTGTCTTTGAAGTTTTTAGATCAAGTGATGTGTTTTGATGCTTTTTCACTATTAGATGTGGCCTATCCTGCCTTACACCATTTAACATACCAATTTTATAAACAATCTCATTTAAAGTAGCATAGCTCTATAGATTTATTACTCTCTTTGTAACCCCTGGAGTTGCCTTAATTAGTTAGCGCATTAAGAAATTTCTACTTTAAGAATTTAAGTTTATCTGTTCATAACCCAGTAACTACATACAAACTATTCTAAATTGAGCCGCTTGCATAAACCAAATGCATGGACTTAATCGGTTCATGATGTAAATGATTCCATGAGTTTCTACATTTGTCGAGGTAGTCAGACCACAGCCTGCATAATTAGAGAAGAAAACATACTCTCTTTTTTATTTGCAGTTTTGCCTACAATTTCAATTCTAATATAATCCATCTAATTATGCAAAGGACCAAAGTCAAATTGTCAAGAAGTTGTCGCAATAATTCAAGTAGCTATGGTTCCCTAACTAAAAGCATCGATATCAATGGTGCAATTCCACGAAAACTTATTAATCATTATCTTGTACCTAAAAGGACACTGTTCGTAACCTTAAGATTCTTTACCAAAGTCCATTCACATAACATGGATGCACAGAACACGAGTGTATGCATAAATGTCAATCCATAAAATGTTTGTTTTGTGACCTGATTCTCTTCCTAGTTAGTAAGTTAAATCATTAAATTTTCTAGATCCGCCCTTCCAAAATAAAGGAAGGCTCTCTAAAATTCATACTCGTTTCTCCCCTTTTAATAAATTTTGCATTCCTCTTTCTTGGGCCAATTTGAGCTGGCATGGACAATGTAAGGTTGAAACCCTTACCAAAAGCAAGAGGAGCTCTGGTGGCCCATCGAGAGCTCTTATAAGTTCCCTAGGAATTGCATACTTGCATTTTCGGACTCTAGATCTTACCAACCATCTTCACTTTCAAGAAGATTCTGAATGATTGTGACCAGCGTTCTTGTGCATTGTGCATTGTTGAAGTGGAATGATGACTCGGTATAGCAGGAGATCGCCTCCAGGGACATTGGGTTGGCCACGCTTTGGTGAGAGCATATAGCTTTTTCTCAAGCAAGGACCGAGCTTCATGAATAAGAAGCAAGCAAGGTAAGTTCATCACATCATTTCTTTTGATAAAAATCCGATGCGGTTGTCCTCATGATTGCTTTTTCTTGAAGTTTCAAATCTAATCATTTTCTGACCCCCAGAAAAAAAAAAAAATCTAATCATTTAATTTTTTTAGCATTTGACGACCCTCGAATAACCTCGTCGAATCTCTAATTAAAGTGTGCATCAGGATCCAAGATCATCACATGGCTATGTCCTTTGAGTGGTACATTGGCGAACTTCTTAAATGTATCGAGATTTGTCTTTTCTTTTCTTTTCTTTTTTTGTCGAAGAGAGGGGTCATTTTCAAAAGTAATGATTCTTGCTTGGTTTCGAGAGGTCCAGACTTCAAAGGATCTATATGGCAAATTTAGGATACGCTGAACTATCTAATGTCTTTTCTCTTTAAAAGCATTGGTGAAAAAATAATTTAATGCTTGTAAAATGATAAATCAAGCAATTGTTCTGTTGAGAGGAAATCTTTATTGAATTATAAACTATTGCAACTTCAATTGGGTGACACAATTCAATAATTAATTCATAAGCTAAGACAGAAATGATGATGATGATGATGTTGATAAATAATAATAATAATAATAATAATAATAATAATAATAATAATAATAATAATAATAATAATAATAATAATAATAATAATAATAATATACTCTCCTCTGTTAGATTTATTTGGGTTTATTGTACACACTAGTTCTTAGGCCTCGTCAGCTTAGATTTGGGCCCTTTAAAAAGTTAGTCCAACCTTTTTAAGGGAGTCGGTCAAGTTAGGCCCAATAAGTATTTCACTCCTCACATTCTCGCACTTGGTCTTGTTTTTTTCCCACTTATCGCCGATTCTAAATTCCGTTTTTTTTTTAAAAAAAAGAGACTTTTTTATGCTGGTGAATTTCGAAAAGAGACCGACCAAAATTTTTTTTCGAAAAGACTTGGTAAGGGGAAAAAATTGTTGGTTAAAAATGATTATCATTAATGTATTCGTAAATTACCAACATTACGTGAAATAAATTGCCAGCTATATTTGTTCGTTGGCAAATTACCAACTTTTTTTTATTAATTTAACAAATTATTGGTATTAACTTATCGACACATTGAATTTATCAACTCTTATTAATTTGAGTTGCTAACATTTTCTCCAATTAAGTTACCATCTCCTATGAGTTACTTGGCGATGTTCATTTGATTGTTTGGAAATTACCAACATTTCTACCATGTTACTAGCATTTTTGTACATACAGTGTTAAAATAGTTACAATGTGCATTTTTCATGCGAATAAAATTATTTATGTGAAAAGATCCACGTCATTGCCAATGTTTCATATATGATTCCCTCTTTTTCTTCAAAACCCTAACTTACACATGGCATGTCCTCCAAACACACTATACTGACTTGAGATCTTCTAGTAATTAAATACATATGGATGACCGACAATATGGATTTTCGAAAATTTATTGTGGAAAATAAGAGCTTCAATGTACGCAAAGTAAGTTTTATGCCCTTAGTTTTTCAGTTTGATGCATATCTATATCCAGTCTCGGAAAGGTTTTCCAAACATTCGATAACGTACATAGCTAAACATTGTTCTGGTATTCTTACAAGTTTCAATCGGTTACATTCATTGCAGATACTAAATTAACTGATAAAACATAAAGTTTCACATACGCATAGAAAAACACTTATACACCTTACATGGTCATCAAGCTCAATTAACATCACGACATTAGATAACTCTAAAATCGTTCGATCTAGTAGCTCGTTATTTAGCAAAATAAAAGGGGCACAGAAGGAGAAAGGAAAGTAGAACGGCTCCGCTTTGGTTGATACACAGCATCAGCGTACCGGAACATCCGATGGGCCATCGTGCTCTCCGAATATCCTCTGCCATGCCGTTTGTGACTGCAATTCTCTTCATTCCTGTAACCGAGAGAATGACTTATTATCGCTAACCAACTAATAAAACTCGATATCCATGTAGAGAAGCTTATTGATGTTCACATCATGTTTTCCTCTTTTTATCTAGTTTCTATGATTTTGATCGCTTCTCCTGACTAATCTGGATCATTCCAGTCATTGGAGATTATGTTTATCCAAGCACCAGAATTTCATTGCATGCATAGAGATTCAATCACCGCAGTTGATTTATTCTGCAGTATGTCGTGCAATCACTAGTATTGTGGAATAGCTTTGTTACTCTGAAGTTAAATATATAAGTCTTAAGTCCTGAATGATTATTTAGCATGTCATAAGCGTTAATTTAGGTATCAGTCTCTCCATAAACTGCAGCCTAAAAACCTTATGTAAGACCACTTTACATTTCTTCTTTGGTAATTAAGACCACTTCGGTGAAGAACTGATTCCCACATTTTCCTCAGCTTATAGCCACTTGAATTATTAACGACCTTGATATCTATTAGGCGCCATCATCGAGCAAATAAAATTCTAATGTTTTCTTTTAATATACAGTTCCATTTAACTGGACCAAGCAGAAATAGGAAAAGACGATAGCTTACGTGGTTACTGCTACCAGAAGCAGATCCCGAAGGCGAATGTGGAATGTACCTCGCCCACTATGTAGAACAAAACGGCAGATCAAAGATAGGAAATCTCATGGTAATAAAATAGTTTTTCCTTGAAAGGAATGAATCTTGCTACAAGTTAGGGCTAGGAAACGTGCAGATGTGTCTTGAAAAGGTGCTTACGTTTTTTGCAGCTGCACTGAATGCTTCTCTGTGTGGTATCTCAGGATTCGCCGCTTTGATGCGCTGTATCTCCTCTCTATTGTTCATATATTTTACATGCAGGTATATATTGGTAAGTTATTTGCTAATTTTCTTTGCTTTCTATATGTCTATGAGCAAAAGAGAAAATGAAAGAGAGGGAAAACGTATCTATGCTTACTTCATGAACCGGTTATAAGCAGATGGAAGCCTGTGCTTCTTCTCAGGAGCTGAAAAAAGGTTAACGATCCAAACGGGACTCACTGGGGGAAAAAATAAAATGAAAGAAAGAAATGAAGTTGAATGATGAGAATATCGGTCAATCTCACGTTTAACGACAAAGGGGGCGGCTTTGGGTGATAATGGCTGATCGCCCGAAGTTGAGGATGAGGAGGATGATGACTGGCCTTTCCTAAAATCACTGGAGAATCCCTGCTTCCCCCAACAATACAAACACTTATGCCGGTATAACTTAATATAAAAGCCTCGAATAAGTTTTAGAATGATTAGTACAAAACTCGACATGGCAAAAGATCAATTTTAGTATTCGATGCCAGAAAGAGCAACATATATGCAGTATTGATGCATCATCCATGGAATTAGACTTACTATACTAAATTAAAAACGAGCATTCATGAAAATATAATTGGGACTGCTTATGGAAGGAATTCTTGTTTGCCGGGGAGATGCTTAGAAAGAAGTGGATAGAGAGTGGAAGAAAGGGACCTGAAGGCTCAAGGGATGATCAAGACACTGGCCTTGAAGGGGAGGCCTGGTGCTGAGGAAGGAGAGATTACTGCAATGCCCACATTTCACCGTCACTGTGTCCAACATCCTCTTGCATGGAATCCCCACCTTCAAGATTGATGAAGAAGAGGAAGAAGAAGAATAAACCCTTCCGTTATGCAAGACAAAATGCTCTCTAGACATGATTTCATTTACTCATCTTGTGGACTTTATAGCTTGATCCCCCAAAAATAAACTAAAAAGGATAGGACAACCACATTCGTTCTTGGTGTAGAGAGGAAGCACAAAGCTCGTTTCTCTCTATTCATAAAGTTATAAATTCATGAAGTTGGCTATGAGAGCTAGATTGAAAAGTGACTAATTTAGGTAAGACATACAGCCAGAACGGTGTTGCAGAAGTTGCACCGAACATAGCACAGATGCTCGGACGGCGGGAGTTCCATGCTCGCTTTGTCTTCCATATGATTCATGACTCCTCCAACCCAACGAGAGGAAAAGTTATATATCTATGGAGAGAGAGAGAGAGAGAGAGAGAGAGGGGGGGGGGGAAGGGAGAGAGAGCTAGGGTTTGAGGGGCTATTTGACGATATTAAAGAGGAGAGTGAGTGAGTGAAGCAGAAGGGGATGGGAGAAGCGTCAAAAGGAAAATCTAGGGTTTGTGAACACCAGGTCATAACGTTGTACCTGCACTGCGATTTGCAGATACGGAAGCTTGCACGGGGACTTGGTTTTTGGTCTTTTGCACTTATGACTCCCTCCTGCTCCTCTTGGGGTACTTCTTCTACTTTACTAAATTCTCAATCCTCCAAACTTAGCATCCATCGTTAGTCTCACGATGTTCTCCTGCCACACATGCACGCGCAGATGCACCATCGTAATAGCTCCGTGATATAATGTCAATGCAAACCTTACCCGCTGTTAATCTTTTTCTATTTTACTTGCAATTCTCGCTGGGATGGATTTCTCTGGGCAACAATTTGGGGACTAATAGTTAAATTAGCTTGAGTTCCATCCGATATCGACATGAAGTAGAATGAGAACTATTTGCTATTCCATTGTGAATAGACCTATGATGAGATTTTATGCATAACATGTGGATATCATTGTTCCCCTCTTAAGTAGGGTCCACATCGCATATGAGAGGATGAGAATATATATCGACCGTACCTTATTATGGCTTATGTATATTTATCAAGTGGTAGACTCGTGAGATGCACGGATTGGGGATTGTCATTTAATTCTTCTCTAAGTTTATATGTAATAATACAAAAATAAGAATGGAACATCAACTTATTTATCTTACTACTTCTCTTTTTAAATGGTAGGAGATAATAATTTTTCAACTGCATTTTTTAAAGTAATAAATATAACTTGCATATCATTCTTATTTGCCACTAATTATACTGTTTAATTTATTAAAAATGGAGATTCTTGAAGCCACTATGTATCAAAATAATATGCTTTTCTATTGTATACTTTCCATTACTGATACTTTAGTATCCAATATAATTACTCGTGTAGAGATAATATTGTGTTGGTATGGTAGTTCATGCAACCATTCTCTATCTCACGCATATAACTTCTATCTCATACACAAATGGTAGTGTAGGAGAGTATTCCATGGTCGATTTATCATTATCATAGAACATAGTCACACAAAGCAGAAACATATTGAACTATTTCCTATTTTGATTCACAACATTTTAAATTACTCTCTTTGGAGTGTTCACCAGACACGGACTTATTATAGGTTGATGGAGTGGGTCGATACATAGATATATCTCGCATGTTGTGAAGTCACTTTGCAAAATGACATGCAATACCTACGCTTATTAACATATATTTTCATGTCAAAGACCAAGTAGCGTAGGATGATGGTGGCTAGAGGATTAATCAAAAGGATGAGCAAATTCAATGATAGCCCGACTAGAATCCAGCCTAAATAAGATTACGATTCAATGGCTTTTCGACGCGAAGGAAAGATGTCATATGTATCAATGCTCTCAAACATGGATGTATCTACACTGATCTATCATCAGAGTATGCACACTCACGCACAAAAAAAATAGTTATGGTCAAAATGGACATAGAAAAGCATGTGTTTTGCAAGCCAAGTTGAATTACTTGAAAATGCTGCAGCGTGTAAAAGATCTAGATATATAAAGTTTTTATTTTTTTAATAAAGTTAAGGTAGCACAAAACCATGCATAAGAAGAAATCCTATATAATGATTGGTGACTGCCGAGAGGAAGAAGTAGAAGGCGATAGAAAATGCATGAAGTCAACCCTTGTCGATCACATCAATGAAACCCAGATAAAAATAGGTCACAATTTGCTTTGATAAGTAAAAGTCGCCGTGTATAGCAAAATGGAAAGAAAAAAGAAGGAAAAATCATTTTACATCAACCAAGGTTGCTACAAACTTCATAAATCTCCTTTCGTTAATTTTGGACAATCTAGATTAGTACCGTATTAACATAGACATTTTCAAGTTAGGCATGACGAGAGACCGAATCGGAGAAAACCATTTTGGCAAAGTATCTTGTCAATTGCCCCTATAGTGGCAAGAAAGATATTGACGAAAGCTCATGAATGGACATTGAAATTAGCAAGAGACGTCCACTTGGATGCTAAAATAAAGCAAAGACTAGTCACGAGTGGAAACGAGGGGAAAGAAATCAAGATCATCATCAAGAGTGTTAGAATATTTAAATAATAAACTACACATTCAACTCACAGCTTAAGTTTTTAAAACAATTAGCAATAATTTTACAAAATTTCACATGATATCAGAATTAAAGGTTTTAAATTCAAATCTTTCCAGACTCCATTTGCCTCCTCAATTACGCATTCTTTTAACTGCTTAAGTTTTTAAAACAATTACAATAGTCCTACAAAATCTTAAAAAGAGAATTCTTATTTGAAAAGAAAAATACGTATAATAACCTGTGGAGTAGAAAAATGCATGGATGAAGACAATGCTTGAGAGAGAGAGATTAGGGTTTTTTGTTTGATGTCTGATCCATTCCACTTTCGGGGGTGCAATATTAATGTGTAGGAAAATGACAGAGACAAGTGCTCAAATCACATGACAACTGTCGACCAATGGATTATTTAGGGACATGATGGGACGATTCCTGAATTGCCAAAACTGGAATGAAAGCCATTCCCACGCTTGATTTCTCCAGCTTTCTTTGTTGGTATAAATCGAATTTCCCAAGAACCCCACAAAATATATGCTGTACGTGCACTCTCTTTCAATTCAATTCGATCCGATCCTTTTCAACCCCCCTCCCCCCCGGGTCTCTCCCCCATAGAGACATTATATGTATATATATATTTGTTTGGATTGTTTTATTCGTTGCATGGACGTGGTTGGATTTGAAACCCTAGATAGTAGCATCAGGCCATTCTCTCTCTCTCTCTCTCTCTCTCTCTCTCTCTCTTTTCTCTCTCTGTCTGTGTGCTGTGGTCTCTGATCCTTTAACGGATTTGGACACAATCATTAGATCTGTTGTCACCCTACATGGGTACCTCTATTTGGAACTGTGATTTGACTCGTCTCTAGCTATGGCCTCTCTCTCTCTCTCTCTCTCTCTCTCTCTCAGAGCGAATTATATCTTACTTCCCATGCGACTCGAGGGGGTTGCTCCTTCCAGGAAATGAAACTTTGGTTTCCTTTTGCTGGTTTAACCCGGAAGAGCTTCTTTTTATACCCTTTCAGATTTTTAAAAATTCGGTTCCAATTTGTCAGTTATATAGTCTACAAAAGCATCTGACTCACTTGTCTTTTAAGAAGATACGTCATGATTTCAAGAGCCTAAATCAAATTATTATATACTTGCGTGAATTTTAATCCAAAATATGTTACAAAAAACAAACGTTGATTATTTTAGTAGTTTGCTTCCTCGTTATTAATCAAAGAATCAACGGAGAACTTCTTTTATCATCCCTCAAAAAGTAAGGTACAATGTTATTTGAGTGGGAAATTTTGATGTACCCAAACCAAACATTTTCTGCAAAAATATTCGGGGGGTTTCAGTGGACTTCATCAAAATAGAAAGAATTTGAAATAGCTTGTGATAAATTAACGACAATAAATTGAGAGCTTAAACATATTAACTTTCATTACTTAACCTCATTCAAAAACTGAACTTGTTTAGTTTAGAATTCTGAAGATTATCGCTTCATTTGAATTAATGAACTCATAAGCGGGGCTGAAACATTTCAGAAGTTTCTCTAACCACTCTTGAGGCAAAACATGAAGTAAAAGAATGAGAAAATACTAGCTCTTAATGAAGGCATCTTCCAAAGTCGGAGGCACTTGAGAAAATATATCATAAACAACGAGAAGAAGTAAAAAGGATGATACGAAAAAAAATTGAACAGAGAAGCACTTTCTTTTGCATGCTCTATGTTTTGATAACGAAAGAGTTGCATGGTAGTGCCCCTCCTCGTAGGGCATTGCCAAATGTGGCTTTAACAACTCTAGAGCTGGCTTCCTTACCTAAAAAAAACTCTAGAGCTGGCTTTGGTTCCATGGTATTGAGGCAAAAGTACTCTCTAGGCTACTCTCATGTGATCGATGTGATCCATCAAACGACCAGATTCTTTTTAAAGCTCAAACGAGTATCTACTTTTACATTGTCTTGAAATATTCAAGAACCACTAAATGCAAAATGAAAATTGATGAACATTCGAGGTGTGTTACATATTGTTCACAAGGATAATTTTTACCGGGAGAATTGCCAAAAAAGTCCTAAACCTATTGGGGTTGTGCCAATTCAATTCTAAACTTTTTTTTTGACCGATTCAGTCCTAAACCTTTTGTGATTGTGCCAATTGAGTCCATCCGGCCAAATTTGGCCGGCCGGAGCTGACGTGGACGCCGGCCGGCGCCGGTGACAATTTTTTAATAATTTTTATTATTTTTCGAATTTTTTTTTTTTTTTTCGAATTTTTATTGTTTTTTTAATTTTTCTGTTTTTTTCTCTCTTTTTTTCTCCCCTCCCCCCCCCCCACCACCGGCGCGGTGGCGAGCCGGCTCCGACGAGGCTGCCGGCCACCCACACGAGGGCCGCGAAGCCCTCGCCGCCGCCAACGAGGGTCGCGGCCCCGTCGGGCCGGCCACCCTCGCCGGCGGCCTCGCCCGGACCGGGCGAGGCACGGGGGCGCGGCGAGGCGGCCTCGCCATGGCCTGGCCGCGGGCGAAGCGGCCTCGCCGCGGCCGGCGAGGCCATGGCGACCTTCACCCGGCCCGCCCGCCATGGCCTCGGGCCGCCGCCGCGGCGCCGGCCGCCATGGCCGCCCGATCTCGAATGCAGGCGAAGCGCCTCGGCCTCGCCCTCGCCCGATCCGGGCGAGCCGGGGCCGCGACCCTCGCCGGCGGCCCCCGTGTTTGGGCGAGGTCGCCGGCGAGGGCTTCGCGCGGTGGCGGCGGCCTCGTCGGCGCCGGCCACCCACCGCCGCGGGGGGGGGAGCGGAGGGGGAGGGGAGGGGAGAAAAAAAGAAACAGAAACAGAAACAGAAAAATTAAAAAAACAATAAAAAATTCTGAAAATAATAAAAAAAATCAAAAAAATTATTAAAAAAATCAAAAAATAATAAAAAAATTATTAAAAAATTGTCGCCGGCGTCCACGTCGGCTCCGGCAGGCCAAATTTGGCCGGATGGACTCAATTGGCACAATCACAAAAGGTTTAGGACTGAATTGGCCAAAAAAAAGGTTTAGGGCGGGTTGCGCACAACCTCAATAGGTTTAGGACTTTTTTGGCAATTCTCCCAATTTTTACCCATCAGAGAGCACAGAATGTTAAACATGACTATTATTCTCGGTTCAATAGACCTTTCAATTAGTGTGCATTACACTATTTGGTAAAAATCATGAATGGATGTGAAATCAGCAATGAGCGAGACAAATGAGACTGTTTCATATGAAGATTTTCAGCGTGTGAAACCAACAAAGAAATAGTCGGCATGTTTAAAGGAATGGTTATAAAAGTAAACTACATCAAGTAACAGCTAGGAAAAGTAAATGTCGAAACTACTAGAAAATTACTTTAAGAAAAGGCTAGCTAAGTAAATTTTATGGGAAAAATGTTTATGTGATAATTCTTAATCTACTGTAAGATTGATAGCCTATTTTGAGCTTAAAAAATAAATAACAAATAATTAGGTTTTATTGTGGGGTCCACTTCTTCAAAAATTTATGATTCACAACATATTGTTATTTTTAAAGTGGCTAAAAAATTATTATGCTAGTAAAATGCATTTTACAGTAGCCACTTTGCTCATATTTAAAGTACGAAAAATGAAGGTTCGAGGTCTGAACCCACTTTAAAAGCAATGTGGGGCAAAGAAAAGTCAGGAAACATATCTTTCTAAAAAAGAGTACTGTGACTCTTATATATGTGGCTCAATGTCACTACAAGAATCGTCCCATCACGGTACACAACATATTCACTACATGAAACGATGAGATTATCGATCACATCACCTAACATAGATGATCTAATATGCAAACAATTGTAGGAGAAATTACTAAAAAAGTACGAGACATATCACACTTGTGCAAATTCAATTTTTAGACCTTTTAATTTAGCTAATTTAGTTCTAAATTTTTTAACAATTTTCAATTTAGTCTTATGCCTTTCAATTATATCAATTTATTTTTAAATATTTTGACGATTTGTCAATTTAGTCATTACCATCAATTTTGGCCAAAAATTACTGAATAGGCAATCTACCCAACGCTTATTTTCTTATGTGGCATGATTGATACTGATCTAGACACTTTTTTATAATTTTATAATTTTTGTAATTTTTATCCTCTTTTTTTTCCAACCTTGGGCCTAGGAGAACATTGTAGCTAGCGAGGGTGCACAACCCTTACCAACCAATGGGTAAGGGTTGCCGGCCCAAAGTTGGGGAAAAAAAAAGAAGAAGAAAAAAATAATAATAATAATAATAATAATAATAATAATAAGTTTTAAAAAATTAAAAATTTGCAAAAACGAGCCCTGTCAGCGATAGTCATGCCATATAGGAAGGCTAATATTGACTAGACCACTATGTTAGTGATTTTCGACAAAAAACAATCGGAATGACTGAATTGACAAATCATTAAAAGATTTAGAACTGAATTGACAAATAATCGAAAAGTGTATGTTTAAAAAGGTAGTTAATTAATGATGATATCCAGTGATAAAGTGAGAGCTTATGAAAGGATCATTTAAGGTGCGTTCAATAACATTTTTTTTTCTAGGGAACAATTTCTTTTCAAAAATAGTTCTTTTATATTTTTATTCCTTTGGAATAATTTCTGAGTAAAACAATGCATTTAACAAATACACAAATTTTCTATTCTCGGAATAAAAAAAGAATAGAAATGTATTTAGTATAATCCATAAATTTTCTATTCTCTTTTTCTTTCGGTGGAGGTGTTGATCGATGATCGGCGACCAATGGCAGTGGACAGCAACCACTGGTGGTGGGCAACGACCGAAGGCCGGTGATCGGTGGGCGGCGGCGGGCGGCGGTGGGCGACGAGGAGCAAAGGCGACCCAAGAAACATTTATTCTAGAAATTGTTCCCGGGAATAAGAAGCTATTTTTTCTACTTCTTGTTTACATTTAAAATCTATTTCTTGGAACAACTTTCTACTCCCGAGAATAAAAACACTAGCGAAATATATTTATGTTCTTTTTCTATTTCACGGAACAAAAAAACAGAAAAATTGGCAAGTTGCCAAACACACCCTTAGTTCCACATCTTTAGTCGTCTTCCTCATCACCCCATTACGATTGTAGCCAACCTTGAGGTATCCAAGATAACATGCTTGTAATCATCTAAAACTTCAGGATTTTCTGCTGACTAATTAGGACTTACAAAGGAAAGAGTAATGGGAACCAATTGGTCCTCGAATTCACACATACTGTCCAAGTAAATCTCATGGACTTGTAATCATTCCGGTCAATCGCTTCTTCGCAAAATGTTCTTCCTGGGATTATTTTTTATATTAGGTAGAAGAACTTTTAAGTAAACACCATGAACGCAGATGTGAGAAGATCTTCGTTTAGATAATTGATAGCCATCATCGACGTGGTCGACACCATCTCATATCCTGAATATGAGACGGTAGTTGTCTGAACGATTATCTCTTCGTCATTAAGATTGCAGCTCCCGGATTCATCATTCATGAGGTAATAAAGCATGTCATCTTGCTTAGCCGAAGAAGCCGTTCTTTCCTTCGTAACTAGTCGGAGCATATCGATGACTACTCGCCTTGCCTGTAAATTAAATCAACTTAGAATGATCGTTCACCATAACATTCAGAAAATTCATGACTCACATACAAATTTCGTCACAGTGCTTACCTTGGAATTTTGTGTCATACCATACGTGCATCGTGCGATAATATTGTGTGCCTGGTACATTGATTAGCGATGATACTGTTCCTCTTGCTAGCTTGTTAAATTCTCGCTCTAAAGCTTCAAATGTGGAATCCGATTCCAACTCCACAATTTGCTTGAAGGCAATGGAAAAAGCCATCTGTATGGAAATAATGGCCATCACAAAACATATACAAATCTCTCATGACATCTTCTACAAAACCGTCTTTTGTTGTCGCAAAACATTACGTTTTGGATGGTTCGCAATTGTTGTTAAATAAACGAATTACCAGATAACCTCCTTAGTTTTCCTTGACTATCAAGAGTCCTCCCTTCGCAGTGATCAGTGAAAAATCTCTTGTTCTCATCGATTTTGCGCAGCAGATCATTGTCCTTCATTGTCGCAGGCCCAACGAGAGCTAGAAATGCGACTCTCTCTCTCTTTTTCCTTTTTTTGCTAAAACAAATCTTCCATTGCATTAAAATAGTTCAAATATTATAAGAAGAAATTAGAGCTTACATTAAGATGATAAATAAAAGAAGATTCCACTAACACTAAATTTTTAACTCTAGAAGGGAGATCATTAAAAACGAAAGAAGATGCAGTTCATGACTAATGAAAAGCTCATTTTGCAAGCTCATGAGTAACTTCATTACTAGTTCTACTAGTCCACTTCAAACTCCATCCCGATTTGTTGCTAAGTAGTAAATAGGAGTCCGAAATAAAAATTAAAAAAAAAGATGAATACACCAAGGGCAAAAACCCTTTTGTTGAATAGCATCAATTAACACTTTACGGTCACTTTCAAACACTGCTTTGTGAATGTCAAGAGATTGAGAAGCTTGTGAGTGGCACCATCCACGGCAATGTTGGATCTCCCAAGTATTTCCAAATGGGATTGTGGGTAGCCATGAACTAGTCCTTCAGCTTCATGCAAGAGAATCTATCTGTTGAGCTTTGGGCCCACGGAAATCACTGTGGGAGAGCCTAAGACATGTGATATGAATACACTCCCGTACCTATTCAATCGAGCCAGAGAAGAAACTTCAAATTATTTTTGAAAGGAAAGAGAAAATACAACGAATGATCGATTTCTTTTGTCTTTTTTGGTGGAGCCATCATAGTATGACTACTTCCCTAGTGGAGAGAGTGTTGCAGTTAAAACTGTGATATACAATGAACAAAAGCAACAAAATGTTTTGAGACAGACTATTTATGAAGAGATTATCTAACGAAGAACATGTACCTTCAAGAATTCGGTAGTGAATTAAAGGTACAACATGCGTGGAATCCCTTTTAGACTTGAGATTAAGCTCGGTAATAACGTGGTTATGTAAATTTTAAATTTTGTTTTATGTTTAGTACATCATTTTTCCAAATGCGACTCAAAATCAATATGATACTTTCATTACGGGGAGCGTTGTATCATACATTTCATCGGAAGAGACAATGGCGTGGACAACCACCCACCGCTTCTTTTTTTCCAACTCAGGAAGAGATTTTAGGATTTTCACATGGGGGAAACGTGGACGCATCTAGCTAATTCGTTGTGTTCATTAGCATGACATCGTTTTGAGAAGAGAACATAAGACAAAAACGTAAACATTAGGCCATATCAGCAAATTCCATTCATAGACTTTCATGTATTGATCCAGAATTTGAACTCTAAGGTACTTCATATCAGTCTCGGATCATCGACCCTTGGTTCCTAGCAGTCGGACCCAAGTCCGTGGGGCAGCCAAAGCCCGGTGGGCCTAGCCGGGTCCCCAGTGCTTGGACACGGGGACCCAGTTTCTGATCCTGGTGTCACATTTCATGGTTTTTTTTCCCATGAAACGGACAGATTGAAAAAAAGTTCAGCTTTTAGAATTTTGCAGTGGCGCTTTGCTATTAGTCCTTAAGCTGGAGATGTTTCTCTAGGTTGAACCCCAGATAACTCATCGTAGCATAAACTTTTCTAGCCAAAATTTGACGCTAATCATATTAAAGATGTACCTATGCACGTTCGTTTAATATGTTCAAGAATACTACAGAACCCGGGACGAATAAAACAACGCAGAGACTCCTACCTTGTGCTCTTCCTACTCATGAAGCTCGGTCCTTCTTTGAGGAAGTCTATGGTTTCGCCCAGAAGTGGCCAACCCAATGGTCCCTGAGGCAAGCCTTTTGTATTGTACCTCATCTCGTTCCACTTCAAGTTTCAACAGGGCCAGGCAAAGGAAGGGACTCACGATCAGCCCAAGGGGTGACCAAATCGATCTCCATCCGATGCTCCCGTCCTGATAGGTGTTGATTGTCTCAAATCTGCTTCAAAACCTAATAGGTTCGGAAATAACTCAGTAAGCAGTGTGTGTTGTGTTGGCCTATATGTGTTTGAAGTATATTTATGGGAAAAGACAATAGTTCTACGCTAGGAAATATTGTTAGAAATGTTATTATGCATATTACTTGATATTTCATCTTTTTCTAAGATAGCCAATTTTCTGATTACTTCCTTGCCTATGCAAATTGTTCATATATTAATACCCTTTTTTAATAAAGTATAATGTCAAGTCAATTAAGTAAAGATATAATAATTATTAATTTTCCCCCTCTCTGTTATATATATATCAAAATATTTAATTAATAAATCACAATTTCATCTAATAAACAGCTAAAACTTTTATAATAATGAGTAGTAATTCCACAAAATTTCACATTATGCAATGCCCAAGTGACTTTCAAAGAGCTTTGCTTGGCAACCAATGCATTAGAATTGTATTGTCATATCAAGTTTTCATTACCAAAGTTAAGTACGTGTTTAGCTCTTTATATATGGATCTTCTAGAAACTCAAGATGTTATCCTTAGATTTCATTATCCTTTGAGATTCCTTTAACTGGTTACCTAATTTATACCACAAAAGGTGAGTGTTTTAGGACATCATTAGTTGCCCTCTAAGTTTCACCACTCAAACCTTCCTTAAGAGATTGTCGAAGTTGGCAAAGGCAATTAGGAATTTGCATGGTATAAGATTTCGAATCATATCAAAGTAATTAGTTGATCCAAAAACACAAGATCACGGATTCGATTTCCCCCTTGGATTTGCAACTAGATGATGCCAAATTTACAATCATTGGCATCATCTAGTTATGACGCATAAAAAAATTAATTTTACAATATATGTTTACTTTTGTCACATTGAAATTGAACGGGCAACCATTTCTTCTAAAAGTTAAAATCTTTACGTTACACCACGCATTATTTTAAAAGTTTAACACCCTTCTATCATGTGAAAGCTGATTTGACAATGTAGGCCTTAAGTTTATCAACTCAAAGCATGTGAGTAAAATAATTGTCGTACATAAGGAAACGAGTTCAACATCGATTTTGCCAAAATTAATTCCTTTTCTGCTGCGAGCTGGGTGGATCGTTATCAGGCTTGCAGCCCAAAGTCAGGTTGGTAGAACTATAACCAAAGCTCAAGTTCAGGGCTCAAGCCCAGTGATCTATCCATTCTAGAAAAAGAACGAGGATGAAAACGAAGTGTCGGAGGAGTGGGTGAAAGTCGACACCCGAAGAGTCTGCGCCTCCCGAGAGGTTTCCTGTCGCCGCCGTCTTCTGGTTGACCGGGCACCGGAGGAGCCGTCGTCGCCGGTGGCCAAATGCCGACCATCACGAAGATGTTCTCGATGCAGGAAGCGTCGCAGCACAGCTCCAGAGAAGACTGCTGGATTGTTATCGACGGCAAGGTCGCCTCTTTCTCCGTCCTCTTTCGTCTTCCGTGGTTTTGGGCTGTGACCCAGATTTTGTTTCGCCGCCTTCGTGTCTGGTCGGCGTGATTCCGTCTTGCTACTTGTGTTTGCAATCCCCTGTTGTAGACTTAGGCTTCGGTGCTCATGTCTGATTAGTTGGCGATGTCGATGTCCTGTCCCGTATGTTCTGTGATTGGAAGTTTTTATGCCTCAACGCCCTTTTGGTCGCTGATGCATTTCTGCTAAGTTCAGTAGCCTGAAGCGATCCAATTTCGTTATAGTGGCTATGAACTGATCAAATGTGAAGCCCTTCTCGATAAATACTTGAAAGAACCAATATAAGAAATTCATGCTATCAGAAAATGAGCCAAAAGAAGTACCTTTGTCCCTTCTATCAAAAATGAAAATCATTCGGGAAAAAAAAATGTTTAGCTACCCGCAGTTATAGTCAAGGAAAAATGAAGAGGGGTTTATGAAGACTATTATGAACCCTATATGGTAGCATTTTTTTTCATGGATTTATGCAATCCTCAGTTTAGAAGTTCCGGTCATCTCACATAAATGATGTTGCTCACGCGGGCTTGTGACTTTGGCTGCAATCTGCGGTCATCTTGGCTGCAATTTGCGGTCATCAAGTTTATTGAGTTTTGCCATCTTTTGTAGGTTCGCTAAGAATCAATTTACTCTGTTGCTGGAGGTGTCGAGTTTGGTTAGAACACATGTACGTAGTGTTCATGATTTTGTCTTCAAGATGCTGCTCGTTATGTCCTAAGATCGAGTTGAAGTTAGCTATAGGGGTTTTATTCTTGACAAATGACAGACACAAATACCTGCTGTAGAGTGATGGTATGCCAAATGCATGGAACCCCCTTCCACCTTTTGGCTTCTTTAGTTGGAGTTGCATCTTAGGTTTTTTTTCTTTGTAGCAGTTTAAAAGGAAAAAATATAAAACAAGGTGTCGTCTTCTCTCAGGCTTAAAAATTCTTCTAGTCGTTCACAGCAATGGCAAAGCTAGTTGCTTGGCATTGGCTTGCGTGATGTGAAGTAAAAGGCAACCTTCTTCTGCAATGCTATGGATCACTTTCAATGAGTTAGTAATGAAAATGCTACTCTCAGGTTGATTTTGGAGAGAAATCTCAGGGGATCAGGAAGTTTTAGCTACACCCTTCCTAATATCTTTTATTTTTCAGGACTTAGTTATGTACCATTTAACCAAAGACATGGTACATTCTCTGAGTTGGAGCCCAGCTTTGATGTTGGATTATGGTTTTTTTTTTTTTTTTTTTTTTTTTTTGGGATAAACTCATTACTTGCAATACAAAATTCTAGTGGTCTTTATACTGATGAATGCTATTGCTTATAAATTTGAGGTAAGGAAAGGAGTGTGTGTGTGAAGGAGAGAGGGTAGATGGTTGGTATCTGGATTGGGGAAGAGAGAGACCAATAGAAGTGGAGAAAGTGGATGAGGGAAACCACTTTTCTATAGCGATCACTTGTGTAGAATAAAATCCTCCGATTGCATTTTATTAGCACTAATCAAATTGTTTTTCTTTGAACAGAAGTATGTGGAATTCATGGGCTTAACAAAAAGTTGTAGTGAGTTTTTAATCGATATAAGTTTTATAAGTCCAGAACTCGACGACGGGGTCAGCGCTATTTCAGATGGAATTCTAATTTTCACAGTGTTTTCCTCTTGCCACTTTTGAAAGAACAGTCGTGCGAAATATTTGGAGAGAAAAATAGTACTGATTAACACAAGTACCAGAAAGAGTTAAGGAACATATAAGGGTAACTATGGCATGTGCATATCTATGCTCTAACTGATTGTGTTTCTTCTGCACAGGTCTATGATGTGTCATCATACTTGGACGATCATCCTGGTGGGGATGATGTTATCCTTGAGACGACTGGTAATTTCCTTCACCTTGTTTATAATACTTGCTGAAGTTTGATCGCATTGAGGACAATCCATTTTAGATAAATCTTTTGGCATTGGTTAGATCTATCATGTGACCATATCTTTCCTTTTTCCTTAATAAAGGAAAAGATGCTACCGATGGGTTTGAAGATGCTGGCCATAGTGAAGAAGCGAGGGAGCTGTTGCAGACCTTTTGCATCGGGGAGCTTGACCCATCTTCCGCAGCTGTCCCAGAACTCGAAATAGACTCCAAAGGAACAGACCATTCTCAGAAGCTCATGGCCCTGACAAAACAATATTGGGCTGTTCCTGTTGCTGTTGTTGGCATCTCAGTGATTGTTGGCTTCTTATATTTGCGTAAGAAGTGAAGAAGTCTCTGCGCTACCTCCCCTTTTAAATTGATTTTTTGAGTCATGTAACAATGATTCAGATAAACCGTTTATACTGTTGGATTCAGAGTTGGATAGAAGTCACCAAAATTGTTGAGGGAATTCTACCTGTTGCAGGTCATTAGATGTATTGTATTTTTGCTATTTCCGAATAGCATCATATAGTCTCAAACTCTCATGTGAATTTGAGAATTCAATTGGTGGGGTGGTATGTTGGGCTATTTAGTTAGGATAGCGTTTGAGCTTTCCAAGGACATGCTCAGGTACTCGTTTATTCCAGTAGAAGTGAGCCTAGCGCGATGCATTCTTACCGTTTATTGTGCAAGAGGTGCTAATCATTCTGCTGCTGGTTTCATCTTTTGTAATTTCGTAGACTTCCTTGCTGATCGATGAATTTGCTAAATAAGTTAGTTTTGGTTGATCAAATGATGAACCGTCGCGAGCCTATAATCAGGGTGAATGTAATGGAAGCTGCATGATCCATATGGGTTTTGTTTTCGATCTGGGGCACCGTCTTTTTGCGAAAATCTGAAGATTCATCCTGTTCCAAGAAGTGCATTCACAACCGTGCACATCCAGAATCATGCTCGCGCTCTCGATGCCTAGATATTGTTCTGTCAGTGAATCATAATGCTTTCAGGATCTGAACTGCCAACGAGGAGTCATTTTGATCCCAATCTTGGATAAATGTGAGTTCCCGTGTCCATGGACATCATCCTATCAGTCTGTAATCATCTGCAAATTGAACCACAAATCCAAATTGATGATGGGCAGGTGCTCCGTCCGCGACACAAAGCATCGGGCCGTCTGGTGTTGTCTAACTCCATCCGAATGCTGCAATCCGTTGCTTACGAGAAATGACAACGAATAGATCTTGAAAGGAGACGGAATGCTAGAATGTCGACGGACTTTTTGATTGCTGGGCACGTTGTTGCCTAATTTTTGCACGGAAGTAATTCTTTCCTGTTTGTTTTTTTTTTCTATCATATGCTTTGACCACACGTGCAACAAGTCCTCGCAAACGTTCTCTGTCGAACATGATAATTTACAAATTGCAGTGTGCCCTTGCTTTTCCAAGCCGGTATGTTCAACGGCTTTGATTTTAAGAGGTTGTTCGAGTGGTTTGTCATCCTCCATAATTTTTCCTGTGATTTGAGATCCGTTTGACACGAATAAGATTTATGAATTAAAAATCTCGCAAAATAATTATATAATTTAAATTTTCGCGTTTGTGAAAATATATTAAATTTTAAAATGGGAATGTCCTATACCCTTTGCATTGAAAATGGTGGCATTTCTCTTGTGCCTCTGCTTGCAAAATGTCCTGCCTCCGGCTCCGCCGCCCCACCGGTGGTGAAGATGAAAAGTCTTGGCCGCAAGTTGCTCTTTTCCTTTAGCCAAAACTTTAAAAGAAGAAGAAGAAGATAGAGATAGAGAGAGGATCGGTAGAATAATAACTTAAAAAGCAAATATTCCACTAGTGAAAAAAAAAATTAACGGTAATAATAGAACCACTCTCCTGCTGATAAACAGTAAAGGCCCTCGCTTCTTAAACCCGAGCAGGTGCTAGAAGATAAACCCCTCGACCAAGGTGTTTTTCGCTCTGCCTCCGTCTGCTCCGGATTCCGGGTCATAGACCAATTCGATGTCAAGGGTGGCATCTCTCTCCTTCACTCAAGTGTCTTCCTTGCCCAGGTTCGTTTGTCTCTCTGGCTCGTCTGATTTCTTCCTCTGCCCTTCAGTGGAAGGATATCCTTGTCTCTCTTCCTCTTCAATTTTATCTTCTTCTTTTTCGTGATTTGAAAACCTTTCGTGGGTACATTTGATTATTCGCGGTCGAGTTCTCATTTTGCTCGTACGCTTGTCCTTATTTTGTTTTGAAAAATTTGTGTGGATGGGTATTTGAGGTGAGACTAGTCAATCTTGTTGTTGAATTTTACAAG
This sequence comes from Corymbia calophylla, assembly GCA_014182845.1. NCBI lineage: Eukaryota > Viridiplantae > Streptophyta > Magnoliopsida > Myrtales > Myrtaceae > Corymbia > Corymbia calophylla. The sequence continues at coordinate 27,324,301 of CM024694.1, forward strand.
TGGGTTCTGCTTAGTTGGCTGTAATTCAGCAGGAAGAACACGTCTCGCTTGTGAAAAAAAACTGATCTTGGGTCACCAGCCAGCTTGATTGTTCATATTGAAAAATCTCTTCTTTTGAAATCTCACGGGAATGCGGATGCTGTTTCGTGTTCAATTCAGTGGTTGGATGTGTTTTGTGCGTTTGGTTCTGCAACTTTGTTTCCAATCTCCAGTGTTTCTTTGTTTTTCTTCCCTTCTCTTGCTTTGGGGGCGGGAATGCATTGTCGTGTAAAAACGAAGGCTTGAAACCATTAACATTTTTTTGAATTGATTATTGTGCGAGAGAAGAAAATGATGGTTAAAGTCTTTCAGCAGCCATAGGTGAAATGATCAATTTGATGTCATACTATAGGTGAGATGACCTAGCCCCATTTATTGCTTTCTTGCAAGAAAAGTCACCCCAATCTGAAATTTATTTGCTTTTGCCTTATTTGAAAGTTTATGTGAGGCTGGTTTGGATGACTCCACTAGTATAGTTATGAACTTGTCAGACATGAGTTTTATTTTCTGAGACATGAGTTTTATTTTCTGAGGCATGAACTCCGCAATTGCAGATGGCATCAGAATCGCCCTTTCTATCCAACCCAGATCTTGGTGCTCCGTCAAGATGTTAAATCACAAAATAAATGGGCTCTTGCGGCTGTGTCTAAAACAAAACTTGTGGAGCCTTCAGATCCAGAACAAATTGAAGATAAGGCTGTTACTAAAAGGAGGACATCAAAAATTTCTAAGCGAGCTGCTACTCGTACTAGAAAGAAAGCCATTGTAGATACTCCGGAGGAGTCCTCTGAATTGATTTCTAGTGACGAAGAAATGACCGTACCAGTAGCACTGGAAGATTCCAACAAGAAACAGCCAAGGACTCGTAAGAAAGGTAGTGTCTCAGAGTTTACTGCTGGTTTGGTGCTAGTCTTAAGCTGTGGTCATTTCTTATATCTAAAGCCAGGAGGCATGCATCTGATTTGAATAATTTTTGCAGCTGCATCTGCTCTTACAACAACAAAGGAAGAGAAAACCAAGAAGGTGAGGAGGCGGAGAAAGAGTACTCTGGAGGTTGTTGAGGACAAAACTAGCGAAACTGAATTGTCGGATAATGAGGACTCCACATTCTTTGCAAGTTCAGATCAAGAGAGTGATGAGGACCTAGATCTGGGAAAAGACGAGGGAGAGGATATTAGCTTTACGTACGGTTGGCCTCCTCTTGTTTGTTGCTTTGGAGCTGCGCAGCATGCTTTTGTACCATCAGGAAGGCCAGCAAACAGGCTTGTAGATTATGAAATTCATGAAAGGATGAAAGATGCTTTATGGGCACCCGAGAAATATGTAAGGGCTCCAGGGGGGTCAGCTGGAAGTGTGGCTATTGCCCTTGCTAACTTGGGAGGTAAGGTTGCTTTAATGGGTAAACTTGGGGATGATGACTATGGCCAGGCCATGCTATATTATTTGAACATGAACAACGTTCAAACCCGATGTCTTCGCATTGATAGCAAAAGGCAATCAGCTGTATCATTGATGAAGATTGGTAAAAGGGGCCGTTTGAGAATGACTTCTGCTCGACCTTGTGCAGAAGATTCTTTATCGAAGTCTGACATCAATGTTGATGTGCTGAAGGAGGTAATTTATCCTGCTGCTTTCTGAAAACCCTTGAGAATATTACACCTGAGGTCCAGAGTGACATTAATTACTAAGCCGAAAAGGGAAAATCTATTGTTTAACATCTCTACAAAATTTAAGGTTAAGCATGTATTTTTCTGCTGGTGGTGATGATGTTTAGGTGATTTGGTTCAATGGCTCGTGATCTCTGAAAATACACTAAATTCAGTGACCTTTCTAATAGTAATGAGCACTAACAAGAATGGACATCATGACTCCCTTATTTTAATTGCAAGACAGTCATGGTCAGTGTGGAGGCTACACATGCATAGGAGAAACCTGATGGACTTTACTCCACAATCCCTTTTTGTTATCGTCTGATGTCCCATCATACGATGGTTAATGTTTGGTGAAGGATCTACTTATTATAGATGCAGTCCTCCTATTTGAAGTGCATATTCTTTATTACTACTGAAGAACAGATCAGTGCTCGTGTTATTGTTTATTATATAGTTTGAATAATTGATTCTTCAATATGTTGTGTATCCCTGATGTCCTTTAACATATTATGCAGGCAAAAATGCTTTATATTAACACGCATTCCTTGCTGGAGCGTAACATGAGATCAACTGCATTGCAAGCCATCAAGATCTCAAAGATATTTGGAGGGCATATATTTTATGATGTAAACCTTCCTCTGCCTCTTTGGCATTCTGATGAGGAAACCAAAATGTTCATTCAGCAAGTTTGGGAGCTAGCAGATTTTATTGAGGTCACCAAGCAGGAACTTGAGTTTTTATGTGGGATCATGCCATCTGAGGAATTTGACACCAAAAATAACTCGAAATCTAAATTTATTCATTATGAACCAGACATTATTGCGCCTCTCTGGCACGAGAATCTTAAGGTCTTGTTTGTGACGAATGGAACTTCCAAGATTCACTACTACACAAAGGAACACAATGGTGCTGTCCATGGGATGGAGGATCCTCCTATCACCCCCTTCTCTCGTGATATGTCGGCATCTGGAGATGGCATTGTTGCGGGTATGAGTTTTTTTTTTTTGGTCAAAACAGGTATGAGTTGTTGAGATGCAATACTCATATCCATTATAATTGTGCCTGTCTGTTACACTGATAAATCTAAAGTTCCACTTGCTCTTTTTGAGTATGTAGTTTGTTTTTTTAATGGTCTTGCATAGGAATGTTTCTTCAGGACACGTCATGATTGAAATTAGTGTTGCTTCAGGATACCCCAAAGAAAATGTCGGTACTGTATTTAATTCTCATGTACTGCTGGCACATTATTCTAGGGCTGATCCCTCCAATGTCTCAAAATCATGTTTCTTTTGCTTCTTCAATGCTCTTTCAAATCTCTGATTAAAGTGGAGACTAGAAAGATTAAGTAAATACTGCAGATGATATGCAGTTCTTTTCATGTGTCCCATAGTGGGGCCAAATAGCTAATCAGACCTTGTGGCCACAATTTGTGTTATATTTTTTTTTCAGTTTATCACAACCACAGTACACCCATACTTTTTAAGATAGTTCATTACTCCGTATGTATGATTTGATCAGTTTTTAGCTTCTTCCTTTTAATTTCACTATGCATTAATCTTAACTTGCTTGACATTCTGATTATGCATCACCAGTTGTCATTGTTCCTTATCATTGCTCAAGTTCTTAGGTCTCTCTCACTTACTTTGACCATTCCTCTGAACATCCTATATCTGAATTTGATGAGCAATTACTTGTTTGTTGAAGCCCCGAAGAGAGTGAGTTTACTGGATAAAAACAAGTTTGTTGCTTGAAAAGGCAATTCTTATCAGTTTACAATGGGATTGCTTCTTTTCTCCTGGATACTAATGCTGTAATTTGCTGCATCTTGCATTGGCAACATCATGGAAACTTACTTTTCTAACCAAGCTCTGCACTGTTGGCATGATAAAACGGCACTCTGCTTTACCAAGTTCTCTTTTGCCCATGTTTGAAGGTCTCATGAGGATGCTGACAGTTCAGCCTGATCTCCAAACAGACAGAGACTACTTAGAGCACTTGATCAAGTATGCCATTGACTGCGGAGTCATCGATCAATGGGCTGTCTCACGAACACGTGGCTTCCCTCCTAGAGAAGATGAGGAAGAAGAGGTGTCACCTGATATCAACGGCATAAGATCAATAACAGAGACTGAGTATCGGACGATGCAGCTTGCAAGCTGATCACAACATTTGCAATTATCGTTTTTGCCTTCAACTAGCCAGCATTTTCTTCACTGTAAAGTCACAATTTTATTATTTTTTCTTGCTCCTTCACAAATTTTCTCCATTTGCTTCTTGCGTTCTTCAAATTCAGAGTCCCAAGTGTAGGCACATTGTAAAACTTTCTTTCCCATTTTTGGGAACTTCTTGTAACTGGTATACTCGGTGAAAGCCCATTGAGAATTCAACCGGAAGCTTGATTATTGCACAACTTCACTGGTGTAAACAGGCATAGAAGAAACATATATCAAACTGTTTGTCGCCGTTGGAGCTTCGCAAGCATTTTTCTCATTGTCTAGATATCAAGAGAGCTAGTACAATAACGGCCTTTTATTGATCCTCCGACCTCATCAAAATCTTCTTATAAAAGGGATTAACAATAGTTCTCCACCATCCGACAAAAGAGGACGACATTCAAAAATGGAGAACTAAACCAGATCTAGAGTTCGAATGTTTCTTTCACTTTCTAAATGTGAAAAGGGCGGGAGCATAAACAAAATCCACAGGTGTTCCATCCCTCCACTGCACACAAAACATAAAAAACATCAAGACTTGTAAAGTTGATCGCCATCGAGCTTTGATGCAGCCCCCTTGTCCAAAAACCACATCAACTTCCCCGTCGTCGGCTGAACCATTCTAGCGGGCAATTTCGAGCAGTCAGGTTCCATGTCGTCAATTGCCAAGTGCACGGCCTCTGACTTGGCTTCACCAGCCACAACCACAGCCACGTTGGAAGCGGAGTTGATGACTGGTAATGTAAACGTGATCCTCTCCGGTGGAGGCTTGGGGGAATCGGTTATGAAGGTCACCCACTCGCTTTTCTCGTTCAGCACTGCATGGTTAGGGAATAGTGAGGCAACATGTCCATCAGGACCCATCCCGAGGAGGATGAGGTCAAACTTGGGACAGTCGCTAACCTCAGAAACACTGACCATGCGAGCTTTCACTAGCTGCCTGATCACAAACTCGTACTCGCTTGCAGCCTCCTCTGCAGAGACTGCATCATTGATGGAGTGCACATGACTCGGGATAATGGGAACCTGCCAAAGTAAAAATAAGATGAAATCAGGAAAGCAATGTATGATCCTTTGATGAATGAGTTTAACTAGCACAAGGAGACTTGCTGTTTGAACTACATGTTCATCTGGTGCTTATCAGTCCTACCTAACCATGCCGTAAGGATCAATGTCAAAACTATCAAGATTCTCCATTTATATGCAAAAAAGCTCAACATGAACAGAAAAAATAAAGTAATGCCCTGTGATTTTCAGGCTATTAGAAGCTCACAGAAAATAATTCCAATTAATGATTTGATTGCCACTTTTCCATAAGATGGTAACTTGGAAAAAAATTATTATACTACTAAATCGTTGCAACACAGGCAGCTAGCTAATATAGAAGGTTTTAGTAGCATCAAAAGACAGCCAAGTTATTGCACCATGTCACAAGATTAGGCGAATTTTAGCATGCAGGATGGAACAATGTTTCAAGCAAGATAGAGGAGCACTGAGGCAAGCTAAAATATAATGACTTTAACAAAGCCATCTTTTAGTTAAATTTCTGTTTTAGGTGCACATTATATCAGTTCAACTCAGAAAAGCGGAACCGTCAACAAGCACCGAAATTTTAAGGCTAATGACGCACTATACAAAAGTTGATGCAGATTACATGACAGCTATAAAACTTCTCCCTCAAAAGTCAACTTTTTTGCAACCAAATATATGTTTTGCATCCGTTAGGTCATATTGAAGACTGGAAGAAGAAAGATTAAAAACTGCAGACAAGAATGGAAAACTTCCAGCTCAGTTAGCTAGTTATTGATGGAATTGAGCATACTGATAATCATCTCTATCAGATGTATGAATTTTGATGAGGACACTTAGTTTGCAACGTCCATAGTTCTCCCTATAACTTCCCTGCATGCGATATGCTACCAAAACCACACATTTAGAAGTAAACAAGATAATGAGGAGCTAAAGATGCCACACACTTGTAACGTCTTAAAAGTAGCACCAATGGGAACCGTTAAGAGTTAAATTTGCATATATCGGACAATGGCTCCATATCACAAGCTATAGATCAAAGTAGGTGGAAACAAGTTCTTTGTTGTCTTAGTTTAATAATTATCTGCTGACACAGGAAATACTTCCTTCAGAATGATTCAGAAGAAAATGTAAATTAGGTAGAGTGGAATGCACTGGAGACTTGCACATAGCCCTAAAACTCAACCGAGAACAGGGAGAAACAAAATATAGTCAGATATGAATGCCGGAAGATGTGCCATACATGCTAGGATCTTCGTGTCAGCCTATTAACTGAAACACAAGATAAACCAAAGGTTGAGGAACAATTCTTCCAATGAAATTGGTTAACGCACCAGGTAAAAGGCCCAGATTCAGAAGTTATACAAGAGAATTTTTTTTTTCCTGAAACACAAAAATGAAGAGATAATGGTTGATACATAAGCTCTATTTGATGGAACTTAGTCCGATCATATCAACAGTCTTCACTGCCCTGTTGTTGTCAATTTTGCGTCCATACAGCCACGACCAGCTTAATGAAGAAGTCTAACTGGTGAACAGATGACAATAAAGCATTCAAAAGAATACAAAACTGACCATGAACAGAGAATGTGCAGTAACCTTCCAGTTACATTAAGAGTCCCGAATATCATTGTGGAATCAGTCCAAATCATAAATGCAGATGTCATTGGGAGAAGCGATGCAAAATAGGAGGCTTGTCTGCATGCTAAGGAAAGAGGTGATTTCCCAGGCGGGGAAGGGCTTCAGAATGTGTAGCAGTTAATTCCCAAAAGAAGACTAAACCGACACATTCTCCATCACCGCCAAAACAAACACCGACAGAAAAGAACATATTTTAATGGACTAAACATTATTAGTCTAAAAGAGATGCATACCTTGGACAAGAGGCCATCCTTCGCTAACTTATAGTTGCTATCGGTGTGGTTCTTTGCTACCACACGCTCATCGGCCCAGAAAATATACCATTTTGCCCAATCCACTGTCCTATTGTAAGGCGCTTCACAGAGCTTCCTGCAATGAGGGAAAAAAAACAAAAAAAGAAAGTTAAATAGAGCCGAAACTGTCCATTTGACAAAGCAAGTAAAGGGAATGCAAGCATTAATACCCCATTAAGCCAATGAGAGAACCACCAGATAATGCAATGGAGAAAACACCCCGCTCTTTCACCGATGCCTCAGATAATTCAGCAATGTAGTCTGCCAAGTCGGTGCTCAGTTCATCTAAACTTTCATGGATCCTCAATTCTCCTCTATCTTTACGAACCACCCCAGAGAGCGCCATTCTATATGCAAGTTCAATTACGCAAAAACCAGTACTTAGATGATAAAGAAAGAAAAAATGCAAAATTCTAGAGGAGAACAATTAGAAAATCTCCACTATAAGCAACTCAAAACGGCAAATACCGACAGGTGGCACTGGCAAATAAGAAAAATTGAAAAAAACGGTATCAATTAGTCAGCCACATGTTTCATAGATCTTGAAACAGCCTGGAAATGAAAGACAGCACTGAGAAAAACCCAGGAACGTTTTCGCCTCACAGGCATAAATGTACAAAAGAGGGCAATATTTGGAGCATAGCTGCATTGTATGATTAATCAAGCACAATAAATGCCTGGATCCCAAAATAACAAGCATACTCATAATCCAAACAGCAATTCTGTGAAGACAAAAGTCCAAATTAAATCTGCCATAGAAGGATTTTCTATTTCTTTAACCAAATTCAAAGCAATTAGCCACCATGGAATTAAATAAAATACGAGAACAAGAAAACTGCTTTCGTGCACAAATTGGTAATGGGTACTTGTAAAGGGATCAAGAGCGAAGCCATCATTCCATACAATCACAAACAGGCTCTAGTTCTACTGCAGACACAAAATGTACCCAGCACCCTGATCACAGAAACTCAATCACAACCCTCCTTTAAACATTGGCAACAAAACGTCTTACACAACAAAAACGATCAAGAAGAATCACAGGCAATCTACCAATTTGCAGACAGACAAACAAAAAGTTATTTCATCCAGCACAAATTGGCAAAAAAAAAATTCTTTTTTTGTGAAGAATCTTTCAAGAGGCTTACAAAGGAGGGACATGAGGATGGCAGAGGGGGAGAAAAACATTGTCGCAGACTGATATCAACGAAAATTCATGTAATCACGCCTTTGATACGCTATATTCATATAAATTTCACAAGAAATTCGCAGGGAATTTTCACCTTCTGGGTGTCCCACGTGCAGCCACTGATCGTGACGAAACGCAGAACCAACTCTCTCTCCACAAAGTAAACTGAAGAAAGCTCGATGAAAGCAGATGGAGAGACGCCCACAGAGAGGACTTATATATAATGACCCTCACCCATTTTTCTTTTTTTGGGGCCAATGCACTATTCTTTTTCCCTTTTCTTTCGGGTATGCAGAAGAAGAAAAAAACTTCTGTGTCCTAAACCATTATCAATAACCTCTGGAATGACAGGGACCCACAAGCACTGGATACATACAATTTTCTTGTTTTTTCTATTAGAAGTATTTTGTTCAGATTGCCATATGTATATATATATAAAATACCCAAATCACCTGAATTTCTGATAATTCTTCCATTCTTCTGTTTTCCAATATTGTGAGATCAGCACAGCCCACCTGTCCATTCTCAGCTGCTGACAGATGTACCAATAGTAGCCTCTGTCTTGCAAGACAAAAACAGTATTTTTATTTATTTATTATTAGTACATTACTCTTGTATGGTAGTGGGGATCAATTGAAAATTCAGTTTTATTCCATTCTATAAGTTATCTGCGTCTGTCACATAACATCTTCCTCCACTTGCTATTCATCTCCATGGAAAATAAAGAAGAAAATATTCTCTCTCTCTCTCTCTCTCTCTCTCAAATTAAAAAAATTCTTATAGAACTTTTTTGGTTGTCTCCTCAAAACCAGCTAATATGCACTCTATCATATTATGCCTGTGTGTGGGAAGGGAGAGATGTGTCTTACACTTTACCCCACCTCATCTTGATCCCATAATTTCCCTCCACTTACACAACTTTTTTTCTTCAATAAATTATTGAAGAGTGATCTGGTTTATCGTCTGCTGACGTATGGCTTGCTTATAACCAAATGATTATTGCCCGCCATACGCAACAACAATCCAGACATCATGTTTAGTCTTAACTTAAAGCTCACAAATTTGATATGTGTCTCACAAATTTTTTATTTCCCTTTTTTTTTTAAACTTCAATGGTTAATTTCTATGTTTTCCCCTACTAGAAGTAAGGGTGATCAAATCCTGATCTGATCTAAGAGAACCAATTTTCAAAATTGAGAACCAAAAATTGGACCAACTGGTCTTAAGACTAGGAACTGGACCAGACCCCTAATTAGGTCCAATGGAATTATCACTTTTTTTCTCAGTACTTGATGCTTTTTTTTTTATTTAAAAAAAAGCATATGTAGTCAATCCGGTCAGATTCAATTCCCTTTTAAAACCGAGAACCAAACTGCTCAAACACTGGTTCCACTTTTAGGAATCGGGAACCGAACCAACATTCTAGAACTGGACCCAATTGGCCGATTCGATCCTATCCAAATGATTCTTGATTCGGGCGATTCATTTTGCACACCATTAACTAAAAGGGTGTGACATATAGCTTTCAGTATAGTATCTTATTGTATTTTTTTCTTCTTTTTTTTGTCCAAAACCTTGTATTTTCCAATTGATGATTAATAAAACTAGAAATTTCTTTTTATTTTGTTCTTTGCTTCGAAAACGTATATTTCGTCTCAATTAATACCATAAGAATTCAATGTTTGCTTATTTCTATTGTTTCACAATACATACAACCGTAAAAAAGTTAAGGTGATATGGAAATCGTATATGATGCGAAAGTTTCGCAAGTTTATATGTATTTGTGAGTCCCTTCTCTTGCGCTTCCTATGTAATGCTTCAATAATTAAGAGATCTCTTTCGCAAGGGAAATGTTAGGGACAATAGAGTTGCGCCTCCTATGCATTTCCAACTTTATTTCCTACTTTCCATTGTTGAAAAGGGGTTATGCCATTTTAGTCTGTTTAGGCTTAGCTATTGATTGCTCATGTAATCTCAACTTTATGTCACCTCCATAAGTGTTTTTTGAGTTGAAGAGCTCAGCATCAATCATTTTCTTTCAGTTTCCCTAACCTCCCCACCATGGAGTGAAATGATGAGCATATCGAAAAGGAAGTTTGGAATCTCTACTAAGGATCATGAAGTCAATAGCTATCAGATTATTTAGTTTTGATATTCCTTACATTTAGCCATGAATTAAATCGAAACGATTCATAAAAATAACGTGAAGTCCTATGATATTTAGGATTGCTTAATAACTTTTGTAGAAAGAAAATTTGAAAATTTAAGCTCCAATGATGACAAATCAATATTGCAACCCATTTTTCAGAATCTTCTTCTCCTTTTTTGATAGTAAAAAGATGGGGCAGCCGATGAGTTTCACCCTTTGGTCAGTTATTATAAAGGCCTTACATATACGACAGAATGTTCAGCTTGATCTATAATTATTCAGTCCTTTTGTCAGTACACGAATCTCTCACTGTAATCCGATTAGCATGCCAGAAATCAGAAAGTTCACCTAAGATGGTAAGAACCCGAAACATAAGCCAACCAGCAACGTTTGCTCACAATAAAGCTAGGACATGTGGCTTTACGAAAGACAGTGTGACATCTTTAGCACTAGTTTATCATGTTTTGGAGTCAAATTCTATCAAAGCCTGGCATTTTATTTTTAGAATGGGATAATTGGTTGTCCCTTTTTGGTCGAAACTGCCCCATGCACTCTCTCATTTCCAACTTCGACAAAGAGTACAAAGCACAGAGTCCTCATCATGGTCTCAAATCCCACTTCCATGTCTCTATTTCAACTTAGTTTCTGTGGGCAACTTTGTGCATCTCTCTCTAGTTTGGCAAAAAAAATTTTAGCATGAATAAGAGAATATCCCCCCATGCTTTCTTAAGCAAAAAGAAATGAAGCTATATAAGCATTAAGAGGATAAAAGAAGTTTTTGATCCCAAAAAACAAAAACTGAGCCTGGTGCTTGCTTACTCATTCATAAGTTTCCTCTTTTGTGGCTTTTCAATTTTGCTCCTCCACTTTTCTGTAGATTTTGCTATTTTGAGCTTTCTACTAACAATTCCTCGTTAGTTGATGATTGATGAAATAGGATTTTGAAGCATCTTCCATTCTCAGTTTAGATTTTTTCCACACCATATTTTGATCTACCTCTTCTTCGATTCAGAATTCCTGGCAAAACCCTCGACTCCTCGAATACATGGGATCTCAATATAATGAACAGTAACATTTCAGTTTATTCATTTACTAAATGACTTGACAAGAATGGTAATAAATCAACTATCAAGTCCACAGGAATCTTACTTATTTAAACATCCGGTCTAATCTCATGTTTGATATCTGCTTGAGAAACGATTGTAGGGTCTTATAACTTCATGATATCGAGCAACTAAAGGGAAAAAACATTTTCAATCCTCATAATAATTGTTGTGTCGTGTCACATATTCTATGCCTCACAACTGCCTTGAGCTGAGAGAAAGCAAACATCTCAACATCTCAAAGGGTCATGGCGATTGCAAAAAGCAGTTTCCTCTTTTCTAATCGTGGGAAAGCTACAAAACAGCTTTCGGAGATGACAACAACGTTAATGAATTATAATCAACGCGAAGGAACGACTTTAGGTCATTCGAAATGATTAATTGTCGATCCACAGTTGCTTAATAGAAGTCATTATGAAAGGATTAGCGTGTGGGGATCTAACTTCAAAAGCAAAAATCATGCTCCTTCAGTTAAATTATGGGGTCATCTTTTGGAAAAGCACATGGGTATCTTCGTTTCTTCAACATTAAATTAGCTTAGCTGGGGGATCTTATATTCAATTAGACCAAGAGATTCTTTCCCTTGGAGTTAAAGGCTGACAACGTCTTCTCTTGATTGATGATATCTCTTTATCCTATTGCTAGGCGGTTGTGTAACCTAATGATATAGATGAGGCTTTAGATGGTTGAGCTGACTTGATTTAGAAATTGCATTTTGGAAGTTTGTTGCTCGATAAGCACATCAACACTAAGGCTACGTTTGGTAATCAGTACAAAAGTCGAGACTGGTTAAAATTTATTTTATCCTTTGTTTGGATTATGTCCAAGACTAGATAAGACCGGATATAATAAGGATATAACTTGAATAGATGTATCCGATGAGAGAAGTGGAATAAAAGTGGATGACTTCTTATGTTCATGACATAAAGCTATTTTTCTCAAGTAACAAATTTCTTAGGTTAAATAAAATTGAAATATAATTATATATTAAAAAAATCAAAATAACAAAACAAAATTAACAGTGATTTTTATTTTTATTTTTATTTTATTTTCAATAATATATATACTATATATAGTATTCATTTGTATTTTGTATTTTAGGTGAATTAGCATTTTAAGAAAATTAGTTTAGTTTATTATTTAATGAAATTTAACTATGAAATGATGGAGTGGAATAAAAAAGATAGGGGAAAATAAATAAATAAAAATTATATAAAATGAAGTAGAAAAATCTAAATTTTAAATGAACAAATTTAAACCGAGAGGCAATAAAATTTCTAAAAATTACTTGTCGTCTCTTTCTCGTTCTCCTCTGTAGCTCCAGTTCACATCAAGCTTCACAACTCCTCTGTAGCTCTTTGGTTTACCTTAAAGCGCCACTAAAATGGTGAGAGGGTCGAAGAGATGTCAAGCTACTTCTCCTTCATAACTCTCAAGTTCACGTTAAAGTTTCACAAAAATGATGAGTGAGTCAAAATATTATACTTTTCAAAATCGCGAAGGTGGATGATCATACTTTTCCTCTCTTACTAGATTTAGAATTCCCTGTCCCATGTATCTCAATAATCTCGCCATAGCCCATTTATATTTATCGTCATGGTCAAACCGGTGATGTTACAATAAACTCCTTTGTTGCTTAAAGTTTAGATTTTACAATAATCATATATTGATTGCCGGAAGTTGTCATCGTTTGTACATTTCTGATTTCTCTAACAGTGAATCATGAGAGATTTTTACCATCTTCATTTGTGCATTTTCAAGTTCATTTACACTGCTATGCAATTTTTACCAAATATTAGATATGATAAGACATGAAAATATTCAATTTTATCACCGTGATTCACCAAACTGTGAGTAAAATATAACAAAATCTTTATATTCATATCCGGTCATATCCTAACTAGAAATCCATATGGCTAAACGTAGCCAAGGTTCATTTACATCGATATTCAGTTATTACCAAACACTAAATATAATAGGATATGAAATATTCAACTTCATTACCACGATAGGATATAATAAGATCTCTGAATTTCATATCTTACATATATAGAAATCTAAACTGCTAGAAGTAGCCTAAGTTGGTGAGTTCATCAACATCAAATAATTTTCATGAAATTAAAGTCAAGAGTAAATATAATTTTTGGTCGAATCGAAAGCCTTAATTAGTCTATGCAAGCTATAATCATAGTCTGGATAAATTTCATTACATAAATGATAATTGAATAGATAGACAAAAGTTTTTGGATGGATGTTGACACCATCAATAGAATCAGGGCCCAAACGAAAAGAAGCTAATGGTCATATCAAGTCATGATTGTACACATGACTCGCAGCGTTAGAATTTCCAACCTAAAAACCTAAGCTTTTAAGTGGAAGGAGATTGCATAAATATAAAAAACATATAAAACCTACTATCAAGTGATGTGAAATAATATTTCAACACCTCTTCTCACACGCAAACCAAATTAGAAGCAGCATGTGAAATTTGACTAATGAGGGTGGACACACACATGTTATCATGTTAAAAAGTTTACCTTAAAGGTTTAAGCTATTAAATTGAGAAAAACCACGTAAATATAAAGAGAGTATAGAATTTGTTGTCAAGAAATATGAGATAATATTTCGACAGAGCCCTTCAATGGAATGCCCGATGAACCGATTGATTATGAGTTTTTGGTGGATAGAGTTTGAGTGACGTACATGATGCAATTTTTTTTCTTTTTCAATGTATTTTGTCCTGAGGAATACGTGCAAACATATGCAACTTGCATCATGACGCAACTCCTATAAGAATTAATTAACTTAGTGCCTATTCTTGACATCGTTGCGGATACTTTTCGTTTTCCATATAGTAAAATCATTGTCAATGATGCATCATTCATCATCTCGATCAACTGCTCCGAATTTGATATTGCCACGTTAGGGTTTGAATTTTCTTTTCCCTACCCCTTCTGTCATTTCATGTGTAGATGTCGACATGTATCGTCACAGAATTTTTTTTCAGACCAGCTCCGTTTTACTTCCTTATTAGAAAACACACAATGCCCTCGCTTTCAGAAAGAAAAACTGTTGCATTCGGTGGTCTTGGACTCTTCATTATTGAAGAAAACGATTGAAAGAGAGCAGATGTTGTAGGCCACGATTAGCCGGCCCCTCTTAAACCCTCTCGCCCAATAATAATTCCAGATCCAAAAGACATCTGCATCAGACTTCTCTCTGATTAAGTGACGCTCTTGCCTGTTGTTTGATTCTCTTTTATTTGGTTAATTTTTTTCCTCCTTTCCATTCATAAGTCTAGTTTCAAATAAAAGTGATAATTGAGTCCTTTTCTAAAATTTGCATGCCCTCTTTGTCAAGCTGAGCTCAGCTAATCCCTAGTTAGACTCCTATGTATGTCATAGGCCATGATTAGATTTCATGCCTCTGTATGGCCGCAGCTATTAGATAAGGGAATTGGGTAAGATGCGGTTGAGCCAATTCCAGTAGATAATCCAGTGATTGGTAGAATTATCAGCAAACCGTGTGGTAGCAGATTGAACATAGTTCACACAGGTCTTAGATGATGGGTTCCAAAATCCCAATGACTTAGTGAACTGAGACCCATTTTGTTGGTAAAACAAATTGAGAGGTGCCTTGTCCCACATCGAAAAGATGTGAGCGCGCACGTGGACGAGATTTGGCATTAACCAATAATCATTAATTTCATTTATTGAAAAAATTCGGATTTATTTTTATAAAAATTAATCATAATGTCGTATTGAAACAGTGCGACTGTTCATAAAGAAGTTATGATTATTTATTATTTATTTATTTCGAATCTTATTTTTTCTTCTAACGGGTATTTTAGAATTCTTACATGTTTAAATATAACTTCTTAATCTTTGAAAGGTTGTGTCTGTTCGGATATAACTTTTTTCGAAGGGACATCTTTGTTAATTTTTTGCAACATTTAACGAATAGTTGCCTATATTTCTATATATATGTCAGCTTTGAAAAATCATGAATGGGATCACAATTATTATTTTTCGAGTCTCTTTCAAAACCAGCCCATTGTTTCCAATGTTTCCTGAGAAATTACGGAGATATACTTAAATCTTTTCAAGTATTTTCATTTGAGGCTTTGTTGTATTCGAAGGAAATTCGCCAGGTGGCCACCATTGAAGAACTTTGTGGACAAATAAATCCTTAAAGAAAGTGATATCACGCCTCAAAGTCCGATTTAATTGCTCTATTGATTCGAACTCGCATTGACTTCATTGTTTTACCCAAGTATGAAAATGATTTCCCCAACACATTTCACTATCGACCCAATGCAGTTCAAGAACTTGCTTCTTCTCCTTCATCAGGGTTTCATACTCCTTTGGTCACACAGCACAATCGATAATCGAGATGACAGTCATCATACACGATCAATATACATCATGCTTGAACCGCAAACACTTCACAGTTCTTTCGGACAACTGCAGTGCGTTACACAAACCAGATCCATCTAAAGCGTGCCGCCAAGTGAGAACTTATGGCACACTCTACATCATAGATCAATAATGCTAGCTAATCCAAACACGAAGCCGAGTCTCGGAAACTTGACTTTACATACAAGGGATGATATCAACATCACACCGTGGGGACAATCAGCGAAATGACCACTCGAGACTTGTGAGCTCCCTTCCATTGAATTATCCACACCCCCCCCCCATCTCCAATGGAATGATTTGCAGCTACATGTGAAACAGAGAGACGGCCTTGGCAAAACAAAGTGGAGCTATCCGCCTAAGATGGAGACTGGTTCTGCGGCAAAAATTTGGAATGAAAACAAAATAATATGCTCCAATGGGTTAGGTTAGGCATGGAAAATAAAAGGAAAGGAACGTCCTAATCAACATGATAGGACGAGTAATAGAGGGGAAAAAAATCCACTAGCTAGCCATTGGAGTGGTATGGGTCCACTTATATCTAATAAGGATGAGCAAAGCCAAACATGGCCACACATGTCAATCAATTGACAACTCCCCTTTTCATTGCCTGCTTTAACATGATCTTTTCCTCTCCATGTGGCCCTTGTTCTTGTTTCTCCTTGGATTTTGGGGAGAGGACAAGCACGTGATGTCATTCATCTTAGCTTGCTGAATCCATGAGCAATGAGCAATGAGCAATGGGGACATCAGGAGACTGTATGAGATCTCTTGAAACCTTGTAATCTCCAGCGACTCCGAAAGAAGTGCTGTCGATGATATCGAGGTTGGTTTTGCCATGAAAAAGTTAGCATCGCCATGTGATATTGCAAATTGAGTCCAGATGAAAATTTTGTCGAGGAGTCAGGGTGCCACAAACTCCATCCCCCAGTTGATGGATTGAATTACCCGCTCACAGTGACATCAATGCACCTCAAGGTCAACTTTTGCCCTTCAGTAGGTGAGTTATTAAAAGTACATTGGCCCATTGGATTTCCTATTATTTAGCTTTTCATGCATAAACTATTTTTTTGGTCTCTGCATAAACTAATTCAAAAGTATATATTTTTCCCGAAATGCTTATCTTTATCGATTGTTCGTTAACATATGTAATTAGAGATATTTTAAAAACCGGGTATCACACTAGACTTTTGCAAGTTTATAAGTAATCATGAGTCCCTTTCTTTTGCGTGAAACTTTTGTGGGTCCAACTTTAATTATTACAAAAGCCATTGAATCTTGTATAAATTGAAGTATATGAGCTTTTTTTCCTAAGTAATACTCCAATAGTATATCTCTTGCCATCCAAATCCTCCTCTTGGGGACATGTTTGGGGGTGTTACAATTGCTTCTGCATATATCTACTGTTGTCTGGTGCACTAATTTGTAATTTCCACCTCTCCGTTGCTCGGAAGTGGTTATGCCATTTTAGTCTTTCTAGGCTAGCCGTTCATTGCTCCTGAAATCTCAACTTTATGTCACCGTGATTTGATGAGTGTTTTGAGTTGAAGAGCTATCATTTCGCCATCCATCATTTTCTTGGATTTCTCCAACCTCCACTACCATCATGCCAAATCAAAAGGGAGGTTTGAAATCTCTTAATCACAACTAGTGAAGTGGGAAATTTTTTTTTTTTTTGGTCAGATGGTGGGAAGAGTTGAGGAACAGGGGACTCGCATTTTTTTTAAGAACCTTAACAGTTTCACGTGACCGCACTCTTGTATCGACGGAAATCAACAAAGTGGAAGGTTTTTTTTTAGTTCACCATTCTTTGTTATTTAGTTGAGCAACATATCTTATTAAGTTACCGGGAATATGTCGCCTGATGTTCGAGGACCGCCTAATAATTTGTCGGAAAAAGACTACGGGAAGTGGAAACTCCAATGATGGCAAGGGCCTTGCTACCCCCCACTTTTCGGAATCTAATTTCATCAAAACCTGACAATTATTCTTTTTTAAGGATAATTGAATTCCCCTCTTAGGTCGAAACAGAAGCATCATGCGCTCTCATGTTTCTTTGGCAAAGAGGGACAAGGCACACGCTTCTCATCATGGTCTCAAATCCCACTTCCATTTCTCCAACAACTAGTGTCTGAAGGCGGCCATGTGTTTCTTTTTCCAAATAAAGTCAAAACTTTTCTCTAACTTCTTCATTTGCTCCAATAGAGCCCCCGATGACAATTTAAAGGAAATGGATCTATTTCCATATTACTCATATATTAAGTAATAAAAAGAAAACAAATATAATTAGCATATCTCTTACAACTTCTCATTTCACCTAAGTTCCTTATGCATGAAACTCCCCAATTTCTCCCCATATACAATCTACTTTGCAGATGCAAGAAGCGCGTGCCATGTCACTAGTCTCTCTACTTCGGGAATGTGCAGCATACCTGATGGCCACTGGACGTAATTTAAGATCCGATCATTGCAATGCAAATGGACATTCAAGGACTGGTACTGGTGGTCTCGCCCATTCTCGCTCAGTGGGGTTGTATTTCCGATTCCTTATGTTATAAATGAGAACCTGATGGACATTGGAGGGAGAAGGTCATCAATATATCCTTTTTTTCTGGAAGATCTTTCAAATTCACCAGCACATTGTCACATTCCAGATCAAAATGCAGAACATTCTTTATTTGCAACAGTGCAGCTTCCAATTATGAGCTCCTTTCGGCAGTCTAGATGCCTACAGATTATGCAGGTTAGAGGATGGAGATAAGCAGAACAGAATAAAGTGAACTAGCAAGATGACATGCTTATTGTTCCAAGACATTTAAATTTCTTTGTTGTTGTGGCTAATGATAAATTTCTATCCTTCTAAGTTCTAATATCCAATCATGCCAAGCATAACAACTATAAAACAAAATTATTGAATCAATGCATAATCAAATTTGAATAACATATGCTGGGGATGATACTTATCCCTTTGGAGTAAAACATGCCTCACGGAACTAACCATAAATTTTGCAATAGTGGCTAGGGTTCCTCCAGGTCCATCTTGCACAGCCCATAAAATGCCATATGGTGAAGCTCGGATATCCAAAAAACAAGAATTAGCCTGGATAGAAAATTAGAGATGCATAGAAATTGGACACAATGATAAAAAAAGGGGGAAAGAACGAATGCTATTAGCAGTAAGCCCAAAAGCATGGAGTGACACTCTGGTTGCACGCATAGAGTACCCATTATAAGACCACGGTGGAGTCTAAATATTATTTTAAAAAGGGACTCGCTAATTTTTTCTTCTTCAAAAATCAACCTGTGAAGCAACTTTTCTTTATCCGCCTGATAGCAACATCCGTCCCACTCCATTTCCCATGATAAACAGATCCTGAATGTACCAGAACACAGTGGTCCAAGCTCTTCAAGTCCTTTCTTTATTACTAAGAGCATGTGGAGTGTTCACCCAAAAGGACAAAAAGAAAAGCTGGCAAAGCAAAATCTGGTGAAAGGAAGTCAGAACAAAAGTTTCATAGAAGAACATCCAGCAAAGAAATGATGAATGCCTGAACAGTGACAATCAACACAAGCTTAGTGGCAGTGTCACCAGAGCAAATGATAGATGTAAACTGTATACTGCTAGTAATTTTGAATGGATGAAGCTGCAGAGACCAAAGGCATGTCATGTCTCAAGCTATTATTAAAACTTGTCCCAGATGCTAGAGATGTTGGCACAGGTTGTAAAACTGAGTCTTATCAAAGAGGCCAGCGCCATAATTTTCACATTTACATTACGGTATGACAAAAGGGATCCACCACCGTCAAGTATGGTATTGGCAATTCGGGCTTACCTACTGTACCAATTCTGAAGAGAATTAATGTCAAAAGCTTTCCCAAGAAGATTCTACAGGCAGATCCATATTTCGTACTTCTTAACTTCCTATAACCACCACAACCCTTCCCCAAAGGCGCAACCTTGGTTCATCGTTATAACCACATGAGTCTGCAGGATCTTGGAGGACAACAAAAAATTACCTTGGCAAAAAGGATCTGATTTAAAGGGGGAACAACAGTCTTGCCAAAGATGAACAACCCATATTAAGAGCAATAAGTCTTCGATTTTGCCACCTACCCATTGTTCCTAATTACCTATTAAAAGGAAAAAGGATCGGATTGGAACAAATCTCCGGAAAAATCCCCATCATATCATGGGGTAGCAGACTAGCTCCAGGTCAATTTTCAGCTACCAGGCATGCATAGCCCTTCATGAGGATACAAGATTTTACGGCAGACTAAAATCATCATGGAAGACTAAAAAGGTTCACTGGTAAAATTGCTTACTTAAGCATCATACCTGCAGAGTGCTCATATCAACAACCCCGAAGGAGAACGATCTTTGCAGCTGAATCAAATTAAAAACATTCATCATTCTTAAGTTCGGAATAACTAAATTCCATGGGTAAAGTAGATGGGTCAGACAGATACTTTGGGCTATCCTTTATGGCCGTTTTCGAGCAGAAATGTGGGGAATCAACATGGCCTTATGGTGATTTACCTGCGTCAAGAGATGAGATCTATCATCACCTTGTCAAGCTTTTCAAGCAAAACATGATGATCCTGGTCTGTGAGAGAAATATTAATTTTCATATATTCTTCTTGTGCCAACTTCTGGACATAAGACCAATGCTTAGTTTCATGGTTTTCCCAGTTCAAGCTCATGCGGCCCCATCTTTATACAGCTGAGTAGAATCAAATGAATTTTCGAACTCCCAGGTAAATCATTTGACGAGCCAGAGGAAAAAAAGGCAAAACAGCACAGCAGAAAATCACTTAGAACAGGATGCCAGAATCCAAGCAGCACGCATGTTAGCAAACAGCTACAAGCACCAACTGAACTGGAGGCAATGACTTTCCGGAAGTAAATGGAATGGAATCATAAATCTAGCAAGCACGCGTAACTAAAATTGGGCAATTCCTACCACTGGTCTTCAGATAAATTAGGACGGAGTCGAGAGCAAATAGTAAGCACCAATGTAATGAGAAACATAGGAAAAATCCTTGATATCACAACAAATTTATATCCTTGTCAATGGAAACAAGCAAGGTACATGAATTGCCAAAGAGAAATAAAGAGACCTGAGGAGGGGCGAGCAATAGATGCAGTGTACAGTGAGCTTTCCACATTTCATTTTTAGAGCCCCATTTTGAAATAATTAAATAATGAGTATTTGGCATCTCTGGGTAAGTGACACTCTCAAGTCTCAAGTTCGCTGGCGTCAAAATCAAAATCCTTCAGAAAGGGAATCCTTTGGTATAGTTCTTCTTCGAGGCTTCGGCCAATCGCTTGACACCTTTGACAGTGTTGTAGAACTCCATCAACTCATCGGCAACATCTCCCGTATGACACCCAACAAATGCTTTTAAGAATCTGCTCTCCGTCATCCTGAGAGCCCTAAAGATGGCAGGGCCTTGGATTTGAGGAGAGAGACCCATGTCCTGAATCTTGGCAGCAAGAAGAACACGCGGCCTCAACACGTTTTCCAAATTACAGTGCAAGAGAAACGGGTGCTCAAAAATCACCTTTGCGGGGAGCTTCATGATTCCGAGAATGAAAGTCATGTTCCTTTGGATCTTATCAATGGAGAAGGTGAGCATAAAAGGGGAGCGACCAAATAGACCCAACACCTCCTCCTCCGAGAACCCAAACTTCTCCAAATTAGCCACCTTTTCACGGATTGTGGTCAGCCTGGAGATGGCCATGATGGTCACCACATATTTATAAGACTTGGAGTTCTGGGGAACCCCGGTCCTGCGAATGTACTCCAGCTTTTCATCCTCCAAAGAAGTACGGGGTATCAAAGTCGGGCGAGACATGAGCATGAGAACCAAGTCCTCCTTGCCAACGCCCATCTTCTCATACAGGTCGACAATGGCCTTAATCCTGCCGGGGAAATCGTAGGTGAGGATGGAAGGGTTGCGAATGATGGCCCTGCGGAGGACTTCCTTGGAGCCGAAGAGAGAGATGAAGTACTGGAGGCGGTCCTCGAGATGGTTGTTGATGCGGCAGCTGAGGAAGCGAGGGCGGCAGTGGATGACCTTGACGAGGTCGGGACCGGTGATGCCCACGTCGGTCAGCACTTGGAGCTTGGAGCGAAGCCGGGCGAGGTTGGCCCTGCGCAGAGAAGGGCGGCGAGAGAACAGCGTGGTGATGTCATCGTCGCTGCAGCCCCATTGGCGGAGCAAAGCGGCGGAGTCTTGAGGCGGGTCTTCGTTGGGGCAAAGGGTCGAGCAGGTGGCGGGCGCGGTGGGGAGGAGGGAGGAGAAAGTGAGGGAAGCGGCGAGGGAGAGGATTCTGGGGAAACCGCAAACGGAGGGCGTAGGGAGGCGGAACAGGGATCTCATGAGTCGGAGGGATGCGAAGACGGCTTGGGAAGTTGAAAGTGGGGAGAGGCAGCGCCGCAGAGCTGCTTCTTTCTTCTTCTTCTTCTTCAGCAAAACGCGAATGAATGAGAGTGATGGATTTGGGGCGACGCCGAGGTTTCAGATGATCCGAACGGTAGAAACATTTTGGGATCGCGACTACAGGCCAAAAGGGGGCCACTGAATCGAACGGAGCAAAAGCAAGTCGAGACGAAGGAAGCTTCTCCGACCGATGAAAATCTTTTGGCGCCAACCTAACTTATCCGTTCAAATCGCATATGATATATGCACACAAAAACAAGTCTAATTCCTTTGGTCGCTGACTTCTTTTGGGGAGGAGTGATTTCACTCTAGCAACCCTTACAATTTCAGGGCTATGTCAAAAATAGACCATCAACTTTTATCATTGTTCAATTTGGCTCTCGAATTTTGGATTCAGTTCAATTTCGTCATAGACCATAGCAGTATTCATCGCAAAGAGTCCTGACTTTACACAATTTCACTTCGATGTGTGTTTTCCTTTCATTTTCCATCCACGTTCATTGCTTGTTCTACCATAGAAGATCAGAGTACACACAAATGTTCTTTAAAAAAAAAAATCATTTGTGCTGGATTCGACAACGGTACAAGAGTCGAAGGAGAAGATACACAGACAAGAAAGTGCAGCATTTGGGTCATAGTCCTGTACAAATCTGAAGCCGCGCCCCGAATTGCTATGCAGAAAAGGGTAAAGAAGCCTGGGGTTTATCTTTCTGTCAAAAAAACAAAAGCGCATGGTGACTCGGAGGGGTAAGGGAACAAAATCACGTGCAGGGGATCGTTCGAGGAACGCCCATTACTAATCACTTCAGTTTGTGGCATCGCATCTATAGATGTCGATGTAGTGAAAATTGCAGAGTTCAGACGGAACTTTATTTAGATGCAGTGAAAATTGCAGAGTTCAGACGGCACTTTATTTAGGCGCAGCAGGTGCACGGACTATTCCCCATCTCCTTCGAACATCTTCCAAATCCTCGTGGAAGTGCCGTTCATAATATATACACATGAGATCCGTGCACCTCATACCAGCCTGAAGTGCCCACGGGAAGTAATGCTGGAAGAATAAAGCCCTTTGCTTCTCATTGAATCTCGCTGTGCCTCCTAAAACAGATAGGAGGCACATAGGCAGGTACATCTGCTCGAACTCTATCACCTTAAGAGCTGACTCGCCAATCAAATTAGTTGGGAGACCAAACAGAGTGTGCCAAAAGTCATGCACCTCTCGAGCCCGCATGGCCACATACGCCAATTCATCGGTCTCCATGAACCGCACAGGCGGCCGGTCATCCGGGGAAAAGTTCCTGGATCCCATGAACCTGGCATATGCAGCACCAAATGTGTTCTCTGGTAGGTCCCACGCATGACTGACCTCAGTAGATATTACTCGGGGTCGGTCCAATAGAATCGCCTGCCAAAAAAAAAAAAAAAAAAAAAGGATTTTATCTTATTGCAGTTCAGAAACGAAATGCAGACTCAATAAATTACAATGATGTCTCAGGTAACAAGAAACTCTCGACACTGGATGGCTTGGTACTAAGTTGTAGGAAGTAATGTTTAAGATGACAATACAAACATATTACTAAATTGGATCCCATTTGATTTTCTTAGTAAGGTAGATGCCGATACAAACAAAAGATCAATTGTCTTGAACATAGGTTTAGTTACTGGCCAGCTCATGCAATAGAGAAAATGCAGAGCAGAGACACATAAGACATACTGGTACTCAGAGAATAATGCAGGTTGTGCTCCAACAAAAATGCTACTGAGTTAAGTTTAAGAGAACTTGTAGAGGTAAGTGTGAAGTTCCAGTGTCAATGAGAAAAAACAACAATGACATTTCATTTCCAGCCAGATACCCTCAAAGACTTGGAATTTTTAGTCAGACACTCCAATGCTTAAAAGACAAATATAATTATTACATGACTGTTATAGGTAAAATTTCAGAACATTAGAAAGTTGCACCTCAATGCAGATCAGCACAAGTTCAGCATGTACAGAACATAACTAGATATGCTAAGAGATCTGAAGCAAACAGCCCAAGATTCATGTAAAGAATCTTGAACAGTGTTCTTCTGGCACTTCAACATACAGGTCAGCAAGAGCAAGCCAAAAATAATGTCACTGAAGACATGCCATAAGATAAATAAAAATCACGATATCTGGATCACTAACTTGCAATTAGTTATTTGTAATTTAACCAATTAATACTTTCTCACCAAAATACTGCACATCCCATGTACAGTGTCAGGCTTAAAAGTAATCACTCATGTTTAATCATTTCTTCTGTCGCATTTAATTGCATATAAAAACCACAATACATATACTAAGAGTAAAAAACAGTTGAGATGAATTAAGAAACTTACTCTGCCTTCTGGACTCCTCTTCATTCTCTCAAGGACTCTATCAAAAGCAGGCTTGCCAGTCGTCTCACCAAGAGCCGCTATAAGATCTGCTCTTCGAGGGTCAAGCAATGCACCCACAGCTGAACCTACAGCAACTGCTGCTTGCTGCCACCTATTGAGGCGGATGCGAGCACCTCCTATCATGGCTAATATCGCTCCAATTATCTAACAATCCAATGACAAGCCAAAATTCATTTATATGATCCAAAACCTCAGAAAATGTTCACGATGATGCTTGGAAGAATACAAGATACACTGACAAGGACATACTTTCTAACTGGTGCCGCCACCAATAAAGCAATAGATCAATAGATTCAAAACAGATGCAGCCACACTACATGAATAAACAACATAAGATGCCACAACATCCAACTTGAAAGATCTACAAGGACAAATCAAAGTGCCAGTGAACGCTTTAATCTAATACACAAGAATATCATATATGTTACCATACTTTTAGTCTAAATTAATTGTCCTTTTTTCACTAAAAAGATACCTTTAGTGAAGATATTAATTACTAGTAATTGATAATAAACTTTACATCCAAGTTGGCTTGTGGAAAGGCAAAGCCACTCAAAAGAGTAAAATTAGGAAAAAGTAGTTACACTAAGAGACTAGAAGAAGGTAACACTAGGAAAAAGAAGGGCAATTTGGCTCACGGGAAGAAGAAGCTACTCCATTGTGATTTCATTGAATGAAATCGAAACAGCATAAAAGTACTAGAAACTAGAGATGCCCTACAGGTTTATGTCAATGAGATATTCTATCATCCAATAGAAATCCGATTGAAGCTAAAAATTTTCGTTGACATATCCAAATTTTAACTCCAGCAAAGTGATTACCAACTCTTTCTACTTACCCTGTAATCCACAAATTTCTACTTTAAGATGTATGCAGACTAAAATATAGAAGCATCAAGCTGAAAAACTTCAAATTTCAACTTTCAAATTTCGGATTTGGGTAGAGTCAAAAATAGTCCGACCCATATTGAGTCACTTTTTGTAATGTAAATCTAACAACCCATACCGACAAGACCCAAATTAAAAAAACACATTAATATTTAACCCAATCTAGGAAAACCCATACCCACCCATTTAGCCCACTTATATAAGTTACTCAGATAAAAACTTCACATCAAATTGTAAAGGTAAACTAAACAATAAAAAAACTAGTATATAAAATAAAGAACGTAAAAAACCTATAAATTGAAATACTTACAAAGAACTCTTGATAAGAGAAGTCCCAGATAGCTAACCATTGACATGAAAATAACTTTTGCTTATAAGAACTCTTCTAACATGCACCAAGTCAATTGCCAGACACTGACAAGAATGTTTTCTGATGATACAAGAGCACTCGATAAAAAAGCTCTGCCTTCACAGAACACAAGTTCAGTTTGAGTAGCTTCAAATGCTCTAAACTCCAGAAAATCTTGAGTTACTCAACTTCTCTTTACAATCTTTAACCACTCACAAGTCGCACCTCTTATAATGGTCAACTCAAAATGCTAAATTATCCAGCTGCTCCCTAAGGCACAGAGTTATCTACAAGTCAAACAATAATCACTTGCTAGGAACTCCATGGACGCATAAAATTCAAAACCTTATGCGAGCCCTCATCCTGAATCGCTCTGATGAGAATATCATCGAACAGGTTGTGACTAATCAGCGCGACCACCTAACAGAACAGTCAAGCATATACCATTCAAAATCAAGATTCACACAAACAAAAAGAAAAGGACATAAAAGACAAGCAAAGAAAGGGGTGATTCAACTTTAAGCCAAAATGATATAGAAACTAGAGATTACAAAGATGGTTTCCATAAGCAAATCAGGTTGCCTAAGAATCTACAATTGAACAGAGATTGATGCCCAGCCTCCTTCAAAGTACTCCTAGGCACATTATAATATACTCGAATCACAACCCTAATCCGGCATTCAATGAGCGTTCAGCATCGCAACTGAAAATGCCCAAATCAGCGAGGGAAACGAACAAGTCGCAGCACAACGATGGAACGCTTGACGCGGACATGAGGAGGGAATCACGAGATGCACCTTCGAGTGACGATTGTTCGCCCGAAATTGGCAGCACTGATCATCCGAGGAACAGGGCACGAGAGAGAAAGAGAGAGGCTGCTAGAGTCACGAATGCAGCCTTGCCAGGTAACGATCGTCCGATCGGGGACGGGGTCTCGCGGCGGCGGCGAGTGGAACCGGAGACGATCGGAGGCGGAGGGACGGAAGAAGCGGAGAGGGGCAGCGAGATTCGAGAGGGGAGAGAGGAGAGGAAGGTTAGAGCGAGAATGACGATGCTGCTTCGCCGTCGACGTCCACGGAGGAAGAGAGAGATCGGAGGAGGAAGAAGCCACGATTAGGCTTCATTTGTTTGGCTGAAAGTAATTTAAAAAATACTCGCTTAAAATAATTATTAATAAAAATATTTTAATTATCAATAATAATTTATATTTATATCACATTGCGAATGATGAAAATATTATTTATTAGTTCATTCGTTTTTATAAATAATATAAACTATTATTTTCAGGATAATATTTTTCAATCATTTATTTTCCGTAAAATAATCGAACACTCAGTTTTTTTAATTATTGTGAATGATGAAAATATTATTAATAAAAATATTTTTATTAATAATTATTTTAAGCAATTATTATATATTATCATGAACGATGAAAATATTATTTACTAATTTGTTCATTTTTATAAATTATATAAATTATTTTTTTTAATATAATATTTTTCAATCACTTATTTTTCACGAAACAAAAGAGATTTGGTTTAGCTTGAAAATGGGTTTGTTACGTAAACCGCTGAAATCCATCTCTCTTTTTTGACATTTTTTAAAACTTATTTTGAAAGTCCTAGAAGGGACGAGTTGCATTTTTTTTTGTACTATTCCATTCCTGTTTTAACTTTCAGAGTTTTGGGTTACCTTCTTACATTGTCAAAAGTCATATTTAAAATTAAATCATCTCCACCCTTAACCTCTTGATAATGTAGGAATTCAAATCCTTAATTTCTCTCTTCCCATGTAAAAATGGATGATCATTAGAGCAGACTTCAATTGATAGGATGAGTTGCATCAATGAGGCCTTAGATTTGTTGTCATAAAAGTTTTATATTTACAATGAAATTATTTTGTCCGAATGATAACCATTTAATACAAATTTGAGACTTAACACTGCGAGTTGCTTTAATAACCATTATTCTCACTTGAGAATAAGGAGGTGAGATATTCAATTTCTCACATATTCTTAAGGTTAAGATGAGGATGCTTGAGTGAGGAAGTTAAGTTACGCATAATATATTGTAAAATAGATATATAGAACCATATAAAATAAAAAAATACAAGCTCGAGACCACATAAAAGACAAGCAGAGCACAAGACATCAATCAATCATGATTGGTTGGGCTAGAACGATGCGCTATGATTTACATACAACAATTTACATTATTCCATATAAGTCTATAAAGAATAAACACAAAGCACCACGTAAAAGGCAAGCAAAGTATGGGACGTCAACCAATTACGATTGGCGGTGCTAGAGCAATGTGTTATGATTACATACAACAATTTACATTATCAATATAAGTATGTATAGATTATGCCATGACTCCTGTAAGTATGAGACATCAACCAATTGAGGTGATGCCAAAACGATGCGCAATAATATAAATGCAACATTACATTATCAATATAAGTTGGTATAGAGTATGACATGACTCGCGTAATATGTTGGCTCAAACTGGTCTTCAATTATAAATGAACCTTTTTAATACATTTGTAGCACATGTTCCGAATTATTATTTTTTTCCATATGTGAGATGTATTGATAATGAAATCAAGGTATATTTATAACGAAGCCAATATCTTACCATACGTAAGACATATTTATCACGAAATAAAACTGTTTTCACCGAACTAAGATTCAATCACCATCAAATGTTTGCTTAATCCATTCATAAGGCTAACCTTGTCTTTTTCTTTTCTTTTTCCTTTTTATTTCACGAATGCAAATTACGTGTAAAGATTAAATATACATATTCCATTCAGCCTCAGATTACTTTCCCCATAAAATTGGTCAGTAACAAATTCTTTTTCCCACGCTTTTAGAAGCATCCACCTTAGAAGTGAAAAATGGAATTTGAAATATTTACTTCATGCTAACTTGTGCATATATACGTCACATAATTAAATGACATCATACCTAAATTTCTGAATATATAATTGAGAACAATTCTTTCATTTTCAAATTTTGAATTAATAGTTCAATTTATGTTCTGGGGTTTACATATGCTTCCATTTGCTTTTCATGTATTTTTGACAAGTAATACTAACTTTCCATTTTCGGTCATCAAATTCCAGTAGATTAGGTTTTAGATTAGTTTAAACAGCAGCATCCCCATACTAACGCGCATATAACAGGAGAAACGGCGCAAAGTCACAAAATGCAAAAATCAATGGATTGAACAAAACAAATTCTGCTGATATCAAGATTCGCAGCAGAAGTTTACGCATCTGCTGCGGAAGCTGATATTGTGCTTAGAGTCCAACCAAAAACAGCCACGACATCAAACATATTACACAACTTGATGCAGTAAAGTTTCAGTATTCAGATTACAAAACAATAAAAGCACCCGGTTGTCCGAAGTCACGGGCTCCACTTGGATCTTTTCAGCGGTAACCTTCGATTGAGGAGACATGCACAAAGGCCTGTTTGGACTCACTTACCTTCGCCACCGAAAAGGTAATCCAGAGATGATCCGCCCCCAGGTGCAGAGTGGACCTTGGTCGTGGGCCGATCCTGCACATATAACTCAGGTCATAAAGGGACTGGATAAATCCATGGTGAACAAAAGTCAGATGAGCGGCCATTTGACTACAATTTAGCCTTAGAAGGCAAAGCAGAATTGTTATGCCAATAACCTTTCTTCCAACCTCATCAAAATTCCAG
The DNA here is from genome assembly GCA_014182845.1 of Corymbia calophylla. NCBI lineage: Eukaryota > Viridiplantae > Streptophyta > Magnoliopsida > Myrtales > Myrtaceae > Corymbia > Corymbia calophylla. The sequence continues at coordinate 27,353,836 of CM024694.1, forward strand.
AAGTTTATAAGACAATCTTCAGGCTTCAGGAAAAAACCTCATGTGAAGGCTAATGTTTCATACCCTACACGATATACCATGACATTCCAGACTCTTCTGATACGTGATTGACAGAGTCCAGCAAGCCACAAGGTTTCTTGACAACAGTACAGTGCTATGATCTTGAGACTATTAAAGAAGGCCATTGACAGCAGGTCTGATCAACAAGAGAAAGAAAAGTGCTAAAAGTACAGGAGAATCTGACATTCTTGCTTGAAGCTTGAAGCATCAGCATGACACGCCCTATCAAGAAACTTCTACATGGACCCTGGTTCGTGGACTTAAGGCAATCACAGCATTTGATCATTGGGGATTGAGACCCACACATGAGGCACAAGGATCACATGCCATTATGCATATAGTCTTTGTGGATCCAGGCCCAGGCAAGAATTTGCCCCTATCTTACAAGGTGTCAGAACAGTCCAGAGCTCTGGCCTGAAGGGGAGGCAAGTACCTTGGGGGCTTGAAAGAAATGGGCACTAATCTGCTTGGGGGTGGTCAAAGGACCACAACATTTAGCAGGTGCATCTCATGAAGAATACACACGGCAAAAGCTCTATCTTATGAAACAACATTCTAGAACAAATGACGTGATGATGGATTTTACTCTATAACCATAAACAAGAAACCAAAGTCCACACAATGTCAAGGGCTTACCTTACTCCACTGGATGCATGGATCCTAAAACATTCATTGGCATGATTTCCATCTCTAGACAACCATCAATGATGTCCTACATTGCCTCTTTGGACACTTCATGAATTAATAAGTTCCTCTAACAGCTATCATTTTAAAAAAGGCCCATGCAGGTGAGGAAGGGTCTAGTTAATTGAAGGGAGAGAAAGCAGCATCCATATGAACACATTAGTGTGGTCAAATGTCTTTCGAAAATGATCATTTCAGTTACATATATCTAAGAATTTAGAGGACATTGAGGTCAAACTTTAGACTTCTCGACATTATTGATGATCCCATGATTGCTACTCTACAAAATTGTTCACTTTCAAAAATGGATATACAGATCTGCAACCACACTTTGCTATCTAACAACAATGTCATCCAGCACCAGCTCAAACCTGTACTGACAAGAAAGAGTTTCAAACATGTAGACCTCACTGAGTTCAAAAGTTATCACCCTACAATTATATTATGGCAAAAGAAATTTGAAGAAGGATTAGACTTTTGAACTTGTAACCTCTGTGCGAAAAGTGGAATGATTGGCCACTTTTCAGATTACATAGCCTAAGAAACAGAACCAGGAAACTCCAAAACAGAATTTGATTAAATAAAAACAAGTCTAAAATTCTGTCGGTTAAGACTCCTAATACAACTCAAAATTGATCATAAAGTAGGCACATCCCAATCAAATCATTGAATTCTTCATGGCAAAGAATCTTCTCTCCTTATACCTTAAGGATGCACCCTTAAGTTTTGCATAAAACTAACCAAAGACTTTTGACTTGACCATGCTAAAGAGTGAACAAGCTGACATTAAGTATTAACTTCCCTCAAAAAGCAAGCAGAACGTGAGTTATATTAATATGGCAGTTTAAATATCATATTGACAAACACTTCAGTGAGTTACCTGTATAACATGATTATAATCCTCCCAATTATCTCTCCAGGTTTAAGAATTTGGTTGGCAAATACTCAATAAATTACTAAAATAGCTATCCTGTTAAATGCTGAATGACAAAGCTGTCATTGCTAGAAAATTACCGTGAGGAAGTTGCCAGTGTTCTGACCATCAGCTCTCATGTAGTTGTTTGAGGAAGTACTATGGATTCCAGCAGGAACCTGCTTGGCAACATCTACTGGAGGAGAAACAACCACAGGTTTTGAAGGAGGTGGATTGTCCACCTCAGTTGGAGCAGGCTGGGGACTGCTTGCAGCAGCTTTTGGTGCCTCTCCACTACCAAAAAGGTAGCCCAAAGAACTCTGTCCTCCACCACAGCTAACTCCACGACCCATTGTGCCTACTTTGCTGAAGCTCTGGATACAAGGACAAGCAAAAAGAGAAAAAGCAGCAGAAGATCAAGAGGAATTGTGGAAAAGATAAATCGACCACACATACAGATATCTCTAGAGCTGAACATGGATGGAATGGAATCAAAGAAACATGCCAACATAAAACAGTGAGCCAACACAAACACTAGAAAGTGGTTTTAAAGCAACATTAAACAAGTAATCCAAAATTTCATCTCTTTTTCCATTCACAAACTGTCAACTCATCCTTGTATATGCACAAAGTTAAATCCTTCCCTCGAAACTGACTCAAATGAAGTGGCAATTATCACTGCCATAAAGAGAACTTCTAACAATTACCAATGTAAGATCACGTGACAGCACTTTCCTGTTATTAAACAAAATATGTTTCAACTGAGGGTGATTTCCTCTGACTACTAACTTCAGGAATCAAACTCCGTCAAATCATGAGTTAGGGTGATTTTCACAAGAAAGAAACTCCTTTAGGATGTCTCCCCCAGCTTCTTGTCACAGATTCTACATGAGCTTAATTTAAGATGTGATTTGTTCATATCAAACAAAATACAAATCTTAAAAGCTAAAGCAAAAGGCAGAAAGGGATAAATACCTGTAATACTAACTATATCTTACTAACATGCACAGAAAATCCTAGTCCCACATGAGTTTCCAGTCATGGTATATAATTGCTAAACTATCCATGGAGAATAATGATATGAGAAAGTGGACTAGGTACGAGACGATGGGTGACTGCAAGATATAAGATCAAGAACATTGCAATAATCCAAGGACCTCATGTGACAAAAGGCAAAAGTTTCTATTCCCTCGCGCAAGCAACAACACGTCTATGTGCAGAAAACAAGTAACAGGATCTGGAAGCAAAGCTCATGATAAACTCCTTTAATCATGAGACTCAAGCTGCAACTTTTTAAGAAAAGATTAATTTTAAAGTCAGAACCAGATACGTTCCTCTACTTGAAGAAATTTTCAATACTCCGATCATGCTTATCATGGAGAGAACTTCGATGGCCAGAATAATCAAGACACGGATGGAGAAGATGTTTAGTTTAGATCCAGACAACTCAGACACTTTTGACTTTGGAAAATAACTATAAATCAAAAAACATAAGGACAAATTCAGTTCAATTCCATTTAAATCCACATAGAATTCCATGCAAAAGTTGACATGCAGCTTGGAAAAAAAGCATCAACTATAAAGAGTAAACAGGAGAATACATCTTTCGCAGAAGTTTTCCGATCAATAGCGAGTTTTTCCATGATCGGTAAAAACAGAGCAAAAGCTGTAGCCTACTTAACCTACACAGAGAGAGAGAGAGGGAGAGAGAGAGAGAGAGAGAGAGAGAGAGAAGACAGACAGACAGACAGAGTCTTACAAAGAAGAAATAGCAAAACAGAGAACAAATTTTCCACCAGATATCAAAAGGAAAAAGATAAGAAATTCCTTTCAGGAATTCAAGTTTCATACACATATACGAACCCTGTACCAAGATACAGAGGGTCGATCAATCTAATAGAAATGTACTGGGGAGCTACACATTTCTACTTCACCATCTTCACTGCAATTTACTCCGTCTTCTTCCGGGAATTTTCAATACCTCAAATCAAAGATTTTGGAGGACAACTCAGTACTCATTTCCAGGCAAAGCGGGGGACTTTAATAACTCTAGATCCACGACGTTTCTAATCCATCAAAGGCCTTCTGTGGGGTCCCTCTAAGAGAGACACCTGTACGCCAGTGCCACCTACTGCGGATAACGGGATAATCACGTACGCTCCGAACATCACACACACCCAACAAATGGTGAATCGCAAGCCTTACAGAACCTCAAAAGAAGAGGTGGAAACGATCCCACCAGACCAAGCACGTCAAGCCATCACCAAGAAAGCAGCGGAGAAGTCTCGATCAACAGAAGAAAGAAAGCAACGTCGACGCAACCAGCAGATCCGAGAGACGAGAGGCGCGCATTTCACGAAACGAACGCGATTTGACGCGACGCCGCCGCTGGCGATCGCGCTAAGGACGTGACGGACGAGACGAGACGAGACGCGAGATCAAATCAGCAACAACGACAGGCGAATCGAATCGAAACACCGGGAGAGGAAGAGGGACGGGGGAGAGGGCGGAGATCTAGCGGAGATGGAGGGCGTTACCTTGGCGCTCGACGGCGGATCGGATCGATCGGAGCCGGAGTCGGAGGAGATGAGAGAGAGAGAGATCTGAGAGTGGCGGAACTCTGGAGAGAGAGAGAGAGAGATAAATAAGGGAGACGATGGCGACTGGACACTGGACAGTAAACACCGGCACACCCTCTGCTACTGCTTCAAAATTCACCCCCTGTTTTTTTTTTTCTCTCTCTCTTTTTTTTCTCGAAAAAAAATTTAAAGATTTATTAGGATCTGGGCCCCCGTTTTGGCAATTTCTCGCGTGAACGAAACGCTCGTCGTCATGGCGGAATCCTGTCCCCCACGTCGGGGGTGAACGGACTTCTTTGTGTTTTTTAGTTTTTTTATAAGGGAAATTATCGAAAACGTGCCTCGATTTTCAGACCCCAAAAGAAAAAAAACCCTATCTTTATTTTCTGCACTGCCGTACATCTCTCTCTCTCTCCACAATATATGTTTTGTCGCTCTCCTCATCTCGTTTCTCTGTCTCCTAAGGAGACTCCCCTTCGTGCTTGCCACCATGCCTGCACTCCATTTAAGCTCGCGGCCATGGATGCTAGAGCTCGAAGCTTGTGGCCCCAGCCCACATCTAGCGTCTCGTGGTGAGGGGAAGGGTATCGACGCTAGCTAGAGGTGCCAAAATGGGGTGAACACCCGTTTGTTAAGTCATATATGATTAATTATATCGTATATGGGTTAGCTAAATATTGCTAAATGGATTGATATGAATTGGATAATAAAGTCCAATACAATATTTTAAGTTTGAAATCTGGTCCCTCTTCACTTATCTTCAAATTCAAGTCTTGTTGTCTCTCTTCATTTTCTTTTAAGTTTTTCCTGTTTTTCAAAGATTAAGTTGGGAGTTTTTTGATAGGATGACCTTATTTTCCAATTTTACCTTTTCCTTTTTCAAATTTGAAAAACAGGAAAAAGCTATGATCTTTTCAAGCTTTGGAAAATCAAAAAATTATTATATGATTTTACGTGTCAATATTTATTGACTTATTAATTTTAAGAGATGTTGAATACTTCATTATGAAACTCAAGAAATTTGCAATAAAAAAAAGTCGCAAACAAATCGAAAATCTTTTTTGTAGCTTTCTAAAATTATTGAAAATTTTATCTTTTGCATTACACGGATAGCACAAAAGTTCTTATTTTTAAACATTTATGTGTTTTAGTAATGCAAATTATGATGGGTATGGGTTTTGTACAGATAAGCTCGGATGAATTACTAAATCTGTATTTCATATAATTAAGTTGAATCACGGGAGAAGTGGGGGAATTTGAGGGATTGAGGATTTTGCATTTCAAAGCATAAATTTTACCTGGAGGTAACAGATTTTAAACGACGAAATGCTCGAAACCTCAATAATTGCAATACTCGACATTCGAATTTACATATGGCATAATTTTTTTTTAGATTCGTTTTCGGTCGGAATGCGAAAAGTAGAAAACTTTCGACTTTTCAAGAGTTCAAACAAACAGACCTGACGCATTCCGGACGTACTTTCACGAGTGTCTCGAATTATCGCGATTTAAATTCAAGTTTTGAGCGGGGACAGCGAGCGCTTTAAACAGAGCTCCTGACGTTTGCATGTTTCCTAGCAATAATTCAACCTGAGACGCATCATTCGACATCAGTTCTCGTACAGACAACACTCGAGTGGTCAGAGCTGGTGTGTTGCCTTCGCATGTTTCTCCAGCAGTCATTCAAGGTGTCCGCACCGCTCGGCAATCGACAGGTGGACTTCTGATCGGTTCTGACGCTTGGGCCTTACAGCCGGGCCGGGCCGGTCCTTGGACTCAGACTCCACACGGGACTGTCTCGGGTCAAACTTGTCCGAACGTGGCGAGTGAGAAGAAGAAAGATCCGAACAGAGATTTCGAAATTTGGGTGGCCCACATCCTCAAATCAAGGCAGCTATGGATGAAACCTAGGAAAGGGATTAGTATTTTACTTCGATGATGAATCTATGTTATTAACATTTGTGACATTTTGTTATGCTAGGGATGAAACTCGAAATTCTTCATAAAATAATTAACCAATGAATAATATTTTTATTATCGATAACATCTCATGTATAAATAATTTCATGGACAATGAAAATATTTTTCATTCATATATTTTTGTAAATGATCCAAACAATCATCTTTTTATATATATTTTTAAAATCATTCGTTTTCCGTGAAATAAACTCACTCTTAAAATTGTGTCATTTAAAAGTACGACTGTGGGCATGTGTGCCTGGATGCTTGTCGAGGGAAGTAACAAGCTTGATCTACTAATATAGTCATGCATTGTGCTGATTGCAAGTTAAAACAAGGTGTGATAATTGGGCGGGCATTTGCTCTAACTTTGTCTTTTGCTCATTAGCCTTCTCAGGCAAGATTCCAAGCATCATACAGAGTTATAATACGAGTACATGCTAAAACCATGAAATTCTCAAAGGCGTAACATGAGCCAATTGGCTCATGTGTATGTCTTAGACCGAACCATTTGTTTCCATGTTGAAGTGGGGTGCTAATTGACATGGCGAACTACGTAAGTTTCAATCCTCCCTATGAAAAATAGGTTTACTCATATACTCTCTCCCTTGTTCCTATCACCATGATATTTTGAGCATGATCGGTTTTAGGATGGGTCCTTCCCACCATGGAATCAGGAATTGACCCTATCCACCTTGAAATGGACTAGGCCTGATGCACACCCCTAATAATATTCTCATGGGAACCATTGAAAGCCGGTCGATATGATTCCTCCCCAAGAAATAGGAACTAGACATATTCTCACGAGAATTATCCACAACCAACCGGTTCGATCCCTGAAATGGACCAAGTCCGATATACTCCCCTAATAATATTTACTAACTTAGGCATCACACAATCCCACAAGCAAACCACTAGGGGACTTCTTCTTTCCATGATGTCAAATATTACATGCCATGGAGAGCAGCAATGAGTTTACTTGTGGCTAGTGGATTATGCATCAACATTTTATCTTCACTAGTGACTTTTCGTGATCTTTCAAGTTATGTCGTTGTCCAATCTCGATGATTGTGAATGTGTGGCCTTCATTATACAGATCAACTTGTTGGTTGATGGGTCTCGATGCGAAACAACTCAACAAAAACAAAAGGATGCTTGCTTCCCTAAGAATGTCTTGGGCGATGCTCATGCCACTAGAGTAGATGGATAACAAAACTTACCAATCATCCCAAGCTCCGACTTAAATATCCCCAAAACATACTAAATGTTTAGCCTTATTAGGGATGGCTTATGTTCTCTCTTTGGGTAGAAAAAAGTTGCAGGTCCTGTTTTTGCCGAGCCAACCTCCTCAACCGATATGCTTCCATCGAAGCCAGAGAAAAGAGGAAATCAACAAGCAAATGATCAAACGACCTATCAAAGAAAAGGAACAAATAGGGATGGAACAGGCAAGCAATTTGTCCAAAATCTCAAATGGGTTCTCCCCAGCACCAAAGGAGATAAAGAGGGAAGGAGAGTCGAAGGGCTCTCCCAATCAATGGATGGAATCATCGCTTTCTTGCCTCCCCACCCACAAAGCATAAAAGAGGTCAAGTCAAGTCATGTAACCCCCCTCCAAAAAAAGGAAAAAAGAAAAAAAAGAAGAGAAAAGAATGAAGGTCAAGTCAAACCCACTGAGGAAGCTACACGTGAGCCGTTCGGGTTCTTGCATAAATCTATGAAATTTGGAAAAACCGCATTGCATTAGGTTTCTTGATAACGACGGTCCTGCCCGCCCGCCACTCTTGTCGCTTTTCATCTGCTTTATAGCCGAACGATGTTCCAAGACGTGGCATCGCAAATGGTCGAGAATCGTTTTCGCATCGACGTCGATGACGTGTCTTGCGCACCATCCTCCCTTCGCCTTCCCTTTAATTAATTATATTGATTAGCTTTGTTAATTAAAGCTAACCTTATCTTTAAGAATCCACGACTTAATGAAATCTGCTTCGGCCTCGTGGCAAGTAAATATATTCATAAATTCCCTTAAGCATGGGCATTTATGACACGAGGCTCGTTATTGGTTTTGGAGATAATTGTCCCACGGCCAATTTTGTCGCATCCTTTTGATTTTGTCGATTTAATTTTAATCATTTTAGCGATTTGCTAATATAATCTTTTCAGCTGATTTAGTTTAAAAAATGATTACTCAAATCGCTTATAAAGATGAATGAACGAAAAATATTGTTATCATTCACAAAAATATTTAAATACAAATTATCGTGATGAAAATATAAATATTTTTTATTAATTAATTATTTCAAACGATACAAGTTATTATTTTAGGAAAATATTTTTTAAAATCATTTATTTCCCGCGAAATAAAGACACTCTAATAATTGTTTTCTTGTTAGTGCCACACTTGTTACCACCATCACATGCAAGAAAGCTACATTAGTAATATGCGATACGGAAATTAAAGGTACCCGATATGAAAGGTATATGTTAGAAATTTTTTATAACTTACGTGAAAGAGAAATATATCGCTGTTCTTGCTATCCTAGAGTATAAAAACATGGTTACTATAGGGTTACTGCAAGTTTACGTTAGTCATATTACAAATGAGTAAAATTTGCACATGAAAGTATACCTATTCTAATTACAATATTTGACAAAACATCAATTCGATAAATCAACTTTGTTATCATTTCATGCTATCTAATGATAAATCAATATCTGTTCATATAAGTATGACATAGTATATCATACACACGTATGCGTGACTTCTTCAAAAGAAGCCCTTATTCATCACTCAATCATTTTGGCAATAGTGATAATTTTTCCATCGTTAGCATCAATAGTGATAATTGACTTGTCGCACCGCATCAATGATAAAACCGTCACCTGAAATACCACTTTATCGAAAAAAATGTGTTCCCATTTTAACACGCGTGATAAGCACCGAGGACCATCGTACAAGTCATAAAGTAATAATGATCGCAGCATCTTATGATTGTAGGAGAAAATCTAGAGGCAATCCTTTTGTGTCCCCACGGGTTTTGATTGTTCCGTGGACATACCCGCCGTGGCCTTCCTTGCTTTACTATTATTACCATTGGAAAACTTCACTAACAAAGCCTATTGAAAAATCTAAGTCCCTTCACGGCAATCAATCATGCGTTTATGCAATTACGTTGAATAGCAAACCACGGTTATAGTAGATCCACTAAACAAGTGGGTCAAGGTTGAGTTTGGATCATGTCAAATATAATCCAAACCAAATATACTCATTTAATACGTTTTGACAAATTTTTATATAATGTAAATCAAGTGACTTATGCCAAAACTAATGCGAGAGTATGGTGAGAGTAACCACAAGATCAAGAGATAATGAGAAGAAAATCATAGAGGTGAGTTGAGTCTAAGTAAGTAATAAATTTATTTATAATCCGTTTAAGATTTATATTATGTTAAAATTCATTTATGATTTATTTATTGAATATAACTAATCCATATAACAATTCAATCTATATATATGGATTAAGAAATGGGTTTATAACGTATTCCGACAGGTGTAACTATAAGTGAAGACAAATTACAATATGAAAACATAGCGACAATTAAATCATTATCTAGGACTAATTCAAACACCATCCGTACATCAAGCCAGGCCAAAAAAAGGAAAACAGAAAAGAAAAGAAGAGACAGCGATTCATGTCATCACGTGAACTGGCGCGACCGAAGTTTTGAAATCCCATCTTCGATTCGAATTGGATGGCCCGACGCATTTGAAAATCATCGAGAGAGGCGAAATGCAGCGCACTCAGAGCGCACGTGCCTCCCGAGAATTGGCGTTTAGCTGAATTTAGAGACCCGCTTTTGGTGTTCCTTTCCAGACCACCTCCCACTGGGGAAGGGGGGGGACTTCTTCTTCTGCTTCTTCCGCCCACACACGTGGATGTAATAACCCTCGTTCAAAAACCAATTATTATTCTCCAGTTCCCCGTGGCCCATCATCCTCCCCCTTCCCAAATTGTTCTTTCTTTCTTTATTTTTCGAAATCGGAATAGTGGCTCGTTCAATCATCATCGCCCTCCACTAGAAGTTCTCTCTCGCGAAAGGGCTGGCGTGGCGTCTCTCGTTTTCTTTTCCATGCGGGACGTGCGTTCGTGCGGCACTGTTTTGAGTTTTGTTCCGAGCCGTGCATGTGTCGTGGGCCTGTCGCCCCGAATGATGTATGTCGGAGCGCGAAACGTGCCCTCGTGCACGTACGGAGATGACGGGGTCGTGGGTAATGGATTCTGATTTAGGTGTCGCATTTTCCTTTGTCCCAAAACTAGTCGGACAGCTCGAATCATAGGAGGTGGAGGACACGACCCTTGATCTAGCATGATGATGGCCCGAGAGACCTCTCGAAATTATTATTTTTCTCTACTTAAAAACCATGTCATTGCCGCTATCACTAGGGGCCTCAGGTAGCGCCATTGCCTGCAGCAAAGCCTGATCCGGTACAGGCAGGAAGGGGATCGGACAAGACGACTCGACTCGACAATCCCCCCCAAGAGCGACAGCCTCAGCTTCGTCGGTGGATCTTCAGAGGACTAGGCTGCCTCCCGACCACCGAGCCTGTCCTCGGTCGTGCACTTCTAGTGCTCATGACCTGGTCATTCGAACGTGTGGTGGACATGGTCCTCCCATTGGAAGAATTCGACAGAACAGATGCCGAGGAATGCATGTAGACATATCACATGGTCGAGAGAATCATTCGATGGGGGCATCTCCGGGATACGAAGTAAGATTCGCAGTCGAAAGTGCGGCGGAGTTTGGACGTAGTGCCCACGTTGAAAGACGGGGTTAAAAATTCTTTTTCATACGAAAAGTAAGTATTCCTACGATAAGTAATTATAATTTCCGCAGTTGGTAACTTTTCACATCAATAAAGCATGCCTAACATTGACTTTTCGCTCGAGTAACTTCCCATGCCGAGCTTCCACTTTAAATTTTACTTAACGTAAAAGGGTTTGCGACCTATCAAAATATGTACCAAACAATAGTTGAATCGTATATAGTTTCTAAAAATCTTTTTAAAAAGGAAAAGATTATTTCATTTTCAAATTTTATAGTAAAACTCACAAGTGGAAGATTTAAGCTTTCTAATTTGATTAACCAATGAGTAACTAATAAACAGTCGCGCCAAATAAGCCCCAAAAATTATTAGCTTATTCATATTTTATTTGTAACTTTTCATATCGGAAAAACAAATTTCAACATTTTGTGATTGCATTTAGTGACTTTTCACTGCCATAGGTGGCTTTTAAATTGAAAAGAAGTACTAAGCGTAGCTATAGCTAGTAATTTCCTTTAGTTTAGGTTTCTTCTCTTTTTTTTTCGGAAAAATTAATGACTTGTACATTTTTTTCCTGAAAATACTTTCAAATCGCTTACAAAAACAAATAATATAAAATATTTTCATCTTTAATGAAGAAACTTATATATTGTTGTTGATAGCGAAAATATTTTTTGTCGCTAATTACATCTTAAATTAACTGATCCTTTGAACAATGGGATGTGATTGAATGATTGACTAAACATAATTAGCTCCTTGAATGAAATAATTAACATTCAAAACCACTTTCGGTGATGACTCTAGAAGTAGTTGAATTCAAATTAAAAGTTCAGATAAGAAAGTTAGGGGTGAGTGGTTTCATTGTTAGTTCAGATTCTATCTAAAATCTACTATGTCAAAATTTCTTAATTTTTGAAACTTGAAATATATCCTATATACCCTAGAATCTCTCCCATCAATTAGTCTCAAGCTTTAGGGTCTATTAGGGAATTGATTGATTTCTTTACTTTTTTGCGTTGTTTTTTTCTTTCTTTTTTTTTTTTATTTTTAGTTAAGCAAAGCTAAAGTGAATGCAACAACAACAAAAATTTAATTATCAATATAAAAAATTCCTAAGGGTTGAAAACGTAAAATAAAATAAATGATAAAAAGTTCAGATATATAACAACAATTCATTGGTTCTTGATTCACAATTCATTGATTCTCAGTTTGGATCTTACCTAGGAATAGAAAGTTAAACCATACAATACCGATTTCATTTTTTTTTTAAACTGGGAACCGTCAGAACTTGGAACCAAATTGATTTCTAAGATAAGTTATGTTCAATTCCCGTTTCTACTATGAATCCATGCTTATCTTAAAGCAAAACAAAACAAGATTGATACCTAGTGAGTCCCAAAATTGTTTTCTTACACTAAGTACGAGAGTTAATAAGACAAATGGTATCGTGTGATGTGCATTTTCCAAGATGTGTTTTTTTAATGAACCGCCAAAAAACCTAACTTTTAAAGAAAAAAGATAGCATTCATTAAAGATAAGGAGGTAGGTCTAAAGGCAGAAAGGAAGACACGAAGCGGTTGGTTCCATAGATTGAACTTGCGTCTAAAGTTACACCGTCAAACTAATTCCGACACCATGCTCGTCACTTTACCAGTCGAACTTTACTTGATACATGCACCGCGATTATTCATAATTTTATAGGTTGACACCTATCGATGCACTGCACGCCTGATGCCCGAGCAACTTGACCGATGAATTGGCGAGCTTGGAATGAAGAAGTCCAGCTCGCCCTACTATGATTGGGACATTTATATGTGAAAATTCATTAGAGTTGAACAAAATGGACCATTCAAATTGGGAACTGCCTAGATTAGACCAGATCAGTAAATTTGGTTTAGTTTATGATTTCTAAAAATGAAATCAGTGTCTAGATGATCCGATTTCTAGGTCTAATGGAAAACGGCACCAGATTGGATCATATCGACTAAATATATTTTTTCTTTTGATTATTTCTTTAAAGAAAAATTAGTAAAATGTAAATGAAATGCTATATCGATTCGATTCTAAGTAATGGGAAAAAAAGAAACCAGTTTTTAGATTAGATCGGAGCATTAGTCTAGTTCTTATTCCTAGGATCAACTAATCTAGTCTTTGATTTCGAATTTATCGAGTTAGTCATCCTAGTCCATTTCTCGAGTGTAATTTGAAATTGAATCGGATCGGAAATCAATCACTTTTAAAATTCACGACGTGGCGCCCCTGACCAATATAGTAATGTCCGATCTTCGATCTCGGCCCCGGAAAAATGTTCACATGGCGCCGGGGGTCATGGGAAAACATAAATACGAAAAGGTTGCTCTTTAAAATACTACCAGAAAGGGTAACGATCAGAGACAGCTAAGAAGAAGGCCAAAAACCAAAAAGAGAGAGAGAGAGAGAAATTGTTTTGTTTTTTGTTTTTTTTTTTTTTTTCCTCAGAGAAAGATAGAGAAATTCGCGGGGCACAAAATCCAACGCCGCATCTTTGAAAAGCCAAAGGGTTTAGGACACGTGGGTTTCCACCCCCTCAATTATGTCTAGGGGGAGGAAGGGAACACGTGTTCCAGTCAGCCCGCCCTGTTCCACGTCCCGACACGTGTCCCTCCACCCACAACTTGCTTCCCTACCCCCCCACCCTGGGGTAGACCTTAGATAGACTCCCCCCGACCAGGAACGACGCACCCACTTTTCCTAAGCTAATTTTTCGCTTTTTATTTTTCTAATTTGGAAAAAGGAAAGTTTGGGGTATGTGTGAGGCTTAGTTTATTATGATCTGAGAATTTACGAGATTAGGAATTCTTTATTCCGTCCGATTTGGTCCGCGAATTGTCGTGACGAGACAATTACTTTTATTATTCATCTGACGAAAAATAACTTTTTTTTTTCCTCTCTTAGGAAAACACATCTGTCCCGAGAAGAAAAGAGAAATTAAAAAAAAAAGGGGAAAAGGGGGGGGCGCGGGATAGGGGGCATCGCCACTGCACACCGTGCTCGGTCAGACCACGTGTCGCCCAGTAACTACTTCAGGATTGACACTTGTCCTTTCTGGGTACTTTCTTGTCCAAACACCAAGGGCATTTTGGTCACACCTCCCTCCCTCTCTCTCTCTCTCTAGCACGTACCCCATCCCATTGCCCCCTTGCGCTTTCAGTTCCTCTGTTCCCCCTTCCTCCTGCTTCCCTGGTCTTCTATTTTTATTCAGATTTTTCTTCTTCTTCCTCTCCCCCTCCTCCTCCTCCTCCTCCTTCGCTTCGGGTTTTACCCTTCTCTCGCTCTCTCTCTGCGGTAATGGTCAGTGAAACGTGACGATAATCTCTGCCCATTATTTTTTTCCCCGGAAAACTTAACGGGGAAGAAAATCTCGGAAGAATTTTCCATTTCGGTCTAGATATCATCTGGGTTCTTGAATTTTTATGATTCGTCACCCAGCTTCCGCAACGGGTCTTCGGCGAGAGAGTCGAGTTGCTCCTGCAAATGGAACGGCTGCTTGCCTCGAAAGACCAGTATCGCCGCGGAGTTCATAGCCCAGGCCGTAGGCAGAGCGGGGGCGGGCGTATGTTTGCGTGACGTGGCGAGAGCAGGGGCATGGACGACAGGAAGGAAGTTGGGAGGACCAGTCCAATGGAGAACATCTCTCTGAGTCTCGAGAGGTTCCCGAGAGATCTGCTCCAGAGATTCACGTCGTCGAGCTCGTCTAGTAGTGGTGCCGCGTCACAGTCGCACCCGGCGTCGGAGTACAAGACGCCGAACCAAGAAACAGAGGAGCTCGAGCTGAGCCTGGGGCTCTCGCTGGGAGGCCGGTTCGGGGTCGACAAGAGCTCCAAGAGACTGACCCGATCGTCCTCCATTGCCGGGTCGTTCCCACTTTTCAGGGAGGACGATTCGGCGGCGACGACGACGACGACGCCGCCCGCGCCGTCTTATACGGCTCTGGTGAGGAGCAGCTCTCTGCCGACGGAGACGGAGGAGCAATGGAGGAAGAGGAAGGAGCTGCAGACGCTGCGGCGGATGGAGGCGAAGCGGAGGCGGTCGGAGAAGCAGCGGAGCGTGAAGGATGACAGGCTCGAGATCGAGACCCAAGTGGGTGCTGTGGCTGCTAAACAAGGTAATGTCCTCGCCGTTTGCGTGTCCCTGTCGCCGTTTTAGTAGACTCTTAAGGATTTGGTTTTATCTACTTAGTGCGGAATTTGTGGAATTCGAACTTGTCGGTGTCTGTAGTTATTTTCTTTTTCTCTGGATTTGTCTGCGGATGTTTCTTGTTTTGGTAGGCAAGCGTGGCCAAACAAATTTCCATTTTTGTGTCTGATCCTTTTTGCTGGGGGGCCTTTTTGTTTTGGTTGTTTTAGGTCTATTACTGAGAGTCGGATTGACTTTGGCTTGGACGATTCTGTTCCTAGACGACCATATTTCCATAGGCATCAATGGAAGAACGTGCACAAGAAATGAAATTAACTATGTTCTTGGGCCGTTTTTGTGTTCGATATCATCCTTAGGTGGGGTTTCAAGCGAGCTGTGGCTGGACATTTTTGTCCACCCGAATCAATTATTGAGTGTCACATTTCATCAATTTGGAAGAAAGAAGAAAAAAAAGGTTGTTATTCTGTGGTTGAATGGTGTGGGTTGATCGGGTGCCGTGCTTTGGGAATCTATAAGATTTTCCATTGATAAGACTATCGATGATTTTTGTCAAATATGGCACAACACAAAAAGGCTGATTTGAAAGCCTGAACTTAAGGTATACGACCCTTGACAAAGACCATTTGAATTCCTAGGACTGTTGCTATAATCTGTTGGCCACCAAACAGCCCGAGGATGTGAGTTCATTGCTTGTTGAAGTGAATCAGAAAGTCTTCTTTCTAGATATTTTTCACCTAACAGTAGGAACTTTTCAGGCTCACATTTTTATAATAGTGACTAATTCTTTTTCTAGTACTGTGCTGATTTGCCTGTGGAGTTAGCTCCAGCTGAGACTCATTTAGGATGGAAAGATGACTGTCAAAGTGAAGAACCAAGTGTCCAAATAGGACAATGTAACCCATTGGAACTGAGAGTAAAAAACTGGGGTGGAGCTCCAAGACGTGCTGGTCAAGATTTTTGTATGAGAGGGTATAGGCAATCACCGGAAATTCTGATCTACAAATTTCATTTCAGTCAAGTAATATTTTACTCTAAGCACGACATGGTTCTAAACTTGGAATCTGGACATTTTAGGTGTGGCTCCTCCAGAGATTAATATAGCACTAGTCTTACTCAGAGTATTCTTATTCTTGAAGCGAAAACTATTTGAAGACAAGAAGCAAACGTGGCCTACTCCTAAATTAAAAAATATTTAATCATGATGGTTATTTTGGAAGACTGACGAGTAAATGCCTGTTATTATTTTCAGCACAGAGAACAGGAGTTGAGCTAGATAGGGCTGCTAAAATTTGTTGGTATGACATTGACATTGCTCGAAGTAAAGATTTCAGAGAGGACTTCGGATCTAGTTTCCTAGAATCCCTCTTGGACACTTTTGGTCATCGAGTGCTGTGGAAGGAAAGATAATTTTAGTAGTTACATTGGTTCACTTTCTTGTGTTTTATACCTCCACTTTGGTTCCGGTCAAATATTAGTTATTCATCACCTTTAAAAGAATGCGAGCAGGAGGGTGGGAGGGTGGGAGGGAGGGAGGGAGCCTCCATTGTCTTGATCCATGGAGCACTTCGGATATATGTCTGAAGGGAGAGAGAGGAAAGAGCAAGCCTGACTAAGCACACTTGGCTGTACCAATTGTCAGTGTCCACTGATTTAGCAGTTTGTGTATACCATCTATATAATTTTCTTATCCTTGAGAGAAAGATACTAAGCACACTTGGCTGTACCAACCGTCGGTCTCCACTGATTTAGCAGTTTGCCTAAAACCAAATGATTGCATCCTGGAATGTTCATGTGCTTGTAGCTGAAAAAACACCGTTATTTTTTCGACAAGGAAGGTTAGGCTCATGAAGGACTCCGCTCACCTTGTGGACATGGTCTGGTGTAAACTGAAGTCTGAGCGATTGGCTCAAATTGGAACTGTTTATGCTTTGGATGGTATGGGGAAGTGCACCTAATGAAACCCAGGGGGTCTAGCAAAAGATCAAGTTAGTCTTGCAAAGTCTGTGACTTGTAGCTTGAAACCACTATTGGAGACTATGGAAGGCTCTTAGAGTACATAAAATATATGGAAAGCGATTCATCAAACTTCCAAGGAAGGATGTCGGAGCAAGTCCAAGAGATTATAGTTGAACAGCAAAGAAAGATCCTCCTGATGGTAATTTAATGCTTCTAATTTCATACAAAGTGTTGTTTTCTAGCTTTCAGTTGTGAATAGCAGTTAATGTGCTTTAGACAGGATTTCCAGCAGATTGTACATTTAAAGACAAAGAAAGAGAATAGTAACCAAGTGAAATTGGGGTTTGAAAGAGCCAATGAGGTGGTGCTGATTAGAATCAGGGAGCCTGTAGTAGGAATGGTCTATTGCCGTGTTTCTGTATCTGTGAAAATTCCTAACTTATTGAGGACAAAACAAAGACAAAAACAGACATTCTGCAGGAGATGTTGCTACTAAAGTAAGTATGGAACTTCAATAACGAATCTTTTAGATAATACTAGTCACCTCAGCGCGCACAGTGATCTGTTGGATTTGGATATTCTGAAGCTTCTTGCCCTGGGAAATGTGTATATATTTTCTGCCCCATCTGCTGATAGCTTGGTTCTTTTTGCATACTGCTTGTTACATGATGTCCTCTGGAGCGATTTCTATGTTTGACTTTTGTCTTGTTGTAAATTTTCCGGAACTCGTTTATGTTGTTTTTTTTGATCTTTTGATGGATATGATCCCATTAATTTCTTATATCCTTCAAAGCATGAAGTCAAAAGTAGCTCCATGATGCTGGCAAATAGAACCTGTACAACTAGACTGAAGCTTTTTTCTTTATTTTGCCTTTGCTATGAAACTAACATATGTCGAGGGCAAAACATATAAATAACAAGAACAATGCAGAACTAATCACTGGCTAAGCTCATCATCTGTATCTTCTATGTCAGGATCAAGCGGCTACAGCGATGCGAGAAGCTCCCTTGGTGGTCAGACACTGCAGCAGCGGGTTAGTCAAGACACTGTAAGTTCATCTGGGGGCATCTCAGTAGAACAGATGACAAGCACCCAGAGATCCGATTCTTCCGATATCAGGGGCAAGGAAATTGGCGCCGGCACGATGGAGGATATGCCTTGTGTCTTCACGAAGGGTGAGGGTCCGAACGGGCGGAGAGTCGATGGGATCCTCTACAAGTACGGGAAAGGGGAGGAGGTCCGAATAATGTGTGTGTGCCACGGGAGCTTCCACTCTCCGGCAGAGTTCGTGAGGCACGCCGGTGGAGGCGAAGTCGCTCACCCTCTCAGGCAGATTGTCATAAACCCGAACCCAGGTCCTTTTCCGCAGTAAACTCTCTTTGCTCATCTGTTGCTTCATAACACCAATTCAAATTGGTTTCGTTTGGGAGGAAGGAGAGGGTGCGGAATGATAAGAACGGTATCCGAACGAAGATGAGGGTTTAATTCGAAGGTCGGGCATGTTTCATATTGTTTACAAATATTAAACGATGTATGATCAAATCTGTACATTCACCATAGAAGAAATTGATCTCAGCATTCGGATCTTGCGGCCCAGAATCATTTGGTAAATCAACTCGTTAATCACAATTTGGCAATTCGAAATTATTCTGTTCATTAGATTGGACGGAATGGTGGACCAAACATAGGGTGGTTTTTAGATCTCAAGAGAGAAAAATAGTTTCAAGTAATATATTCTGTTAGCCTTTTGGCTAGTCTAAAAGACCGATGAGTTCCGTACAAAAGTTATTCAATGCGATTGACGGTATCATTTGCCTAGAATCATTAGTGGATTTTTTTAGGGATCTCGGGCTTGTTGCAGGATTTTGAGTTTGAAGAATTGATGAGGTCTGCTGTGGTGAATGGTCGCGAGACGGTTGCGGTTCGGTTCGCACTTGAAATCAAACCCGAACTTAGAGTATGGTTTGAGAAAAATTGAAACCAAACTGAACTAACAAGGGCTATTTTTGGCTCTATTGTCTATGGTCAGTGGCAAAAGTAGTTTGAAGAAATAGAGGATTCAAATAGAAAATTAGCTCTGAATCGAACTGAGCAAGAAGCTTCGTTTAGTTACCATACTTGCTATAAGCAGGCAAAAAGCCGTTGCGGCGGCAGGGTCCCGCCACCGGCCAGTTCAGCCGGTGGAACCAGAACGTCGTGCTGTCTCCAGGGAGCCCTGCCGGGTTGGCTTTGCCCACGGCTGGCTTTCTTGATTGCCTCTGCATCGTGCAAATTTGATTAATTCTTTACCTTATGTGTTGTATCCGTCGATTCATGATAAAGAACAAGATTTCTAGGTTCAGTTTTCACGATAGAAAAAAAGGATTGATCGAGTTCTTTCTTTTATCACTTAGGAGCCGTGCCAAATGAAAGTCTCATGCACGATTTTAGGGTCAATCTCCATCCGGTCCGAGGAAATCTTTGCACGCCTTCACACTTTGTTTTGTTTCAAAGAGAGGAACCAGGAAACCATCGATTTCGCTTGGTGGGCCGGGAATTCTTCCACTCTATTCCGAAGAGTAATCAGGTCCAATTTTTTTATCAAAGTGGTGACGAAAGATCTAATTTGTACAAATCTTTCCATTTTATAAACCAAACACGAGGAGTCTGCTCCAGCCTCTACCACAAGCTCAAGCCCGCCTCCTCGGCCATGATGATGGAGTTCACTTTGCCCTAGGCACTCCCAATCCGCGCGACCTCTGCCTTCCGACGAATCGTCTCTTCTCCCCGTGCTCCGAGTCCGACATGTCACGGGTACCTCATCTTCTGCAAGTTTGGTGGTGCGTCATGGACGCCCCTGCCAGGGCCTTACGCTTCCGGACGAGGAAGTCATAATACTCCACCGAGAAGAGGCTGTTCTATGCCCCGTCGGAATCCCGGCACGTCGGCCCTTTTTCGCTGGAGCGAGAATCCGTCTTTGATGGTGACCGCTTCTCCGGCCCGGCTCCCAACTAAGCTAGCTTTGCTCCATATCTCCTAAATATCTCCACAAAAACGGGAATGATCATTACTCCCTTGCAATCTTTTCGGACTACCTTTGCTTATTGATTCAAAATTTACACTCAACAAATGAGAAAATCTTTTGAGTGAAACCAAAAGCCTAAATAGCATTACTATAATCTCATCACGAGTGGCTGGAGATTGTTAAAATTATATTTTACGAATTTTCTTATCTTTAGAAGGTTTCTTAAATAGAGACTATGATAGTACTTGAATCTCTAAAACTCATAAGGTGATCTCAACCTTTCTCTCAAATTTTTTTATAAAATCACTAGAGTGAACAAAAAATAAGAACAAGAAATAGGATAAAAAAATCTGACAGTCATGTCATTTTACATTGCTCAAGGGGTGGCATTACTGTTGCCATAGCCCAATGATGATCCTTCCATACACGTGGATACTTATGACTAACGTATTATAATCACTATTTCCACCTAATCTCAATATTTTTTTTCTTTCAATGTACCTTTCAATAGAAAAAGTTATAATTATATTTTAAACTCTTTCAATTGCCACAAAATATTATATTAGAAAGTTGTATCAATCACACTAAAAAGTGACTTAGGACTTGTTGGCAACAAGTTGTTGCCAAGCATGTGAGACAAGCCCAATAATGAGCGGCGGCACACGTGGAGTTTTGACCGTGGGAAGGGGAATTTGATTACGTATATTCACGAAAGGGATGGCACCAACGAAACGAGGATTGACAAAAGATAATGTAATAGTTTAAGGTAAAGGTATTTTTAAGGACTCAATCGTGAAAGCACGAGACTCCGGAGAAACGACGTAGTGCCGTGTCTCTATCCACGACCGTCTTTGGCTGGACCACCACCACCTCCGCGACGCTTCCCTGGCGGTGATTCTCTCTGCTCCCGCGACATCGATTCTCTCTCTCTCTCTCTCTCGGACACGATTGGTGTCGTGTCGCGCGATCTTCACGAGACCAGAGGTACAGTCGCCATTGCTCGAGCTCATCGCGCTCTTTGCTCTTGCTCTTCTTGCTCTTCTTGCTCTTCTTGCTCTTGCTTCGTCTTCATTTGCTTCTTCTGTCCTCGTTCTTGGGTTAATGGCGTCCCGTGGCTGGTCTCGGTTATTTCTTCCCATTGCGATCCAA
The DNA here is from genome assembly GCA_014182845.1 of Corymbia calophylla. Taxonomy (NCBI): domain Eukaryota; kingdom Viridiplantae; phylum Streptophyta; class Magnoliopsida; order Myrtales; family Myrtaceae; genus Corymbia; species Corymbia calophylla. The sequence goes on from CM024694.1 coordinate 27,375,142, forward strand.
TGATTTTTCGCGTTTGGAGTCGAGCAAATCGGTGGAATCGATCATTTGCCGGCGCTCCGTTGCTGTCCGTTGGGATTGTGAGAGACCCTCCCGGTCGAAGCGTCGATTCTTCGAATTTTGACGTGGTTTGTCGTCGGTTTGATTTTGCGGCATTAGAGGTTCTAGGGTTTCCTGGCGTTCGCAGCTCGGGTTCGTCTTGGCGTCATTTGATTGAGTTCCGCGTTCCGTGAGCTAAGCTTTTGAAATTTTTTTTTTTTTGGGGGAAGTTTCTCCCTTCTCGAATCCAAGGAAAGTCGCCTCGACCACATGGAAGTAAATTGGGGGTCAATAGGATTGTGAAAAATCGCTTTTTGTAACGGAAAACGCTAGCTTTACTTTGACTCATTGTGGGCATAGTCGGATCAAGAGAGGTGGAGACTCCGGATTCGCCCAGTCAGCTGATCATCGCTCGTACGTTCTCACTGTTGTTGTTGTTTACTCTGTATTCAGGTGGGCATTAAGAGGATGTGGCAGCTGGAGGAAGAAGATTGATATGGTTATATGAGTTCCTTCCTTCACTAGCTGGGAATGAGAGCTTGCTGTATTCACAGAATCACTGGGGTAACAGTACTGTTGTAGCATGCTGATAGATTCCATCCACATAATTTCGTTGTTACCTCTGCCGAGAGAAGGATTATTATCCCATGGAAGGTGGGCAAGGGCCAATCTTTGCACCCATTACCGCTGAGTCTGCTTCTACTCGATATGGTGCACGGTTTAGTGTGGATGGGTATGGAAGCCGTGCTTCTAATGTATCTAATGCGAAGAAGAGAGGTCATGGAAGTCGCTCTTGGATAAAGATTGATCAGGAAGGAAACTCTAAAGTTTTGGAGCTAGACAAAGCTACCATAATGAGACATTGCTCCCTGCCAGCGAGAGATCTACGGCTTTTAGATCCTTTGTTCATTTATCCTTCTACCATTTTAGGGAGAGAGAGAGCCATTGTGGTCAGTCTTGAGCAGATAAGGTGTGTAATCACAGCCGACGAGGTTTTCCTGATGAATTCATTGGATGGATGCGTTCTTCAGTATGAGTCGGAATTGCGCAGGAGTCTGCAGACCAACAAAGATCAAGCTGGTAAAGTGTCTCCTGGATCAAAATGGATCTCAGCTTGCACTTCATATTCTCCAAGCTGACTAATGGAAATTGTGATACTAAATGAGGATCATATGGTCCTTGTAGTGGCTTTAAAAGTCCAAGCCTTCTTGAGGAAAAAAGTGTTTTCGACGTTCTGCCCTGTTTTTATGTGGACTTTACACTAGCCATGTTATAAATTTCCCCAGGAAAATTATTGCTTAAATCGATTATATTTTCTCTTTGAAAGATAATGCCACTTGAAATTGCTTACGTTTGCCTACTTAATTCAGATGACCTACCTTTCGAATTTAGGGCACTGGAGCTAGCTTTGGAACTCACATGCATGTCACTTGATGCTCAGGTATGCAGTAACTTCTGCAGTGATTGATGATATGAGATGGATCATAGAGTCTCGTCTTTCTCTTTAATGTGTCAAGCCTGTTAATTGTGTGGTTAGAAGTATGTATATGTGGACCTTTCTTGGACAATTGTTTATAATGGAAGACTTACAACCCCATAATAAATTGGACCTAAGAAGAACAGTGATCATTGAGATTTTTGTCAAATTATCTGACCTGATATTGTTAATTTAACATTACCAAGGAGCACTCGAACTGAAGTGACTTTGATTGATTGATGCAGCTGCCATTCTTTATTTGAAATCATCCTATCATTGTAACATATGATATGAGAAGCTTCTATATTTGACAGGTGAAGGACTTGGAGATGGAAATTTATCCAGTTTTGGAGGAGTTGATATCATCTGTAAGTACTCTTAACCTAGAACAGGTCCGTAGATTCAAGGGTCACCTACTTGCTTTGACACAGCGAGTTCAGAAGGTAATTTGATAATTCTAATCACCTTCAGATGATTATGGTTGTGTTACTCCTCTTCACAAAGATTTTTGCAATTCCAGGTCCGAGATGAGATTGAACATCTCATGGATGATGATGGCGACATGGCCGAGATGTACCTCACTGAGAAGAAACAAAGATCTGAGGCATATTCCGTAAGCGATCAGTACGTCCAAACTGATGATTCAGGTGTGGCTAGGCTGGGTTCCAAATCAGCACCTGTTTCACCTGTAGCGTCACTCAGTGGGGGACACAAACTACAAAGGGCTTTTAGCAGCATCGTAAGCCCAAGCAAGCATGGAAGCTTTATGAGTTCATCTAGTAATAGCGAAAACATTGATCAGCTGGAGATGTTGCTTGAAGCATACTTTGTCGTCATTGACAACACTCTCAGCAAAATATTATCGGTATGTGTTCAAATGAATCACTTTAGCCTCCTCCCTTAGTTCCATGTCCTTTACAATTATATTTCATCATTTCTATGATTTTCCAGGCAAAGTGATTAAATTTACCAAAGAATGACTATCATGTGATTGATTTGCAGAAATCTACTGGAAATTGGGGTGCTCTTAGGCCTAAAAATGTCTTCAATCTTATTTGTTGATAGTCGTACTTTCTTGAGTCAGCATGCTTCCTAGAGATGATCAACGAAGAACATCTTACTTTCTTGACTCGTATTGCTGAGACTGTTTGCTTTTTTATTTGGCAATGCAGCTCAAGGAGTATATTGATGACACTGAAGATATGATCAATATCAAATTGGTGAGCAGAATTGAATTTGTACTAATGTCTGCATTTATTGTCTTCATCTCGTTTGGTTGACAACTAACACTTCATGAGCTTTTTCTCTTTCATTTTACTTGGGACCAGGGCAACGTTCAGAATCATTTAATACAATTTGAGTTGCTGCTAACAGCGGCCACATTTGTTGCTACGATTTTTGCTGTTGTGACGGGAATCTTTGGGATGAACTTTGCAGCTACAATTTTTGATTATCCATCTGCTTTCAATTGGGTTCTCTTCATAACTGGTTTATTTTGTACTGGCTTATACTTCTCCTTTTTGTTTTATTTTAGGTATAAGAAAGTTTTCCCCTTGTAAAGTTTCCAGCGAAGCATATTGCAATGTGAATATATTCTGATTTCTATTTTGAGCTGTGTATCCCGAGGTAAAACATTATTATTGAATGATGAAACAGGCTAGAATGAAAAGATGACTGTCCTAATTCACGGATGCCTCATCGATTGTCTATAATTGCGGGAAGAAGAAATCTATCACAAGTTGACTGTTGTTGAGTGATATCAATTTCTTGATAAAATAGGTCCTTTGTTCCATATATGCTGTTGACATTCGACTTTCCTTACAGATATCGTCACTACTCTAGTCTACCGTTGAGCATTATGTGAGGACATTTGTCTTCGTTTCATTTTGGGTATTTACACTATCAAGAAAGTGGAGTTGTGGTATATCCTCTATGCCCTACCTTGCAAGTACAGGAAGCTTGGTTAAGGAACCGTCTCCCACATGTCTCTGCACTCATCTAACTTGATCCCCCAGCTCCTTGGTGTCCATTCCATACTGGTTTTGTCATTTTCATGAAGAAGACTATCTGAATATCTCCCTTCGTCGGCCTTACCTGCGCTTAAATTATCACCCTGGTCGATTTGGTCTTCCTAAAGAGAATGCAATTCCATCTCTGTATGCTCAATGCTGTATCTATGTGTTTGATCTGCTCCATCTAATTCACTTATCCCAGTAATCTCTTCTCGAGCCTCCTTATATGCATCCAAAGGTTCCCCCGACAATTCTCCAGCCAGGTCTGTCTTGTAAGTTTCATTGGGTAGGGTCGGGTTCCCTTGATCAGATGATGTTGATGCGATAGCACCAATTGAATCTCTTTGACAGTTTTCATTCTCGAGTAGTAGGAATTGCAACTTCTCCCGGCTAGCTTCGAGGGCTGCCTCAAGTTCAGCAATGCGTTCCTCAAGCCTCGACTCGATTAACTCTTGAAGACGCAAACTCAGCTGTTGAGGTGGTACTGCATAATTCGGTGAACAAGCTTGACTGTCTGAACTCCCACTGACATCGTGGTCGGATTTTAACGTACCTTCTAGCTGGGAATCGACTCCTCCTGGTCTTAGTTCTCCCTGGGCGAGCACAGATTCATATGAACAAATTATCCCTAGTAAAATGTAATTCATGTATGTCAATGTCGCAGATTGAAATTACTGGATGAAATTGAGTTCGTGCAGGAACTAGGATCCCATTCAAAGTGGCAGACACATGCAAGCCGGCCATTTTTTCATATGCTCATTTAAACGTAATCAGACCCCCGATTCTACCAATACTGGCAGTCACCCGAAAAATGAAGCACAAGAATCGGTCTAAGGTGTGTTTGATTTAGCATTCCCAATGGCCTTTTGGTCTCCAAAGGCCTTTGGAAAAATGCTAGACCGTTTGGCGATAATTTGGAAGGAACTTTCAATTGAAAGCCGAGTATTGGGAATGTTGAAAGCCCAATGCTAGTAACGATTAGCTTTGGGCTTTCATTTTTTCCTTTCAAAATTATCCTTACTAATTCTTTATATTTCTAATTTTTTTCCTGATTAATTTTTTTTTATTAAAAAAAGAAGACAACCCTTTGCTGGTCTAGCGAAGGGCTACAGTCATGACAGTTGTCATTGGAGGTCGCCTGACCTTCGACAGCCCTTGATTGGGTCGCACAAGCCAAATCTGGCGCCGATTGCCATAGCCCTTCGCCGGACTGTCAACGGTTTGGTTCAATTTTTTTTAATGATAATAATAAAATATGCTAAGTTCATTATGAAAGTTTTTTTAATCAAACATATATTCAACTTAAAGTCCATTTGCAAAGAAGTTTTATTAAGCACAATTTGGATTTCCTTCTTTCAGCATTTGCATTATACTCATAGTTCATTTGTACAGTTGAACTAAATACACGTTCAACTCAAATTGTTGTTGTACAATGCTGAAGTATTTAAAGGCCACACAATCGCAATGAGGTTTGTTTTCGTATGCATGGGTGTTGATACGAGTTCCAAATTTTACAGCCACAGCCGATTATGACTTAACGTAGGTAACCGGGGTACTCTATAAAGGGTAGTCAAGACGAAGGCCAAATGTCATGCAGCTCAACTGTAGATTCAGGCTTACCTCAACGAAATCTGATGTGTTCTTCGCGCTAGTCAGCTTCATGTCCAGCTGCAACCTCTCTAGTTCAGCTTCGAGCTCTGCCTCAATTTCTCTCATTGCATCAGACTTCTCCGCTGTACCATCATTCGGCTCTTTCACATGATTCTTCGAGGAATTATCCATTTCACAGACAGGGGAAGATGCGGTTGTCGTCCTATCGAGCAATGGGTGAGCGCCGGATCCAGGGATCCTTGGATCATCGGTGTTGATCTCCTTCACAGTTAAAGGTCCTTCATTTCAAGCTCCTCGTGGAGATCCTGAACTAGGTTTTGTTCTTGCCTCAACCTCTCATCTAAAAGGTCCACTTCCCTCTTATTTGCCACTACACTGGTCGTCACGCCGATTGTTAAACCGAGAGAGAAAAGCACCATTTGATTGGACAACCCTGAGGAGGGCACACACCGTGATGATAAAAACTATATCAAATAAGAACTAGTGAAGATACAAATAAATGATTCAGAAAAATGGGACACGCACACTAGCCTGTTCATCATTATAGTATGTTTCACCTTTAACGTTGCTCCTCCCATTTACTCGTCACTGTTCTATTTCTGCACCCCAACAATCACAAGACTTCTCACTTTTAGCCATCATGTAGCATTTGGATTCTATTCTTCTATCTAGATTAACAAGTTGGCTAATATCGACTCTCTTTTGTGTGGCCAACGTTGTTAAAGGTTATGATAGAATCGCTTTGACAAGTTTGATTCATTTTTTAATTTTAAGCAAAAAATTATAGAAAAGAGAGAGATTCAAGTCCGTACAAGGTGAAACCAAGGTGGTTTCGATTGAATACTCAGATTGATGGAACTCCTATCATTCTATCACAGCAAATATCCTAGCTTTTGAATGAGTCATAAGAAAGTACAAAGGATTAGAGATGGAGAGAAAGGACAGACCTTGTGATTGCAATGAACCAGCAAATGCGCTTACGCTAGAAATGCTCGACCTTGTGGAACTACTTTTGCCAGTGCTTGGCTTCTGTCTTCTCGACAACTTTTGGGATTCAATCTCGAGAAGCTCCAGACGTCTTAAAACTGTCTCTTCCTGATCCAGTTCGCCTTCTTCTCGATGCATCTTTCTCCCATTTTCGCTCTCCACATAGAAGCCGCTGCTGGTCCTGCTTACTATTATTCGGCTCCCATCAGTAACCTGCAGAGGCTTCATTGCAGATTTAGAGGGCGATATGAGCGCATCATGCTCACTCTTCTTGGCTCTAATGTATTCACTATAAAACTGAGGATCGATATCCATGAAATCCCCAAATGAATCGACAGGCTTGAGTGCTATTTCATCAGACACAGCAATCCTAATTTGCCTGCTCCCATTGAACCTACTGCTTTTATTGGCTCTTGAACCCTGAAAAGACTCATCACCAGACTCTCTATATCCTTGGATAACCACTCCGAATTCATGAGGGCTCTCATATTCATGTAAGCTTGGCTGGTAAGTAACCAGCGAAAGTCCGTCGTGATTAAGATGGGTACCCAAATTTGCAGGCCCCTTTCTCTCTTCATGATCACCATTAAAATGGTCGAATTCCCAAAACTTGCCCCCGAAAGCATCATGGTCACCTACTTGCGCAAGAGCCAATCTGTGCAAAGGAGACTCCCTGATTTGCCGTAGAAAGCTCTTCAATTTGGCTTGTCTAAACTTAAAGTCATTACAGAATGGCTCAGACGAGGACTCTTCCCTGCCTCGAGATGAAATGTTGCGCCAGTGCTTTGCAGCATAACCAGCGCCAGCAGCTGCTGCCACAACCCATAAATCCATACTCTCTGTTCAGGTACATAAAGCTTAATCAAAACTCAGCCAAAGAGAAGATTTAGAACACGATAATGCGCGTCTTCAACTTTTCTTTTCCACTTTCACATGCCCAACTTCTTTACTAAAGAAAACTTGCTTGAGCGTTGCTTGCTTGCTCACTCGCATATAGGGTAATTCAATCACACAAATGGGTGGGAAAAATTGAAGATAACCAATTTACCTCATTTAAAATCAAGAAAATGAAGGATTCAAGTCGAAACCGAGGGGTTGTCCAAAGATTGGAATCGAAGGTGATACAGCTAAGAAGATGCCGCCGTTGGTAGGAGGGTGAAATTTTAGGAGTCAGGAACGGGAAGGAAACCCCATTAAAGCAAGTGACTGAGAATACGTTATGAGAACGTAGAGTTCTAATTTTCTTTTCAATCCGTTTGAAGGCATTTGGGAAGTGAATCCATGAGAATTCATGTAATGACATACAAGATGGCAGGACATTCCAGGCCACTAGAACCGTTCGGTCCAGCAGCAACCAGACAAGAATGAAACTACATGGTTCAGAAAAGGTAACCGATGATATTTCTCGTCGAGATAAAGTTCTCTTCTCTACGTTGTCTGGTAGCATCCATGCAAGGGATTTCTTGTAATTTTCTTTTTGGCTTCATGTCAATCCGGAAGGTGTTGTAGTGGAAGAGTCAAAGTTCTTACATATCGTGGAAACCGCAAGTTCGGTTCGGATGAATCATTGCGGGAAGAACATGAACAAGGTTACCATTTCAGTACAGAACTCAATGCTGCGGGTAAAATTCCCTTTTGATATGACAAAAAATTAGACAAATTTATCAGGGTATAAATTGATGAGATACAGCAGTTATTCAACAAATTAGAAGTGTACAATCAAGGTAGCTATTAAACAACCAATGCAGAAATTTTCTGTCAATTACTGATTGTACATACAGGCGAACTTGGGCACGCATCGCATGCTATCAAGAGAAAATATATAGTTGCGTGGCTAGTTGACGAGTTCATTCAATTCCCCGTTTTTTGTTGGTTTAGTTGGATAAATTTCCCGTGTCTTAAGCGATGTATGATACCATTGCCGTTGTTACATATGTCAGAGGACGTCTTCTCTTTAATTAAGAGAGACACAACCCTTTTGTCATCAATTGAAATTTAATCAACCCTTTCGGCTTTCACGGATATAGGGATTCTGGAAGGGCCGCTGATCTCATTGAATGGTCTTGAAAGCAGTTGACAGGAGCGCTCATCTTCCTTGACATGTAGATATGATCTGTCGGAAATTAAAGTTGTTTTTGATATGGATACATGAATACGTAAATCCCCCGGATAAGCAGATGAGATGACAACGAAGACAGTCCCAACTTCCATTCACATCATCCGCTTCTGCTGCTAGTTTTTTTTTCTTAAATTTAATCGCAAGCCCACCAACACAAAGATGTGATTCATGACGTTACGCAACACGAAAACTGGCAACCTTGACATACTTTTCACGCCGAAAACTCTAGAGGTTATGCGAATCAGGAATTCACATTAGTTCCTGAACAGATAATCTCACAGCATATTCTGAAACCATAGGATCTAGTAACCAGAAAAATTCGCCTGATCTTGTCAACTGCGAAAGCTTGTCATCTCCAGGAAAAGTTAAATAAGGCATTCAGCAAATCACCAAGTCCCCTCCATGCGCATTGAACATTCAGATCAGAGGCAGTGAAATGGAGAGCAGAAGCCACCACAGCATCAATCCTATTATCACAAAAGCATTAAATTACGGGAAGCCCTGGTGACGGGGACACATGAGAGGAGATAACGCAGCAGCATTATGACATCGGCTATACATGTCTTTCCTTCATTAAGCAGGACTGGAGTAATTCGCAGCATCAGCATAAAAATGTAATAATGATAATTGGATGGATTGAAGTCTCTACTTCAGACATAGTATACACAACTTAGGAGTCTAGCATAGGCCCTGCTCAAATTGTTATATATGATTTCTTGTCTATTAGATATTAGCCAAGAATATCTGTCACCACATTATGCAGTGGCATTGTCGCCCAAGGAAACGTAACTGGGAGTGCTCACTTTTTTATTGTATTAAATTGTGAAGCAATTTTGGAAAGAACTTTAATTTTACAATTTGAAGCACCCTTCCCCATTGCTGAACTGTGGTGACCGTTTCAATCACAAACAGACCTGACTCTACGTCTATAAGTTGGAACAATTAAAGCACTTCGGTTTCCGCAAAGTGAATTTTAAACAATTTATCTTGCAAGCAAGCAGAACTTTGTAGCAGGAGGAAAGGGGGAGAAAAAGGAGAGGGGGAAAAGATCATCGGTGGAAAAGTAGAGAGCTGAGGGGAAAAAAGAAGAAAGGTGAGGCTACTTTCAGTACCTGATATGATGATCCTGGCTTGACTCTTCAGTCCCCATGTCCCACTCCAAGCAGATCCTATTCACATTAAACGCATAATCAGTATTAAGCCAAACAGCGCCAAGATTGAAACATTCTGCTCCATCAGAGGAAAGGAGAAACAGAAATAACACAGCAATTCGTAATTTCAAGGCAAATAGCACAAAGCTCTCACTTGTGCCACCTTTCATGATGAATTTTCCAAACGTGCCACATAAGAGCAAGATTCACGGAACGGACCATTAGACTGTATTGGGTTTTCATATGGGTACAAACCTCGGCCGAAACAGTTGTTCGTGGTATTCACGCCGTTATGGCAGAGGCAAGCGAACGACTCGCCCACGCCGGAGAAACCGCAAAATCCCCCACTTGCTTCGCAGTCCGTGCACGCATCCATGGAGTAAGAATCGTTGTACTGCACGGAAATCCCGAAACTCCATTTCGAGGGATCTCCACGGTCGTCTCCGAACCCGTATATCGCGCTGTAAGACGAGCACTGGAGCTTCGGAAGGTCCAAAGCATAACTCGAACCGAACCCGGTCGGTGACTGGTAGACGCAGCAGGTGGACACTGGCGCGTTCTGCTGTAGCCCAATGCCGGCCACTCCCTTGCAAGAATACAGACCCCGGCAAATGCGAGAGCTCGAGCCGGTGGCGCACAGCTCCTGGTATGGATCGAACACGGGAGAGTTCGTGGAGCACCCGAGCAGCACAAAGATGTTGTTATCCATAACGCTGAACGGGCTGGCTCGATCCAGGCTGAAACTGCCAGAGTTCTGCATCGACTCGCAAGTCGACATCAGAGGGTCAGTGATGATCATTGTCCTGGCAGAGTAGTCGATCGAGGCTACATCATAAATCCCACTTCCGGTAGTGAACTCGAGCTTGCCGGTGGAGCTGCATCTCACGTTTCGAGCAAAGTCCGGGTGGCCACAGCCGAAGCTGGTGCCAAATGGGTACTTAACGGGGATGCCACCACAGGTGTTGTGACAGGTGAAGTTCATTGGAATGGCAGGGATGGAGGCAAACGCAGCCGGAAGAAAAGGAAGCAAGACCAAGAGATAGATGAAGAGCCATGTAACTGGAGAAGCTGACATCTGAGAAAAATGTGAGGGAGTTTGAATGTGGAAAAAGGGTTTAAGCAGTGAAGCAGATGGCTTGAGAGAGGGTTCTGGTCGAACAGGATGGAGGGGTTTTACGTTTGAAATGGAAGCAGAAGGTGGTTGATTCATCCTTTTCGGTGGAGACAATATCGCATTTCAAACCCGCCATGTTTCCTGCATAAAAAGCAGAGCCTGCTTTGATAAGTGGATTCTAGCTAAAAGCAAAGCGAGCATCACGCGCTTTTTGTCAGGAACTCTCTGCAGAAGAGAAGGGCTAAAGAAGTCAGCAGAAAATGGTCTAGCTGGATAACATCGAGAAGCTGTCCTCAAATAGAGAGCATGCGACACATAATTATACATGGTACTTGAAGACAATAGAGACCATAAAAAAAAAGTTTACGCTGCAACTTTTTGTCAGGCTTATTGAAGATATAAACCGACCCTTGGTACCGAGTTTTTTTATTTTTTATATATTTATTGATACAATTTCTTATACAAATCTACTCATATACTTCAATGAATTTCACGTTATCCATGCCAAAATCTAGCCTTCTTCCCAGCTACGAAACTCCACAAGATCTCATCTAATAACAGGAATATAACAACAATTTGGAAGTGTATCAAAGGGCAGTTGGCACTTGCAAGTTCTCATGTTAAAAGCTGAGTTTTGTACGGAAGAGAATCATTAAGTGTATCAACAGATAATACATTTCTGAGGTCAACAATGCCATGCTTCTACGCACAGCAAAATTGTCGTGCACACGGTAGAAAGTTGGACCAAGTGATTCAATCACCATTGTTGGATTAACAGTAGGCTCAAAAATTATTTCAATCAACCGTAAAATGAGGTGCGATCAAGTTGTTGTGCACATGCCCACAACATTGTAGTGGGTCACGCGAGAATCAACAGGTCTTCTTAAACATCAGAAGGGATGGAAAATTACATGAAGTTCCCCATCCGTGACGAGAAAAATTTTGCTCTCCAAGAAATATCCGAAGAAAAATTCCAACCACATGATGGGACTGCCAAGGTCCACACACCCGGGGCATATTATATTGCTTTTCCGTCGTCCTTTTCATACTGGACATGATGGACGAAAGGCGACAAATTAAAAAGCCTTGTCAGGTTTCATTACTGATTTCTTCCCAACTTGAATCTTCCTCCTCTGTTCAATTTAAACCCTTAAACAGGGCAAAGACAGGATTTCCCGCCAGTGCCAGCAAGAAGTAAATGAGCTCTCAGCGGTCACCAAAGACGCTGCTGGCAAGGCCTTCAAGAATATTTGAATGAGCATTAATCATCTGTTCTTGATCTTTTCCATCTTATGGCATCACCTGAGTTCATCAATTGTCAGTTGCAATATGCGATGAGCACCGCTGAAATGATCTTCTAGATGTGACAGAGAGGCAAGGATCATCTGCAACTTACATTACTTTAGCAATTCCACTTTCATCGAGTTTCACATCATAATCATCAGCCACACGGAACCATCGAAGTTCATGAGTGATAATGAGTTGACAAAGTAACAACTATCTCAAGCATTTAGACCTGCCCAGTTCTTGAAAGCAATCAGTGCGTCCATTTTTCTGTGGTTTCTCTTTCTCATTTTATTTACTTTGAGCTTCTTATGGTTCTCCATGAAAGCTTGCTTATACCTCCACTTGTCCACAAAAACTTTCTTCTCCTGAGATTTCTCCACAACTTGCATGACCGCATCAAAGAAACCACCTTTAACCAGAGCATAAAGGAACGCATCAACCAAACTGTGATCAAATTTAATCCCTTTCTCTATGTCAGCTGAAACAATCTTCCTTTTAATCTCATTCCACAGAAGCAAGACGCTAAAGTATTTCTCTGCTGTTACATACCCATTAATCAGGGATAAATATGTTTGACCATTTGGTTCAAACTGCAAAAACACCATTCTTCTGAAAGTTCTCCTAGCATCTTCCAATCTTCCAGCTTTACAAAAGGCATGAATTATAGAATTCCAGTCGTGGGTGCCCACTTCAATCCGAGGATCCTCCACAACCTCATCCAAGAAGGCCGCCATCAACTCTGGCCGGTGATTTTCCATTAAGCCCGTCATTATAGTCAAGTAACTCCCTTTCAACTCTCTGATTCTTGCATCTCTCATATCTCTGAACAGTGAAAAAACCGACTGAAAATCTTGGCTCGACATAGATGCTTCTATCAGGGCATCATAGGTCTCCATATCCAATTGAAGCCCTGAACTACTAATGTCCATGACCAACTGAGTAGCCTCAGCTGTTCTATGCTCTTTGCAGTAAGACCTGAGGATTGGCACATAGACCCCCAGCCCTGCAGAACCACCTTGAGCGTTCATTTCATCAAGAATACTATGTGCCTTATCTGACAGCCCGAGATTAACGCAAGCATTAACTATGCCATAACCAACCGAATGATCGGCCTCAGTTTCAGCAGCCTCCAACTTTTGGGTTTCGATGATCAAACGTGCTAATTCTTTGATACTACCATTCTTGAGAAAACCTGTAACTATTACAGAGAAAGTTTCCTCACCAAATTTTGCATCTTCCCCACTGCTCTCTTCCAGACTCCGCATTACAGTTCCCACAACAGATTCAAAGTTACCCACTTTAACATACCCGCTAATCAGATTACTGTAAAACACCCTTTTATTTGAAAGACCAAAACCACCCATCAAATTCTCCAACTCTGATATCTTTCCCTCAAGCCCCTTGACGGCATACAAATAAGCCAGGAACCCAAAGCTCGACTCATCCGGCCTTACACCCAAAACAGACATAGTCTCCACCACCTTTTCCGCATCAGCCACAGACTCGAGGTGCCGGCAGCACCCCTCCAATGCCGCATTACAAGCAGCCAAGTTGGGCCTCATAAAATCCAGCTTCTCATCCGAAGCAACCCTAAAACTCTCCTCGAAAACCCGCAAAAACCCAACAAACTGACCGTTATCCCTACATATCTCAACAAGCAGGTTGCCCCACAGCTCAAATGGCATGAAGTACCTGTTCTTGAACATGCTCTTGACCAGAGCAAAGGCCGGGGCCGCCGCCCCGGCCCGCCTCATGGACTCCAGCAGCGCCGAGACGGTCCCGAACTCGATCAAATCAGGATCTTTCTCGATGAAGTAGACGGCGGAGGCGAAAGCCCTCTTGAGATTGTGGGTGTCGCCGAAGGAGGACAAGTGGGCGATGAGGGAGTTGGCGAGGGGCTTGCTGGGGGAGGAAGAGTGGGAGGTGAGAGCCTTGAAGGACTTCCAGGCGTCATCGGTGTCGTGGACAAGGATGGACCTGTGGAGGGCGGACTCGAGGGAGGTTTTCAGTTCTTGGGTCAAGGTCTGCGGCGGCGACGGCGGCGGCGGCGGCTGCGGCTGCGGCTGCGGCTGCGGCGGCGGGTGAGATGAAGGGGTGTCCTTGCGGCGGGAGAATAAGGAAGGCTGGAGGAAGGAATAGAGAGAAGGGGTCTCGGCTTCAGAAGAGGAGGAGGAGGAAGAGAGTCTCCGTTGCGGGCGATTCAGATTCAGAGCTCTCTTCCACATTTTCCGTTCATTGAGAACGACTCTGCTCTGCGAGGCTGCTTATCGTTCTCTCTCTCCCCCTCCGCCTCCCACCTGGAGTTGCAGAAAATGGCTAAGTACAGAATGGGGAATGCTGAATCGCCGAGGCCCAAAATGCTATGTGCAGGAAAGCATCAGAAGAAAAATCATGATTAACACCACGAAAAATGATAAATTTCTATTATAAATTCATCTTAAATTAAATAGATTTACTTTAAGATAAAAAAATCAAATTAGTACATTTCATTAATTTCTGCTAAATTAAATTAGTACCATGAAAAATACCAAACTGAGATATCTACGTTGATTAAAATTCTAAATTGATATACCTGTCAATTGTCACATATTATCATTTGATAATAAAATTTAACGAAAAATAATATAAAATAAATTTGTCAGATGTGCTGGTTTGAAATTTTTTGTGATATTAATTCTTATCAATGATACATTATTAAGTTATTATTTCATTTTGAAATTCTATCTCGACAGCTCTTTCATTTTTTATTAAATAATTACAACATAAGTCATTCCTCTGAAAATATAAATTTCTAGCTCTAGTTTTTCATTTGTTTGAGCAACAAGCAGATATAAATTTTCAATGAATTCATTATAATAAATACAGATTTCAGTTTTAATAGAGAAAAAAAAGGATTTACTATCCCATACTATTTTTATTTGTCAGTTTACGTATAGTAATAATAAGCTGTTGATAGATTTAAAAAAAAAAAAAGGTTTCTGCAGATATAAATTGTCAATAGGGAAAATGTAAATTTTCCATTAAGCAGAGACACAGAAAAAGGTTGGGAGTCTTTCGGAAGTAGACGAGGTTACAGAACGTGAAGCCCAGCAGACAGCACGTTGCAAGCAAGTACCACTGAACTGAAAACAAACGACGGCGAAGTGAAATCTGGTCTGACCGTCGTCTGTTCATGGCAGATTCAACTGCAAGGGAAATGATGCCATCGTCGGATGGTAATTCTGGAGACGGGACTATGATATTAGAAGAATGGAATGGCTCGTCTTCTACAAAGCTTTCAAGAACCGCGATCATCTCTGCTGCTCCTTCTCTTTCCATACAAAGGTCGCTTTTTTTATTTTTATCCCACCATTCACACTCCATCGCTTACATGTTGATCGCTCGAGTTCGGTGTTTAGCCGACCAAGGCTGATTTTTCTTTTTCCTGCAGATCGGGGAATCGATTCGGTCATGTCTGGAGACGTGTTCTTGAAGCATTTGTCCCTGAGGTTACTAGCTATCGTGTTTTAGCTCTCTATGATTGTTAATTTTCTCTATTTGTGTTTTTCGGATAATTGACTGTTTTGGGTTTGTTGTCTGTTGATCTCTCGTTGCTGGTTTCTGGGGAAAAATTTGATCTTTTTTGTGTGAAGTTATGGAGTTTCTGACATTCCCTTGCGATTTTCATGGTGCTTTATGTGAATGCAGGGATTTCCTGGCAGTGTGACCCCTGATTATTTGCCTTTCCAAGTTTGGGATTCACTGCAGGTGCATTGAGCTTTTCAATTAACTGGCGTAATCCAATTAATCTAATTGACTCCATCAATCTTTTACTACAAGAATTAATTGCTTTGGTTCCCTCTGTAGGGCCTTTCGACCTACATAAGGACCATGCTTTCCACTCAGGTGAGGCTCACTTCACATGAAAGTGGTCTGAAATTCTGCTGGTAATGCTATGCATCTGATTGCTTTGCGTTTTAAACACTTTTTAAGGCTCTTCTGAGTGCCATTGGAGTCGGTGAAAAATCAGCAACTGTTCTAGGTGCAACATTCCAGGTACTGCTAGCACTAGCTGCGTGCTTTCTTTTCCTCTGCTTAAGTTAACTGATGGCTAACTAGTTAACTATGTAATTTTGTCGCAGTGGTTTCTGAGGGATTTAACTGGCATGGTTGGAGGCATTTTATTCACATTCTACCAGGTGTGCATTGATATCTTCTGCATAATGTCAACTATTCATTCTTCAGATAAATGGTCTTGCAAAGAGAATATGGTTGTTTTGGGGTACATTATATTTTTTTCCTTTTTTGGCTCTAGATGTGACTTGATATGTGCTCCTTCAGAATGTGGGCTTTATTATTCGTATAGAATTCTTGATTGATGTTAGAGCTGGTAAATTGAGCAGTTGAGATGCTCCATACTCAGGGTTCAAATTTGGATAGCAATGCGAAAATGTGGCGTTTGGTAGCCGACCTCATGAATGATCTTGGTATGTCTTGAACTGCCAACTCTCTCTCTCTCTCTCTCCCTCTCCCCATTTTTATATCGTTTTATCTCAACTTGAGCATACTCCATACCTCTCGTGGCTCAAAGTTACCTATCATCTATTGCCTATCTTCAAATTCACTGATTTTTTTTTCTATCATGCCTATGTAGTGATTCGATGTAGAAATTTTAGATTCGATGGGCTCTTTGCCTGTTCTTACACTTGTATCCTTTTTATTATACCTTTTAGCTCATTTTTTTTTTTTTTTTTTTTTTTTGGTAAAGACCTTTTAGCTCATTTATCATGCCAACATATGAAGAACCTACTTCAAATTTCTGTTGGGCTTTTACTGCCCTTAAATCTCTTATTCCAGCTAAGACTCCTGATTGCCAATTAGTGCATAACTTATAGGAGTATGATTGGTATTTGACACTTATTTTTAACCACCAAAGAACAAGAAATCTTACTCATTTTAACTAATAACATAATGCAGGGTTTACCTTCTTTCCTTTACTTCTATTATGTTCTTTCATTGCATATAATACTATAGTGATAGAATCACTTGTCTACTGCTATTATGACATGAAGCTGCACTCCATTAAGGGAGGAGATATGCTTTTTTGGCAGATATTTGAAGAAGGAAAATTGGTCACTAGATGCTGTAATGTTGGTTGCAGGGATGTTGATGGATCTTGTCTCCCCGTTGTATCCTTCAGCATTTGTTTTTGTTGTTTGCTTAGGAAGCCTTTCAAGATCTTTCAGTAAGTGCTTTGTTCCTTCAGAAACATCAATTATTGACATCTCGATTAGATAAAACCTTCAAATCTGTTAGTCATGCTATTCACTTGATTATTATGAATCTCTGTGAGATAAGTTCTTTTGGGCCATGTGACATAAGCTACTGAAACTGCCGGTTTTGATACAACACTAACTTTTATGAGACTGTAAAATGAACCATTGCTCACCAAATTATCAATTTTGCTTTCCCTTTTTTTGGGGGAATATAAAATGGCAGTTAGAATGTCTAGTTGCAGAACAATGGGATACTACTGTACTGATGAGCATATTCCGCATTTTTCCTGATTAGCTGGTGTTGCTAGTGGAGCAACTAGAGCTGCTTTGACTCAGCATTTTGCACTTCAGAATAATGCAGCGGATATATCTGCGAAGGTACTGTATGGCTATTAGGTATGCTGCTACACTATCATGCCCCATTTCATGTGCTATTGTCATTTACTAAACAGTGTGTTGGGTGTTTCCATGCAGGAGGGGAGTCAGGAGACTGTTGCTACAATGATTGGCATGGCATTGGGGATGCTTCTTGCGCGTGTTACAATCGGTCATCCTCTACTTATTTGGTTTTCTTTTCTCTCACTTACCATTTTCCACATGTATGGTAAGTTCACTTGCTTTTCTCCATCATCTGGTGCTCACTTTTTCTTGTTTCCCTCAGCAAAGTTGGTTCCACATCTGAATAAGAGAACTAGAATCAGTTTAGTTTTAGGACTACCCAGGAGCTTAATCTAAATCTCTATGTCAACACAGTAACATACGATGTCGATGATATCAACTTTCATTTATACAGCAGAACGTGGGTTGGAAAGAGATGCACAATAATTAGGCTGATCAAAAGAAAGTGCTCCGTTGGCATGTATACAACTTTCGGTGCCAATTTCTGGCAAAACTAAAACAAGGGGCAGTGATTTTGTCCAGTTTCTAAGAAAAAACTTATTTCACAAGCAGTTGTTATTAATTTGTGAATCTCTACCATTGTTCTAGATCTATGGGAAATCACTATCATGACTTCTGTAACTTGACTGTTTATTTTAAACAGCAAAGTTAACTAGTGAGGTTTTTTTTTCCTTTACTAATCTGGTGGTACAACTTTTATTGTCCTTATGTGCAGCAAATTACAAGGCTGTTCAGTGCCTTACACTGACTTCATTAAATGTCGATAGGAGTTCAATTGTGTTGCAGCATTTTATGAAAACTGGACAAGGTAATGCCTTTGGAAGTGCTATGATTGTGTTTAAATTATATGGAGACAGTTGATTTGCCTGCATATCATTTTCTTCACCTTAGATTCCTTGATTTTGGACATAGTCTTCTGACTTCGACTTTAACATGATAGTATTAATACTGGGAATTATTTCTCTTTATGGATTATATTCTCTTTCTCCCTTCAAATAGGATTTTTAATTCCTGGCATAAATTTGTGGCAGTCCTCTCCCCAGCACAGGTTTCCAAACTGGAGCATATTTTGCCTACCTGGATATCTTCATGGGGCTCGAAGAAAGTGAAGTTGAATACACGAATAAAATTGGGTGTGAGAGTCTCCTCTCTTGGGCAGCAGGAGATGTGAGTATGGATTGATTAGTGGAACTTATTGAATTAAACTTAGTAATTAATCCCAACTTAAGGTAGAGATAAGTTTTGGAGATGAACGTTTATTAGTGGGTGATGGTGGCTTTAACTGCTTAAAAATTATAATGCTTTTGCAAAACGTAAGCATCCTGATTGCTCTTGATCTTTATCTTAGCTTTACCAAATCATATAATATGGCTTGATTAACTGCCCAAAAAATTGCTGAGTTGAAATGTTATTTCAGATGAGTTGCGTCAGTGCCTGTGAAACTGTTTTATGCTCTTAACATTCTTAACAGGATGATCCTTCTGCAGACAGCAGAATCTCATCGTTACCAAGGTGTGATTCTTTCTAATTTTTGTTGGTGGATTCATCTTTTGAAGAGAAATTACTTTATCATTTTACCTTTTGATTGTGTAGGGAAGTACTTGATAGTTGAAAGGAACAAAGACATCAGCATTGTCATGCATAAAACTGCAACAGCTGCCGATGTCTTGCAGTCATTTATTCATGCACTTGTGGAGGCATACCATATAAATGACGATTCTGCGCATTCAGAAAGCCAGACTTGGATGGAAAAAAATTACGAAGTATTTCTTGTGAAGGTACTGTCCAACTTTGTCAAATCTCCCATTTGGATGGAGTAAGACAAATTATTGTTAGAAAAGTCAGATAATCTTTTTCGCATGTCCATTTTCACGAATCATCACGTACTTGCCTCTTTGCCATCCCATCTACTTATAATTGTTGCATAAGATTCAATGCCAAACCTAAAGAGAAACGGTCAGGTTATGTGACTGCAACCGAGTCTAACCCCGAGCCCTGCATGTCTTAGGTGTAAACGATTTTTCACCTTACAAAGAGAAGTTGGCAAATGCAAATAGTTCTAGCTGAATGGATAGAATGAAGCACTGAGCAATTGCTTATGTACAGACCATAATGTTGTATGGGATGATATATGGTATGAGCAGTTTGTTTTTATTTCGGGAAAAATGCTTTTTTTACACCTTCCCCTAATTCATTTTGCAGTTGAAGTCATCGGGATGGAAAACAGAACGCCTTTTAGCACCATCAATTATCTGGAGGGCTGACTGGATTTACAGTTCTGTTGATAAGAAAACTAGCTAGGCTCTTTCATCCATCAGCTATTGGAACAAACAATGAAAGGGAGAAAAGGTTTAATGCTTATTGGGCACCAGCATGCTTGTTAGGGACCACAGAAACTATGGGGCTAATGCATGGATTTAAATTACTTCCCGTGCTTTGATGTATCTACCACCAATCAGGTGTCAACTATGTTTGTGTTCAATCATCCTGGTGCAAGTAGCAGCATGTGTTGAGGACCCGGCTGTAACTTATGGTAGAGACAGATATGCAATTCTCAACCATCAACTCATTAGGAGTTGGAATTTTGCATTATTTTTAGTGCTGAGTTGAAAGTTCATGACCATGTGGTACCCTTCCTGTTTCACCCTTTGATCTTGACGAACCAAAGCAAAGTCTGGCTTTATATAGTTCTTCCTCTGATGCCTACATCTGCTTCTGGATAATTTTTTCATACCTGTCCCCTTTTTTTGTGGAAGGGACCCTCCATGCATTCTACGTTAGATGCATGTCTGATTTTCTGCAAGGGATGTTCAGACCAAAGTACTGCACTTTCAGAATAAATTGCTTGTTTCCAGGAAATGATTTGATAATGGTTTCATATGCAAGAGATGGAGCTGCATGGAATGGCCTTGCCCTCTAGTGCCCGGACAGCTATTGGTTGTCTTGAATCTCTCTGTAAATGTTTCTTCTTCATCATTTATTACAAAAGCAAATTTGACATTAACCACTGGAACTTCCTATCACAGAACAGACCAAACCAAGTCAGCCTTCTGGAATTTCAGAATTTTGACAAACTTGATGACGATTTAGTTTTTGAGACTTAAAATTTCATACAGCATATAATCTTTCAGCAAATGTTGAGGCTTATTTAGCTTGAAATGGATTTGACCTTTCAGAAAATGGTATGTTGTGGTCAGACGAAATGATTTTGCAGCGGTCTGAAGTTTAGAGCGTATGAGCACGCCAGATCTACAAACTCCAGCACTATGATTATCCCGAAATATGGATGAATTGATTTATAATTAGACAGACAAGGAGTACTAAATACTAAACAGCGGAGACAGAAATCTCAGCTCCCCGGTTTCCCACCGGCAATGTTTCCTCTTTCCCCAAGTCGCACACTTGCAGTACACACAATTATTGAAAGTAATTTAGATACATTTGATTGAATTACACGACCAAGGAAAAGAAATTCAAAACACTACTAATCTAAACGTGTTACAAAGCAAAAGAAATGAACTGAAGGTCTACGACAAATAAATCCGTGTCATATCTGTCCACAGAAGTTTAGTTTTATGTTTTGGACATTCACTTCCCCTTGGCAATCAATGTGGATCAAGCCTCAGTCCTGGTATATAATTGGACTTTCTTTTCAACCAGAATGCCTTGAGCCGCCTGTTACGAAGACCGATCGACAAGTGATTGATTACTAACTGCTTTTGGTTTCTTTCAATCCATTGAAACTCTGTTTGCTAGGGTAATGTAGCAGCCGGGCTCATTTACGGTGCCCCGATGAGGCCATTAGGACTCCAACAGCGGCAATGAACATAAACAGCATACCGAAAAGTAAAACATAGGTTCTCCTCGATGATTTGCGGTATTCTCCAAAAATGAGTACGCCCCAGAAGGTGCTCACAAGTGGAAGCGCCTGCATAATTTAACAGATAAAAAGTTAGAAAAAGAAAAAAGTCATAGCATGAAAATGTTATAGATTGACCAGTTTGGCAGAATCAATTAGGGTTTTACTGTCAGTTCAGGCCACAAAAGCTAGCAAAAGTCTGCTCTTTAGTCCTATGATCTCATGCTATATTGACAAAGACAGAAACAAAAGTAGTTGGAAATGACTCTGAAATAAAATAAAAAATAAAAAAACTGAATGGGGACTCGGTTCTCAGTTCGGTTCAAGTCTTCAACAGTTTGGCCATGGACCGAAAAGTTTTAACTCTCAAGTGAAGTCAATTATTTTATTGGACTGATTCATTGGTGCCCTCTAGCTTGGTCAGCTAACCTGAACAGCATCTGCCGCCGCATAGCCTGCAGCTTGACCACCCATAAATTGCAGACCATTCCCAAATCCACACAAAAACCCCGCCAAGAGAGCCCATCCTCTTCCATTCCAATCGTTCAAATAAGCCTTGAATGATGTTTTGGGTAGATTGAGCACCGGCCGGTAAAGGAAGGTGATATTTAGAACGACAGCCACGACAAAGCACGATACAGAGAAATAGAAGAATGCTGTATAGACAGACAAGTGAGGAACCCCTTCCTTCAACGTGTGCCACTGGTCGTTTGTTGCCAAATTAAATGCCGGTGAGAAAAGAGAGAAGCAAAATCCAGCAAAGAAAGTTATGCCCAGTCCGAGTACAGCACTTCTTCCAAACACCTACAAGAATAAATATGCATTTCAATTATAGAGATGAAGAAACGCTAATACACTTCAATGTCATGATGCTAAAGGATTTGAAAGATGAAAAAGATATTAAACAAATTTGTTCCACAAGCATAGTTGAAGGGGTTTCACGAGCCTTTATAGATCTTCTGTTCTCTACTTCGACCAGAAAATCAGCAGTCCCTACTTTTGCCTTATCTGTGGATCCATTCCCATTTTCTACATCTTTTGGTCCTGTTATGCAAACATCATTAGTTAGGCTACAAATTTTTTAGCTTGTTAAATTAGAGAAGCAGCCATCACTCCAGAAAGTCTCTCACCTTCATTCGCAGTCGTGCCATTATTTGCATCAATAGCCCTGAGGAAGATATAAAACGATTGCATCATGCATCATCTCTAAGTTAAAAGGCTATAACAGTTGTCCTAGAAATTAAAGTAATTGACATTAGTAGATCTTTCAAAATTAACAACACACATCATAGAGTAATCTCCAAATGGAAAATCCATTCACCTGCAAAAGTTCACTTTCACTTTTCTTTTTTCCTTGACTAGTAAAAGTTGCATGAGTAGGCCAACCGGGGATTTCGTATAAATTCCACAAATATAGGATTTTATTTCGTTCATTCAGGTAAAGAAGTGACAGAGGAGAGCAAACATGTAGAGAGATGGAGTAGTTTGAAAGAGATACTGAAATAAATCTTCATGTGGATACTGAGTCAACTTCAGAGTGAAGAAATCCTGCTATCAAATGGTGATTAATCTTCCAAACTCCCAACAGTTATCATTTCACACATTTGAGTCTACTCATGCTCTTAATCCATAAACAAGCAGATGTACCTGGCATCTGCTTTGCCATTGCCAGGAAGATTGTTCAGCTTTCTTTTATTATCAGCAGCATTTGATGCATGAACAGCAGAGCCAAGACAAACTGCAATCAGGAAGCAACCAACTCCTGGGAAAAGAATCTCTGCTCTGTTTATTTTGTCATCCAGAAAGTAATTTAGGGTTGTGCCTGAGCAAAAGCATAGGATAAAAGAAATCAGCATCATGTTAGTTGTGCCACTCCTATTCATGCAATTCCAGGAGATAAAGTTGGATCTCTTCATGCAGAGAGACAAACAAATTGACATGTGCAGTAGCACATCATGCATAAATTTTGGATTTACACTTCAAAGACAAAATGTCTAAACTATATGAAAGATTAAAAAATCTCATAGTTGAGTGTATTGAACCAAATTAGTTCTTGCCATATCAATTGATGAATAAATCAAATCTTTGTAAAACTTGTCCATACATCAAGCATTTCTCTATAACTACACATTCATCACTGGCAAATATACAAGTAAAGGGAGATGGAACATGAAGAGACCTATAACGACTGTTATGCTGGAGGTAACGACTTCTGTCACTGACAAACCAACGAAAGCCCATGCATACTGGGTTGAAAGATTCCCGAGGCTAAGAACAATGCCACCCGCCATTGCAAATAGAACCGATGACCAATTATCCTGCATCAATCAACTTACCGATATTAAAACTAGATGAAGTAACATTGTCTGGTAATGTCACATGCAAGACTGTGTATACTGCTTCTCCACCCTTAACATGTCCGGAGATAGAATTGTAGTGTGCATCCATGGTATGGATGAACAATATATAGCAAACGTTAGGTTTCATGTGACATTTGGGGTGGGCAAAGTGAGGATGAGCCATCAAAATTCACATGGATTGGTCTTAAAACCATTTCAAGGATGACATCAGAATGGATTATACCCGAAACTAATCAGCAAATAGACTGCTTTATCTAGGCATCTGCACTTAACCAGGCTTCTCTTGCTATATGTGATACCAAATGTTTGAAATAAAATTCATGGCTTTACACCACCTCAGTATTTTTGTTCGTGAACAGAAAGTAAAGTCAGCTGACATGTCCAAGCCGGATGCCTCTTAATCAAAAACCAAGATTTTACATTCACAATTTAAAGCAAGCCTTCTTGGTCAAAAAGTGGAGAAATAGAACCAAAGTAGAAGTAAATTTTCAAAAGTACCACCAATCTGAACCAGACTTGCAATTATGCACAAACCACAGTGAACGGAAAATATTGAGTATTTCTATTAATTTAAAAAGCCTTACTTTAAATTTGATAATTTCACTGATAAGTAACTGGTTCAATATTCATCAAAGTACAAGACTCATTCTTTTCCAGTATCATTGTAATTGCGAAGTATATAATGAGACTTCCCATGTCCTTGACTTGGTCCGGTAGAAATCGCTGCCTATTCCCCTCCTATATGTGCTTCTACTAAATCTCTTCTTCCTTTCCTTCTAATATACATTCCATCAACCTCGAATGACAGAGGAAGTAAAAAAACTCACCTGAGAGAGTTGCTGCAAGAAATTCGGTGCCTCTGGTGTTCCTGGATGGATCTCGCCAAAGGTGAAAGCAATAATCACAGCAGCCAAGAGATTGGTGATCGTGTAATCTAGGTAAGTGTGCTGCGGAAGGCGGCCTCGCCTTTCGAGAAGAGTTAATAGAGCAGGCCATGTCCCCAAGAAGAAGAGGGAGAGCAACATGCACCCAATTGCGCCTCCTTTACTCTCCACCAGATACATTGTTAGCCAGCTCGCTTGCCCTTGGAAACAATTTCCTCTGTTGGAAAAACTAAGGCGGCCAGAGTTCCTGAAACTCCTGTTGGAAAAGCTAGCAAAAAAGGGAAGTTAGCAGCTCTTCTTTTGGCCTCCTTCTTGTTTATTCCCTAGAGGACTAGTTTTATAGGCCAGAAAATCAATCCATTTGGGTTAGATTGTCCAAGACGTTGAGAAAGCTACTACAGTTGAAGACTCTCAAACACAAACAGGTTAATAAGAGTCAAGACAGGCAGTTGCTAAATTACGATGCTCATTTTATAAGAAGCATGCCGCGGTCATTGGATTGCAAGAAATAGGACGGAATATAAAGTATCATCAGCCCACACGCATGCGACAGCAATTAATGAAAAACGTTGATTTCACTGGCCAAGAGAAAATTATATTAATTGATTTTTTTAGAGATGACATAAGACCTGCAAATAGCAGAAGCAGAGTATAACAGACAAAGAGAAGCACGGAATTGACGGAGTCCAAATTGCTTATTTCACTCTTCATTAAGAATAATCTTACAAAGGAAAAACAATAAAATAACTTCGGCATTATCTCAATCGCCCTCCAAACTCTTCCCAGCTAACACCGGCAGACGAAGAACAAGGAAGAAGCGTTCAGGCATCAAACATCTGCCCGGACCAGAAAATAGTAACAGTTTGACTTTCAAGAGAGGGGGATCAGGAACTAACCAAACCCAAGTGAGATTAAGCTGCGAAATCACTTTCCGGGGAGACCCAACAGGCCAAAATCAAGAACCGAAACACCGGAACAATCAAAAGCCCGGATTCTCCCCGCCGGGCTCTCGGAATCCGCTAGTGTTGTCTATAGCATCACGAAGAAGGACCCAACACCTCCGTTTCGCGATGATCAGATAATTCGGTCCTGAAATGCAAGCCCCTGAAGAGGCGAAAGAGGGGAGAGATTCTTGAATGGCTCAGCTCAGCTGGGATACTAATAAGCATTCCGTTGAAGGAATCTCCCCTGAGCTGTAGGCTGATGCAATATCCAGCTAAGGAATCCTAAACAAGGATTCTTTCATGATTCGAAACGTGTTATATTTCTTCTTTTTGGGGTGGCGGGCCGTGGTGTGGTTCCCAACTTTCCACGCCGTTTACCGCCCGGAATGAAGGGAGGGGAGAGGTACGTTTTTCCTGATAATTGCGGGGTTCAGTCAACGCGTGCCGTGGGGTTGCTTTCGGGTGGGGTTGCATCCGAACAACAGGTGGGGACGATCTAACGACTTTCGATGCATCGCCCGATTGGTTGATTGTGATTAAGCCTTTTCTCATCTGGCACAACCTGTAACGACCTAGTGTGACGAAGTGGTGGCCGAGACCCTTGGACAAAGAGCGGCACTTAATATGCTTTTAGGACGACGAAGGTCTAGGAAGAATTGAATTAGACACCAAATAAGGTAAGGGTGTGCCCATGATGTTTTGCTTTGAAAGTTAAGCTTACTTAGCCTAAAACATTATCAAGATGGATAACCCCTCGACAAAAATATCTATTTATAACGTGAGATTAAGTATGGGAAAAGCCAAAACGGGAGATAATACTCTAGTGAGTTAATTTAAGATATAACATAGATTATGGAAATGATGTCCAATTTAGCATTACAGGAATTTCATGGGATCCTAGTAAAGATGTATTATTGTCCCACATCGGTTTTGAAAAAGACTAGTAGTCGGTTTATAAGTGTGAGGAAAAGTCTCATCCTCATCGAGTACCACTCATTCTTCCTTCTAAAGTCTATTATGGGATGTGGATGTGGCGATAGTTTTTTGTTTGCAGTGGGTCCCTAATCTTGTGAAAATCAATAAGGTGACAATGTCTTGAGGACGTGGTGACAATGTCCTGATTGTAATAGACATGGATGGAATCAAGTTCCTCCAATGATCCAATGAAAATGCAATTTGTAGGTACATGAGAAGGATCTGTGTCATCCAATCACCTAATTTTGCTCCTGTTGCTTATTTCTTTAAATAGAAAAATACTAAACAATGACCTTCCAACTATGCTGAGGCTCATAATTTAGTTTGGAATCTGTAATTTTTTCTTATTTGAGAAGAGGTGGTTCTTTGTGACACGTATCTTATCATTAAGTGAACTGTGTGGTGTTATGATTAGATCCATCAAATGAGTGGGTCCAGTCAAAATGATCCGACTTAAATTGACTCACATAATTCGTTTTGATTCATTTTATATATAATGCAGATTCAGCGAGTTACACTCAACCTGACCTAAGAACCATATTTAGTAATTTTTCTCCTTAAATTGTCGCCTTTGAAGAATGAGCAACTTTTTGAGCAAAAAAAAAGGGTAACTCTATGGACTGGCTCCATATTTAATTTGGGTTGAAAGTAGACCACTAACTGACCAAAAACACCCATCTTTTTTGGGCTTTATCTTTCAAAACCCATTTATGACTTATATTTTTAAGATGATCTATATATGACCCATTTAAATAAACGTGGATTAACATATGGGTTTGCAACCTATTTTGACAGCTTAAGTTGCGACCTTTCCAAAGGTGAACTACTTTCTCCCAAACCCATACAATGCTAACTTTAGGGTTTTCATTTAACTAATTAAGTAAGTAAAACAATTCATTTTGGGTTGTCAATAATCTATTATGGGTTGATTAGTAACCCGAGTAAAATGTGTTTAACATTTTACTTCTGCAAATTAGAAATTTCGTAGATACGAGACTTAATTATGATAAATAAATCCAATGCCTTTTGGTATCTTTTCTCTTACTTAAAAAATATATATTATTTTGCAAGCAATCTTTATCAATTTTGATCCTTAGCCACAAACATGCTATGAGTGATCATGCCAATGCGTAAACCAAGTAATGTAATACTTAGTAATCAAAGCGACAAAGTGCAAGAAAATTATCATACCTTAAACCACTAATGAGAATATGAATGCAACATGATGTTTGAACTAATTATCAACATGAAACATATACTAAAGGTAAATATTATGAAAAACTTCAAATTGATACATTTGTAATAAATTTACTTTTAAATTAATTTTTTGATCATAAAAAGTTTCAAACTAATACATTTGTGATATATTTACTCTTTGTTAGTTTTCACTATAGTTTCCGTTAAATTGGATTCATATTACGAAAAATAACAAATCGATATACTTATGACAACTAGAGAATAAAATCTCAAATTGGTACATCTTTCAATCGCCACTTATCATCTAATTCAATAGGTAAAATTTAATGAAAACTAACGAAGGATAAATTTGTTATATGTGTACTAGTTTAGAGTTTTTGATGATAAAAAAAATTAGTTTATGGTAAATATGATATATGTGTACCAATTTAGAGTTTTTCGTGGTATTAACCTATTTTTTTTTATATTCCTTTTTATGACTAAACATGATATTAATTTAAATTTCCTAATGCATGAATGTAATTCAATCTACATTCCATTATTACTTGAATTATAACTTCACACCTGGTGGGCCAGTTCCTACCCTGGAATCAAAAATCATATCTTGCCTAGTATTAAAATTGGACTGAATTGATCGATCAAGTTTAGTTCTCAATTGGGTTCCGGAATCGACGTTCAATAACTGCAGGAAAGTGATGGCTAAAGGTGAGGTCGTGAAAGTGAGATCCACAATTCCCTTACCACAAAAGTGATGGTCGAAGGCACGATTGTGACTGCAAGGGAGGGCCGAAGGCGCCTGGCTAGGTTGGGACTGTGAGGAAGGGCCAGAGGAAGAGCAGAGATCGAGGCAACCAAGTTGGCCACAATTGCGATGTGGTGAAGGAGGGCTAGAGGTGAGCTTACAACTGCGAGGGACAATCGAAGATGAGACCATGATTGGCGAGGTCGCGAATGACCACAATGAGGTGATTAAGAGAGAGCAAAGATCGAGAGGAAGAGAATCATGAGTGCAAGAGAGGAGGAGGTGGCCGAGCATAATTTACTCTTTTACTTTTAGAACGAAGGGTAGGAAAAAAAATAGGGTATATCAATTCAGTCCAGGTGATCTAGATGGGTGGATTCAAACCTGGAACTAGGAATTTGATAAATATTCATGGTTTCAAATTATGGCAATTGGAAATCACTCGGAACTTAGTTTGGTTTGGGCAGTTCTTAGTTTGAACGGTTCATTTTGTTCAATCCTACTTAACATGCATGACTTATTAAACTAATGACATGTGACATAGATTATTTAAATGCAACCTATATGAGATCTAATTATAATGACAGGCAAAAGGATTATGAACTAATCGTGGTTATTATAAAACAAATACTATATGAGTTATGCATGCTATATATTTTTTTAGATTTTCTTTTGTGTTGGAAAAGGATTATGCCTAAATTATATGATAATAAATCTTAATCACAGACAAAAAATCTTAATCTAAATTAGTTTACTTCATTATTCCTAAAACATCTATTTCTAAACTTAGATGGATGTAATCTATCCCAAATGCAATGTAACTTTTTGATGTTTTTTTTATAAAATACGAATGTTTCCTAAACCATCAACATATAATTTACGGACCCATATAATTAAATATTCACCACGACTAAAACAAAAAGCATATTAATCACGAATCAAATCTTTAGAAAACATATTAATCTCAAAGATCAACTCCCCAATTATGAATCAAATATATGCAATATATTGATATGAGAAATTATCTATTTGGGAATATAATCCAAATTATGCAATCAAATATTCGAATTAAACAAATAAATAAGGGATTCAACCTTTAATCTCAAAGATCAAATCCCTAGTTATAAAGCATATACATGCAATTTATCAAACTAGAAATTTTGTTATTCAAGAAATACCTCAACTTCACACTAAATCAAATTAGGATCAGATAATCCAAATTAGACAATTATATATTCTAATTGAACAAATGAATTAGGAAGTTACCTAAATTGAACTTTGATCCAATGATGACCGGTGACGGGGTTCACGGTGAAGCACGGCAAGAGGCCAAAAAAGGTTCACCCAAAGCAACCCACAAGAAATGGCAGCGAAGGAGGTTCCAGGCGCGGCAAGGGCTCGAGTCACGGTGACAGCTGTGGTGCGCAGAAGATTGCAGGAACGTCGTCAAAGCAGCTAGGACAATGCCGGGGAGGATTGGTACTTGGCGGTGCTATTGCATGACAGTGGAGGAGCTCTGGAATCAATGAGACTCGCTGGATTGACACTGGGGCGGTAGGGGTGCCGAGAAAACTGCTGGGTGCATTGTTGGTGCGTTAGCCATAGATTGAAGTCTCGCCGGGATCGACGAACGGAGGCAGGACTTTGCAGTAGCAGGCAACGTTGCTACTGTTAGAAGGCTCGCCGGAACTGCAGGGACACTGGAAAAACTATAAGGAAAGCTGAGGCACGGCGGCTCGGTAAGGACTGCAAGTTGCCGTAGTCATTGGAAAGCTGGCAAACACAGCAACAGATGGTGGAGATGCTAGGGCGGCAACGCTTCAGGAGAGAGCTCTTGTGCACGTTTTGCACGTTTTCTCTATGCGTATTTTTTCTGTTCTCTAACTTCAACTGTCAACCGTCGTTGTGAACAACCCATAATGAGTTCATATAGACTTACAAGAATTAAGGAATATCCTTAGCTTCCTATTTCGAATTATGTGATTTTTCTTACAAGGAAATTAGGACACACCCTCTTTCTTACAAGGAAATGAGGACATACTCTTTATTATTTCGAAATTCATAAAGACAATAATATCATTATTATAGAATATGATTAAAGATCCAAATCAAGCACTCCCCATGTGCCAACCGTACAATTTTCGGCCATCATGAGAGAATAATGGGCTTGGCTGAATTTCTCACTCCCGTGGGTTGGTCCAAAAATATATTCAAGTGTGGAGCCTAAGGGTCTGTTTGGAATTATTCTAATTTTTCTATTTTTCTGTTCTTTTGTTCTCTGGAATAGAAAAAGAATAGAAATGCATTTGGTAACGCCAACTGATTTTTCTATTTCCTGGAATAGAAAGTTGTTCATGAGAATATATTTGAAGTAGAAATGAGAAGTAGAAAAAAGTAGTTTCTTATTTCTGGGAACAATTTCTATAAACTATTTCTTGAGGACTTCTCACCGCTTATAACACGCGACCACCCACCCACCGCCGCTTGCTACCACCACCGCCGGCCGCCCCCACTCGCTCGCCACCGGCCGACCGCCAGTCACCGGCCTCTTGTCGCCGTCCTTCGCCCTGCGGTTGGTGACCGGCGGGCGGTGGGGGTCGGCAACCGGCGACCGGCGAGCGGGGGCGGCGTGGGGGCGCGCGGCGATCGGTGACCGGCGGCAGCGGCGATCGGGGCGGCGGCGGCAACCGGCGACCCTGGCCGCCGTCCGCACCCCACCGCCGCCGCCGCCGCCCCCGCCGGGGTCTCCGCCGCCATCGAGGAAGAAAGAAATAAAAAAATTTTGTCGATACCAAACGCATTTCTATTCTTTTTCTATTCCGAGAACAAGAAATTTTTGTAGTTATCAAAAGCCCCATTTTACTTAGAAATTGTTCCAAGGAGTAGAAATAGAAAAGAACTATTTCTCAAAAGAAACTGTTCCCAAAAGTAAAAATGTTACCAAATGCACCCTAAGTGTTCAAATCCATTTAGCTCCAATCCAATTAAAATGCAATTCATGTGGGCTTATTATTATTAAAATGCTCCTAATATGTAAATACAAATCAGTAACGTTTTTGTTTATGGGTTAGGGTCTATTCCCAATTTTCTATACAATTTTTTTAAAAATGAGACGTCAAAATTTATATATCAACAAATGACTTAATGATTGTCTTAATAGCACTTGAGAACAAGATCCTTTTCACTCAAATTTAGCCTTTGGAGCTTCAATAACTTCTACAGGACAATTCCAAAAATGTGCGTCAAATTTTATTAATGACCATTTACATACATTGATTTTTTGAAAGTACCAAACACATGCAAGTTTTATCTTTGGCTACCACTTACACCTTCTTATGATCGTGTTCCTATTTATGAGAATGCCATATCCTTGCGAAAAGTACCCAACCTCCCATCCTTGATTTTCAAACCCACAAAGAGCACTAAAAACCAACCCAAAATCAAATAACTCGAACCATAGGTAAGATGTCGAGACGAATTTGTAAGGAGGGGTAATTTGATTTTTTTCAGTGTCGGGATTTACTTAGAAGATTAATGATATCCATAATAGTAAATATATGTAAGTGGTCATTAAGGACATGAACGGTAATCATTTTCTTCTTGACAAAAATTGTTGATTATAAATAAAAAAATTTTATTTCTAATCCCTGGACGAGTTTTTGAGCAAAGACACGTGTTTGATAATGACACAAAATTTTTATTTTTGTAATAGAAATTCATTTAATATGCCTTAAAATTTATAGGCGATAGGCAATCGGTTGGCTGGTGAAAGGCGCCAGCCAACATGCAACAATGGTGAAAGATGAAATGAGTTTTTATTTTTGTTTATATTCCAAAATCAAAAAGTAGAAAATTTTCATTTCTCATTTTTGTTCCAAACTTATTTCTACACTAAAAAATTATTTTAGAAATAGAAAAATGAAATTATATTACTAAACGGATTTTTGTTATAGGCCTGCTTCTAGAATAGCAAAATAGAATAGTTATTATTTGCATCCTAAGTCAAAAGTAAGAAGCGTTCAATCATCAATAACAGTAATATCCTCGCAATTTCGACATGAGCTCAACTTGTTTAGAGAGTGGGGCTTCAAGCCCTCAAAAAGACCATTTAGACTCTTCTACTTCAAGAAATTTTTTTTCGGTTTTTTTGGGAATTATAATATATTTCCCTTCCTTGTTTCAAGAGAAAGCTTTTGAGAAAATCAAGGGTCGGCATAGCAAGTGAAAACTCTCTCAATTTCTTCTTTTCATTTTCCAAAATGAAAATACCCATTTGGATGTCTCTAAATTGGCAATTAATGCTTTTATTTATACTAAACTCATTCACACGCAAATTATCAAACATAACCAAGCATGACTTACTTTCAAAAACCAAAAAACTTGAACCAAAGAAAAACTCATTGGAGTTATTAGTCATAGGCATCAGTCATCCTAGAAAAAACATATGGGAGATAGATTTGCTGGGGACATCTCAATGCAAATTAAGCCAAAGCATGTCAGTCCTTCAACTTAATCAAAATCGCCCATTTGAAGTTTTTCGTCCTTTCCATTTTTTGTGGTTACGTTTTTCTTTTTTGGGCTGAAAGATATGAACTTCAAGGAGGACCGAGATGTACTTCTACATTGATAAGACAGACTATTCTTAGCCCAGTGCATGCGATGCTGACCCGGAATCCTCAATCGTCCCTATAAAAGCGAAGATGAAGCGGGGCTGGGGTTCCTCGTCGCTCGGCATCTCCGCAACTCCCTCTCAGCTCGGGTAACGCTGCGTTCGCTCGCCGTCAGCGAAGATGGTAACAGTAGCTCTCTCTCTCTCTCTCTTGCATACATGGGACGGCTGAGAGTTGGGTTTTGTGTTCTGGGATGTCTTTGGAAACGGTGATATGCGGATGTCTCTGTCGGCTTAACTCGTGCTCTGTTCTTTCGTGCGTTTATCTTTGGTCTGTGGACGTCGCACAAGACGTTCAGGATCATGAAGAAGTTGGCGAAGAAGATAAGGCAGAACAGGCCCATTCCTCACTGGATCCGCATGAGGACCGACAACACCATCAGGTTCGATCTCGTCGCCGTCGCTTTCCATTTGTTTTTTCTCATCGTCAGTCGGCGTTATTAGAGAGTCGAGTAGTGTGGGACGTGATCCGGGAATGGTTCCGCTCCCAGAAGGCCAGGGGGAGTGCCCACCGTTACGCCCTCACTAACAACAGGGCCGCCGAGCTGAGGCTGCTGCTCAGAGTGCTGGCTCGCCCCCCTCGCCCCCATCCCGCTCACTACCCTGCCCCACCATTCCCTCCTCCCCCTGTTCCATCCCCATCCAGAACTCCATGGCCCATTACATCCTCAAGCAGTGCATGGCCGCCACCGGCTGCTTCCACCCCAACCACCGCTGCAGCCCCGTCACAGACATGTACGCCGCCAGCCACATCAAGATGGCCTGCTGCGAGACCGAGCTCTCCCCCGGCAAGTCCGTCAAGTGCATCAGCCCCACACAACCCACCCCCCACCCCGGCTGCTTCGTCATCTGGCAGATGACCCGCGCCTTGTGGTCCGTCGTTTAGAGCGTATGAGCACGCCAGGTCTACGAACTCTCTGGGACTATGGTTAGCACGAAATATGGATGAATTGATTTCTAATTAGACAGACAAGTAGTACTAAATACTAAAAAGTGGAGACAGAAATGTCAGCTCCCCGAATTCCCATTGGCAATGTTTCTTCTTTCCCCAAGTTGCAGACTTGCAGTACACACAATTTATTGAAAGTAACATAGATACATTTGATTCAATTTACACGACCAAGTGAAAGAAATTTAAAGCACTACTGATCTAAACGTGTTACAAAGCAAAAGAAATGGACTGAAGGTCCATGACAAATAAATCCGTGTCACATCTGTCCACAGAAGAAGTTTAGTTTTATATTTTGGACATTCACTTTCCCTTGGCAATCAATGTGGATCAAGCCCCAATCCTGCTATCAAATTGCACTTTCTTTTCAACCTGGATTGCTTTGAACCGCCTCTTACCAAGACTGATCAACAAGTGATTGATTACCAACTGCTTTTGGCTCTCTTTCAAATGCTACATCCAGCCTTTTCATATATATGGCCATTGAAACTCTGTTTGCTAGGGTAATGGAGCAGCAGGGCTCATTTACGGTGCCCTGATGAGGCCATTAGGACTCCAACTGCTACAATGAACATAAACAGCATACCGAAAAGTAAAACATAGGTTCTCCTTGATGATTTGTGGTATTCTCCAAAAATGACTACGCCCCAGAAGGTGCTCACAAGTGGAAGCGCCTGCATAATGCAACAGATGAAAAGTTAGGAAAAGAAAAAAGTCATGGGATGAAAATGTTTTAGAATGACCAGGTTGGTAGAATCGATTCAGGATTTACTGTCAGTTCAGGCCATAAAGGCTAGCAAAAGTCTGCTCTTTAGCCCTAAGATCTCATGCTATATTGACAAAGAAAGAAACAAAAGTAGTTGGAAATGATTCTGAAATAAAATAAAAAACAAAAAACCGAATGGACACTCGGTTCTCAGTTCGGTTCGATTCTTCAACAATTTGGCCATGGACCACAAAGTGTTAACTCTCAAGTTAAGTCGATTATTTATTGGACTGATTCATTGGTGCCCTCTAGCTTGGTCAACTAACCTGAACAGCATCTGCTGCTGCATAGCCTGCGGCTTGACCACCCATAAATTGCAGACCATTCCCAAATCCACACAATAACCCTGCCAAGAGAGCCCATCCTCTGCCATTCCAATCGTTCAAATAAGCCTTGAATGATGTTTTGGGTAGATTGAGCACCGGCCGGTAAAGGAAGCTGATATTTAGAACGACAGCCACGACAAAGGACGATACAGAGAAATAGAAGAATGCTGTATATACAGACAAGTGAGGAACCCCTTCCTTCAGCGTGTGCCACTGGTCGTTTGTTGCCAAATTAAATGCCGGTGAGAAGAGAGAGAAGCAAAATCCAGCAAAGAAAGTTATGCTCAGTCCGAATACAGCACTTCTTCCAAACACCTACAAGAATAAATATGCATTTCAATTATAGAGATGGAGAAACGCTAATAGACTCCAGTGTCATGATGCTAAAGGATTTGGAAGATAAAAAAGATATTAAACAAATCTGTTCCACAAGCATAGTTGAAGGGGTTTCACGAGCCTTTATAGATCTTCTGTTCTCTACTCCGACCAGAAAATCAGCAGTCCCTACTTTTGCCTTATCTGTGGATCCATTCCCATTTTCTACATCTTTTGGTCCTGTTATGCAAACATCATTAGTTGGGCTACAAATTTTCTAGCTTGTTGAATTAGAGAAGCAGTCATCACTCCAGAAAGTCTCTCACCTTCATTAGCAGTTGTGCCATTATATGCATCAATGGCCCTGGGGAAGATGTAAAACGATTGCATCATACATCATCCCTAAGTGAGAAGGCTATAACAGTTGTAGTAGAAATTAAGGTAATCGACATTAGTAGATCTTTTGAAATTAACAATATACATCATACAATAATCTCCAAATGGGAAATCCATTCACCTGCGAAAGTTCACTTTTGCTTTTCTTTTTTCCTCGACTAGTAAGAATTGCATAAGTAGGCTGACCGGGAATTTCATATAAATTCCACAAATATAGGCTTTTATTTCCTTCACTCAGGTAAAGAAGTGACAGAGGAGAGCAAACATTAGGAGAGATGGGAGTAGTTTGAAAGAGATACTGAAATAAATCTTCATGTGGATATTGAGTCAACTTCAGAGTGAAGAAATCCTGCTATCAATTGGTGATTAATCTTTCATTTCACACATTTGAGTTTAATCATGCTCTTAATCCATAAACAAGCAGATGTACCTGGCGTCCACTTTGCCATTGACAGGATGATTGTTCAGCTTTCTTTTATTATCAGCAGCATTTGATGCGTGAACAGCAGAGCCAAGACAAACTGCGATCAGGAAGCAACCAACTCCTGGGAAAAGAATCTCCGCTCTGTTTATTTTGTCATCCAGAAAGTAATTTAGGGTTGTGCCTGAGCAAAAGAATAGGATAAAAGAAATCAGCATCATGTTAGTTGTGCCACTCCTATTCATGCAATCGCTGGAGATAAAATTGAATCTGTTCATCCAAAGAGACATTCATACTGGCATGTGCAGTTGTACATTAGGTGTGCATAAATTTTGGAATGATGCTTCAAAGACAAAATGTCTAAACTATATGAAAGACTCAAAAATCTTGTAGTTGAGTGTATTGAACCAAATTAATTCTTGCCATATCAATTGATGAATAAATCAAATCTTTGTAAAACTTGTCCGTATATTGAGCATTTCTCTATATATTTACACATTCATCAGTGGCACAAGAACAAGTAAAGGGAGATGGAACATGAAGAGACCTATAACGACTGTTATGCTGGCAGTGACGACTTCTGTTACTGACAAACCAACGAAAGCAAATGCATACTGGCTTGCAAGATTCCCAAGGCTAAGAACAATGCCACCCGCCATTGCAAATAGAACCGATGGCCAATTATCCTGCATCAATCAACTTACAGATATTTAAACTAGAGAAGTAATGTCGGCCTGTAACGTCATATGCATGACCGTGTATACTGCTTCTCCACTCTTAACATGTCCGGAGATAGAATTGTAGCGTGCATCCATGTATGGATGAACAATATATAACAAAACTTAGATTTCATGTGACATTTGGTGTGGGTAAGGTGAGGATGAGCCATCAAAATTCATATGGATTAGTCTCAAAACCTTTTCAAGGATGAAAACTAAAAAGGAAATAGACTGCTTTATCTAGGCATCTGCACTTAACCAGGCTTCTCTTGCTTTATGTGATACCAAACGTTTGAAATAAAATCCAAGCTTTACACCAACTCAGTACTTTTGTTCATGAACAGAAAGTGAAGTCAGCTGACATGTACGAGCTGGATGCCTCTTAATCAAAAACTAAGATATTACGTTCACAAATGAAAGCAAGCCTTCTCGGTCAATAAAGTGGAGAAATAGAACCAAAGTAGAAGTAAATTTTCAAAAGTACCACCAATCTGAACCAGGCTTGCAATTATGCATGAACCACAACGACCAGCAAATATTGAGTATTTATATTAATCCAAAAGGCCTTAGTTTAAATTCGATAATTTCACTGATAAGTAAGGCTAACTGGTTCAATATTCATCAAAGTACAAGACTCTTTTCCAGTTTATCATTGTAATTGCGAAGTATATAATGAGACTTCCCATGTCCTTGATTTGGTCGGGTAGAAATCGCCGCGTATTCCCCTCATGTATGTGCTTCTACTAAACCTTTTATTCTTTTTCCTTCGAATATACATTCCATCAACCTTGATTAACAGAGGAAGTCAAAAAACTCACCTGAGAAACTTGCTGCAAGAAATTCGGTGCCTTGGTGTTCCTGCGCGGATCTCACCAAAGGTGAAAGCGATAATCACAGCAGCCAAGAGATTGGTGATCGTGTAATCAAGGTAAGTGTGCTGCGGAAGGCGGCCTCGCCTTTCGAGAAGAGTTATTAGAGCAGGCCATGTCCCCAAGAAGAAGAGGGAGAGTAACATGCACCCGATCGCGCCTCCTTTACTCTCCACCAGATACATTGTTAAAGAGCTCGCTTGCCCCTGGAAATAATTTCGTCTGTTGGAAAAACTATGGTGACTGGAGTTCCTTGAAATTCCTGTTGGAAAAGCTAGCAAAATGGGAAGTTAGCAGCTCTTCTTTTGGCCTCCTTGTTTATTTGCTAGAGGACTAGTTTTATAAGCCAGAGAAGTCAATCCGTTCGAGTTAGATTGTCCAAGACGTTGAGAAAGCCACTACAATTGAAGACTCTCAAACACAGAGGTTAATATGAGTCAAGATAGACAGATGCTAAATTACGATGCTCATCTTATAAGAAGCATGTCGCGGTCATTGGATTGCAAAAAATAGACCGGAAAGTATCATCGGCCCATACGCATGCAACAGCAATTGGTCAAAAGCGTTGATTTCACTGGCCAAAAGATAATGATATTAATTGATTCTTTTAGAGATGGCATAAGAACTGCAAATAGCAGAAGCAGAGCATTGCAGACAGAGAAGCACGGAATTGACGGAGCCCAAATTGCTTATTTCACTCTTCATTAGGAATAATCTTACAAAAGAAAAACAAGAAAGTAACT
The DNA here is from genome assembly GCA_014182845.1 of Corymbia calophylla. Lineage (NCBI taxonomy): Eukaryota > Viridiplantae > Streptophyta > Magnoliopsida > Myrtales > Myrtaceae > Corymbia > Corymbia calophylla. The sequence goes on from CM024694.1 coordinate 27,413,724, forward strand.
TCGGCATTGTCTCAATCGCCCTCCAAACTCTTCCCAGCTAACACTGGCACAGGGAGAACAAGGAAGAAGCGTTCAGGCATCAAACATCTGCTCGGAGCAGAAATTAGTAACAGTTTGACTTTCAGAGAGGGGGATCAGGAACGAACCAAACCCAAGTGAGACTAAGCTGCGAAATCACTTCCCGGGGAGACCCAACAAGCCAAAATCAAGAACCGAAACACCGGAACAATCAAAAGCCCGGAATCTCCCCGCCGGGCTTTTGGAATCCGCTAGTGTTGTCTATAGCATCACGAAGAAGGACCCAACACCCTCCGTTTCGTGATGTTCATATAATTCGGTCCTGAAATGCAAGCCCTTGAAGATACGAAAGAGGGGAAGAGATTCTCGAATGGCTCAGCTCAGGTGGGATATAAATAAGCATTCCGTTGAAGGAATCTTGCCTGACCTGGAGGCCGTTGCAATACCCAGCTAAGGAATCCTAAACGAGGATTCTTTCATGATTCGAAACGTGTTCTTTTTCTTTCTTTGGGGGGCGCGCCGTGGCCGTTCACCGCCCGAGATGGAGGGAGGAGACAGATACGGTTCTTCTAATAATTGAGGGCTTCGGTCAACGCGGGCGTTGGGGTTACTTTCGGGTAGGGTCGATTCCGAACGACAGGTGGGGACGATCCAACGACTTCGATGCATGGCCCAATTGGTTGATTGTGATTAAGCCCTTTCTCCTCTAGCAAAAACTGTGACGAAATCATAACGGACCCTTGGACAAAGAGCGGCACTTAACAGACTTATAGGACAACGAAGGTCTAGGAGGTAAGGGTGTGCCCAGGATGTTTTGCTTTGATAGTTAAGGCTTAACCTAAAATATTATCAAGATGATCTCTTGACAAAAATATCTGTTTGTAATGTGAGGTTAGGTATGGAAAAGGCCAAAGCGGGGGGCAATACTATGATGAGTTGATTTAGAATATGACAGAGACTATGGAAATGATGCCCAATTTCTAGTGATAGGGTTCACAGTGAAGCGCGGCAAGAGGCAAAAAAAAAAGGTTCACCCAAAGCAACCAGCAAGGGATGGCAACGAAGGAGGTTCCAGGCATGGCAAGGGCTTGAGTCACGGTGGGAGCTATGGTGCGCAGAAGATTGCATGAACATCATCGAAGCAGCTAGGACGACGCCAAGGAGGAGTGGTACTTGGCAATGCTACTGCATGACAGTGGAGGAGCTATAAAATCAATGAGACTCGCTGGATTGACACCAAGGCGGTAGAGATGCCGAGAAAACTGCTGGGTGCATTGCTGGTGCGTTAGCCATAGATTGAAGTCTTGCCTGTTGAATGAGTCAATTTTTTCTTTTAATATGTTTTTCACGTGTTAGTAGTTTGTGATAGTTATTATGGTGTTGTTGCCGCACATGTTAAGTTAGTGGAGTGCGGTAATTACTTTTTGGTGTTAGTTTTTAATGAAGAATGCAAACAGTTTTTCTTCCCTTGTGTGTGTGTCTCTCTCTTCCTATATTGTCTATAGTGGTATTAGAGCCTTGAGACCCTGAAAGTGAAAAACACGTGAGATTACCTAATGGCCATAGATTCCAATTTTGTGCAAGCAACCATCCCATGCTTTGATGGTCACTATGACAATTGGAGAATGCTAATGGAGAATTTTTTACGATCAAAGGAGTATTGGCCAGTTGTCGAATATGAAATTCAAGAGCCACCAACAGACACGGCTTTGATGGATTCCCAAAAAACTGAATTGGAAGCCAAAAAGCTAAAGGACCTGAAGGCAAAAAATTATCTCTTTCAACTTATTGATCGTCCTATCTTGGAAACTACTCTTTGCAAAGAAACTTCTAAGGATATTTGGGATTCCATGAAAAAGAAATATCAAGGCTCTATTAGGGTAAAGTGTGCACAACTTCAAGTATTAAGAAGGGATTTTGAGACACTAGTGATGAAGGATAGAGAATCCGTCACCAACTATTGTGCTAGATCAATGGAGATAAGCAACATGATGCAATTCCATGGTGAGAAGATGGACGATGTCACCATTGTGGAGAAGATATTGCATTCTTTGACACCAAAATTTAATTATGTTGTCTACTCAATTGAAGAGTTGAAAAACATAGATGCACTCTCTCTTGATGAATTACAAAGCTCTTTATTGGTCCATGAGCAGAAGAAAGATAGAAATTCAACAGTAGAGGAGCAAGTGTTGAAGGCTTCTACCTATACTCATTCCAACAATTTCAGAGGAAGGGGTAGAGGTAGAGGTAGAGGAAGGGGAGGTAGAGGAAATAGAGATGTCAATAGAAATTTCAAAGCCAATAATGATCAATCTTAAGGCAAAGGCAGAGGATAGAATTTTGACAAATCCGAAGTAAAGTGCTTTAGATATCATAAATTTGGTCATTATGCATTTGAATGTTACATTAGGCTACCTAATGATAAAGAAAAGGGAGAGAGTTCAAATTTTTTCGAAAAGAAGGAAGCAGAAACATTATTGATGGCTATTCAAGATAATAAGAAATCCGAGTAAGATATTTGGTTTGTGGATATAGGTTGCAGTAACCACATAAGTGGATGTAAGTCTTCTTTTTCTTATCTAAATGAAGATTTTCATTCTACTGTAAGTTTTAGTGATAATTCTACTGTGAAAATGATGAGAAAAGGTGATATTAAGATAAGAACCAATAATGGTTTTGTAAAAGCGATCTCTGATGTGTTGTATGTTCTTCACCTGAAAAGTAATTTATTTAGTGCTGATCAGTTACAAGAAAAGGATTATGTTATCACTATTAAGAAGGGTGCTTGTGAAATTTACAATTCTATTAGAGGTGCTATTGCAATTGTTCAAATGAATTCAAATAGATTGTTTCCATTAAAGATTGAACGTACTCAATATTGTATGATGGTTGAAATGAAAGATCCATCATGGTTATAGCATTTTCATTATGGCCACCTGAGTTTTGGTGAATTGAAGACCCTCCAACAAAAACATATGGTGATAGGGCTTCCTCTAATTACAACTCCTTCCCAAGTCTGTGAAGAATGTGTTGTTAGCAAACAACATCGTTCTCAATTTCCCAAAGGGAAGTCATGGAGAGCAAATGATGTATTGTAGTTGGTGCATTTAGACATTTGTGGGCCAATAAACCCATCTTCTAATGGAGGTAAAAGATACTTAATCACCTTCATTGATGATTTTTCCAGAAAAACTTGGGTTTATTTTTACAAGAAAAATCAGAAGTTTTCTTTATATTTAAAAGCTTCAAAACTTGTGTGGAAAATGAAACAGGAAAGACCATTGAGACCCTTCAAACAGATCGTGGTGGTTAATATTGCTCGAAAAAATTTGAAGTTTTTTTGTGTAGAGCATAGCATTCAAAGAGAGCTTACAGCCGCTTATACACTGCAACAAAATGGTGTATCCGAGAGGAAAAACAAAACCATTCTCAACATGGTGAGAAGCTTGTTGGCAAAAGGAAGAGTTTCAAAAACTTTTTGGCCGAAAGTAGTAAATTGGAGCATTCATGTTTTGAACAGAAGTCCAACTTTTGTTGTTCAAAATATGACACTAGAAGATGCTTGGAGTGGGAGAAAACCAGTTGTAGATCACTTCAAAATCTACGGATGCATTACATATGCTCATGTCCCTGATAAGAAAAGGAAGAAATTTGATGACAAGGCTGAAAAGTGTGTCTTTCTTGGTGTAAGTGATGCATCCAAAGCATATAAATTATTTAATTCTTTGACAAAGAAGGTTGTGACCAGCAGGGATGTTGTTTTTGATGAAGAAAACACTTGGGATTGGAATAGGCAGCAGCCAACCCAAGTCCTTTATGACAATGATGTTGAACATGAGCAAATTTCAGCACCTTGCATGCCCGAAAATTCATCAAATACAACTTCTACAAGTGCTGAAACTTCACCAAGAGTCACTAAAGTCAATGAAGAAGAAGCTCAATCTCTTCACCGTGTTAGAAGAAGGCCTACTTGGATGGAAGATTATGAGGTAACTGGAATTGAAGATCCAATTACTCACTTTACTTTATTTTCATACTATGACCCTACTATTTTTGAGAGTGCTGTCAAAGAAGAAAAATGGCGGAAAGCAATGGATGAAGAAATTGATGCCATTGAAAGAAATGATACTTGGGAGCTATCCGATCTTCCCAATAGACACAAAACCATTGGCGTAAAGTGGGTCTTCAAAACAAAGCTAAAAGAAAATGGTGGAGTTGACCAGTACAAGACATGATTGGTAACCAAGGGATACAAGCAGCAATATGGGATTGACTATATAGAAGTTTATTCTCCAGTCGCAAGACATGACACAATCAAATTGGTGGTTGCATTGGCAACACGGAATTCTTGGCCTATTTTCTAGCTAGATGTCAAATCGACATTCTTGCATGGGTACTTGGAGGAACAGGTATTTATCGAACAACCCCCTGGTTATGTTAAGATTGGAAATGAGCATAAAGTTTACCAATTAAAAAAAGCCATTTTATGGGCTAAAACAAGCCCCACGAGCTTGGTATTGTCGCATTTAGACTTATTTTCTTAAAGTTGGTTTTTCGAAATGTCCCTATGAGCATATATTTTTTGTTAAGATTGGAGATAAAAGGAAAATGCTCATTGTCTGCTTGTATGTTGATGATTTGATATTTACTGAAAATTGTGATGCTATGTTTGAAGAATTCAAGAAGTTTATGATGGATGAGTTTGAAATGTTTGATTTTGGTATGATGCATTACTTTCTTGGCATAGAAGTAGTACAATCGAGTGATGGGATTGTTATTTCTCAAAAGAATTATGTGAGAGAAATTTTGGATAGGTTTCAGATGAAGGATTATAATCTTGTAAACACTCCAGTTGAGTTTGGTTTAAAACTACACAAAGATCATGAAGGGAAGAAGGGTGACGGTACACTTTACAAAAAAATTGTGGGCAGTTTGATATATCTAATTGCAACAAGACCAGACATAATGTATTATGTGAATTTTATCAGTAGATATATGGAGAATCCTACAAAAATGCATTTGTCAGCTGTTAAGAGAATTCTTCGTTACTTGCAAGGAACTAGAGACTTTGGACTATTTTACAATAAGGGTGAAAAAGTCCAATTTGTTAGGGTTTACAGATAGTGATTATGCAGGAGATCAAGATAATAGGAGAAGTACTTTGGGTTATGTTTTTATGTTTGGGACATGTGCTATTTCATGGTCATTCAAGAAGTAACCAATTGTCACATTGTCAAGTACAAAAGCTGAATTTATTACTACTACAACCTGTGCTTGTCAAGCTATTTGGCTAAGGAAAATTCTTTAGGAGATGCAATTCAAGCAACCAAGAGCTACTAAAATATTTTGTGACAACAACTCGGTAATGAAACTCTCCAAGAATCCCGTGCTACTAGAAGAAGCAAGCACATTGATGTGAAGTTTTATTTCTTGAGAGATCTTAGTAATGATGAAACAATTGATCTAATCTACTGCAGGAGTGAAGATCAAGTTGCTGATATATTCACCAAGGCCCTCAAGATGGAGTCATTTGTGAAGCTCAAAAGGTTACCAGGTGTCTGCATGTTGGAAATAGTCAAAACTTTAAACTGATTGTTTGCAACATCAGTTTAAGGGAAGAAATGTTGAATGAGTCAATATTTTCTTGCTGGGATCGGCAAACGGAGGCAAGACTTTGCAGTAGCAGGCAACGTTGCTAGACGTTAGAAGGCTCGCCAGAACTGCAGGGACACTGGAAAACTGTAAGCAAAGCTGAGACACGGCGGCTCGGTAAGGACTGCAAGTCGCCAAAGTCATTGGAAAGCTGGCAAACACAGAAACAAACTGCGGAAATGCTGGGGCAGCAACGCTTCAAGAGAGAGCTCTTGTGCACGCTTTCTCTATGCATATTTTTTCTATTCCCTAACCCCAACTATCAACTGTCGTTGTGAACCACCTTTAATGAATTCATATAGAATCACAAGAATTAAGGAATATTGTTGGCTTCCCATTTCAAGTCATGTGATTTTTCTTACAAGGAAATTAAGATATACCCTCTTTCTTACTAGGAAATTAGGATATACTTCCTTTCTTATTTTAAAACTCTTAAAGACAATAACATTGTCACTCCTCACTCCTGAATATGATTAAAGATCCAAATCAAGCACTCCCCATGTGCCTACCATACAATATTCGACGGTCACAAGAGAATAATGGGCTTGGCCGAATTTCTCACTCCCACGGGGTCGGTCCAAAAATATAATTAAGCACAGAGCCTTATTGTCTAAATCCATTTAGCTCCAAACCAATTAAAATGCAATTCATGTGGGCTTATCACTATTAAAATGCAATTCCTAATATACAAATTTAAATTAATAATGCTTTTTGTTGAAGGATGGGGTCTACTCCTAATTTTCTATGCAATAAATGATTAAACGAGTCGCCTAAATTTAAGTGTCAATAATATGGCTTTGCTAAGATTAATTTAAGGATAGTCTTAATAGCACTTGAGAACAAAATCTTTTCATCCATTTTAGCCTTTAGAGCTTCAATAACTCAAATGGGAAAATTCCCAAAACGTACGTCACATTTTATCAATGACCATTTACATACCTTGATTTTTGGGGACTACCAAACACGTGCTGACTTTTTATCTTTGGTTATCGCTTTGCTCTTTCACATGAAATTATCATCGTGTTCCTATTCATGAGAATGTCATATCCCTTCAAAAAATACCCGTCCTCCCAATCATGGATTTTCAAATCCACAAAGAGCACTCAAAACCAACCAAAGCCAAATCACCCGAACCATAAACAAGATAATGAGACGAATTCGCTAGGAGGGGTAATTTGATTTCTCCAATGTGGGGATTTACTTAGAAAAATTATTAATGGTATCTATAATAATAGGCATATATAAGTAGTCTCAAATCAAAAGAGAGACTTTCAATTATCAATAGTAGAAATGTCCCCGCATTTCAATATGGGCCCAGCCTATTTAGGGAGTGGGGCTTCAAGCCCATAACAGGACCTTATAGACTTTTTCACATAGGCTTCATTCGTTTCACAATAACTTTCAGAAAAATATTTTCTAGATTTTTCAACATTCATTTCACGGAAAATGCATTAACTAGAAAAAACATTTTCCATGAAAAAAAAAATCCTCTAAAATTGGGGAAAATATTTTTCACTTTTCAAGTTAGGGAAAAAAATTTCCATACTCAATCTCTCTTATCTCACACCCTCTACTAGTCCCCACTTCTTTCTTTCTATCTTTTTTTTTATCAATTTTTTATTTTTTTGAAAATATTTTTTTATTAGTTTCAATAAAATAGATTTTTTTAATTTCTTTTTCTTTTTCTTTTTCTTTTTTCTTCTTCTTGTTCAACTGGTCACTGGCCACACAACGACTGATGACCGGCCACAAGCAAACCAAGCTCGCTGCTCGTTGATCTGGCAAAGCCCGAGCATCGCTAAACAGTGGCGAGGCCCAAGCATCACCAAACATTAGCGAGGCCCGAGCCTCGCTAGATTTGCGAGGTCTAAGCCTCTTAGTGTCTAGCGGCGCGCTAGGCCCGAACCTCACTACCGTCCGATGACACTCGGGCCTCGTAAATCGACAACACCTGAGCGTCACTAGAGGCCGTAAGGCTAAATCTATGACACCCAAGTCTTGCCGCAGACTAGTGACGCCCGAGTGTCACTAATTTAATCATGCGCGAGCCCTCGACCGTCGCCGTGGTGGTGACTTGCTAAGGTAAAGGAAAAAAATGAAAAAGAAATAAAAGAAAAAAACAATAGGAAATAAAAGAAGAAAATAAAAATTTTTTTCAAAATAATAAAATTTTGATTTTTTTCAATAATAATAATAATAATAATAAAGAACATAAAAAATAAAAGTAAAAGTAAAAAAAAAAAAAATCAAAAGAAGTAGATATAGAAAAATTATATAAGATCTGAATGGCAGAAAATATTTTCCACTTCAATTTCAAATTTTAGCTAAACACCTAAAATGATTGTTATTTTTCTAGAAAATATATTCCAAAAATTCTTTATTTTCATAAAATAAATGAAGCCGTAAAAGAAGTTTCCAGCTGAGGGAAATTGGCTTCTACCACTATTCTTCTTCTCCCCAAGGGTTGCTTACTTCCATTCAGGTAGCTATTGCCGAGAAATGGCCGAAAAAAGGTTATTGTGGGAATTATATATAACACATTTTCCTTTCATGCTTCAGGAGAAAGCTTTTGAAGAACTCAAGGGTGGTATAGCAAGCAGAAACTCTCTTAATTTATTCTTTTCATTTTCCAAAATGAAAATACCCATCTTGGTGTCTCTAAACTAGCAATTGACACTTTTATTTGTACTTTACTCATTCACATGCAAATTACCAAACATAACCAAACATGACTTGCTTTCAAAAACCAAAAACATTGAACGAAAGAAAAACTCGTTCTAGCTATCAGTTATCGAATCATAGGCATCAATCATCCTAGAAAAAGCATACGGGAGATAGATTTGCTGGTGACATCTCAATGTAAATTAAGTCAAAGCATGTCAGTCCTTCAACTTAATCAAAATTGCTCATTTGAAGATTTTCATCTACTCTTTTTTTTCCGGTTACATTTTTCTTTTTTGGGCTGAAACATATGAACTTCAAGGAGGACTGAGCTGTACTTCTACATTGATAAGACCGACTATTCAAAAGCCCAGTGCATGCCATGCTGGCCCAGCCCATGAAACTGGCCCAGAATCCTCAATCCTCACTATAAAATCGAAGATCAAGCAGGGCTAGGGTTTGTTGTCGCTCGGCATCTCCGGAACTCCCTCTCAGCTCGGGTACCGCTGCGTTCGCTCGCCGTCATCGAAGATGGTAACAGTCGCTCTCCCTTTCTCTCTCTCTCTCTCTGCATACATGGGACGGCTGAGAGTTGGGTTTCGTGTTCTGGGATGTCTGTGGAAACGGTGATACGCGGATGTCTCTGTCGGCTTAACTTGTGCCCTGTTGTTTCCTGTGTTTCTGGTCTGTAGCCGTCGCACAAGACGTTCCGGATCAAGAAGAAGTTGGCGAAGAAGATGAGGCAGAACAGGCCCATTCCTCACTGGATCCGCATGAGGACCGACAACACCATCAGGTTCGATCTTGTCGCCGTTGGTTTCCATTTATTTTTCTCATCGTCAGTCGGCGTTATTAGAGAGTCGAGTAGTGAGTGATTAGAGCGATTTCGGCTTCAATTCCAGGTACAACGCGAAGCGCAGGCACTGGCGCCGCACCAAGTTAGGATTTTGAGGTGGATTAGACGTAATTCGAGCCTTTTTTGGTTTTTCCTGTTAAAAGGATGGAGATTTTTACTCCATTCGCAAGACTATTGACGAGGGTTGTTTTTGATTTGGAGTTCAGTGGATGGAAGTTACGTTTTTGTGAGCAAAGTTGAATTGTAATGACATTTTCTTATATCATTGTCAACTGGGTTTCTCTCTTTCGCTTATTTCGATGTTGTTAATGTTAATCCTGAGTCGTGGAGATATCTTCTCTTGCCTGTCGTGAGTGGTTGTTAGTTGAGATGGAGGAGGGAAGGCCCTTTTGGCTTTTGTTGCCCCTCACGGTTCAATGCATTTGTGCCCATTAGTTTTCGATATAGACAGCAGATCCCAACCCCTCTTATCATGTCCCTCGGCCTAAGATTGTCCCAGCACACACCACAAAAGTGGTGCTTGAATTCTGATGACTGCAGTAGCACAGGCTGTTCCTCTGTGGATGTTGCTTACTGGTTAAAGTAGGTGGTGATTGCTCTAATGGCATTAAGTGGGGTGTGAATTCTTGCGTGTGTACCGGCACGGTTGCTCGGTGATTTGGTGAGTGGTGCGAGTGATCTGGTTATTCCCTCAATTCGAGAAAACATGAGATTGAGCGAACCGTATCGGGTGATCTGGTACAGGATTTCCAGGCTTCCTTTTTCTTCGTTACAAGAGGTCATTTGCTTTACGTGTTACAGAGGTTGGGCTGATCAGCTCAACTATACTGCTACCAATACTTTGCCTGGTGATGAGAATCGGCAAAGCGAGTGATTTTGGTTCTTAAGCTCCTTCCTTCAACTAGGGTACTCTTTTCTTCTTTACTATCACCTACCATTGGACATTGGATTTCGTGTTCTCCTCCTCGAAGGATAAAGGTATGCAATACATATGGAATTGAGCCGGAGAGTGGTTAGTGCTGAACATTATATACATCAGATGTTTACACTATACAGGGATTGGATGTGCACAGTTCACGATTGGAAATGGCATCTAAACCATCCTCCTGGAATACTTAAAACAACCTTATTGTTTAAATTGCAAAAAGATTGAATTATCATTGTTAAGTTTATGACCCCTACCAAAGAACGTGATCGTCTCATGAGCAGGCTTTGCAGAAGAAATTGCAAGTAATACTTAGTGTCAGAGTGTTAATATTTTATTTTTATTTTTTAAGAATTAAAAAAATAGAAATTCATTTGGTAATTTCAGTTAATTTTTCCATTCCTTATAATAGAAAAGTGGTTATGGAATAGATTTGGAACATAAATAAATAAAAAATTATTTGTTTTCGGTAGGGATGAGTGTATTGGATCGCCCGAACCAAGAATTGGATTGGATCGGCCGATTTGGTCCAAATCTTGACAATATTGGTTTGGTTTTAGATTCCATAAAAATGGAATCGTTAATTTTCTGTCCAGCTCTCAATTTCAAGGAGAAATTGGATTGCATCAACTCTTTTTTATTTAAAAACATATGCTTTTTAATTTCTAATTTTTTTTTGCTTAGTGGCCGATTCCATTAGATTGGTTTGATCTTCGATCTCAAAGAATGGAAACCAATCCTCTCGGTCCAATTTCCGATTTCACTTTAACTAGGCCGGGCCGAAAACCGATCACTTCTAATTCCTAGATCAATTTCTAAAATAAAATTTTCTTTTCTTTTCTTTTTCTTCATCCTTAATTGGTAGCTAGACCTAGACCTCGCCCGACCACGGTGAGGCCTAACCTTATCGAGGGTCAATGAGGCTCCTCGAGGCCAGCAAGGTTGCCAGCTTGTCTCTGGTTGGTTGCTATCCATTACTAAAGCTCCACAACCGGATAGAGGACAAAAAAAAAAGGAAAAAAGAAAAAAAGATAAAAAGATAAAAATCTTACAAAATTATTTAAAAATTATTAAAAATTTTGCATCATAAAAAAATTTGAGAATCGTACTAAATACTTTTTTATTCTTTTTCTATTTTGAAAATAAAAATTTTATACAATTACCAAATACATTCTTTTGCTCGGAAAGTGATCTAAGAAATAAAAATAAATAAAAAAATTATTTTCGATATAAAAATGTTATCAAACAGATCCATAGGAAGTTTTGTGTGCCAAACGTCATAAGGATGTAACTTAAAAGTTGATATTATTCACTCAACACCTGTCACATGCTCTCCGCAATTCACTAACCTCACAGATAATACTCATGGAGGAAGTCATGTAGGAAATTCATCACTCGTGCAGTCATCGCAGTGAAAGTAAAAGTAACTTGCAAATACATACATCAACCATTCTATCGGGTGCCAGTATTGAAGATGGTACCAAACTTCTCAGACTTGAAATCCCAAATCTTCACAAACCAAAAGATATGATTGAAGCAAAACAAAACCAAATTAAAAGTTGGGACTGTTTCCATCGCTCGCATACTCTAGACACCTCCTTGGACGTATTCTGCAATAAGTTCCCCAGCAACCTCTGTTCCCAAATCATATTTGGTACCTGCAGGCAGAGCCATTGGTGAAGCTCAAATGCACACGGATGGTACTCTAGACGTCTGAGTAGCCATCTCTGGAGGCTACCCTAGATACCTCCTTAGTCACATTCTGCAAGAAGTTCCCCAGCAACCTCTGGTCCAAAACCATATTTGGTACCTGCAGGCAGAGCCATTGGTGAATCTCAGAGAGAGAGAAAGAGAGAGAGAGAGAGAGAGAGAGAGAGATTCATACCTTGTCCCCAAAGAAAATCTTGGTGTTACCAGCAATTGCCTCTATGAATTTTAGCTCAAGGAACTGAGGCGTGAGCTTCAACTTGTTTGCTTCAGCTTCCTTCAATAGACTGTGCATCAAAAGCCCATAACAGCAGTCAATTACAATCTTTTTTGGTCAATAATCAACAGTGTGCTAAAGAGAAATGGATATTCTCACCGATAGAAATCAGCATCTGCCAGACTCTTCTCCCGAGCCAGGTACATTTGGTTCTCTATTTCCTGCTGCTTTCTGGAACTGTCTTTCTCCATCAACTTTTGTTCCATGAGTATCTTGCTGAACATTGGCATTCTTTTCAGCTTCACTTATAGCCATCTTCTTCATTGTATCTGCTTCTTTCTCAGCAACCTTTTGTTTCTCAATAGCAATTAAGACCTGTATAGAGCACCTTGGTCATGGACTTCTACTCATTCAACCAATGTAGACTTACTAGGTGCTATAATTATTATTTTGTTTTTAATGACAACTTAGCAATCCATAACTCTGTTTTTTTAGAATCAATGTACCTTTGTACGCTCCTCTTCCATCTGCTCAAAATTGCGCCTTATACTTTCTGGAATAGCAGGCTTAGTCACACGGACACTAATTATTTCAATGCCTGGAGCATATCTTGTGCAGTCACCTTGAAGAGCATCTTTCATTTTTTCATCAATCTGGAAAGGTTTAACTCAACAGTTTGGTCAATTAATCCATATTAGTTTAAGCCAGCACATAGATGGCATTTAGTAAACAATGGAAATTAAATGACAAAGATGAGAAACATCCTCTTCATATAGTATGGCTGCAGGAAAAAACAAAGATATATAAAATACCCGATCAAAAGGCCCAGGTGAAACTACTATAAGGAAAGAGGTAGTGTGCAGATGACATGTCCCCTGGTAATTTTTAGTTCACTGTCCACTCTCAGTCTAAATGCAGGATGCCTCAATAGTATCAAGGTTACCCGGTCAAAAGGCCCAGGTGAAAACGCTACAAAGAAAGAGCCAGTGACCAGGTGACAGGTCCCTTGGTAAATGCAAGTGTTCTCTCCACTCCCCATCTAAAATCAAGATGCCTCTTTAGTATCCTTGCTCACCTGATCAAACACATCAATGTACACTTGCTGCAGGGAATGAGAACTGCAGAACTGATTAATTTCATGATGGATCTTGTCATAAATCCAAGTGTGGTCATATTGCACTCCGTAATTGAGCAGTGTATCATACACATAATCCTTGTGGAGGCGATTAACAACCTGTAATAGCCAATGCATAAGTTAGAAAAGACGCCACGGTACAAACATAAAGTTAAACAACTCAAAAGCCTTGCCTCTATTTTCTCAAAATTTATCATAACACCTCCTTTAGTGCCACACGGAATATCCCTCACCTGCACATAGGGACCCAAAAAGGAAATGCAAACCAAAATAAACATTAAGTCAACAAGGAAATACATAGCTAAATATAAGCAAACAGCCTAACTGGAAGCACAACCTGATCTGTCTGGAGGGTCACTTGAACAGGCTCATACTGAGTTATAAATGGCATCTTAAAATGAAAGCCTGAAAAATAAAAGTAAGCACTGCAAGAATCCAACAAATCCTATGACAGCAAGTGTGGATCAAAAAACCATTAGCCCAAAGAGGTGCACAGCACAGCTGTACCTGGATCTGTAATCATTTTAAGTAGAGCACCGCCTCTCCAATATACACCAACATGGCCTTCTGGCACTTGATGAATAATACTAAAGCTGTTTCTGACAGTTGAAGCTGATGAAATAAGGATCTATAATTAAGCCATAGTACACTGTTAGTCTCCCAAGACCACCACCAATTGAAGTGCATATTCTAGCTTGTCAAAGGTTAATCATTTTTCAACAAATACTGTAAGATGCACCAAGAGTGTCAGAAAACTGAAACCAAAAGAGACTGAATGTACTGCTTCCACTTCAACATGGAATGACAAAGGCTTCGCTTTTCGACTTCTTTCCTTTCATTTTCTTTTGGATGAAAAAAATAAAGGCATCTTTTGAATTTGTTATGATACGAGCAGACACCATGCAACTAAGAACTACTTCTCAACAGCATGAGTCTACAAGAGGCTGCCGCACAACACTAATTTGGTAGGATTAGCTCAATTATAAAACTTAGTTTTTCTAAGATTCCTTCTAATATATTATTCTAGTATATTTCTCATCTTATCCATTGAATAGATGCGGAAAACTTTCAATTTGAAAGCCCCAATCGTGAATAAATTCCATCTGCCTGTAGCTGATCAGTGTGCGTACTGTCCACGTCGTGTATGATACATCAGAATGCCTCAAGAAATCCCCAAAACCTTTGCACGCTTGATAGCATATCTTGAGAGTAATAATATTCTTCAACACATATTACCGCTATGCAATAGGAAACACCTGTAAGAACTTTCTATTTTTTCCCTTTCCTTAGTTTTAACCTCATCATCTTCTCTTATCCTGGAACTTTAGATGAAATGAGCCAGGCACATCAGGTTGAGACTGCACGGCCTAATTAGATTGAGACTAAACCCAAATCATGATGCCAATCACAACCAGAGATTTGCCGACGATGTCATAAACGAAGTGTAAGAAACATGAGACTCAGAAAATAAAACCACTGGAAACTATAGTAAACCCTAAGCCACCTAGCACTCAACGTGCAACTTAGACATTCACAAATCCAAGAAACATGTCGAAGTAAGTCTCGAATTCCTTAGATGATCATTCATCTTAAGCGTCATTTCAGTGGGCTGTTCGGTCATTAGCGCAACATTCTGTCGCCGTCTTTTGCAATTTAACCAACAAAAGAGGCGTGGCACCGTCGGTGACAGCAGTGAGAAACTCAAAAGGGTTTTCCACTGTACACCAGTTAGACGACCTTCTCACCTAGCTTTAAGCAACAGACAGAGACTCGGCGACATGATCGAAGAAGCAAGAAGGACCAGATTTAAACAGTAAATCTAGAGAAAGCAGCAAGTGAAATGACAAGGAGCTAGGAACAAGCGCATGGAATCACGGAAAGCATCAGAGAGGAACTACGCGGCGCACATTTGCGATCGTGAAAATGCCTGAAAGAATGAGCAAGCGAGGTAGTGAGGGAGGGAGAGTTTAGGTACAAAGAGCGCGATGGCGATAAAGGAGAAGAGGACGGTGAGCAAGCCAGAGCCTTGATCAGGAGGAGGGCGCTGCGCCTGCAGCTGCGGCTGCGGCTGCGGCTGCTGCTGCTGCTGCTGCGGCGTCGGCGTCGGCGTCGGCGTCGGCGATGGCGCCGCTGCCGGCGGCGGAGGAAGCCCGACCGTCGGGGGAGGCGGGGTTTGATTCGATGGGTCCATGTCGCGACTCAGCTTTTTAAGATCGGGGGCAACTTTACTCTCTTGACTGAAAGCCAAATGCGTCCCTCTGGTTCAAGGCAAAGGATATATGCGAAGGAAAATAAAACTGACCCGAGTGTTTTGGCTAGCATGGGAAGCCCTAAAATTTATAAGAAATATGTCACGAAAAATCTTTTTATTAAAAATATTATAAAAATTTATAAATTAATTATTTATGATAAATTTATTTCAAACTAATTATAATGACTATTAAAAATACTTGTGATAAATTTATTTAAAATTAATTTTTTGACCATCAATATTTATGATAAATTATCTTTCGTTATTTTAATTAAATTGAATTAATATCTACGAAAAAACGCAAATTATCATATATGACAAAAACGAAGGATAAAAACCCAAATTATATATCTATCAATAATCATATATCATTCGACTTAATAATTTGATAATAAAATTTAATGAAAATTATAATATATAATAAATTTATCATAAATGTACTAATTTGATATTTTTATAGTAAAAACGTTAATTTTGAATAAAATTATTATAAATGTATTAATTTGAATTTCTTACTATTATTTACGCTAATTTATAAGTAAGGTCAAGTCAAGATGATCGATGGAGAGTGGCCAACCTGACTCATGAGGATGCACGGTAAAATCATGATCGTCTCCCTGGCAATTCTTCCGAGGTCGCCCTTGTCAAAGAAGAGAAGCTTCCTCGCGCGAAGCCCAAAAGACGCAACCGTAAGCGTCAAAGGGATGTTCTTCCATGTCGCGAGTGAATTACGTGGTAAAGGCATTGGAGAAGCGTAGTCATTAAAGCGAAAGTCTTTGATGGGGAGTACACACAAAAGTCGGTCTTTGGCCTCATTTGATGCATCGAAGGATTCTTCATCGAAAAGACGGTCGGCCCTTCGCATCAGTTTCCATGGCTGGAAACGTGAGGAAGGAGTTGGAATATCGTAGCTTTTGTTTTCAACCCGACAATTACTGCGAGAAATTTGAGTCAGGAGACTAAGGATAGAGAGAGGAAGCGTTATGGTCTTGGAGTCACATGAATATGCATCTTGACCACGGCGGTTTATGATAGACCGATGTCGCATGCTGAAGCCCTGGTTCCATCGGATTAAGGATAGAGATTCGGCAATGAATGTGTCTCCGATGGAAATGATAAGGGGATAAATATTGTACCGACAACGTAATTCCCTCGAATTGTGTCTTCTTTAATCAATATAGCAAAGTAAAGAAAACATGTCCCCAATCCCTCTTCGATCTTCATCCCTCCTCTTGCTCTCTCTCCTCTTTGATCCTGAGTGATCGGCATTGCTCCCACTCCCACCGCCTATCTCCGGCGCCGCCACTGCCCATTTCCAGTGGCCCTTTGAAGGGCCGAATTAATCTGTCTCCGGCGTCACTGGCCTCTCTTACTTCTTGGTTAAGTTTGCTACAATTGTCAACTCTGTAATATCCAAGAAAGTTGCAAGACCTTTGGGATGCAGATCGAAGAAACTCTGTCAACTCTTCATGATATTGTAGCGCAAATTGGTGGTAAAGAATGCTCCATCAAGACCTTTCAGATGAAGGGCAAGTGGACGAGAGCTCCTGTCCACTTGTCATTCTTCTTCATAATTTCCGCCAGACTTGTTCAAAACCACATGAGATATCAATTTAAGAAGGGATAAGAACATTATTGATACCAAAACTTTCATACGATACTCTTAAAATTTTCTTTTTCACTTACTTGAATGCTTTATAAATTTAAAATTGATCATTTGAATGCCACTTCCGATTTGGAAACCAGAATAGCTGATATGGCCGCTATGAAAATAATTTTTTAATTTTTTTTAATTTTTTTTAATTTTTAATTTTTTTTTTCTTTAGGCCAATGAGGGTCTGATGACCCTTGCTAACAATATAACCCTTGGCCTTGGTCGCGGGCGAGGCCCTCACAGCCTCTCCTGCAACTAACAAGGTCATGAGGGCCATCGGGGCCCAACAGCCTTAGCCAAGGCACGTGCAGCAAGGACGAGGCAGCACTTGCCTAAATTTGGCCGCAAAGACCTTAGGCGAGACCATTGGAGTCTTGCCGGCCTCTGGGAGGACAAAGCAACCCTCCCCCAATCTGGGCGAGGGTTTTGTAGCCGAAGAGGGCCGACAAGCCGAGTCAGTGACCCTCGCTGGCCCTAAGGAAAAATTTTAAAAATAATAAAAAATATTTAAAAATTAAAATTGTATCCATCGACGACCACGTTAAACGATCGACGGCAACGTTAATTTTTTCAGCAGACAAATCGAAAGTGGCACTCAAATAATCAATTATTCAAATTTATGATATTCAAGTGAACGAAAAATTTTGGCGTCAAAGTGAGTATCGTAAAAAAAATTTAACATCAATAGTGTTCTTATCCCATTTTAGAATATGGTTCTTTCCAAGTACTTACAATTACTTTGACCGAAACATCTCTCCTAGATAAATTACATCATATAACCTCTGAGGAACTAGTGTCATTTGTTGCCTTAGGGCTTTCTACCTAGAGGTATCAAAATAGGTCATAAACCCATATTATGACTCACTTTTAATTAAATGGGTCAAGTAAAAGTTAAATATATGTCAAATATAGGTCAAGTGAAAATTAAATATGGGTCAAGTGAAAGTTAAACATGGGTCAAATATAGGTTAAGTGAGTTATTAGGTAGACTCATCATCTCTCTCCTTCCATCCCCCTCATCTATGCGTTCTCAACCTCTGTTCCCGATCCCGCCATCACGCCGTCATCACCATCGCCGATCCCGAGCTTGCCGTCGCCGATTGGAACTCAGCTTGGATCTGGGCAGGCAAGCCGCAACAGAGCTTGGGCTAGCTAGCCCTAAGCTCGCTGGTCAGAGTTTGGCCTAGATCTGGACAAGCGAGCCATGAGGTCGCTGGCCTTGGCCGAGCTACGACTCGCCCAGATCTGGGTAGGCAAGCCCCAATTTTTTTAGAGGCATCCACATTTTTTTTATTTAATTTACTTTATTAATTTTATGTGAAATTTTTATTCAAATAATTTATATGTGAAAATTTTAAAGTGGATTAAATAAGTGGGAGTAGATTTTCTTAAATTAAGTTAAATATATGTGTTGGTAATATGGGTCGGGTATGGGTTATCAAATTTACATCATATAAATGGGTGTCTGATACAAAGTTAAATGGGTCAGTGTCATTTTCGTTGCCTTAAAACCGACCCGGCACCCCTACTTCTACCTAACATCACGAAAGATAGAGAAATCAAAATCTGTTACATGATTCCTTCATACCGTCCCAATTTGGTAAACCAGCATAGCAATTTACCAATTCATAGAGCTAAAGTTTGTCATCAAGCATTAGATGGCAAGCAAAATCTCATGTTGCACAGCCATCTCTACCAATAAAACTATTATACTACCAAATGTACTCCAAGTTTGCTTAGAAATGACCTAAAAAACCATTTGCTCTTGATTAATTGAAATTGGATCCACAACAAAATATCCTTCACTAAAAGTCTTTTCTTTGGTTTTTATTAAATGAAACAAGTTTTGTGGCAACTCCGGACAAGAAATATCACATGTAGACAAGAAATAAGATAAGCTAGATAACTTCATTTCCAACAAAATGTTAACCATGTTGTAATTTTAATTGACAATAATACTTAAAAAATATTGCCACTTCAACAAAATTGAATATAAACAAATTATGTTGGAATTTAATCGATGACAAAGCTGGAGAATGTAAAATGTGACAATGGAATTTAATCAACATCACGACACTCGAGATAAAAATCACCTGAAATACGACATTGATGGATTGCTCAAGAGTTTTGTGTCCATACTCTCGCGGTGCCATGATTTTGTCTTCCAAGGGTTGTTCCTTTAAAATTGAGTGTTAGTTCCTTGACCATCTCAATCGCTTTATTCTCCAGTGATTGCAAACCTATAATTGCATCTCGATGCATTTTATGTGTTCAAGTTTTTCTAGATGCATCAATCGATAATCTATTATTAATCAATATATTTGTCGATTATCATTAACATTTGCTGTCAGCCAATCAACAATGATCATTGATGTGCATCAATATTGATAATGATTATTGCACAATGAATCACATGCTTAATTTTGGGTGTAGAAAGCTGTTTAAGAACATATTCTTTAAGAAGGATGGGGGAGAAAAAAGAAGAGGTGAGAATGGAAAGCTAACAGTTATACTCCGGGCACCATGGCCGGCCGATGTGTAGAAGTAAACCGGTTCACAATTAAATTGCTAAGAACGGGGCTTAGATTGGGTGAAGCCCGACTCATTCACTTGACAAGCCTATTCGTGGGTGTGGGGAGAGGTTAGGATTTTTTTGACTAAAAATACTAGATTTGCCAAATTGTTTTAAAAATTGATTTACAAAACTGTGTCAAATTATTTTTGACCGGTATATAAAACCTATTTGTCTAAAGGCGCACCTGCCAATCTGACAAACCACTGAATCAATTCCACTTAACTAGTCTTGATAATCTAGCCTCGCTCTTTTGTAAGTTGTGGGATTTTGAGAATTTAGGATTGAATTTGGGCAAAGTTTTTCTTTCATTTATAAGATTTCGTCCTAAGAAGCTGCAAAGTGATAGTTTTAGAAATAGAGGATGCAAAATGATATGGTTAACAGCTTAAACTACATGAATGGACAGTGTTACTTTTATAGTAAATTTTGATAAAAAAAAGTGTGAAGCAAGCTCTACCTCAATATGCTATGTCAATATTTAAAATTTCCAATTTTGTCTAGAATGCCATTGAAAAAAGAATTGCTTCATTTTGGTGGAAATAGAGTGTGACTCAAGAAGGGGAATATATCGGAAGAAATGGGAAGTGTTGAAATCTAGAAAAGATGAAGGGGGTCTCGGTTTTAAAGACTTGCAAATTTTCAACAAAGCTATGTTAGGCAAGCAGGCTTGGAGACTATCTCAAACCCCCTTAGCATTATGGAGCAAAATCCTAAAAGGCATCTACTTTCTTGATGGTGATTTGTGTAAGGCCAAAAAAGGGAATCGCCTGTCCTGGGCCTGGCAAAGCATCTTAATGGGAAAAGAAGCCATAGAGTTGGAGGTAAAATGGATGGTGGGCAATGGCAAATCAATTAATAGACGTGAAGACATGTGGCTCACTATTGGAATGATTGGGGGCCCTATGAACAAGGATGATCCAGTAATTGTGGCAGAATTAATCAGTGAAGAATCGAATGAATGGAATGAATCTAATATTAGAAATTTTTTCGAAGATCAAATTGTTAATGAAATCCTATTTATCTCCATTGGTCCTAACCTAAAGGAAGATAAGTTACATTGGACAGGGAACAAAATAGGCTCCTACAATGAAAAGTGGCTATAAAAAGGTGTGCTCCAAGACTATAAAATTAGACATAAACAAAGCAACAACATCATTTCAGCTTCCTAGGCTATGGATAAGAATATAGAATCTCTTGATCCCCAAACCGAGAATTTTCCTATGGAATTTATGTCAAGATGCCCTTCCAATAAGAGAAAATCTCTTCAAGAGGAAAGTGTTACCTGGTGCCCCCTCTGCTCAAGCCATCCAGAGACAACCGAACACCTATTCCCGCTCTATGAAGGGACGGAAAAAAATATGATCAGATCCAAGAATTAGCCTCATTGTAAGCACCCTCAACATCGCTAGAATAGACAAATGGCTTCTGGACTTTTTCGAAGCAAAAAGAGACTCACCAAAAGAAGAATGCATATTCAGAGCTCAACCGACAGAACCCCCTCCTTAGTTGATGCAGCTCAAGCACAAGTGAGGTGTTTTAGCCATTGGAACCCGAAGAAGGGAAAGAGAACACTCGGCAAATTGAGATTACTCATCAACTGAATCCCCTCAATCTGAAGCTCCGTGAAGGTAATTGTGAATTGCTCATGGGTGGATATTGAAAAATCGAGCTCAATTGCAAGAATCTTGCATAATTCAAGAGGGATGGTTGCCGACGGCTTTGCGAAGGATGTTCGAGCTTCTTCTTCTCCTCTACAAGTAGAAGCCCTAGCTTTAATGCACAGGCTACCGTACCTGAAACAGAGAAAAAGAATGCACATGGGAGAAGGACAAGTTCAGGAAACGAAGTGGGAGTGTGAAAGCAAAAGTTCATCTTTAGTGGAGATTGTGCTGAGCCGAGAAGAGCCCCCTTGGGCCTTGCGGAACCTCTTAAATGAATGCAAGGAACTTTTAGCCCAACTAGCTTAAGCATAATTAATCCATTGTCCAAGGGAGGCCAACCAAGTAGTAGACTTTTGGTAGCCAGAGCCCATTGTTAAAGAACTCTTCCTTCAAATTGGGTGTCTTTACCCCAACCCCTTTGGGACATTTTGCGACCAAAAAAAAAACTTTAGGCCTCTTTTTATGACCAAAAAAAAACTCAGGCTGCTTCTTTCATTCATGCATAGAAGACTCGTATCTCTTTAGAGATGAATCTTAAAATTTTCTCACGCCCAAAAGCAAATTTTATAAGTGATTTGTTCAAACAAATCATTTTCAACTTTAGGAAATTTATTTTGTGATGTCCATTAAGCCTATGGATAAATTAATAAATTTTCAGGAAGTAATTGTTTATCAGAACGGTACGGCGCCATTCTATCTTCACTCGCCCAGGGGAGAAGGCGGGAAGCAGTTAAACTGCCGGGCAACGGCGTAAGAAGCACGCGCCACCGCACCGCGCGTGCGATTCGTTCTGTGAAAATAAGATGGATGAGCGAGAGCCATACACCCCGACTGACGCGTTAACTGAACCGAAGCGCGCAAACGAGCACCGTCTCACCGTGTTCTCGTCGCACGCGGAACGCACGGCTTCGGCACCGCAAATGATTTGACGAGAGCCATATCCCACTGGACGACGGCAGCGGCGGCGACGACGGACGACGGCGAAGTATGGCGATGGCGGTGCTGACACTCTCCGCCGTTCCTCCGCCAATCGCCGCCGGTGCCAGGGCCAGGGCCAGGGCCGACGCGTTCCCTTCCTTCCTTCCCAAACAGGTGGAGAATATCAAGGACCCTTACGCTCGCAAGCTCGCCTCTCGCATCGAGAGGCTTCCCGTGCGTACCCCTCTCTCTCTCTCTCTCTCTCTCTCTCTCTGTGGCTTTTCAACTTATGCTGTCGTGCATTATGACTCGATGTCCATCACGGTGAAGGTTTTGAGGTTGTCTCGATTCATGTGTAATTTTCTTATGCGATTGTCGCTGATTTTAGACGGTAGGAAGATGGCGATGGCTTTTCTCACGACATTAGGCGCATAATTTGTTCTGTTGTGTTGTTCTGGGATGTGGAAAATATCGATTACTCAAGTTTCTCGGAGTCGAGTTCGTGACCATTATCAGCTTCCACTGAACTGGCTAAAGACAGTTCAAGTATAGTGAAATGTATGGCAGACACCAGACGAGGTCTTTACCGACACAGCATGACAATTTCTAAACCACACGGAGGAAATTCGATTCTTATCGCGGCATCGGAGATTGACCGTTATTTTGATTCAATTTCTACATGGTCTACATAATTTAACATATGGCATGGCCAGAAAAGGAACTTTCTCATCATTGTCGATCCAACATAGCGATAAATTGGAAGCTGAAGGCTAAATGAGCTCTTCTTTACTGTTGAAAAGAGATTGTCTGACATGTAGGTTTCATGTCCTATTGCTCGGCTCAATGCAGGTAAACTTTTCAGACAGTTGCATCATGAGCAGCTGTGTGAAGCCACTAGTAAAAGGAGAGACTAATCCGGTGGTCCTTCTACATGGTTTTGACAGGTACCTAGTGTATCTGGAGTACTATAAGAGTGAGCATAAAGTCACCCTTCTTCTGATGCACATTTGTCCTGCAGCTCTTGTTTAGAATGGAGATACACATATCCATTGCTTGAGGACGCAGGTCTAGAGACTTGGGCCGTTGACATTCTTGGTTGGGGTTTCTCTGATCTAGGTTCGCTTTCATGCCTCTTCTCTTGGCTGAATCTTCCGAGCATCCAAGTCTCTCTAAGTTCCGCAAGTTGTTTCAAGGTTCTTTCTTATTCTTTTGCATGTGAAAGAACGACTTCCAGCATGCAATGTGGCAAATAAGTGCAATCATTTTTATCAGGTATTTTCATCACCGGGCATCTTTTTGTACTGAAAGAAAACTCTTTACTGAGGAAGCTGTGAACCCCTTGTTTGACTGACGGAAGAACTTTAAAGTTCAACTGAGCTTTCAACAGTTTGTTTCCTTATTGATCCTTGTGAGTTTCAGGAAATCACTTCTGAATGTAATGTTAACCTCATTTTTTTCTTCTGTCTATGGGTTTTGCACCAGTGACAAGGCACCCCAACCCCATTTACAGGGTAGAGGGTGCTCAGTGGCACCATGCTTGTTTAATTTTGTGCCCTGCCAATTCATGTTTCCTAGTTGTTACTGGTTGT
The DNA here is from genome assembly GCA_014182845.1 of Corymbia calophylla. Lineage (NCBI taxonomy): Eukaryota > Viridiplantae > Streptophyta > Magnoliopsida > Myrtales > Myrtaceae > Corymbia > Corymbia calophylla. The sequence continues at coordinate 27,437,546 of CM024694.1, forward strand.
TAAGAATTCAACAAACTGTCGATTGCAGTATTAAATTAAGAAGAAAAGCTACATATAAACAGAAAGTGGCCATCCATACTCCTATTGTCGAAAATCGCTCTCTGTTTTATTCAGTTTGGTGTAGCCAAACTTTTTTGGTTTTATGTATGGGGTGTAGTTTTGGAAGTCCTACATCAAGAAGCCAATGATATTGGTTGGACCAAGCCTTGGTGCTGCTATTGCAATTGATTTTGCAGTCATCCATCCAGAGGCAGTGAGTACTTCTCAGTATCGACAATTTAGCATTGCTAATGTAAATGAAGAAAGAGTTAATTGTGCTAAACGTTTCAACTTGTCCAGGTTGAAAAGCTAGTTTTGATTGATGCCAGTGTATATGCTGAAGGCACAGGGGATATGGCGAACTTACCTACAGCTATTGCCTATGCTGGTGTAAGTTCTACTCCTGAAGGATTGAAAACTTCATTTCTACGTATATAATCGGTCCACAGCTATGGACCATATATTTAATCCAGTGACCAGATTTTCAGTTGCTGAACTTTTGGCGAGTTTCAGCTTGTTTTTAGAACTTACTTAAGGCTTTCTATAGGAAAGGGAGATAGTTGTAGCTGCACAGCTAAATTACCAATTGAGTGTGTGCTTGGGTTAGCTGTGGTTTTGGCATTTGACTTTGGCCATTGTTGTTGAGACCCCTTACCCCTTGCGAACTGCGATTGAGTATGGTGTTTCAAATTTCAGTGCTTCTTGATAGAATGTCCAACCAAAAAACTTAAGACATTCTATGGAGAGAGACCATATGTATATTAGGAGCATATAAATCATACAGACAAGTGATATGCGATACTTTAGCACACCCTCTCGCTTGTTAACTAGAGTAAGAAGGAATTGAGGAGTAGGGAGCCTCACATGTGAGAAATATATCCAGGCAACACCTAGCTCTGATACATGTTAAAAAGTCCAATCCAAAAGCTTAAATCACTAGGTGAAGGAAGGACACATGTACATAAAAGGAATATAAATCCTATGGATAAGCGATATGAGATATTTCAATTTCTTCATTTTTCAGAATCTTCAGATCACCAAAGTTGGCTATACCAAGAGATTACACCACATTTTTGCTCTACCGAAAGATAACAAAATAATTAGACTTTTGGATTTGTAGAAACAGTGAGTTGTACAGGTACCAGTTTACTTGATTAATCATAGTCAAAGTTGCACGTCACTTTCAAAACCAAAGCAAATATAAGTAATGATACTGTTAGTTTTTGCATAATGAATAGGCAATTATTCCAACTGATGGTCAAGAACGTTCTGCTATCCAAATTAACAACTTGATTTGGCCTACCTCTAACAATCTCTAACTTGAAGCTGCGTGACATGGCTTTTTACTTCTGTGCCAAAAGCTTTAAGTTGGGGGGGCAAAGTCTCCATAAACACACACTCCTTATGCCGTGGTTTGGGGAGCAGTGGAGGTCATCTGGATATTTTTAGAAGCTATGGCTTCATTCTGGAACTGAGATTCATGAGGTCCCAGAGATGAAAAAGGGAGGACAAAACCTAGAGCTATAGTTTTTCTTTCCATGAGAACTGAGGACCCTCCTGATATCCTTCCTCCTCCCCTCCCCCTTAAAAAAGAAAATAGAAAAAAAGAAAAAGAAGATCAACAAAGCGCAAGTCCTTGAACTGATGAGGCTGAATTTGATAAATTGCTGAAGTTCAATTAGCTTTTGAGCTGATCATTGAGCTGATGGCCGATGCTTGCACTGTTTTTTTATGTTATCCTCCTTTACTCACAATTGGAATGAGTTATGGCAGATAGGACAACTAGTAGTATTACTTGCAGTAAAATTATGCAGGGTGTGAACTTAATGTGGAATATGTTACAGGATGTTGCTACAGTATGATGAGATACAGTCTATGCCGACTTAAAAAATACTGTGACGTTATACGTCAGTGCATAAAAAAGAATGGATTTCATATATCTGCAAATAAAATTTTACTAATTTTTTTGGGCCAATCAAATTCTGTCGAGTTTGCTAGTTTAGCTCATCACTAAATAAACTCTTGAGAGCTTTTGGAACGCATTAGTTAATTAATATGTCATCAAAGTAATCACATCACTTTCCACGCGAAACTATGGCCCATAAGAAAAAAATTATACAGGTAAATAGCATTGCAACGAAGGGGCAAATTTAACGGTTTATGGTTCCTTCATGCTGCAATAACAACAACAACAACAAAAGCCTGCTCTTTCTAAGCGGAGTTCGGCTGTGATCCTGTATGCTAAATGAGATGATTTACTATATAATGATCCTGTACGCTAAATGAGATAATTTACCATATATATACTTTCCCCTGAATTTTATGTTTCAAGATTCAGTAGGTCAGATGAGGGAATTATTCTTGATGCAGGTGTCTATATTGAAGAGCTTTCCTCTCCGCTTCTGGGTAAATGTTTTGGCATTCAGAGGTCTTCCACTCAGCACCAACTTAGATTGGACTAATGTGAGTCTTCCTCGCATTATTCGTGGGACAAGGCCTGTTCACTCATCATACCCAGGTCTTCTTTTCCGGTCATGCACCTTCAAGACACTGAAGAGATGAATTTGTATTTTATCCTAATCAAATCTAGGTGGGGAGGCTGCATTGTCGATATCCTTGGTGGGAGGATGCCTCAGTTGAGTTCATGCTTAGTGGCGGATACAATGTGACTCACCAGATTAATCAGGTATGCAGAGTGATGTATTTCCATCTTTTGGCAACTTTGTTTGTGGTGCATATAGAATTCCCTGAATTCATTCTGACCAGGATAAAGCAAATAGTGAAGGGTCATTCTGATAGTCTGATGCCAGACTCAAAAGGATGGGAGATCATCATATCTAAAAGCTACAATGGCAGATTATTTTGCATCTGGCATGACAGTCTGCTAATTCCAAGTCCAATTAACTTGTTATCAGAACAGAGAAACATTATGTCATGGCTTCCAAAGTGTAGTTGTTTCATATTCCCCCCTTGATCCAGAGGCTAAAATATATACCCAGCTGTAGATCCTTCACTCCTAATTATGCACTCTGTCTTACGAAATTCCTAAATTGAATCTTTGCCCTTGGTAAGAGCATCAATTGCTGTAACACAAGCAAATTCTTTTGCTAGATAATATACTGGAAACGCCAGTTTCATGGGTCTTCTACGCCTCCCTTCAGCTCCTTTTCTCTCTCAATTTCTGGGAGAGTTTTGAAGAATGTCTTACAGCTGCTTTCAGTTCATAGCTCGGATTTCTTGTATGCTGGAACTTTTTCATTAAAATTGAGCGACTGATTTAGGGAATCTTTCCTCACATGCAAGCAGCAAAGCTGCTCTTGTCCTTCAATCATTGAGCTTGTCCATTTGTCTTATTTGCAAATTCAAGAAAAGTATTCTCGAATTTGATTGGATATGCTTTTGTAGGTCTTTTTCAGTTGCTGACTATAACATGCTATTACAGGTGACGCAGAGAGCACTCATCGTATGGGGAGAGGATGACAAAATTATCAGCAACGAATTGGCCATGGTCAGTTCTTGTCCTCTTTCTTAAATTATAATCAGCTAGTGACTACTGAGGAGACGATTATCCATTTCAAGCTTTTGAGCAGTACATGGAAAGCTTTTGAAAGTTCTTTCAAATTTGTCATCGAACCATGCAACTCCAAAGATTCCATGTTTAGTTGAAGAAAAATAATTTCTGTTCTACTTTGATGCAGAGATTGCATGCTGAGCTGCAGAACTCAATTCTTCGCCAGATACCAGAATGCGGCCATCTTCCTCATGTGGAGAAGCCAAACATCGTCGCCAACTTGATAGCTGACTTTGTGCAGGAAGATAGCGCTAAAGAAGCTGAAATTGTTTCTCTGAACTGAAATTTATACGCCAATATTAGCTCTTAGAGAACTGGTTGTTCTCGTCACGGGGAATCATCAGCAACATACGGTATTCCACCGCCTCTAAATCTATCATTTCTGCGACCTTAATTATCATTCGAATTGCATTTTCATTTTGTACACTAAATCCAAAACTGCCGAGTCTGACCATGCATCTTCATCACAATACACTGACATTTACATTTACATTTACATTTACCGCTTGATGGTCATGCGCTCACTTTTCCGTGAATTGGTCATATCAAGCGTCTGTTGGCGTTAACCTTGAGTTCAAACTGCTGCCCGACTGCTACCCAACGAATCATTGGGCACAAAAAGGAAATGTATACTTCTTAGGAGCTTAACCTAAACGCTGCCTGATTTTAGTGTTCCTATTATGCATATGATAGTCAGTTCATTGTAAATTTATAACCTTTTCTATATCTCTGATAATTTACTCATTTCTCATAACGATGAATTTTCTTATTTAGCCATAGGTTTTCCTTATCATCATTTCCTACCTCATATAATTATTTATCTTCCACCTCACATTCCCATCTCTTTTAGTATCGGAGAGAAGAAAAGTTCTCTTTCCTCGTCCCATCATCGTATAAGTTTAGGTCAGCCGTCACTTCGTCAGATGGGACTCAAAGGCACAAAACGACAAAAGCAACATATCTGGACATAGGGAAAAGAGCACAGCAGCAGCACCACCAGTTATACGTTATTACATACAAAAAATACTACTGCTCCCTAAATATACAGCAATAATAAATCGCTAACTAAAAAGAAAAAGATCATCATCTCTCTTCTGCCCCACTGGTGTCACCACTCATAAGAAAAACAAGGAATCAAATTCCCAACCTTCCATTTTTTTTTTTTAATCACACAGGGAGGAAAACGACAAGAAAACCCTAGTGGGGTCTGGCCCCTTGATGATATGATTCCCCAAAATACCAAGAGATGATACCAGTCTCTCTCATGGCAGCCCTAGCGAATCTCCTCCACAGATCAGACCCCAAAGGTTGTACCTCTTCCCCTCCCTCCTCCGCTTTTTTGTAGGTCCCATCTTTGGTGGACCTTCAGGCCCACAACGCCAACGAGAGTGAAAACCAGAAGGTGGTGGCAAGGGCAAGGACCGTGCTTGCTCTTCGAATGGACACGACAGCATCACTGGGGTTGACGATGCTGGCAGGACCCAGTCCCGCGCCGCTGTTGAACACCGGGTTGGAGCTCGGGGTGGTGGTGGTGGTGGTGGTCGGCGTGGTGGAAGTGGTCGGGGTGGTGGAGGTGGTCGGGGTGGTGCTGGTTGGAGTGCCAGTCGGCGTGGTGCTGGTTGGAGCGGTGCTCCCATTAGTACTGCTACAAAAAGAAACGACAAAAGGAAAAAAAAAATTAAAAAAACAAGGCATAAATTGAAGTCCTCAAGTAAATGAAAGACAGTTGAATTAAAGAAAAACTTTCAACCGAGTGATTAGTTCTCTAGATTGAGTAAGAAAATGAAACACCACGCTATCTCATCATGGGAAGATAACAAAGAAAGGGACAAAGGGTTTGTAGAAATATCAGCATCAGGGACAGCTCACATCGCAACCAACATGGGATACTAAAATCATTAGGCACGGGATGCACTTTTTCTTAACTTATAGACACCAAAATTCTCAACTCGTGATTGAAAAAGGTCTTTGACGGCATCTCTGTTCATGTGATGCAAAGGCCCCCAAGAAAAACCTCTCGGGTTAAGTAGAGATCAAGCTATTCTAGGGAAGAAGCAGGAAAAACAGAGCAAGCAGATCCAAGAATAGGAACTGGATTCGGACACTGGCCGTTCTTTTCATGTTTTCCACCACTGCCGACAGGGATATATGGAAAAAGATTTGATCTTTGAGCCCTAAGTCTAAAAGCCATCAGGTTCACTCCCTCCAGAAAGTAGGAACTTAATCTGGGTATCAGATTCTCTTTCCTCAGAAAGTTGAGCACAGGGGTCACTTCTTCACCAGGAGACCTTGTAAGTTTGGAGAAAAATGATCTCTTTCTTAAATGATGATGACGATGATGACGATGATGATGATCTGTGCTGCCGAAGAATGGGATGGTGATTTGGGAAGTAGAAGTAGCATACCTGGCACTTGTAGGATACACACACCCAGAAGCTTGGTCTGTACATACACATCAGATTCAAACGAGTAAGAAAGGTTTAAAAAAATATAAAAAAACAAACATTGGTAACCCATCAAAGATTATACACTATTAAACCGAAGGAAAATCACTGAAACAGGAAGCAGAATCTCGATGGGTCTTTACTGGTAACAGAGGCTGAAGTGGTGGCAGTCCCAGAGAAGTCGCAGCTACCGACGGCTTGGCCTTTCTTCTGGAAGTAGCTGTTCACAGCATAGTTGCAGTGATCCTTGACAGTGTTTGGGTTGTAACAAGCCCCGTTTTGGAGGATCGGACTGCAATCAGCACCGGCTCCACAGGCGTAGTCCAGGGCCTTCTGCAAAGCTGAATCGCTCTGCCCGTCTTTGCAGATACAATAGGTTGCACCTGAACAAAGACGGAGACAAAGGAAAGAAGAAAAAAACAAACCATCATTGAACAGTCGCTTCAGGCAAGGACTGAATCACTTCTTAAAGAAATGCTTTCTGCTAATCCAGGGGATGAGAGGAATCTGGGCATGATCTGCTTCTGTCACCAACCATCGCCTGGGTGAAATAAAACCCTTTTCTGGCAGGAACTAATATTTTTCTCTCTTTTTGTTTTTTGGCCGTAAACAGAGACCAGTTTCCCAACAAAGATAAAAAGCTAAAAAAGGAGATGAGAGCAAGAGATCTCTTCAGAACCCAAAACAAGATATATGACCATCTATACCAAGAAGGGTGAAATTGCTCCTCTCCATAGCTTATGAAGCTCAGGGAATTAAAAAAGGCAAAAAGATGGGAGCAAAAGAGGCAGAACAATCTAGGAGCTTACTTGAACAGCCGGCCATGGCCAAGAGAAGCATCAAAAACGCTAAGAAACCCATTTCTGGTTGCTGGACTGGCAACACAGTCAGATTCAGAGAGAGCCCCGGATGAGATTGAGTATATGAAGATGGCGGCGTTTGAGTCTCTTGTGTGTGCTTGAGAGAGAGGAAGAGGGAGAGGGAGAGGGAGAGAGTTCTAGACAAGAATACGGGAGTGACGGTGAGTGACAATGGTGGGTGGTGCCCGCATCTCCTTTCAGGCCTTTTATGTGTCCCCAGGATGTATTTAACCATATGGCCTTTCGTAATTGGTACCATAAATACGCCATCATTACAATTCTGGTAAAGGTTGGTGATTCAGTCTGGGTCTGGTGAACCGACATTGGAGCAAACCCCAAACCTTCTTTACTTTATACATATCCTCCGTCGTCGTCGAAAAGAATTCTCTTGTTTCCTGATCTTGCAATTAATCCTTTGTCCCTTTTTGGAGGAAGAATGGAAGCCCAAACCTTAGCCGAGGGACGAGACTTGTTTGTCCACCTCCCTGGAGCGGCCTCAACCCCCCCATGTGCACTGTGCAAAAAAGCAGGGTTCTTCCAGCATCTACCTCGAGGTGCTGTACCTTTTAACCATAATTTGTCCATTTCTTTCGTAAAAAGTTTTGCTTTTTTATCGGAAATCGCCAAGTGCATTACTGCACGAAGACAAAATGGTGTCACATTTGTGTCGGCTTAAGGGATAATGAACATGCCCATTAAAAACTCTATGATTAAAGCTTTCCAATTAGGAGATGCGTCTCTCTCATCTCTCTCTCTCTCTGCAGAGTTTTGACATCGTGACAGGAGGAAGGCTAGGGCCTCGAGAAAGTTCCTCCGACTACTACCCCATGCATGCGAGATCCATACTGTTATTACTAAAGACACGCATCTAGCAATCTCCCGTAAATAATTTTCATCTCGAGAGAATTCTAATTCCGCATCTTGCTCATCCTAACTCTAAATTAGGTGCTCACATTACCCTCAACCGACATCTACTAGTCTTTTATCTCTCATTAACAACTTTGTCAGCTTTCAAACCTCGTTAATATGAGAATCCAAGGACAATAGTATCATATAATTTAGTCTCCTAAAGATGGTTTAGAATGATTACAAGTGGAAAGTTTGAATTTGACAGTAATCATAAGCATGATTACTTGTGTAAAGACATGGGCGTGTTTAGTAGACAACGATTTGGCGGTGGGCGCAGAGGTGATCTGAGTTGGCAAGAAAATGCACTGTTTTCCTTCTTCTTTTTCTAGAAAGAAGGTGCGTAGCTTTTATGAAAGTAACCTTCTTACATAGACAAACTCGAAATACATAGATAGATAGATAGATAAAATATTGGGAAAAGAAAAATGGAAACTTTAAGCACATAACTGTAAATAACTTTTTGCTTCTCATTCTATTTTACACGATTTTCAGTCGGGAATAGAATCTTTCAATTCTTGCTTTTTACTTAAAGTAGTGGCACAGTGCCATTGCTGCGATCGCTTTTGAGTTTCTTTGTGACGATGGAATCATCGGTGTGAAAGAAAACACTTCTTAGCTGCGCCCGACAGCTACTAACTTAAGGTTTGAATGGTAGTTTTCTAATCAGTCCAGCGCTCATCCTTAATTTAGTGCCGTCCGATTGTGAAGACAGATGAAAGATATTGGGACGCCGTGCAATGACCTGAAAGTAATGCTTTGATCGTTTTTCATGCTGCAAGTTCAAGCATTCATTTGCTTTTAATCTTTTCTATCGAACCCGAAAGATTTCCTCCGCATTACACAACCAGCATTATTGCAGATTTATTGAACACTTTCTTGATCATATAGGGTGACTTGTATTATTGCCGAGAGTCTTCCACGAATGCCGTTGTTCCAGGTCCAATGAATAAGTGACTCCGCGAGTTCGAGAGTCGAGATGTGACTCCTGCCATGTAGTATTCAGTGCCTCCAATACTACTCGGGACGACTCCACTCGATCCAATCTCGGATCGGTTTCGGCGTCGCAACGCCTATGACATCTGCGGGGTTTCCACAGTAGGACCTTATCTCGCTGGGGGGCTTGGTAAGCAAAGAATCAATCCAGCCAAACAAGAGAGATCTCTCTCTCCCCATTTAGTCTAATGGCTAGCGCCAATAATGAGAGAATAAATTCGCAATCGATATGTGAAAAGAGAACCCAAGAAAGAAAAGTGGGGTTGAGAAATGTAGCTTTCACACTTTCTCTTGTTTTTTAGGGTTAGGTGTAGCCCGCAAAAAAGGAAGAGAGACACTTGAAGTATTCTTTGAAAAATCTGCGGTTGCTTTTAAATGACTTTATCTCCATAGGGTCCCTCCTCCACCCCAACAGAAAAAATTATAAAGTCTTTGATGGAGGGTTTGAAATTCTGTGCACGTCGAATTGAGGAATATCTGGACCACGAGCAAAGGCGAGATGCTCCACCATGGTAAAACACTGGTCTCCAGTTGATCCGAAGCGGTCGAGATCAATCACCAATCCGTGCTGTGTAGCATATTGCGTTATCACTCGAACCCTCGATGCAAAAGCTCATGAATTAAGCGTAAAAGTTGGACTTATCACTAGGAAAGACTGTTAGCGTTAGGCAGATGGCTGAAAACAACATGCTGAGTGTAAAAAGAGGGGATTATGTTGCGGCTTCTTGGCCGGATATGGAGGCTGACGACGCTCACGACGTGCACTTTATAAGAGTCGTGCCTTGGATTTTCTCTAATTTTTTTCACATGTTTTCGTTTAGATCTGATTGAATCGGGTCGGGTCCTTCAATAGGAAGGATCGACACGACAGCCTGAAATCTGAGGAATGAACGGAAAAGAGAGGGAAGACGAGAGGTCGGCTCCCCCCTCAATTACGGTCGCGTAGTCCGTGGTCGGTCAGTGATTTTGAGTGTTGAGTGGCGTGCTGTCAAATGGATGATTGGCAATTGAGAAATGTGAAGTGGAGGAGAGGGAGCTTTGACTTTGATTCTTCGAATTCAAGTGTAATGATTTCGTATCATGAGTTTCCTTCTTCTTCCTTTATTATAATTTTTGGATACAGGCATCATGCTATTTAAAGTTCCATAAAACACCCTACGAGTCTCAGAAACCGATTTTGTCTAAGTCTTTGACTCGTGCATGCGACTTTAATCCGTGCACCTGACCCTAACTGATAATTGCTTACACGCAATTTATGGGATCCAAATAGATAAGTTCAAAATTTTGAGCTGGAAATCTCTCAATGTCCCAACCTATAATCCAATCCTTAGGGGGTCTTGTGATGAATTTAAGAGGCATTATGCCTACAATTCTTAGATGTCATGAGCAATTGAATTATGTCACGTTGTCCAACGGGCTGCTAGGCAGAAATGCAGGGCATCATCAGATTTATTTAAACTAATTTTCTTGAACAATCCTACAATAAGTCAATCTTCTTTTCCCGACATATTCAATCTTTCCCTAGGCGGTGGTACACGCGTTATCACTATTGGAACTAGGCTTTTAAATGTCTTATTTGACATCTTAAATTCCACATCGGGTAGGAAAGATCATTGCACACACAAATTGCCCAAAACCGAGACTTATTTCAAACTCAATCCACTTGAAATGGGTCGGATCATTACATCTAAATTATCTATTTGAGGTAGGCTCTGTAAGAATTTTTTCAGCTAAGCAAGCTTTCTGATGGTTAAGTTTAAGCTCCTAATCTGCATATGTATATTTAGTTATTTACAAATCAACTAAGAACAGTAAATATTCTTTTTCTAAGAGATCATGATTCCACAAATAGTGATAATTTTTAGAATTTTCGGGAAAAAGAAGAAGGGGAAGGAGAAGAAGATAATGGAGGACCTGCAAGCGAAGCAAACGACCGGGAATTCTGAGAAACTGGCTCTTTCCCCAAAAGGGCATCTATCGTCACAGCTTTAGAAAGATTATATGCTTCTTCCTTCCTGCATCTTCCTACGTCTTCTATCCTTTCCTTTCCCACTTTCTTTCTTCGTAACTTTCGGGGTTTGTCCAGAGCCCAAAAGGGTTGTTCTCCACTCGGTGATCTTTCGTTGGAATATTTCTTGGACAAGGCATTGATTATTGCAGAGGAGGAAGATTTTTGCTCTAATTTTTGAGATAAATAATGCCGGCGGACCTTGAATTTTCGCTCCATGTCCAATATAATAACTGAACTTTTTATATTAATGTTAAGTCCCTAAACTTTTCAAAGTTAGGTTCATTGTAATGTAACCTAACTCTTTTGTTTAATGGATCGTCTATTTTCGGTTGACATAGAATAACACCTAAGTAATGTCTTTCCTCTTCTATTCTTTTTCCCATTTCTTACTCTTTGGCCGATGAACACCTCCACTGTCGTCGTCCCTGAGAACTCCATCGTTGCCGCCGAACATGCTGTCGTCGCAACCGCTGTCGAAGACCCTTCGCCGTTGCTCTTTCTTGGTGGCCACCACCGTCTTTGCCCCCCTCTCTGTCTTCTTTTTCTCTCCACATCTCTTCGGTAGAATGGCGACGGAGGTCGCGCGATCTTCGTTTCTATAGGTTTGTCATTTCCGTTTCGAATAGTTCATGGCGAGGTCTTGGTTTGCCGGCACTGGTCTGGTGGCTCCGTTTGTAGTTGAGGTGATGGTGGGTCTTGGTCCGGGGTCGCATGAGCCCAATTCTCAAGGCCACGCGAGCTTCGTTTCGATAGCTCCGCCTCCATCTTGCTTCGGTCCTGGTGAGGCGGTGGTCAGTCGGCGCTAGTCCGGCGGCGGTGCCGGTGTTTGAGTGCGAGTTAATGTGGTGGTTTCCTGTCGGGGGCGACGAGAGGCAGTGTTGGTGCTCGGCGAGTCACCATGAAGGGGGACGACGGCAATGGAGGACGGTGGTTCCGAGCAAGGCCGATGGCGCGGCGGAAGACGGCTGCGCCGTGGGGAGGGTGGAGCTCGTCAGGAGAAGAAGGACAAGAAATCACGACGTACGCGGCCTTGTGGGGTCCCTTTCAGTGGAGAACGTGGAAGCATTCGGACCGTCCGGTCTGGGACACCTCAGATGACAGCTTCGAACTCCCACCGCCGAAAACTTAAAATAGGTTTTGTCCATCATGCACATGCCGTTCTTACCACCACCACCGACAGTGCCGAAAGTAGTAGAAACATGGTACGACGTGGCCTTATAAAAAAAACAGTCCCCATCTCTATCCATCGGTCCAAGTTCAACGCATGTAAAGTGACCAAACTAGATCGACGACGACAAAGACTACACGCCTTCCGCGATGTCAGAGGAGTTCGATTCGCATCGTAGCGGAGACTTTTTGACTATTAATGTATTCGACCAGACTACAGGGACGGCCGAGCTGACGAGTGATTTGGAACAGTTATGACTCGAACATATTTGGTGACGATGCGAGACCCCGATGATATCCTTGAAAGAATTGCTAGTGCCGATTATCCCTCCCGACACTTTAATATTTACCATTTCTATAGCTGCGAATACCGAGTTCCATCGCTTAGACAGACATGATGTTAACATCGTTAAGATCTTTCAAGAGATTTCTCCATCAGATTCTTATATCTCCTCTTAAGTCGTAGGAGCTTCTTGGATGTGTCATTTTCTTCCTTCTATAGAATGCTCCATCTAATTACACATCAGCAAGCAAGCAGGCGTAGGCCGGCCAATCGAAAAATCAAAAATAAAGGAAAAAAAAAAAAATCAAAGACATACACGAATAGATGGGAGGCCTCTAAGAAAACTTAGGCCTTCAATTTGATGGTCCAAAATCTCGAGAGTGCCCGGCCCAACCCTCGATAGTTCCAACATAAGATTGGACTACAAAGTCTAAATTTTGCTTAATTTCGGTAATTATTTCGATATTAATAGAGGAGTAGATTAACGAGTCTCAACTTGAGTCAAGTTTTTGGATAGAGTTCCAGTCTCATCTTACTTTAGAATATGAAAATTGAAAACCCGCCAATATCCCAATTAATCCTTTTTTTTTTCTTTTTGTTTATCTTGAATGAATGTATATCAACTGAAAGGCATATAATATTTGTTTATATTAGAACAATATGAGTCTTGATAATATAATTTAGCCGGATTGGGGTTTCCCGCTAAGTAGCCAACTAGATCTCAAAGCCCGTCACCAAACTCTGCATATAGTTTTTGTTAAATGAGGGCCTCAAAAGCCCATCTGGCAATTCGAAACCCAACGCTCGAGTTTAATCTCCAATTAATTCTAAGATCGCCTCGCGTTTGGTTCGACGAGGTAATCAAAAAATAGGGATTTCGACGTCTGCTAATTTCATGTTTGGGGAAAAATCAAAGTACGGATTTGGATTCGCAGGGAAATATGATTCCTCAGAAAAATATATGTTTAGGGATTCAACTTTGGCTCTATTTAATGCCACTTGTGACCCCGCGTCGGTTGCTGAATTTCGCCTTCATTATCATTTTGAAAAAATAACACAAATAGTTTATAAATTTTTAATTTGTTTAATGCATTTCTTGAACTTTAGCTTATTATACAATATCGTCTCTGGACCTTTAATTTGTTTAATGCAGTTTCTGAACTTTAACCCGATATGCAATATCGTTTTTGACTTTTAATTTGTTCAATATAATTCATAAAATTTTGATATACGTTCAATTCAATCCTCAAACTATATGAAAATATTTAATATCGTCATTCCATTAAGTCAAATTTAATGACGATATTGAATATTTTCATTTATTCTAGAGACTAAATTGAATATATACCAAAAGTTGATAGACTACATTAAACAAAATTGAAGTCTAAGGACAACATTGCGCATTGAGCTAAAGGCTAAGGACCGCATTAAACAAATTAAAAGTTTGGGTATTATATTGCACATTAGGTAAAGTTCAAGGACCATATTACACCCCCCTATTATTTTACTCATATTTTGGGGACTTAAGACGACTCCAATGAGCAATGTCATATTCACCAATGACAATTAGGAGTGAGCATGGTCCTATAATACATTCAAGAACTTCATAATTGGACCGATTTCTATTAGTTCGGTTCCAGGTTTTACAATATACAAGGCAAATTTCAAATTTCCAAAATTGATAAATTTGTTATCACGAGTAAATTTTTTACATTTTAGGTGGAATAGGAAACAAATATTTGTGTTTTTCTTATTCTATACCTTCGCGTGATTTTATGACATCCTATAGTGTTAATGATGAATGCATAGTCTTAAAACCACTATTTGACAGAAAAAAATCTAAAAACCACTCATTTGAGACTTCATTTACAACGATATCCATGACCGAGATTTTTACATTGTTAATATTTCTAAATACGAGTTGTGATTAGTAGATTGTGGCAAATGATGATCCTTAAAAATGATTATTCATTGTAATCATTCAATTAAGAATATATGTGGAACTTGATTAGACCTTATAACCGATCTTAAAGCCTATGGTAGGAGAGGTTTCAAGTTCCTAGATATGCATGGTAGATTTCAAGTTCTAAAAATTAGAAACCTATTTTGACAAATAAGTTCTTAAAACTTGAAACCACTCACCTCCAATAATTAGGGGTGTAACTAGCTCGATTCGGTTCGATTTTTCAAAAAAACAAATCATATCGAACCGATAAGGTGTGTGATCCCAAATAGAACCGAATATGAACCAAATTTAAAATCTGATTTGGTTTGATTTAGTTTTTTCGGTTTTCCTACTTTTGCCTTACTTATTGGAACCAAAATGAAAAAGTGAGAAGAAAAAGTGTTAATTATCCAATTCTTATTAAAAATTTTAGTTTAGTTCGGTCAATTTTTTATTCGATTCTTGACACCCTTATTAATGACAATGTCTTGAAATTTGTTAAATCACTTCAATTTTTTACCTTTTCTTGAAATCTTTACTTTTGCCACGATATAAAATTACACATATACTTATAAAATCACTTCAGTTTTCTAACATTTTTGTTAGATAAATTGACTTGATTCTATTTTATCGTTTTGATGAGTTTTAAAATTTAATTATATTTTTTATAAATTTGAAGGCTCACTTGATAAAATCTCAGGACTCATGGTGCGCATATCCCGTGAACGGAAGTCGGAATTTCTGATTTTCCTTCGAATTTCGCGGCCCAAGTCCTCTAGGATTGGGCGGTCTTCTCTTCACTTCTTCACCATTGACCGATAACGAAATTACCATATTGACCATCATTTCCGCCACCATCCCATTCCCCATCCAACCAGAGATAACCCCCGAGAACTCTCACACTCTCTCACCTCCACTCTCAAGAACCCTAAAAAACCCCGCCACCATTTCCAGGCGCCGTGCCCATCACCGCCGTCTTCCTCCTCCCTCCGAGCTCTCCGTCAATGGCGTCTCAGGCGTCGATCTTCGCCAGGGCCCGCGCCCTCCTCAACGCCCTCTCCAATTCCGCCCCTCCCTCCGCCGTCAGATCGATCACCACCTCCGCCTTCCTAGCTCAGCAGCCCCAGCTCGCCGAATCCCCCGACCCGTCCCCGTCACCGTCCCCACCGAATCCCGGCCCCGGCACCGACCCCGACCCCGCTTCCTCGACGCCGCTCCCCCCGAATCCGGCTTCCGGGAGCCCCCTCTACTCCTCCAACTGGCGCAACCCGATCCCCGCCTCCGCCTCCGCCTCCGCCCAGTCCCTCGTCCCCCAGGGGCTCCTCCACCAGGCCGCCTCCCGCATGCAGTCCCTCTCGCGGACGCTCGACGTTCAGTCCCTGATGAACGTTTTCGCCGACTGGATGACGTCGCAGCGGTGGTTCGACATGAAGCAGCTCTTCGAGTTCTGGATTCGGAGCCTGGACAATAACGGGAAGCCGAATCGGCCCGATGTGAATATCTACAACCATTACCTGAGGGCGAACCTGATGACTGGAGCGTCCGCCGGGGACTTGCTGGACCTGGTCGTTCAGATGGAGGAGTACTCGATCGAGCCCAACACGGCTTCGTTTAACCTCGTTTTGAAGGCAATGTACGAGGCGCGGGAGGCCGAGGCTGCTGAGAAGTTGCTGGAACGGTTAGAACTGTTCATCCCGTTAATGTGGGCTAAAATGACCGGGAATTGATACGATTCTGGATGTGCATATACTGATGAATGCGGTTTTTATCAGCTTATTTTCTTTATGTATGTATATATGATATATAGGACAAGAATGAGGTAATCTTATCTGCATCACGTTCATGCTCTATGTTCTTTTAAAGGCAAGAGTAACTTATTGTAGAAAAGGCGGTCACTTCTATGGTACCGTACAGCATTACGGCATATCGTCACAATTGAATACATTAACGTTTTAATAGGCTGAAAAATGTAACCCTATTGGTCTTTAAATAAAAGGCTGCACGGTACATTCTTGTATTTTACACATCCCCACAGCAGACGCAAGCAGACATCTGAAGTTTGCTTTAGAAAGGAGCACCTTTTTCTGTTCGATCCAATGCCTCATTTGCAGCATATTCGTAGACTTGGTCAATCAGTATCCTTAATGGAAGTGGAGCTGCTTTAGTATAACATTGCTATAAACTAGGCAGGATTTGATTCTGAAGACTGGTTTATTCTGTTTCCAAGTAAAATTAATTCTGAATGTGAAGTGAGGTCAAGATATTTATCATGCAAGGGGTCAGTTTTTTGGCCTAGGTGCAATGAATGTGATAGACTACAGGAGAATATTTAGAATTTTTTTACTGTGCCCCTCTCTAAGTTGCCCTTCTGACCTGGATTACTGGCTTTGGAGACTCTATGCTTAACTGCATTGTTGAGAGTTCATAGGATCGAATTGCTTCCCAGGTCCCAGAACTTGAGGCTTAGTGGACTTCTTTCTGTTGATCTGTCTGGCAAAAGGGACGCCCTAGCTTTAGAAAATCATGACAAGTTGTGAGCAAGATGTAGTAGAAGGAAGTGGCGGGCATATATGATAAGAACTGCTGTCAATTGTGGATTGCATTTATTGCTCAATGGAGGCACTCCCTACGTGAATCCAGTTTACTTTGGTTTTTTTGGGACTAGTTGTGCATGCTGCTGCGGACTGTGTCATCCATGGAAGTTGAATTGGCTGTTCTCTCATAGTATGCATACTCTTAGTAGCGTGAATTGCATGCACTCTCTTATGGCAAATGGTTGACTTTTAATCGGACAATCTAATTCTTACCTTCACCAGGATGCTGCAGACAGGAAAAGAATCTCAGCCTGATGAACAGTCATATGGATTGGTGACTCGCTTGCTCCTTTCTGCGGATCAAATAGATGCTGCCCTGAAATATGTAGATCTAACTCTGAAGTCTGGCTATATGTTGTCGATGGAAGTATTCAGCGAATGTGTGCAAAGCTGTGTTAAGAAAGGCAGGTTGGACACATTGGTGTTGATAATTGAGAGGTGCAAGGTATGCCATTAATTTGCTTGGTCCTAATCCTCGAAGTTCTGCACTTGTAGATGTGCAATTCTTGATTTCTCTTTGCCTTTTGTGACTTTGTTCCTACCGATGTTCTTAGGCAATGGATCAGAATAAAGCTCTTTGCCCACCATGGAGTGTATGCAATTACATTGCTGAAGTTGCAATGCAAGATGACAATAGCAAATTAGCATTTTATGCATTGGAATTCATGGCAAAATGGATTGCTCGAGGTGAGTTGGCAAGGCCTCCTGTTCACCTTTCTGTGGATGAAGGGCTGGTTTTATCGGCACTTGGAACTGCTGGTAGAACATTTAGTTCTACTCTCCTAGATGCTTCTTGGGCAATCTTGCGACGGTCTTTACGGCAAAAGAATACACCTAGTCCAGCATCATACCTTGGAAAGATATATGCCCTTGCCTCGCTGGGTAATTTACAGAGGGCCTTTAGTACATTGCATGAGTTTGAGACTGCCTATGGAAATCTCCAGGAGCAGGCTGAAGATCTTTTCTCTCCATTTACCTCTCTAAATCCTTTGGTGGTTGCGTGCACCAAGAATGGTTTTGAGACTTTGGACTCTGTGAGTACTTCCTGAACATTTTTTTTTTTCATGATGATTGACAATCTCTCATAGTATTGCATCATGGAATTTTGCTTTGGTCACTGTTGATGCAGATCCTCCACAGCGACACGACCTATTTTAACTTTTATAATATATCACAACAGCTTGGCTGCTTGGAATGTCATTTTAATGTCATTGTTATGCTGTCATCTGTTTCTATATGAGCTTTAGATTTCTGGCTTGCTTCCAATCTTCTGAAAACTAGAATGGTCCAAAAACTTCTACGATGGACACTGAGAAATTGGTGGTTCAGTAGGCAGAACTGGTAGTTCATTAAATATTGATGTCATCAACAAGTTCATATATTAGTCTGTACCATGGAAGACGTGACCAGACTGGCTTCCTTGCCTGGTTTTTCAGGTTTTCTGACATTGAATGATCTATCAAGAATTTGAATCTCACCTTTTACAGTTTGAGATTTGTTTTAAAAACCCACAAAATGAAGGAAGAATATGTGTGGCTCATTTATAGCGAAAGGCAGTGTGTAGGTTCATGGCTAGGAACTCTCTCCCATCTGAGGTCTGAGTTTTGACATTTATCCTCCTTGAGGGCTTGGATTAAGTTTCTCAAATCTCAGGCAGTTTGAATAGGCAAAGAGCTTCTCAGTGTAATCAGATCAAACTCAGTTCAATCTGATTCTTGGTCAAACTGGGTCATGTAATAAATTATGACTGCTCTGGAACCTATTCTTGCTCCAACTTGTTGAACGGTTTAGCCCAGTTTGGTTTTAAATCTTTGCTGGCATAATTGTGATGGTGTTTAAGAAATTTTTGCCTAGATAATTCAACTTTTTTGCTGATTCACTTCACAAAATTACACAGGTGTACTTTCAACTGGAGAATTTGAGCCATGGAGATCCTCCTTACAAATCTGTTGCTGCTCTCAATTGTGTAATCTTAGGTTGTGCCAATATATGGGATTTGGACCGTGCATATCAGACATTTGAGGCAATTAGTGGAACTTTTGGCTTGACCCCAGATATCCATTCCTATAACGCACTTTTATGTGCATTCGGGAAGCTCAAGAAGGTGCATGATACTTTCTAATCTCAGTTGCCTGTTTGAAGTTGAATGCAGATTCCCTTTCGGTTGAACTTGGCCATTTACCGTTATCTTGCATGTTTCACATGGTAGGCCTTAGTGCAATGTCAAATTAGTCCTTTTCCTGATGTCATTTAACTGGGTACATCACTATCATCATTCAGCAGTCACATAAACTAACTTGTGAACATGGACTTTTAGTGGATTAAGAGCAGATGCATGTTAAGCCTGTATGTTATGCTTTGCCACTATACCAAATGTAAGTAAATGGAAGTTTTCTGTGGCAGACATTTGAAGCGTCAAGGGTTTTTGAGCATTTGGTAAGCATGGGGGTTAAACCAAATGCTACATCATATGCTTTGCTTGTGGATGCACATCTGATAAACCGAGATCCAAAGGCTGCTCTCTCTGTGATTGATGAGATGGTAATGATTATTGACTGAGCTTTGAGCTGGCCTGCTCTTGGGAAATATCTATTGCTTTTGATGCCAATATTCATGTCTTGAGTTTTAAATGCTATGCCAGGTAATTGCTGGATTTGTTCCCACAAAGGAGATGCTTAAAAAGGTCAGAAGACGATGTATGAGAGAGATGGACTATGAGAGTGATGACCAGGTGGATTCACTGGCTAGGAAGTTTAAAATACGGATGGGCAATGAAAATCGCAGAGACATGCTATTTAATCTTAATTACAGCACAGAGTATGCTTGACAGGTAGGGCTTTTGCCACTTAATGCTTTATGGATCCTTTTTATGTCGCATAGTCATATGGATCCCATACATAGATTGGCTTAGGATTTGCTGGGTTGGGTCTTCTTGTCATTTCTCACCCAGGATTCATTTTACGGCTATTCCTGTTTCTTTTTATGCCTCACAAGCCGAGTGCCTCAGTCAGATGTCATCATGGTGGGGCTGGCTTAATTTCACCAAGTGCTCTTTTCATGTAGGTATGCTGATTTTGGCTCTCGAAATTCTAAGGCTCTGATCTTCCCTGCCTTCCCCATTGTTGAGCATAAACTGTACTGTAACCATTTATCTTTCCTTTCCCTTTGTATATTATTCAATTCTACCTTTTTGACTTTTGACAAAATGAATCTAGGATTTTAGTCTTTAGAGCCGGTAATTTTGTTTTGCTTTTTACATCCTCTTCTTTCTGTAATGAGAACCACGGAGGGCCAGTGATGCAAATCTTGTGAGGTAATCATTTGATGATGAATAAATGTTGCACAAATGAATTTCTGTTTTATATCTGCTTTCGGTGAATTGATCGGCTGATCTTCCATCTTGAGCTTTCCAGCTTGGTGCTAGGACATAGAAGCTCCTGTACACAGAAGTAGCTCTAGTCTCTTCCTGCATCTTTATGACAGCAAAAAGAAGACACCATGACTAGTTAGATTAAACAAATCATAGAGCATTGCACATTGCATATTTGGTCCATGAGCTTACCTCTTGTGGTGGAAGTGAATTCTCCGGAGGGGTAGTTGTTTTCTGATTTTGATGCTTAACATCAGAAGAGAATAGTATCATGGACGGAATTTTTTTTTGACTGGATTTGCATCTATTTGGTGCATGCCATAAAACTTCTCTGTGGAGATTGGTATGACTTGCTTATGCATCAAGAAGTCAAAAAGTGCTATATGTTTCTCAAATTACTTCTCCTCCCTTATCGTAATCATATGTTTATAAATTGAAAGCAGAAGACGTGCGATCAGTGTTAATAACCATAACCCTTCTGGCCTCGTCATAAGAATTCTGCATCCGTTACGGAATGTGTGAACTGTCACACGAGCAGCCGGGGCGGGAGACCGACAATGGCAGCAGCTCGGGGCACGATTATAATGGTGGCCGTGACTTGGGGCTCGTGCTGTTGACCCATGGACTAAAATTTCTAATTGGTTAATCAATCGGTAGACAAATATAGAAGGAAAATATTGCGGCAATATTTCTAATCCTTATATGATTAAATTCATCTAATGTTTGTTAATAAGATAAAATTGCCTTCATCATTAATTGTATTTTAAAGCGGTCTCGAATTTATTTACTTTACATTTTTTTGGTTTCTTTTACGTAGCATCTAGTTATCAAAAAGACTAAATTCCCATGTATATTGCAGGCATTATTATTTTATTGTTAGATTTTACTTTCGCAAATATTAGTTTTGATGAAAGGAGAAATTTTCAATAAAACTAATTCTTTTCTACATTGTTGAGTAAATTTATGGATAAATTATCAAATAGAAGCTAGAAAAAAATTAATTTAGTCAAATTTTTAACATGATAATTTATTTATAAAATTTCACTTTTAGTGTGCAAATCACCATCCAATCCCTTCTTACATCTCCTACGTGAGACTTTAAAGACGAAATTTAATTAAAGCACACTGTTGCATGAAATAAGAATTTTTTTCTAAATGCCAAGAAAATCTCACTATCTTGAATTAATAAAAATTAATATCATTAATAAGTTTTTATAAAAAGATATCCAATACGTCTCATCATGCATTTTTTTATAGATTATTCCCAACATTTCACATAGTCTGTGTAAAAGTATTTTGCCAATAATAGGCAAATAAGGTAAATTCTTTAATATAGTTAATAAACAAACATTATAAAATATCTTAAACTAATAAAACTAGAACAAAGTGAGATTTTGAGATAAGAGAGACAAGTCATTAGGGTTGTCTAAGTGGTTATCCTTTTCATTTGAGAAGAATGAGATCCTTAGGCTGATAAAATTTTAATGCAAAATAAATATTTCATGTGAATATAAGTTTAAGATATTTTTTATCACAGAAAAAATATTAAAAATAAATATGTTTCCAATAAATATAATTTGAGATTTTTGATCATTTTTGCCAAAAAAGAATATATGAAATGAATGTGCTTTGAGTCGCACCCCCTGGCCCCCTCCGTCAAAAGTCGGATGAGCTGAAAGGATGTCATCTCCTTCTCACCAAATGCAAGCAGCCCTCGCCAAACTCCCCAAGCCTCTCGCCTCCGTCCTCTTCCGCCTCCGCCCATTAACCACCGCCGTCGCCACCACCACCGCCTCCGCCTCCGCCGCCGCCGTCGATCCCTCCCTCCTCCTCCGCGTCTCCACCATCCTCTACCAGCAGCAGCACTCCCCCGATTCCCGCCTCCACGCCGCCCTCCGCTCCTGCCCCTTCCACCTCACCCCCGAGTTCTTCCTCCGCGTCTGCAACAACTTTCCCCTCTCATGGCGCCCCGTCCACCGCTTCTACCAGTTCACCCTCACACTCCCCGACTTCCCCCACTCCTCCCTCACCCTCAACAAGCTCGCCGACGTCGTCGGCAAGTCCCGGAACGTCGCCCTCTTCTGGGAGGTCCTCCAGGACATGGCCCGGCGGCGTTTGGCCAACGAGAAGACGTTCAGGATCGCTTTGAAGACGCTGGCTCAGGTCAGGGAGCTGAAGAAGTGCGTGGGGTTCTTCCACTTGATGAATGAGAATGGCTGGTGTTACAGTGTGGAGACTCTGGAATATGGTGGTGGAGTGTTTGTGCAGGGAAGGGCTAGTGGAGGAGGCCAAATGCGTGGTCTTTCAGTTAAGGGACGTGGTTAGGCCTGACGCGGTTACTTATGGGTGGTTGATTAGAGGTTTTTGCGATGTGGGTGACTTGATGGAGGCCTCCAAAGTTTGGAACTTGATGGTGGATGAAGGGCTCGAGCCTGAGGTTTGGGCGTTCGAGGCAATGATGGAGAGATTCTTCAAGAGTAACCGGTATGACGAGGCGATGAAGCTCTTGGGGATGATGAGGATGGGGATGCTGGATCGGATGGGTGTTTCCACCTACCGGCTTGTGATCAGTTGGATGTGTAAGAGGGGCAGGGTTAGTGAAGCTTATATGGTGTTCGAAGAAATGCATAAGAAAGGGTTTGAGACGGATGCATTGACCGTGGGATCACTTGTCTATGGGCTGTTGGTACGAGGCAGGGTGGGAGAGGCTTATAAGATTGTAGAAGGGATTGAGAGGCCGGACATTAATGTGTACCATGGATTGATCAAGGGGCTATTGAAAATGAAAAGGTCGGGTGAGGCGACTGATGTTTTTAGAGAGATGATAAGGAGAGGGTGTGAGCCCATAATGCACACGTATATCATGTTATTGCAAGGGCATTTGGGGAAGCAGGGGAGGAAAGGACCTGATACGCTTGCAAATTTTGACTCCATTTTTGTGGGGGGATTAGTGAAAGCAGGGAAGTCATTGGAAGCAACCAAGTTTGTTGAGCGGACATTGAATAGAGGACTTGAGGTGCCTCGATTTGATTACAATAAGTTCTTGCATTACTATTCGAGTGAGGACGGCATATTCATGTTTGAAGATGCGAGCAAGAGACTAAGAGAGGCAGGCATGATTGATTTGGCTGATATACTCGAGAGGTATGGCGAGAAAATGGCGACTCGGGAGAGGAGGAGAAACAGAGCAGCAGCTGAATCATAACAAGAGCTTATGAGGCCGAGTATGTGGAGAGGTTCTTCTTTCACAGGATCTTCTCAATGAGTGGCTAACTAACAAAAGGAATATTCATTTTCAGAGCACGTTACAGGACGAGAGTGTTTCTGAACATACATATCAGATAGAGAAGAAGCCTGGACTAGACTGCCTGGCTGGACTAGTTTGCTTGCCACTGTTAAAGTTTGTGCATGCATATGCCTATACATGCTACACTAGGGGATAGATGAATGGAAGAAGCACCTGAAGCCCTTTCTGTGCTTGATGGGGAGTGTCATGCAATCCACTAAACAAGTTGAGTCAGCTCAGTCAGCTCAGTCAGCAACACAGTTTTCGGGTTCTGCTAATGATCAAGAATGAACCAGCACAAAGCGCGAAAGGTAGAGATGATGTTTTCCTGACCTAGGTGGAGGAGATGACAAGCATAAACTCGAGATTACTGATGTAAACTCTTGAGCAGAAGACTAGATGGAGGGAACTCAACATGTTTGAAGTATGTTGTGATCGTCATCGTTTCCTTGGTTGGCTATTTTGAGAAGACCTGAAAGAAAGTAATTGTAGGATATACAATTCAAAGACTAAAGAAAAGTGGAGGTAAGTTTTTTGTTCGTATGGAATAAAGGCCGAGTGTAAATTATATATTGATTGTGGGGGAAGCATCATTTTACGAGAGAATCTCAAAGACGAATCAATTTCGGGAACCATTACATGGAAGAACCATAACCTATTCCCCTTTCATTATCTACCCTTAAACATGCTATTTATAACTGGTTCATAGTTTTATACTTAATGGATGATGCTAGAGAACTTCATATTCCTTGACAAGTATACAAAACCTACATTTCGGACTAATAACCACTCATGGGCACGCCGTAGATTGTAGACATAGAACTGGAAAATCCCCAATAACCATTTGGAAGCACGCCAACTTCTATTTGCACATGCATTGTGTGTGAACATATGCTATAATCAATAGATTTATTGACTGATGGAATTAGGATTAACGATCAACTTACAACCTCCTATTGACACAAACAACATGCATGATTAGCTAAGTCGATTATTTTAGTAACATTCAATATGGCACCCACCATTCGATAAAGACCAAATAGGTGTACTTTTAACTGGAGAATTTGTGCTGGGAGATCCTGCTTACAAATCTGTCGCTGCTCTCAATTGTGTATTCTTAGGTTGTGCCCATGTATGGGATCTTGACCGTGCATAACAGACATTTGAGGCAATTGCTGGAACTTTTGGCTTGACCCCCAATATCCATTCATATAATGTGCTTTTATATGCATTTGGGAAGCTCAAGAAGGTGCATGATTACTTCCCCCTCTCAGTTGCCTATTCGAAGTTGAATGCAGATTCCCCTTTCAGTTGAACTAGGCCATTTCCCATCATCTTGCATGCTTCACGTGGTAGGCCTTAGCGTGCTTGTCAAATTAGTCCTCTTTCATGATGTCATTTCAGTGGATACTTCACTCTCAGCATTCATCTGTCGCATAAATTAACTGGTGACATGGACTTTTGTTGAGATTAAGAGCAGATGCATTTAAGCCTGAATGTTCTGCTCTGTCACTATGCCAAATGTGATTAAATGGAAGTTTCTCTGTGGCAGACATTTAAAGCGTCAAGGGTTTTTGAGCATGTAGTAAGCGTGGAGGTTGAACCAAATGCTATGTCATATGCATTGCTTGTGGATGCACATCTGACAAACCGAGATCCAAAAGCTGCTCTCTGTGTGATTGATCAGATGGTAAGGATATCATCTATTGACCGAGCTTTAGGCTGGCCTGCTCCTAAGAAATATCTGTTGCTCTTGATGCAGATATTGATGTTTTCAGTTGTAAATGCTATGGCAGTTAGTTGCTGAATTCGTTCCCGAAAAGGAGATGCTCAAAAAGGTCAGAAGACGATGTATTTAGAGAGATGGACCATGAGAGTGATGACTAGGTGGATTCACTGGGAAAGAAGTTTAAAATACGGATGGGCAATGAAAATCGGAGAGACATGCTATTTAATCTTAATTACAGCACAGAGTATGCTTGACTGGTAATGGTTAGGGCTTTTGCCACTTCATGCTTTGTGGATCCTTTTTCAGTCACATAGTTGTATTGATCCACTGCATAGATTGGCTTAGGATTTGCGGGGTTGCGTCTTCTTGTCATTTCTCACCACAATTCATTTATGGCTATTCCTGTGTCTTCTTATGCCTCACAAACCTGGGGCCTCAGTCATATGTCTTGGTCGTGATGTTGCTGGATTAATTTCGAGTGCTCACTCCATGCAGGTATGCTGATTTTGGCTCTCAAAATTCGAAGGCTCTGATTTTCCCCCACTGCTAGGCATAACTGTGCTGTAACCGTTAATCTTTCTTTTCCTTTTCTATATTATTCAATTCCGCCTTTTTTGAGTTTTGGACAGAATTAATCTAGGATATTTGTCTTTAGAGCCAGTAATTTTGTTTCACTTTTTACATCCTCCTTTCCGTACGAGAACCTCGGAGGACAGTGATGCAAATCTTGATGGGGTAATTGGTTGATGATGGATAAATGTCACACAAATCACTTCCTGTTTCATATCTGCTTTCCATTAATTGACCTGCCGATCTTCCATCTTGAGCTTGTCAGCTTAGTGGTAGGGAAGAGAAGCTCCTGTCAACTGAACTAGCTCTAGTCTCTTACTGCATCTGTATTACAACAAAAGGTAGAAGCCACTTTCCAGAAGCCCCTAGTTAGATTAAATGCTACCATAAAGCATTGAATTGCATATTGGTCCATGGGCTACCTCTTGAGGTGGAGGAAGAGAATGCTCTGTGAGGGAAGTGATTATTTGATTTCGATGCTTGACAGGAGAAAAAAAGTTTTTTGCTGCACTAGGTGCACGGGAGGATACTCATTGACTGGATTTACATCTGTTGTGTGCAACAAAACTTATTTGCGGCAATTAGTATGGCCCTTGCTTATATGTCAAGAAGTAAAAGAGGGCTAGATTCTTCTCAAATTTCCTTCCGGTAGGTGGGACAGAAGTGACCAGCGCTAATAGTCCCTTCTTGAGTGTCACTACTAGAGTGTCCTCCATCTATTATGGAATGTTTGATTTTAAGTCATAGATTACTCCAACCAAGTGGTCAAGGTTGATGAATTCGTTGGCTCATATGCTAGCGGTTTAGAATTCTCTGCACATGAGGCATGTTGGAACTAGGCAATGCAGCACGAGTTGCTTATAATGTAAAGCGAACTTGTGATTTTGTGGAACATGGATGAAACCTTAAACCAATAAAATTATTGCCCTAGTGGCTTCTTGTTGTGATCTATGTATTTATATATTGTGACAAAACGCAGGAAAAGAATATCAAAGTTTAATCGGCCTCAAGTACATTTCCAAAATTCACACCCCTCTCCCTGTTTCTGTGACGTGATGTCTCGCTGTTGCTACTGTCAACCCTTCACCTCTAGCCACCACCACCGGAGTTACTCTCCGTTATCTGTGTTCATGCATATTTGTGGGGTTGTGTTACCATATGCAGATGGAGATCACCGTGGCAGCCTTGAGCAACTACGGATGCAAGGTCTTGAAAAGGTAAGCGGGGGAGGAAAGGACCTAACACGCTTGCAAATTTTGACTCCATTTTTAGTGTGGTGATTAGTGAAAGCAGGGAAGTCATTGGAAGCAACCGAGTAGAGTACGTTGAGCGGACATTAAATAGAGAACTCGAGGTGCCTCAATTAGATTACAATAAATTCTTGCATTACTATTCGATTGAGGATGGCAGTCATGTTTGAAGAAGCGAGCAAGAGACTAGGAGAGGCGGGCATGCTTGATTACCCAATAGGTATGGCGAGGAAATGGTGGCTCAGGAGAGTAGGCGAAACAGAGCAGCCAAATCATGAGGAGCTTTATGAGGCTGAGTATGTGGAAAGGATATTTCACAGGATCTTCTCAATAAGCAGCTGACTAACAAAAAGGATATTCATTTTCAGAGCGTGTTAAAGGACGAGAGGGCTTCTGAATGTACATATCAGATAGAGAAGCAGTCTGGACAAGACTGGCTGGCTGGACTAGTTTACTTGCAATTCTTAATGTTCACGCATACATATGCCTATACATGCATACCAGGGTATATATACTAGTTTACTTGCAATTCATTAAACAAGTTGAGTCAGCTTAGTGACACGGCTTTCAGGTTCTGTCAATGATCAAGAGATGAACCAGCACAAAGTTTGAATATATCGCATTAAAGGCAGAGATGATATTTTCCTGACCTAGGTGGAGGAGATGACAAGCATAAACTTGATCACTGACAAAAACTCTTAAGCAGAAGATAAGCTGGACAGAGCAAACAAGTTGAAGTGCCTGTTTTCTTGGTTGGCTATCGATTGAGCCATTAATCTGCTATGAAAGCTATTACTCCAGTTTATTTGTAATTCAACTATATGGAGTTAGCCCAGCCAAGATATTTGAAACAACCAAAATCCCATTCAAAGCTAATTCTATGCAAATTGCTCTGGCATCTGGGCATTGTAAAATATATGATCACTCTATTTTATAATCGTATGTTCCATTATACTAAAACAAACTCCTTGCAATGTACTCAGCTGGAAGGTGCAGTCCATGTAGGAGGAGGACCGCTCGAGGTCACTAGAGGCATAGCACGGATGTTGATGTCGAGGGGTAGTAACCGGTACTGGATGTCAAGCTCTTTGAAAATCTTGACCATCTCCTCCACCAGGAAGGCTCTTCTTGCCCATTTCTCACCCATGTCCTGGTGGTTCATCGTGTGCGTCAACCAAACTGCTATTCTTAGCTTGTTCAAATCTTCCACATCCTTGAATATTATCATTGGGGCAGGGTACCAATGGTCCTTCTTGTTCTCAATGTAACTGCATTTAAGATAGTAATATAAGTCAACCCAGACACGATTCTGTAGCAAGACTTCTCAAGAACTTATCAGATTTGAGTGAAAAAAAAAAAAAAAAGTGACACTTGTTTTATTTAGCAGTAATGAGATGTTTTATGACAGTACGAACACATAAAATCCGCCATAACAACATTTTTCTGTTTTATGAGGTCATCGATTTTGAGAATCAGTATATTAGCAGAGTAAAACTACGATCTTATAGGAAATAATAAGTCTTGTGTTAGGAGGAATTTCAGATCATCCTCTAAGTTCTAAATAGCTGCATGGACCGGATAATTTTTAATTATGCATCACTTATACAAGGCCAAAAGGTCCAAAACAAAGACAACATCCTCCATTGTTTTAAATGGACACTATTTCAGTAAATTCCTCAAAGCCTGACACTCAAATCATCTAGTCATTACGAAAGTGGAAAGTTGATAACTAAAGGGGCAAGGGGATTAACTAATAATAAAGCTACTGACCTTGTTATTCTCTGTTTCATTGTGGCAATCTTCTCAGTTGGTGTAGATATGTGCACACAGAATTCAACTGCATCTCCCATATCAGGACTTCGATAGTAGTTGCTGATGGGCTTAGTAGCAAGAACACTGTTTGGAATTATTATTTTCATGTTGTCATATCTTAGAAAAACAGTTGTTAAGATGTTCATCTCTTCCACCACCATCTGAAACACAATGCATCCTCGTTTAGAAACATATATTATGAACCTCTGTTGAATGCAAAGAACTCTATTTGCTTGTGTTACCTGGACCCCATCTACTTCACAACGATCGCCGACATCAAATGGATGCATCACAAACAAGAAAATAATAGCTTCGAATGTCGTCTTGCAAGAGTTTCCAAATATGAATACCACAAGTAACAACTGGGAGCTTATGAGAAGCAACAACTTTTTCGTGGCAATTCCTAATATAAGTAGCCATATAACAGCTATGAGGATGCCAACTAGAATGTTCACCATCCGATGGAGTTTGTTCACAGCTGTCTTAGTATCATTCAGCGTCAAAGCTAGTGCTCTTCGTTCTCTAAAAACATTAACCTACATCACATCCAAATGCAAACGTAAAGCTCAATTTGTGCACACCACAGCTATAAAAGTTCAGCACATGTAGAAAGACATTGTAATTGGTTTCATTATGTTCGCATTTCTTAAGAAGCATCAACTAGTTTTTTTGCTATTTGAGCTATAAAAAAGTCTTTTTTTGCATCTAAATTATAAATAGGGTTTACTTTGACCCAACTATGAAACATTGTCATTAATTATTTCTTTCTTATACATGACCTCATGTGAGGTCTACCAACTTTTCAATCAAAGCCCTAAAAGAGTCAAGACAACAACATTAGATACTTGTTATCTACAATCTCTTACCACCCAGTTCTTTAAGGATGATTTGCTAATTTTCTGGCTCTCAGATGCTCCTTCAAAAAGACTCATTGTCTTTACAGCCTCATCTTCTGGCATAAACCGCATTAAGTCCTCTAGGAAGATGTGCCTGACATAGAAACAGCAAGTCAAAAGATCGATAAAAAACAAGACTAGTGATTAAAAAGGTCATATAGCTAATAGAGATACAAAGAGAACTTAGATGAAAGGACACCGCATCGATTAATGCAGAACGGAAAGTTCAGAATTGTAGGAAAGCAGACTGTTCAGCTCCTAGAATAATTTTGTATGATGATGCCAAAGTTGATAGATAGAATAAAATTTGGAGCCTTTTCTCAAATAGTTTGGCCTACGTGTGATAGAAAGGTTTAATATGACTGAGACAATGACACGGTTAGTTCTGTGCACAAGATCATAAGTGAAAGAGTAGAAGAACAAAATTTAAAAGATCAAAATAATGAGGCATACCTGGATCCCTGTCGAGCCACATTCTGGAAAATTTTCTTCGCTGCTGCTCTTGCCTCACCTTCGCTATTTATTTGATTCGAAGATTCATCATCATGACTTGATATCTGCTCATCCAGTGTCGTGAGGTTCCCATACCGCACCAAATTCATCAACCTCTTCATATTCCAAGCAGATACATTCTTTGGACTCAGTTTATGCAAGTGATCAATTGTGATCCCCTCTTCCCCCTTGTCTTTTCCTCTAGGACTCTTTTGCACTCTCCCACTACCTATCACTCTCCCACTACCTTTCGCTGGCAATAGAGCCGCATTGAGGTCAGGAGGTATCACAGCCCCTGCCTTCCGCAGCTTCTCAACTTCGACTGCAATCTTCTCATCCTCTTCCTCCGCTTTCCTCATCTCAACTAATGGGGGGCCTGAAAGCGTCTCGATCACATACTGATTGAACAGAGACTCTTGAATCCTATCAAAATAAGTGCTCACGTGGAAGTAAGATGCCAAGACCTTGACTATAAGAGTCTTTACAAGCCAAATCAATGTGCCAACCAAGAGACACACTAAGACCTTGGTCACCATCTGAAGGGCCTCGCTATTGGTCTCTCTCTGAACCTTCTTATCAAAGAGGAAGTGCCATGCCACCAAGACCAGCCCTAACCACAGACAATTCTGCACTGCTTTCCTCAACCCATAAACAAAATAAAGAACCCTTTTCCTCAGAACAAAGTTCCTCTCAATAAAGAACACAATAATTCTAATACCCCAACTAGAAACCAACCTCCCACATATCAACACCAACAACATCACCTCCCACTTCCACAGCATGAGATTCCACAGGCTCTTCTTCCTAAGAAAAGGAATGGTGAGGCTACTGACTAGTGCAGCTATGATCAAGATTAAACTCACCCACTCGAGTAGGACCACCAATTCGAGCCTGGCCTTCTTGTACTGGTCCGGCAAATCCTCTCCCGCAAAAGGGTCGTCCTCGTCCTCATCCCCGCCGTGTTTGGACGACAACCCTACTTTCGAAATCCGACCTGATTTCTTGTCCTTTTGATCCGGCAGCGGATCCAAGAGCCTCGACTTGTTCTTCACCGCCCCTGTCAGAAGCCGCGACTTCCTCTTGAACGAGCTGTTACTATGAAAAGACGCGTTCGACGTGCATCTCAAGACTTGCCCATCTTCGCTCTCCTCGTCCTGCTGCCGCTGCTGCTGATTCTCCACCGAAACCCTGGTGGTCCTGCCGTCGCTCGAGCTGGGCTCGCCGAAGGACACCTTGTTCCGGCTCTTCAGTGGCGACTCTTCCAAAGGTGGCAGCGGGGTGAAGTCGTCGTCGTCGTCTTGCTTGAGCTCTTGCATCTCCAGATCAATGTCGAGCGAGAAATCGCCGGAAGCTTGCTGCTTGTGCAGGAACTCACCGATCAGCTTCGACGGCGGATCTTCCAAGCCCTTCTCGCCGCTCGGCCGGAAATCGAACTCCTCGCTGTCGCTAACCTTGGGCTCAGCGCCGCTCGCGTCACCGCCGGCGACTCCTTCGTCCTTCCTGAAGTCGTAGCTCGAACCCCTCCAAATCTTGTCGTTCCCTCCGTTCATCGTCCCCGCGAACTTGTTTCTCCTCCCCAGTGGATTCGAGAATGTGCTTCCGCTGGAGTGCAGATCACTGTGTCTTTATATAGCGATGGGGACGAAAGTGACGGAGAGATTGTCTGGATAGCATATCTGAACATGGGTTGTGAAAGGAAAGTCAAGACAGTGGTTGGACGAGTGAATCTACAGAGGAGATACGGGTGGAGGAGTGAATCTACGGACGAGATACGGGTGACTGATGGGTCGATGCGATTTCGAGGTGCGCCAGGAAAGGGAAAGTCGACGCGTCTTCTTGGATTTCCTAATAAAAATTGCAGCTTTCGTTGAATTTGCGACAGACAACATGGGCCAACGGAAACGGTATGAAAACGACGGTCCTAGGTTTTTTTTCAAAAAGGAGTATACTTTTCATAGATACTATATTCATTGTCCTTATGTTTATTTATATCTTAAAATAATCACTCCGTCCAAAAGATTAAAAGGTGAATAATTGGCCAAAATTGAATTAGGAAAGAAGGGACCTAATTTGATGCCTAAAATACTTGCACATTCTTATTACGACCACATGTTTGCCTTAAATTTTTATCACTTACCTTTTAAATTCTATCTGAATGTACCGAGGAAAAAAACCTGTGCATAATGCAAAAAAAAAAAAAAAAATAGAACTTCATGAAAGCATGATAGGAATGGCTAATCTTGCCTTTTTCTTTATAGGTTTGCAACTTATTTGCACATCATGATTTATTGAACTCGTTAATTATGCATTTTGATTGGCATCTTTGAGGAAAGAAATAAACTATCATATTCTTTGATTTTACAAAACGGTTTTTAAGTTGGCCAACGTTAGATTTTAATATATATCATCTCATGTAAAAGAAATATTTTTCTCCAAAAGAAAAAGAAAAATATAAGGTATAGATATGTCGCCCCGAGGGACATATACACTCCACATCATTAGTATTGTAGTTTGGGGTAGACCAAGATAAGCTTTAAAATGATGATGCAAGAAAACCTATTCTTTTATAATGTTAGGCTCAAAATACAATCAAGAATGGCTGTGCTACACTTTTCAAAAATACCAATACGACACCAAATAAAAAAGCATTGAATTTATAAAAACTGTGAAAATTCAGTATAGTTGACCTTGTTAAAAAGCTTGTGAAGAGAGACCAAGCTTTCTTTCTAAAATGTAGAGTAACTTTCGTTTTGGGCAATAAATTAGAAAAAAAAAATTGAAAAAAATGGGAAATCCTCCAGAGGGTACATATACTTTACGGCCAATTCACGGTTAATCTCTTCACCATTCCAACTCATTTATATTCTTTTTGATGAGATGGTATGCTTGGGTTAGGTGAAAAAGCAATCAAAGCATTGGATGCCAATTCATAAAATTTGTCTCTTATTCTCCCTTTCGGCATGACCCACTACCTAGAAATTAAGTGAAATATAATGATAAAGAAAGGCCGTCCTTTGTCTGAATAGGGCGGCGATGATTTATATGTGATGGGACGAGGATAAGAATGAATTAGCCATATCATATGCTGTCTGTCCATAAGTCCTTTTGGTAGGAATATGTCGTTGGTGATTTGACTCAATGGCTTTGATCGTGCCCTTCCCCATGCACAGCCTCCATCCGGGTTACGATGATGCTGCCGGTTGATAAACGCCCACTTGCTCATAAAATTGTTCAAAATAATTTCAACTTAGTTAATTTAACATTAAATCTTTTGATTATATCAATTTAATTATAATTTTTTTGACGGTTTGTCGATTGAATTATAAGTTTTTCAATCGTATCAATTAAGTTCTAAATAATTCAACAATTAGTCAATTAAGTGCTAATTGCCAACTTTATTATTCATTAATTTTGGTTGAAAATTACAAAAGACGGTATTCATAATTGACAATTTTTGCAATCGTTTTAGTACTTTAAATTTTTTCTTCTTTTTTTTTTCATTTTTCCTTTTCTTCTTTTTCTTTAGTTTGTCTAATCTTGGCAATGGCCAACTATTAGCAATAGACAAGGGCCGCAATGCCCTCGCCCAAATCAAGTGAGAATGTTGTGACTTTCATCCGATTAAGCTTGGGGAACCCTCGCCTAGGCGAGGCCTTGCTGGCCATTGCTTGTGGTTGACAAGGCTTCATCGATCCTTGCCTCTAGCTAGTCACAAATTGTTGTGGAGACCAGCCATAGACTAGAGAAAAAAAAAGACGAAAGATCAGAAAATAAAAAAATATTGTTAAAACTGTCCACATCGATCATTTCTTGCTGAACTTAGTCAAAAAAACTATATTAACAAACTGTCGAATAGTTTAAGATTAAATTAACAAATTATTTGTTGTGTTTGAAACCCCCAAATATTTTGAAGCAAGGAGAGAATTGCAAATTGAATCAATCGAATTGATCCGGTGGAGATGATAAGTGAGGCAACATGTTAAGTCAGTTGGGAGGCCTATGCACTTATCACCGAAGCTTAGACTCGTGCAAAATTATTCAATAATCTAAAGTTGGCTCCCTACTGAAGAGAGTAATTGTGTTGCAGAATGGGTCGCCAATGCCTATCGCAATAGATGTTTACCGGTTGATTGGGTCACTTATCCCCTACTTATCTTTTGGAATTACTTTCTTCTAAAGCTCGTACATTGTCATCTCAGACTTTTACTTGTATGAGAATATGACAAGTGTCAATCGACAAAAAAAAAAATATCATCGATTTTTTGCTTTGTTTCCCCATCACAACAAGTGGAAACGATTCAGATTCGATTTCCATCCGTGCTTCTCTCTGGTTTGGATTTTCCTAATGCACAATTCGATAGGTGTGAGCCATGATGAATCAAAATTGACGTGAATCTTCTGGTGATCCCACCCTCTGCTTGGATTGGATTGAGCCAACGAGTTTTTCCCAACGCGTGAAGCTTGTCCCAAGATACTGCTTTATTGCATCCAGAAGGAGCATATGGTCTTATCTCTCATTGAATATTGTCTTTAAGATTTATCTTTTGTCTCTTTGTTCCGCAGCCTTAGGACATTCACCGTCAAAGGATGATTGATCCGACACAGTTGTTGCGCCTTGATACGGAATTGATACATTGGCAATCAACCATAGATATTGTACCTTGACTTGATTTCCTTGCTGCGACAAGTTCGAACGTTTCCAATTGGAGAAACTCAATCCTAAGGAAATCATGGTCCATGCAAAAGCGCTACATTTACATTCCCATAAAATTCGATTGTTACGAGTACGTAACCTCGAGATAGATAATTGTGCACAAAGTTTTGAGATTTATGTAAGATGCCTCATCGATAAGAAGATTTTTTTTTTCTCTTTTTATTTGATCAGTATACCAATCAAAAGTCAATAAGAGACTCGTCATGTGATGGAATGGTTTATGCACCTTGGGATTTCCCACGCCAAGAGAACAAAGGAACGAAGACCTAAAGAGTACTACTCAATACTCCAATTATTGCACGATTACAGTCGACATTTCGAGGGAAAATAAAAGGTGACATGCTTTAAAACAAAGCAATGAGAGGTTTGGAGGAAATCCATCACTGTCCATCAACCCTCTCATCCTAGCCAACATCAGCCAACCTTACTACACCAACCACGTATACACAAGTAAACTTTGCAATTTATTATGTTTCGGATCAAAGCCCATGGTGTGGCAGCGCTCGCCGATTCCCTAACCTCAAGGCAGGTCAGGCCCGTAACTCGGGCTGCCGGTCTGGTGGGAAGCCCTTGTCGAAGAAGCGAGCAAGAGACTAGGAGAGGTTATTTCACAGGATCTTCTCAATAAGCAGCTGACTAACAAAAAGGATATTCATTTTCAGAGCGTGTTACAGGACTAGAGGGCTTCTGAATGTACATATCAGATAGAGAAGCAGTCTGGACAAGACTGGGTGGCTGGACTAGTTTACTTGCAATTCTTAATGTTCACGCATGCATATGCCTATACATGCACACCAGGCTATAGATAAACGGAAGAAGCAACCGAAGCCCTTTCTGTGCTTGATGAAGAATATCATGCAATTCATTAAACACGTTGAGTCAGCTTAGTCAGTGACACGGCTTTCAGGTTCTGTCAATGATCAAGAGATGAACCAGCACAAAGTTTGAATATATCGCGTTAAAGGCAGAGATGATGTTTTCCTGACCTAGGTGGAGGAGATGACAATCATAAACTTGATCACTGACAAAAACTCTTAAGCAGAAGATAAGCTGGACAGAACAAACAAGTTGAAGTGCCTGTTTTCTTGGTTGGCTATTGATTGAGCGATTAATCTG
The DNA here is from genome assembly GCA_014182845.1 of Corymbia calophylla. Classification (NCBI taxonomy): domain Eukaryota; kingdom Viridiplantae; phylum Streptophyta; class Magnoliopsida; order Myrtales; family Myrtaceae; genus Corymbia; species Corymbia calophylla. The sequence goes on from CM024694.1 coordinate 27,473,597, forward strand.
CTATGAAACAACCAAAATCCCATTCAAAGCTAATTCTATGCAAATTGCTCTGGCATCTGGGCATTGTAAAATATATGATCACTCTATTTTATAATAGTATGTTCCAATATACTAAAACAAACTCCTTGCAATGAACTCAGCTGGAAGGTGCAGTCCATGTAGGAGGAGGACCGCTCGAGGTCACTAGAGGCATAGCACAGATGTTGATGTCGAGGGGTAGTAACCGGTACTGGATGTCAAGCTCCTTGAAAATCTTGACCATCTCCTCCACCAGGAGGGCTCTTCTTGCCCATTTCTCGCCCATGTCCTGGTGGTTCATCGTGTGCATCAACCAAACTGCTATTCTTAGCTTGTTCAAATCTTCCACATCCTTGAATATAATCATTGGGGCAGGGTACCAATGGTCCTTCTTGTTCTCAATGTAACTGCATTTAAGATAGTAATATAAGTCAACCCAGACACGATTCCGTAGCAAGACTTATCAAGAACTCATCAGATTTGAGTAAAAAAAAAACGGTGACACTTGTTTTATTTAGCAGTAATGAGATGTTTTACGCCAGTACGAACACATAAAATCCACCATAACAACATTTTTCTGTTTTATGAGGTCATCGATTTTGAGAATCAGTATATTAGCAGAGTAAAACTACGATCTTATAGGCAATAATAAGCCTTGTGTTGGGACGAATTTCAGATCATCCTCTAAGTTCTAAATAGCTGCATAGACCGGAAAATTCATATTATGCATCACTTCTACAAGGCCAAAAGGTCCAAAACAAAGACAACATCCTCCATTATTTTAAATGGACACTATTTTAGTAAATTCCTCAAAGCCTGACACTCAAATCATCTAGTCATTACGAAAGTGGGAAGTCAATAACTAAAGGGGCAAGGGGATTAACTAATAATAAAGCTACTGACCTTGTTATTCTCTGTTTCATCGTGGCAATCTTCTCAGTTGGTGTAGATATGTGCACACAGAATTCAACTGCATCCCCCATATCAGGACTTTGATAGTAGTTACTGATGGGCTTAGTAGCAAGAACACTGTTCGGAATTATTATTTTCATGTTGTCATATCTTAGAAAAACAGTTGTTAAGATGTTCATCTCTTCCACCACCATCTGAAACACAATGCATACTCGTTTAGAAACATATATTATGAACCTCTGTTGAATGCACGGAACTCTGTTTGCTTGTGTTACCTGGACCCCGTCTACTTCACAACGATCGCCGACGTCAAATGGATGCATCACAAACAAGAAAATAATAGCTTCGAATGTCGTCTTGCAAGAGTTTCCAAATATGAATACCACAACTAACAATTGGGAGCTTATGAGAAGCAAAAACTTTTTCGTGGCAATTCCTAATATAAGTAGCCATATAACAGCTATGAGGATGGCAACTAGAATGTTCACCATCCGATGGAGTGTGTTCACAGCTGTCTTAGTATCATCCAGCGTCAAAGCTAATGCTCTTCGTTCTCTAAAAGCATTAACCTACATTACATCCAAATGCAAACATAAAGCTCAATTAGTGCACACCGCAGCTATAGAAGTTCAGCACATGTAGAAAGACATTGTAATTGGTTTCATTATGTTCACATTTTTCAAGAAGCATCAACTAGTTTTCTTGCCATTTGAGCCATTAAAAAGTCTTTTTTTGCATCTAAATTATAAATAGGGATTACTTTGACTCAACTATGGAACATTGTCATTAATTATTTCTTTCTTATACATGACCTCATTTGAGGTCTACCAACTTTTCAATCAAAGCCCTAAAGAGTTGAATTTGACAATCAAAGCCCTAAAGAGTTAAGACACTTTTTTTTATCTACGATCTCTTACCACCCAGTTCTTTAAGGATGATTTGCTAATTTTCTGGCTCTCAGATGCTCCTTCAAAAAGACTCATTGTCTTTACAGCCTCATCTTCTGGCATAAACCGCATTAAGTCCTCTAGGAAGATGTGCCTGACATAGAAACAGCAAGTCAAAAGATCGATAAAAAAACAAGACTAGTGATTAAAAAGGTCATATAGCTAATAGAGATACAAAGAGAACTTAGATGAAAGGACACCGCATCGATTAATGCAGAACGGAAAGTTCAGAATTGTAGGAAAGCAGACTGTTCAGCTCCTAGAATAATTTTGTATGATGATGCCAAAGTTGATAGATAGAATAAAATTTGGAGCCTTTTCTCGAATAGTTTGGCCTACGTGTGATAGAAAGGTTTAATATGACCGAGACAATGACACGGTTAGCTCTGTGCACAAGATCATAAGTGAAAGAGGAGAAGAACAAAATTTAAAAGATCAAAATACTGAGGCATACCTGGATCCCTGTCGAGCCACATTCTGGAAAATTTTCTTTGCTGCTGCTCTTGCCTCACCTTCGCTATTTATTTGATTCGAAGATTCATCATTATGATTTGATATCTGCTCATCCAGTGTCGTGAGGTTCCCATACCGCACCAAATTCATCAACCTCTTCATATTCCAAGCAGATACATTCTTTGGACTGAGTTTATGCAAGTGATCAATTGTGATCCCCTCTTCCCCCTTGTCTTTTCCTTTAGGACTCTTTTGCACTCTCCCACTACCTATCACTCTCCCACTACCTTTTGCTGGCAATACAGCCGCATTGAGGTCAGGAGGTATCACAGCCCCCGCCTTCCGCAGCTTCTCAACTTCGACTGCAATCTTCTCATCCTCTTCCTCCGCTTTCCTCATCTCGACTAATGGCGGGCCTGAAAGCGTCTCGATCACATACTGATTGAACAGAGACTCTTGAATCCTATCAAAATAAGTGCTCACGTGGAAGTAAGATGCCAAGACCTTGACTATAAGAGTCTTTACAAGCCAAATCAATGTGCCAACCAAGAGACACACTAAGACCTTGGTCACCACCTGAAGGGCCTCGCTATTGGTCTCTCTCTGAACCTTCTTATTAAAGAGGAAGTGCCATGCAACCAAGACCAGCCCTAACCACAGACAATTCTGCACTGCTTTCCTCAACCCATAAACAAAATAAAGAACCCTTTTCCTCAGAACAAAATTCCTCTCAATAAAGAATACAATGATTCTAATACCCCAACTAGAAACCAACCTACCACATATCAACACCAACACCATCACCTCCCACTTCCACAGCATGAGATTCCACAGGCTCTTCTTCCTAAAATAAGGAATAATGAGGCTACTGACTAGTGCAGCTATGATCAAGATTAAACTCACCCACTCGAGCAGGACCACCAATTCGAGCCTGGCCTTCTTGTACTGGTCCGGCAAATCCTCTCCCGCAAAAGGGTCGTCCTCGTCCTCGTCCCCGCCACGTTTGGGCGACAAACCTACTTTCGAAATCCGACCTGATTTCTTGTCCTTTTGATCTTGGATCCCTGATTTCTTGTCCTTTTGATCCGGCGGGTTCAAGAGCCTCGACTTGTTCTTCGCCGCCCCTGTCAGAAGCCGCGACTTCCTCTTGAATGAGCTGTTGCTAAGAAAAGACGCGTTCGACGTGCATCTCAAGACTTGCCCATCTTCGCTCTCTTCGTCCTGCTGCCGCTCCACCGCAACCCAGGTGGTCCTGCCGTCGCTCGAGCTGGGCCCGTCGAAGGACACCTTGTTCCGGCTCTTCAGTGGCGACTCTTCCAAAGGTGGCAGCGGGGTGAAGTCGTCGTCGTCGTCGTCTTGCTTGAGCTCTTGCATCTCCAGATCAATGTCGAGCGAGAAATCACCGGAAGCTTGCTGCTTGTGCAGGAACTCACCGATCAGCTTCGACGGCGGATCTTCCAAGCCCTTCTCGCCGCTCGGCCGGAAATCGAACTCCTCGCTGTCCACAACCTTGGGCTCAGCGCCGCTCGAGTCGCCGCCGGCGACTCCTTCGTCCTTCCGGAAGTCGTAGCTCGAACCCCTCCAAATCTTGTCGTTCCCTCCGTTCATCGTCACCACGAACTTGTTCTCCTCCTCAGTGGATTCGAGAATGTGCTTCCGCTGGAGTGCAGATCACTGTGTCTTTATATAGCTATGGGAACGACAGTGACGGAGAGATCCTGTTGGGATAGCATATCTGAACATGGGCTGTGAAATCAAGACAATGGGTGGACGAGTGAATCTACAGACGAGATATGGGTGGAGGAGTGAATCTACGGACGAGATACGGGTGACTGATGGGTCGATGCGATTTCGAGGTGCGCCAGGAAAGGGAAAGTCGACGCGTCTTCTTGGATTTCCTAATAAAAATTGCAGCTTTCGTTGAAGTTGCGACAGACAACATGGGGCAACGGAAACGGTATGAAAACGACGGTCCTAGATTTTTTTTTCAAAAAGGAGTATACTTTTCGTAGATACTATATTCATTATCCTTATGTTTATTTATATCTTAAAATAATCACTCCGTCCAAAAGATTAAAGGTTAATAATTGACCAAAATTGAATTAGGAAAGAAGGGACCTAATTTGATGCCTAAAATATTTGCACATTCTTGTTACGATCACATGTTTGCCTTGATTTTTTATCACTTACCTTTTAAGTTCTATCATTCAATATGTGAATGTATCGAGAAAAAAAACCTATGCATCGTGTAAAAAAAAAATAGAACTTCATGAAAGCACGATAGGAATGGCTAATCTTGCTTGTTTCTTTATAGGTTTGCAATTTATTAACACGTTGTGATTTATTGAACTTGTTAATTATGCATTTTAATTGGCATCTTTGAGTGAAGAAATAAACTATTATATTCTTTGATTTTGCAAAACAGTTTTTAAGTTGTCATATAGTGCCAACGTTAGATTTTAATATATATCATCTCATGTAAAGAAAATATTTTTCTCCCAAAAAAAGAAAATTATAAGGTATAGATATGATGCCTTGAGGGACATATACACTCCACATCATTAGTATTGTAGTTTGGGGTCAACCAAGATAAGCTTTAAAACAATGATACAAGAAAACCTATTCTTTTATAATGTTAGGCTCAAAATACAATCAAGAATGACCATGCTTCACTTTTCAAAAATACCAATACGACACCAAATAAAAAAGCATTGAATTTATAAAAACCGTGAAAATTCGAATATAGTTGACCTTGTTAAAAAGCTTGTGAAGAGACGACCAAGCTTTTTTTCTAAAATGTAGAGTAACTTTGGTTTTGGGCAATAAATTAGAAAACAAATTTGGAAAAAAATGGGAAATCCTCCAGAGGGCTCATATACTTTACGGCCAATTCACGGTTAATCTCTTCACTATTCCAGCTCATTTTTATTCTTTTCGATGAGATGGTATGCTTGGGTTAGGTGAAAGAGCAATCAACGCATTGGATGCCAATTCATGAAATTTGTCTCTTATTCTCCTTTTCGGCATGACCCACCACCTAGAAATTAAGTGAAAAATAATGATAAAAAAAAGCCGGTTCTTTGTCTGAATAGGGCGGCGATGATTTATATGTGATGGGACGAGGATAAGAATGAATTGACCACATGCTGTCTGTCCATAAGTCTTTTTGGTAGCAATATGTCGTCAGTGATTTGACTCAATGGCTTTGATCGGGCCCTTCCCCATGCACAGCCTCCATCCGGGTTACGATGATGCTGCCGGGTGAAAGATGCCCACTTGCTCATAAAATTGTCCAAAATAATTTCAACTCGGTTAATTTAATATTAAATCTTTTGATTATATCAATTTTGTTATAAATTTTTTAATGATTTGTCGATTGAATTATAAATTTTTTAATTATATCAATTAAGTTCTAAATAATTCAACAATTAGTCAATTAAATGCTAATTGCCAGCTTTGTTATTCATTAATTTTGGCTGAAAATTATAAAAGACGGTATTCATAATTGACAATTTTTGCAATCATTTTAGTATTTTAAATTTTTTTCATTTTTTTTTTTTTCATTTTTCTTTTCTTTTTTTTTAGTTTGTTTGATCTTGCCAATGGCTAGCTATCAGCAATAGACAAGGGCCGCAATGCCCTCGCCCAAATCAAGCAAGAATGTTGTGACTCTTGTCCAATTAAGCTTGGGGAACCCTTGCCTAGGCGAGGCCTTGCTAGCCATCGCTTGTGGTTGACAAGGCTTTGTTGGTCCTTGCCTCTAGTTGGACAAAAATTGAGACCAGCCATAGGCTAGAGAAAAAAAGATGAAAGATCATAAAATAAAAAATTATTGTAAAAATTGTCTATGTCAATTATTTCTTGCTGAACTTAGTCAGAAAAACCTTATTAGCAAACCGTTGAATAGTTTAGGATTAAATTAACAAATCATTTATTGTGTTTGAAACTCCCAAATACTTTGAAGCAAGAAGAGAATTGCAAATTGAGTTAGAGATCAACCGAATTGATCTAGTGGGGATGATAAGTGAGGCAACATATTAAGTTAGTTGGGAGACCTATGCACTTATCATCAAAGCCTAGACCCGTGCAAAATTATTCAATAATCTATAGTTGGCCCCCTATTGAATGGAGAGTAATTGTGTTGCATTGGGTCGCTTATCCCCTACTTGTCTTTTGGAATTACTTTGTTCTAAAGCCCGTATATTGTCATCTCAGACTTTTACTTGAATGAGAATATGACAAGTGTCGATTGACAAAAAAAAAATATCATCAATATTTTGCTCTGTTTCCCCATCACAACAAGTGGAAACGATTCAGATTCAATTTCCATCCGTGCTTCTCTCCTGTTTGGATTTTCCTAATGCACAATTCGATAGGTGTGAGCCATGATGAATCAAAATCAACGCGAATCTTCTGGTGATCCCACCCTCTGCCTGGATTGGATTGAGCCAACGAGTTTTTCCCGACGCATGAAGCTTGTCCCAAGATATTGCTTTGTTGCATTCAGAAGGAGCATATGGTCTTATCTCTCGTTGAATATTGTCTTTAAGATTTGTCTTTTGTCTCTTTGCTCCGCAGCCTAAGGACATTCGCCGTCAAAGGATGATTGATGCGACACGGTTGTCGTGCCTCGATACGGAATTGATACATTGGCAATCAACCGTAGATACTGTACCTTGACTTGATTTCCTTGCTGCGACAAGTTCGAATGTTTCCAATCGGAGAAACTCAGTCCTAAGGAAATTATCGTCCATGCAAAAGCGCTACGATTACTTTCCCCAAAATTCAATTGTTGCGAGTAAATTTCTATGTAAGATTGCCTATGAAAAGTTTCCTTTCTCAATGAAGAATCCGCATATAATCTCAAGATAGGTAATATCATTGGTGAGAAGATTTTTTTTTCTCTTTTTATCTGATCAGTATACCAATCAAAAGTCAATAAGAGACTCATCATGTAATGGGATGGTTTATGCACCTTGGGATTTCCCACGCCAAGTGAACAAAGGAACGAAGACCTAAAGAGTACTACTCAATTCTCCAATTATTGCACGATTACAGTCGACATTTCGAGGGAAAATAAAAGGTGACATGCTTTAAAACAAAGCAATGAGAGGTTTGGAGGAAATCCATCACTGTCCATCAACCCTCTCATCCTAGCCAACATCAGCCAACCTTACTACACCAACCACGTATACACAAGTAAATTTTGCAATTTATTATGTTTCAGATCTCGCCCATGGTGTGGCAGCGCTCGCCGATTGCCTAACCTCAAGGCAGTTCAGGCGCGTAACTCGGGCTGCCATCTGGCGGGAAGCCCTTGTCGAAGCAGTTGTATCTCTTCCACAATTCGGTCCTAAAGCTCGAGGGAGGGCACGGCCGGCACACCAGCAAATTGCATACTTCTCTCCGGAATATTTGCCTGCTCGCCGGCGGCTCGACCCACTTGTCCAGGCTAGACAAGTGAGCATTCGAGAAGGACAAGGCGCAGAGAACCCCCACGAGGATTAGCTTCAGACCGGAACACGTCCCTAACTTAGCCATCGGGCCTTCCTATGGAGAATCCTTCTGGTACTTGCAACAGGGCGGTGCTTAGCAACTTCTCTTTGCTGAAACAACAGCTCTTTTAAATGCCAAGGAAAGGGACTGTTTCTGTTTCTGTTTCCTGTAGACTTAAATGACGACATCAGGTTCGAGCCTTGATGCCATGTCGGTTATCCTAACGTTTGCATCGAAGATGTCTGATTAAAGAGGTGATGCATTGATGAGATAGGTTATGAAACACGAAATATTGAGATTCGGAGATTGATTAGAGTGAGAGGACCAACATAAATGGCAAAAAATGTCGACGATTTGTCTGAATAACTGGGCTCTAGTAAGAATGATCCACATTTATTTCTCCTCATTTGGTTGAGACTAGTAGTACGCCCGTCTCATCTCCCCCATCCCGTGCACGTCTCTAATCTAACTCAACATGTCTTTGATGTAAATCGGCGAAGTTGATGTAATATTTGCCAGTTCTCCGGCTATTGCGATGTCACTTTATTTGGCTCATTGATTTCACGCATGATTCATAGTCATGCTGATCGATGAACATCATTAATCATGCATACTACAAAATCTCATTTGAAGGAGCGTCAAACTCAATAAAATCTCATAAAGATTATGCTTACTTATGGAAAGTTAAATGTGATACCATCAAATATGTCCACATATAACTCCAGGGTTAGGGAAAATTCCAAATTAGATTTAAAAGGTGTTATTTTATTTTAAAAAAGGTCAAAAGTAAATTTTATCTCAAATAAGGGTTTGAAAACAAGAATTTGACCTCAATGGCTGGGTCATAATCAGAGGCATTTTGGTCTAGAGATTTTTTTCCTTTGCTTCCTTCTTTTCTCTATTCATCTTCTTCTTCCTTCTTTGATTTTCCCTCCACACCAAACCCGTCCGAGCCACCTCAGTGGCCCCATCTCTTCCTTATCTGGGGTTATCGACGTCCAATCTTCAAAAACACCCAACTCGCTGGCCTTAAGTCTTGCCTGTTTGAGAAAATCAACGTTCAATCCGATCTTCTTCTTTTTTCCCTCTTCTTCTTCTTCTTCTTCTTTTTTTATTTTATTTTTATTTTTTATTTTTTATGGTTGCTATTTTGAGGAGCGAGATGGTGGGGAGTTTTCTGGCATGAGGCTTGGCAGGCTCACGAACGGGACGGTGCATGGGAGCTTTGTGGTGATGCAAGTCGAGGACATACGCTTGTGGCATTCTTGGCCGTCCAAACACTGCTGGTGCGCAGATCGTATTCGAACCACAGGACACTGGCGCTAGATGTGGCAAGGAATGGGCTGCTCGCGGTCGCACCTTTAAAATGCCATTGCAGCGGCAAAAAACCAGTCTTGGAATTTTGTCAGATTTCGTCGCCGGGAAGCGGTGAGGTATTGCCGCTGTTATCAAGCCCTACAACATGGTCTAAGCTGCACTACGTTGAGAATAGCCAGCCGCCTTTGTTGCCGTGGAAGCCACTCAGGCCTTCACCGGAAGTGGCTGGGCTGGTGCAAAATGAAGATCAGGAGGAACAAGAACATACAAAAGAAGAAAGAAAATCGAAAAAAAAAAAAAGCTCCTCAACACAAAAATACCCATGATTATGGCTATTGAAAGTGTTGAGATGCACATGCTCACCAGACAGCAAAATTTGATCAGCCGGTGAACTCAAACCTTTATTTGAGACTAAATTGGACATACCATTATTTGAAACTAAGTCAACTCAGCACCCCTTTTTGAGAAAATGACCGCATGAGGTCATTATTTAAAATTTTCCCTCAAAAATTTGTGTTATGCGGCTAGATGACTGACATATACAACATATTACCATTTCATTCTACGCATAATGAAATTGCTCAAAAACGAACCCATGCTCATGGAAACGGCTCAGTTGTTTAACTAACTGAACTTATGATCTACATTTTCTCATCAATTCAAGGAATGAGAAGCCAATATCATGAATAAATCACCAGATCACGATGCTGCCAGTGCAGAAACTCTGAGGGAATTGATGAGAACTTCCTCGTTGAGATTATAACCTGTTGGAAGAAACAAATAAATGGAACTTCAATCTATGATTTGAAAAGCACCCTGAGCTCCAATTGAGAGATGAGCTTTGCAGAACATTACCAATAAACACTATCTTGTTCATCGGATTCTCTTGCTCTTTCCATTTGCGAGCTGGAACAATCTCATATATCTCCTTGACAGCCTGACAAACAGTTGAAAGAAAAGAATTTGAGAAATATGACTTATGAAATCAACGAAATATCTTCTGTATGTTTGTGGATAACAGCATTACTGATTTCAGCCAAAGCATGCAGAAAAATGTGAGGAATAGATGCAAGGACCCCACTTTAAGCCCATGTGGAATGAAGCAGGCCTAGGAAGTCCAGTCTGAATGCATAGATAGAAAAGTCCTTAATGACAACAATTTTGTGCATGGATGAACTTGGCGTTGAGATGGGGAGAACAAATTCACTATGCTATCAATGTCAGACCCCAGTGGAAAAGCCAAATCACTTGTATACAATGCCATCAGTACCACCTTATATAATGGTTTACCTGTAAAGTATGTAGCATGTTCGAATCCAAGACACTCAGGACCCCTTTACAGCGGTATACATCCATGCCATATTTCTTATCCCAAAGAATCTCCTCAAGCCATGAACGGAACTGCATGAAAAGCCACCGAAAAATAACTAGGCTTCAGATGGGAAAGAATGCAGAAAAAAGGCAAGGGCAAGGCCCTGTAATTTGGATTTCTTGTCTACCCTCAAATTTAATCTTTCTGAATTATATTTCCCACACAAAAGGGAATATATTAAAACCTACTATTCAATGTAAGATTCATCTGGCACAACTGATGCGGCTACTAAAATATGCAAAGAGAAGAAGAACAGGCCCTGTATGTTGATTGACATAGAATTGGTTTCAATGTGTGGGTAAAATGGTCCTTTCCCTAAGTTCTTGATCTCAATATTACACATATTATGGAATTCCTATACAATTTTCCAAACCCATGAAACAGTTAATCTTTACTGTCTATTGGATGGTAACCCAAGCATAAGAAGAACCATGTGGCTAACCCCACTAAATGGAAACAAGTTTTGGAAGTCGTCATAAATGAAACTCGGATGAAGTATAAGATGAAGGCCAGCCCTGAGAAAATTCTTTCAATCTGTGCCTGCATAATATCTTCACTATGTGAAAATAAGAAAGTACGCCTCAAAAATTACAAAACCAAAAATATGGATCATTTAACAGAGAAGTATTGAGTAATTAGAGGAGCACTCCACACTTTTAAAAGCGGCAGTCAGCTGTAGACTTCCTATGGGCTCAAATCTCCAAATGCCTAGATAAGAGAAATCACAAAGACATAACACTAGGTAAAAGGGCACCAAATAATGTCTTAAACTACGAACTAAATTCGCTGAGAAAATATCTATGACATTATTTAAGCTAAGTGATGCCTTGTCTATTTTCTAGGACCACATGGATACTCTTAGGAAACAAAATCCTTCATACAGATAATTTATCAGCACAATGATATTTCCAAACCTTACTAAAGCCACATATTACATGCATTCTAAGTCTAGTTATGTTCCACCATCATAGATTAAAAATGTTTCCATGACAGATATAAATCATCAGACTGACATCATACTTTCCACAATCCTAAAATGATATTACAGTAAAATAAAATATGACAACAGATAATTTGCAATCAATTTGCTCACTAAAAGTTCCAAATATCATACTGCCGACAAAGGATGACATGTATCAGCAAATATGACCCTTGTGTCTGTACTTCATGCGTTACCTTATCGAGATCAACTTTCAGAGGCTCACAAATGCATAATGTGCGCACTCCATTGTCATGAAGTTCTCTACCGGAAAGAGATTGATTTTCTTGCAGCAAGGCTTCTAAGTGAGCAACACGCTGAAAGAGCACATTGAGCAATATGACTAACTTAAAAATGGGAGTTAACAACAAGTATAATTAGTGAAGATATATATAACTCACTGTAGTATCATAGGCCTGCCGATCCAAAATTGTCGACAAGTCAACTTGACATTTAACAGTGCAAATGATGTCAGCAATTGAGTTAATGCCATGTATTTCCTTCTTCAATTCTTCCAAGGCACCAGGGGCCTCCGAGGAAACCAAATCAACCTTGTTAAGGATCACCACATCCTACAACAGTAGAAAGTTTCCGTAAGAGCCTCCTATGTTCCAAACTCTCTAATCCAGCAGTAAAATAAAGACAAACATGAAAAATCATGGAGAGGGAATATGTGCCCTAAAGTGAATGAAATGAGCTGCACAAATAACAATAAAACAAAATCTTACCGCAAATGCAATTTGAAGAAATGCTTCTGGAAATGAAGAAGAATCACGCTGCTCATTGAGCTGCAATCGGAGGTTTTTAGCATCTACAACCTAGTGAAGGAGCAGGCATATCAAACAAGGGCTGAAGAAATAATAGACTTCATCAATGATGATTTTTGTCCTATAGGCATGTAAACAATATGTATATGTATATTAACCTCACCATCTCCGAAAAGCAAATAAAGAAAGAAGGAACCTAAAAGGGAAAAGGAAAGCACAAGAGGGTCCTCATAAATGGGGCATTCTGCTTATCAAGTATACAGATATAGCAAATATAAAGTAATTGAGTTCTGAGTTCCATATTGCATTATATATCCACCCAAGAAAACTGGCAGAAGTAGAAGCGCAGCTAATACACCTCACCACCTCAAGGTCAGACATAACAACAACTTGCTCCAGCTGCTCGATAGATAAGACGAGTAGGGGGTGTAAAAGTTTCAGACTTTAATTAGGGAAAGTAAAGTGGGATTTCCAGCCAGAAGATAAGTACTCGAGAAAATATACCCAAGTGCTTATGTAGTTTCATTTTCAAATGTGTAGTTTAAGAAGAGATAAATAAAACGTTGGCAAGTGTAATACAAGCCTTGCAAAGCAAACTAAGAAGCCATTAATAACTTATTACTGTGACAATGGAGTCGAGCTTCACAGCAGATTCAAGTTGCTCATCCAACCAAAGAACAGACGCAAGAGGAGCAGGGTTCGCCAAGCCAGTCGTTTCCAGCAATATATGGTCGAGCCTATCCTACCAGAACAGCAACAAAGGAAATTGTCAGCTTCTGCCAGAACATTCTAATTACACAAGACAATACCTGCAGTCCTGAACAAATTTCAATCATAAAGAAATTTAAGCAGAACTTAATGCCAAAAATGATAAATAGATCGAGACAATTCCAGAAAAGAGTGTCATCAACCTCATAGGCTCATGCGCATCAGATAATTCCTAATTAGGCTAGTAGTCCTTATTAGATAGATGAGGACGACAACATCAACAACACCAACAACAACATAATCCCAGTCGCCCAAGCTGAAATATAAAAGCAAAGTTACATCATCACTACAGAAAGCTTATGGGAGTTTCAGGATCTACTCCTGAATTGCTCCCTGTATATGTTTCCTTGACTAGACAAGGGTATCCCTATCCTGACGTGATAGCCTGGTCGATCAAACCTTTCATTTCTATCCTAATCCTTTCTTTCTGGCACCCCCTACTCCCTATAAAGCCTTCCCCGCCTTCTTCTCCTCTCTCGCTCAAAGCTGCTCTGCCATGTCACCCATCCGGTGTTGGTTGTTGTTAGTGCCTTCCCTTTACAAAGAAGCGCATCCTGTCTCTCCTTTCTCAAATTGCTCATCTTCCTCTACTCTACTCTACTTCACTTCCACTTCTCAGCTTTTGCTTGACTGGTGAAGCTTCAAAGCTCTGTCTACTTTTCATTTTACTTCCTCCACAAAACCACAGGCTCATTCCAACACTAAGACAGCCCATTAAGATAGAATTTAAAAATCTCCACGAAATTGAGTAGATACGAAACAAATACATCTCCAGTCGGTGGCAGAAGTGAGAAAAACATGCAAAATACGAGAGAGAGAGAGAGAGAGGTTCACAGACCTTTCTTTCCTCTGAACAAGTTGCTCGAGGGCTTGAACCAGACTGTGCTTGACGGTGCAACAGACGCAGCCATTCGCGAGCTCTACCCACTCTTCGACGAGATCCCCGCCTTCCCCTTCGTTGATCATCGCCCTCTCCACCCCGATTTCTTCCCCGAACTCGTTCAGTATCACGGCTATCCTCTTCCCGTGCTGGGAGTTCAGGACGTGGTTCACGAGCTGACAATCATCCATCGCATCCGAAGACGAAGTCACGGTGAGAAAAAAAATGAGAAACTTGGAAAAATTCCAGAAACCCGCAACGAATCTGAGGAAGGAAGACGGGGCGACGCTCACCGTGGATTTGCCGGCGCCGAGGTAGCCGGTGATGACGGTGACGCCGACCGAGGTGCCGCCGTCTTCGGTTCCCTGCTTCGGGTCGGACGCTCCGGGTATTTCGATCGCGAGCGGCGGGGCTTCGTCAAGTTCGACGGCGTCGTCCATGGCCGGTCGGAGGGAGTTCAGCTCAGAGGGTTTACGAGAGGTTTCCGTCTGGGACTCCGTCAGTGTCCACCTCAGCCAAATATATATATAGGTTTTTCCTTAGAAAATTGTGGATTAATACGGTGAAAAAACCTACTGGCATTTTTGTAATAAATTTACTATTAGTTAATTTTTGATCATCAAAAATCTCAAATTATTTTACCGTGATAAATTTATCTTTAATTAATTTTCGTTAAATTTTACAATCAAATTATTCAATTAAATAACACATGACAATTCATGTTGTACCGATTTAGGGTTTTATCATTCGTTTGTCACTAGTATACTGATTTGTGATTTTTTATAATATTAATTTAATTTAATAAAAATTAATGAATGGTAAAATTATCACAAATACACTAATTTTTGGAATAAATTAAATTTGTCATAAATATACTAATCAATGATTTTTGGTGGTACTAATCCAAAAATAATTATGCCAATTCCCAATGCCAACAACATTATTCCTCTCTTTGTCAATGTCTTATTTGATGCTCCCAACTTCGATTTTGTTTGGTCTAATCAAAATATTCTTTCGAAACCGGATATAATTACCTTATCAATTTGAGTCAATTGATGGATGACGTGGCAAATTTGACTTACCACTTAGCCATACGCATCATTAATATTAAATGAGTTTGAGGTGAAAGTTAAATAAGTCTTGAGCTAATATTTATAGCTTTACAATAGAATTTTGCTAGCATAATGGTCATTGAACTACTATTAGAATAACAATAAGTTGTAAGTCGTAAATTCTTATAGGGGTGGACCTTACAATTTATTTGTTATTTATTTAATTTTGGCCTAAAACATATTATTATTCTCACGGTATATTAAAAATTGTCATATAAGAATTTTCCTTTACAATATGATTCCATGTGTGAGCATCCATCCAAATGTCATGAAAGCACAGTAGATTTGAGTTTGAATAAGGCAAAATGTTAAGGCACAAGATTTAGATTATATAAGTAAAGAGTAAAAAGTAAAAGTCAATTCAGAACAATTCAAAAGTTGGTGAGTTAACAAAAATTACTAATTTACAAATTATACAAGAAGACAATAATTTCATAAACTCAAAACAGAGTTGCAAACGGGTAATTCTGGTGATACAGAGTATCAATGAGTTTCCAGTTTTTGACGCAGGCAGTCAAACCATATTGGTATGTCGTGAGGAGGATCATTTCTAGTCTGCCACAAATCAATCAAGACAAAAGACCAGTTTGATTTTCCAAAACCATCCTTAACGGAGTCAGAGTCTTCATTCCTGATTACATCAAGAACCTCCTTTCTTTGCCCCCTACTGCCAATCGGAATGAACTGCTAGGAGGAACATGACCCATCGGTTTCTTGTCCGGCGAAGTAGAATGTCTTGCACTCGTCCACCAGATCGTCGCCCACGCCTTTCTCGAGCTTCTCGGCTTTGATTTCATCGGCCGTCTTCCAAATCTTACTGTGCCCGGATTCGACAAGAAGCGCCTTAGTTTGTGAATCCAAAATTATAAATTGATTCTCGGACAAATGCGTGTTCAAGTCTCCGTGTACCTTACTAGCTACCTCTTGTGATGAGCAAGGCTGTGCCAAACATATAACATCATCATAATTTACAAGCCGCCACGGGCAGTGTCGAGATTCCCTCGCCGCCGTTCTTTCTTCTGCAGGTTTGGCAAGCGACGCCAGCCATCACGATCAGCATCGTCAAGCCTTCATCGCCGGACCTGCGATTCCCGCGAACGAATATTAGTGTGCCGGGGTCTTTGCTGGACTTTCCAGACCTCGACGCAGCAGCGTCGGTAGCCGACGACGTGTCCCGATTCGCCAATAGCCGCCGTTCCCATTTCCTTAATACTCAAATTGCCTAATTTAGAATTATTGAATCTAACATGTTTTTTTTCAGTTTTTTAGGCATACCTCAATTGCAAAAATTTCCGTATTAAAAATCTTAATAGTTATGGGTTGTGCCGAATATATTGATTATATGGGTTTATTATATTGCACGTGGTTAATTCGAGAAACTTTCCAGTTTTGAAAAATACAAATATCACATGGCATAATAGGATGCATTGCACTCATATGTATTTTTTTATTTAAGGATCATTACTTAGGAGTCGTGTAGTAATTTATGAAATTTCTTAATTTGGAATAGGATTTAATTTGAATTATTTCCTAACACACATATTTTAAGCAGTTCATATTTTAACTTTAAAAAAAAAAAATCACAAAGACACATATCATGTAGGATTAGTCGCATAAATTCCATCGCATCACTTGCCACGGAACAAGCAAAAATTAATAAAACAATCGACCTGTCAATTTCATGTGGCACGTCTGCTTCCACAATGGTTAAAATATAATGTCCATGTTTCGGGCGTATCATGACAACTTGAACCGGATGGTGGACGTACACAAGGGACAATTCGAAAGAGTAGCATTGTAGAATCATTGAGAGAATGATCCTCACCTCACACGTCGCAAAGTTTGAGATTCCGGGGTCATGGTGAAGCTTGAGATTTCTTACCAAGATCTGAATATTGCCAAGACGAACAAGGAGGGGTGATGTTCCCAATCTCAGCCTATCTAATTGAGGAACCGTCATGAGCATCATCGACTCCATTCTCTTAGATGTTGTTACTTTCACTGATGTTTTCACCTAAATTGTTGTTAGCCCTAGTGTAGTAATGTGTTGAGATGATCTAGTGTAGCACCTTTTATATATAATGAGTTGATGACTAGAAAAGGTATGTAAAGGAGAAAAGTCATCCTTTCCATTTAATGAGAATATGCTAGAGCTATCGTCCAGGCCAATGATATGGAATTTTAGTTGTTGATGGAAATTTCTTTTTCTTGTCAAATTGCAGGTCAGTAAAAATATGAAAATAAGTTGCCATCTATTGTGAGAATTTTTTTAATCCAACACGTAAAAATACATAGAAAAGGCAAATCCCTTATGATAAATCATATTCGGCTTGCTTATTAATAAAGTGAATAGATCTGCCATTTGAATCCAGTCCTCCAAATGGTTCACAATTCTTTTTATATGAAGTGCTTGTCAAATTTAATCTCATCGATAAGTTTCTTTTTAAAGGGCCTTTATTTTCAAATATAAATTTTGTCACGTCCCAAATCCATCAAGAATGGAACTTTAGCTAATGAGAATTAACTTCATATACACATCACATGTAAGCAGGTGAATTAAAATAAATATATATATGAATATAGTACGTTAACAATTAAAGTATAGACTTTTAAATGTGACTAATTTGGAATTAAATTATTTCGGCAATTTGACAGCATTTTAATATTGCCTTTTCTTAGTAAATTTTATTTTCAGCATATTGCGATTGGCCATTCATTTCACGGTTGCAATTTTAGTCTATGCTTTCATTATCTCCAATATACATCTTCTGTCATATCTACTTGTTAAAGAACGTCCCGTGTATTCAAATTATTCATATCGCAAGAAGCCCATGGAACATTAGGTTTTCATGCACTATGTTCTTTTATACGTATGATACGTGCTTTTTGTTGACTGTGTATGCAAGTAAGATGTCTCGATATGACACATGATTTAAAACTAAAATCTATGTTGTTAACACCTGAATTTTAGTCTTTTTATTTTGACTTTAATTGCATAGAAAATTAGGGGATTAGTTTTTAACTCCTAAAAAAAATCATAAAAATTGCATGGCATATAAACATTAGAAGCATTTGCATTAATATTAATATTAAAAATATATTTTTTAAAGAAAAAATAGAAAATTACTTAAAAGAAGTATTAATAAAAAATAAAAAAATAAAAGAAGAAGAAGAAGAAGAGAACGAGCGAGATCGGGCCAAGGTCATGCTGGCCCAGCCTTCTTTCTCTCCTTTTTTTTTTCGCCTAGGCCCAACCTGGCCCACCTTTCCTCTTCTTTTCTCTCTCCCTTACGCGTTCTACCGAAAAGAAAATGACGTACGCAAAAATGAGCAGAAGGAAAAGGACAGCGGGCAGAGCGCCGACCGAGAGTTGGTGGTCGGGGTTAGGCCAGTAGCGGCAGGAGGCATGCGCGCCGGTCCTTAAAAGCAGATTGGGGGCGTGAGACAAAAGGGGGGACTTCGGTCCGTTCGGTTTGACTTTGTGCAAGTGCTTTAGACCTCTCTCAAGGATCTTGACCAAATACAAATCCATTTTATTCAATTTTCTGAAGTATTTTAGTCAAATGCAATTACATCTCTAAAGGGCTTTAAGGACCTTTAGCCTAACGCCGGTCTCAAGATCTTTTGGGAAGTTGTACTTTCGAAATATAAGTTATTATTGTTCACATGGGTGGTACTGTTTATCTTCTCCAAGAAGCAAACGAGGCCGACAATCGCCCACTAAGGGGTCATCAATGCCGACAACCGCCGCCTAAGGTCGCACAACCTTAAGCGAGGCAGCCTGAGGTCGCGTGTCACCTGGGTCGCGCGACCCAAGTGTCGTCCGAGGTTCAACGACCATCTCCTAATCGTAGGTAACCGTCGCTTGGGTTGCGCGAACCCAAGCGACCTTCGCCTGGTCGCAAGCGACTGTTGCCTAGGTCACGAACCTAGGTGATAGAGGCAACGATTTTGTTGCCTGGTTTTGCGCGACCCAAGTGGATGGTCGCCTAGGTTCATGCGACCCAAGCGACCACGGCCTAAGGTCCGGTGACCTCAGGCAACGCTTGGGTCACGTATAGTCAAGGGCTTGGCATCTTCCTTCCATGTGAGCATCTACTTCGATAGGATTCGAGAGTCTTTATTCAACCAGTATGTGATCGAACGCTTTCAGGCCCGTCGTTAGTCAAGATGAGGAAAGCGAAGAGGAAAAGGAGGAGAAGATTATGATCGAAGTTGAGAAGTTGCAGGAGGCAGGGGCTATGATATCTTCCGACCTTTATGCAGCTATATTGCCAGCGAAAGGTAGTGGGAGAGTGATAGGTAGCAGGAGAGTGCACAAGAGTCCTAGAGGAAAGGACAAGGGGGAAGAGGGGATTACAATTGATCACTTGCATAAACTGAGTCTAAAGAATGTATCTGCTTGGAATATGAAGAAGCTGATGAAGTTGGTGCGGTGTAGGAACCTTACGACACTAGATGAGCAAATTTCAGGTCATGATGATAATCTTCAAAGCAAATAACCAACAAAAATGAGGTGAGAGCGCAACAAAGAAAATTTTCTAGAGTATGGCTCAGTAAGAATCTAGGTACACCTCGTTATTGCGACCTTTTAGATTTTGTTATTCTGCTCTTTCGAGGTCTTGATGATCCCCAATCGTGTCATTGTCTTGGCCATATTAAGCAAGAAGGCCAAACTATTTGAGAAAAAGCCCCAAGTTTTATCCTATCTATCAAACTTGGCATCATATTGCATATTATTCTAGGAGTTCAATAGTCTGCTTTGCTACAATCCTGAGCTAACCATTTTGTATTAATCGATGTTGTGTTTTTCTCTCTATATTCTCCTTGTATCTCTATCAGCTCTATAAACTTTTTAATCACTTGTCTTATTTTTCTATTTCTATGACAGGCACATATACCTAGAGGACTTGATGCAGTTTATGCCCCAAGATGAGGTTGTAAAGACAATGAGTCTATTTGAAAGAGCATCCGAAAGCCTGGAAATTAGCAAATCATCCTTAAAAAACTAGATGGTAAGAAATCATAGTTTCTAATGTTGTTGTCTTGACTCTTTAACATTATGGTAGTCCAATGAGGTCATGAATAAGAAAGAAAGAATTAATCTGCTCTAGATGTGAAGGGGGAATTATTTTTGCTAGTTGTGAGTGCTCTTGAGCAAAACTTCTTATTGAATGAATATTTTCAGAGTTGGATCAAAATACTTATTAGTTTTAATTTAGATGCACTATGCTTATAAATGCAATATTCTCAAATTGGAGTTATTTTGATAAAGTAGTTATAATGTCTATCTACACGTGTTGAATTTTTATAGTTGAAGTGTCCATCAATTGAGCTTTAAGTTTGAATATGGATGTAAAGTAGGTTAATGCTTTCAAAATACGAAGAGCACTAGCTTTAATGTTGAATGATAGTAAGACAACCGTGAACAAGTTCCAACGGATGGTGAAAATCTAGTTGGCATCCTTATAGCCATCATATGGCTCCATATACTAGAACTCGCCATGAAAAAGTTTATGCTTCTCATAGGCTCCCAATTGTTAATGGTGGTATTCATTTTCGGAAACTCCTGCAAGACGACATTTGAAGTCATTTTTTATTTATTTGTGATGCATCCATGTGACATCGGTGATCATTGTGAAGTCGATGAGGTCGAGGTACACAAGCAAATAGAGTTCTGTGCTTTTGATAGATGTTCAAAATATATGTTTCTAAATCATGATATATTGTGCTTCAAATGGTAGTGGAAGAGATGAACATCTGGACGGCTATTTTTCGAGGTGCTACAACAGAAAATAATAATTCCAAATAATGTTCTTACTACTAAGGCCATCAGTAACTACTGTCGAAGTCGTAATATGAGGGATGAAGTTGAATTTTGTGTGCACATATTTACACCAACAGGGAAAATTGCCACGATGAAAGAGAGAATAACAAGGTTAGTAGTTATATTATTGGGCAAATACTACCAAAAATCATAAACTATGCCCCTTGTGACAATTTTACCTTGAACTTTTTTCTGTGTCACAAAAAACCCCAAATTATGCTACTTGTGATAATTTTACCCTGAACTTTTTTTGTGCCATCAAAAACCCCAAAAATTTTTGACTGAGGGGCATTTTTGTCATTTTCTTCTTCTTTTTTCTCTTGACTGAGGGAAGCCGGCAAGGGTTGCCCAGGCTCTGGTGTTGGGCGAGGGTTGCCTAGGCGTGGGCGCCAGATCCAACAAGAGCCGCCCGAGCCTCATTGGCGAGGGCGACCTTCGCCTGAGTCGGGCGAGGGCACCCTCGCCCAACAGGCTCGGGCGAGGCCGCCCAAGCCAGATTCGACGAGGGCGACCCTTGCCAGTGTCCAACGAGGGCTGCTCGACACCGGCGAGGGTCGCAGGAGCCTCGCCCGACTTCGACCTTGGCAAGGGCGGCCTCGCCAGCTTCCTTCTATCAAAAGAAAAAAAGAAAAAAAAAAAAAAAAAAGAAAAATGACGAAAATACCCTTTAGCCCAAAAAACTTTGGGGTAAATTTGTCCTAAATAGCAAAATTTAAGGTTTTTTGTGGCACAAAAAAAATTCGGAGTAAAATTGTCACAAGTGGTATAATTTGAGGTTTTTGGTGACACAAAAAAAGTTCAGAGTAAAATTGTCACAGAGGGTATAGTTTAGGGTTTTTTTGTAGTATTTGCCATATATTATTAGTTAATCAACTTGTCTCCTTTAGTTATCTACACATCCAATTACTACTAAATAAAATAAGTGTCACAATTTAATTTTTTTTACTCATATTTGACAATTCTTGATAAGTTCGTCTTTTGTTACGGAATCATGTTTGAGTTGATTTATTTTACTATCTTAAATGCAGTTACATTGAGAACAAGAAGGATCACTGGTGCCTTGCACCAATGATAATGTTAAAGGATTTTGAAGATTTGGACAAGCTAAGGATAGTATTTCGGTTGACACGCATGATGAACTATCAAGACATGGATGAGAAACGGGCAAGAAGAGCCCTACTAATGGAGGAGATGGTCCGAATTTTTAAGGAGCTTGACATCCATCACACGCCCATCTGCAAAGGCACAATCTTCAAGACGAAAATCTTTCCTTTTCCTTGATACACGCCAAGTGTACTTTCGATTTTCCCTTTTTGGGAGGCAAAATTGAACGGGTGATAGTCTTTCTCGCAATGTGCCACATTCCTTCAAAGTCTGTTTCATGTTCAACTGTGAACAAAGGTTTTTAATTTTTCATCCGCCCATATGTTGTCGATGCATATTTGGTGGTTATGGTATTCGACTTTTTAGTTTTGTCTTTTTTAAGTTCTAGGAGAGATAAGGCATGCGCTATTAACACGCATGAAATGAAATCGTTACTATAGAAAAGAATCACTCGGAATCGCAGTCAAATTTTCAGATTCCGTGAATGGATTGATCCTTACCTTAGGGGTCGACCAAGTCATAAATGCTGAACCTTGGCATTGCCCCCACTCATTCGATAACTTGCAAGCCACTCAGAAATAGGCATCGAAGATACATATCAAACCATTTTCAATGGAAACTATCTCCACTTAGTATTATAGAGGGATTTTTCTATTTCGAATTTACCCATCCATCAATTCTCAGATTTTTTTTAATACGAAAATCTCAGCTACTAAGTAATTAATCTTGTTAGATTTATTAAAAAAAGGCAATTCCTCAATTATATCTGTTGAATATATTTAATTAGGAAAGATCGATTTTTATGCAGGCTGTAAATTATCAGAACATTCTCGATCTTTTGGGATTTTATTGGAGAAGTCACATAACTGATGAGAAGATCTTCTCGCGAGCAAGAGACAAAACAAGGCATGGAGTTTAGCCTTCTTCAGCAGTAGTCCTCGTACCTCGGAACCCCCCTCCCCTCCCCCAAAAAAACCCACCAATCTCGACCGTCCAATTAGGCAAAGCGATCTGTGCTCTCGCCAGCACACGTGCACTCCGGCTTTCGCTTCCCCCAAACCTTTCTGAGCATCTTTTCAGCTCCCCTGATGCATGGAATTCTCCTCCAACTACAACAAGAAGAACTCAACCACAGGAGAGAGAGAGAGAGGAGAGAGAGAGAGAGAGAGAGAGTCAATAGTATCGCTTTGATTGTTCTTCGCATAGGCCCGTGGCTGTCCGTCGCCATCATTAGCGACCCACCTCCCTTCAAAGTTTTGAATTGTTCTCTCCTCCGATTTTTTGAACATTCAAGAGAGGGACGTGATGTGAGAACCGAGAGCAAAAGGGTATAGGATTTGGAGGGCCTATCCACTGGTGGGTCTGGATCTTGTACTTTGGGAGAAAAAGAACCAGTCAAGCTTCGATCTTTTTGTAGGAAAAAGTAGCGAACTTTCTTCTCTTGCTGAAATCCTCCGGCACATCAGATATGAGCTTCTTGATCTGGAACTGAATTTCCTCTGCTTTTCTGCTTCATCTTTCTCACCACAACTTGAGGGTTCTTTCGGTGGAAGGGGATGGGCAAAGAACGTGGAATGCAGCATTTTCTGGAGATCTGAGGTATGCATTGTGCAGTGATCTGCTGATTTGCACTAGTGGTTTGCTGACGTTTTAGTTCTGCTCTGCTCTGTATCTTTGGTCATCCAAAGGGAAATGAATCAGAAGATGGACTTTGTGTGCAAGTATTGCGACAAGAGGTACTCGTGTGGGAAATCTCTAGGCGGCCATTTGAGCTCTCATAAGATAGTGGATGGTTTCGCTGGAGAAGATGGTCGACATAGTAATGATCATAGGGTCAAGGATCTTCGAGTCCAGGGGAATTCTGGCCACTGCCTCCATGAGAACCGGAAAGAAACGAGGTCGTCTGAGGATTCCGGCAGTAAATTGCGAGCAGGGAATGTGTGTAAAGAGTGTGGGAAAGGGTTTCAGTCATTGAAAGCTCTTTGCGGTCATATGGCTTGTCATTCTGAGAAAGAAAAGGCGACCACTCACAGAAAGGATGAGTTGGAGTACAGCGAGAAGCAGATCCTAGAAATGGATGAAGTCCCGGATTCTGAAGCGTCAGCTCAAATTCAGTGTAGGAGATCAAAAAGAATCAAGTGTGGAGTTCCTGCAAAGATCTTAGTCAGCGGTTCATCCTCTGTTTCTGAGATTGAACAAGAACAAGAAGAGGTGGCAAAATGTTTGATGATGTTATCCAGGGATACTAGTGAATTTAAGGGTGCTTGTACTTGGATCCAAGATGGTGCAGATCACAATTCAGATCCTTTAGAAGCGAAATTATTGTCGAGTGATGTAAGAAGTGGGAAATCGGGTGAGATTGATGTTTCTAACAGTTACTGTTCTAGATATATTAGAATTGGAGTGAAGAAGACTGTGGAATCCGATTTTTATGTTGATGACAGTATCAGCATTCGTGAGCTTAAGAATCGTAAATTAGCCTACGGATCTAAAGCTAGGGAAGATGGTGTCGAATGGAGCAAATGGTTGAACAGAATCAAACATGAAGCTGAAGGAGTAAAAGGCACCATAAGGGAAGCATCAGATATTTCGACAAAGAGAGTTGAAAATGATATGCAAAGATCATTCAGTGATTGGAAAAATGGATCTGCGATCGGTGAGAAGATCTTCGACTCTCCCAAGAAACTTGCTAAGCACAAAGACTGCCATAAGAAGTTAAAGATGAGTGCCTGGTCCAAATACGAGAGTGGCAAAGCCAGCGGTGAGATTGATACATCTCACATTCCTGCGCAAGTGATTAGAGATCAGGAGTTTTGCCCTGGTGAAACCGCAACTCGGAAGGAGAAAAAACCAGGTACAAAGAAGAACAACAGGCACGAGTGCCCGATCTGCTTCAGGGTCTTTCGGTCAGGCCAAGCTTTAGGAGGTCACAAGAGGTCGCACTTTTTAGGAGGGTCCAGAGACGAAGCGATGGTGACACAGCGAGAACTTCATGAGGTTCCTGCTTTAATTGATCTCAACCTTCCTGCCTGGGAAGAGGAAAATGGTCAGGCCGGTTTATCGTCATGGTGAAGGTTGGTCTCTTGCAACAAGCCTTGGGCATGAAGTTGGGGGAAATGCCAATGTTCACCAACCCAATCGGGAGAATCTCACTTTTTTCCTTATGCCCGAAATTCAACTATCTCCAAGATGCTCCCTGCTTATGATTGTGAAGAGTTTCACCAGAGAAGATCTCAATCGGAAGTTCTCAAATTCTTTTCTCAATTCTTGCAATTTCCTGAAATGTTTCTATAGAGATTTAAAAAAGAACAAGAACACTTTGATTCGTTTTGGAATAGGTAACTGGATTCACAGATAGTTTTCTTGAATTTTGCTCTGATTTTCTGCCCTGATCATTGAGGATCTATTTTTGCCTGGTAAATCATAACTATTGCTCTCTCTCATAGCGATGATATGCATATTTTTTGTTGCAAGACTTTCCAATGAAGCCACATGCTTCAGAGGGAAGAAGTTTAAAGTGTTTGATAGATATAAAAAGCGGCAAGCGAAGTTTCCTTGGGCCCGGGCAGAGCACTGTGCATTCACATGTAAACAACGGCAGTCGACGTGCCAGAAAACCTCAGGATTGATTGGCATGTGTGCTTTCTTTCTGTACTAGCTAACCAGAAAAATTAGCAATAACTTCAAATTCTTTCTTTCTTCTGATCTCTTCCCCTGTTTCTCGAGAATGCTCCAAGTATCGAACTCACGTGACCATCCTGATTTTGGCATTCGAGAAGTTTAAGACATGAAACCCAGGGAAGCAAATGAGGTTTCGACACGGAAGGTGGTAATCTGCCTTTTACTACCCGACCGGGATGCGGTTCAATTTTGAAAAGGTTGCAAGCTTCCGTATGGCATTTCAAAGATTATCAAGGAACAGGGAGAGGTGGTTGGACTAACACCCTTTGGATTGAAGGCTGGAAAGAATGATTAATTCCATTGGAATCATGAGGATTCAAAGCCGATCAATGTACCTTTTTTCTTCAAGAAGAAACGTGGTTATGGTGGTTGTGGAGTCACCTACCAACGGACACATCACAGAGTCTCTGTCTGCTTCATCTGCCTCATATGTTAACTTGACCAGATGGGTAAAGTCCAAAAATCTAAATTTATATCATCTCCGTCGCAATGTCTAGGAGTCGCACGCACAGGCAGGACTCTCTGTTCTACTCGGTCTAATGCCCTGAACATCTGTTTCACAGCGTACATCTCAGCTAACTCTACACCTCAGATTTGATACAATTGGCGAACTCTCCTGCGATCGCTTGTAGTGCAAGCTCTTCTTTATTGCGTCCACCCCTCAAGCCGGTCTGTCCTTGCAAGGCATATCATCACCACCCACGCCCGGCGCCTTTCCTTCTTTTCGCGTGATTAGAGACACATGTTAAAAGCCTTGTACGAGCTAAGTGCGTGCCTGTAGTTTGACGATCGGGTACGAGAGGATTACGTATAAAGATTGTGGGTGGTCCCTTGAAGTTGGTGGTGCGGGATGAGTGTATTGGAGAGTTTTGGATACCCGAATTGAACTCAACTCGACATGATATTGAACTTTGAATCAAGCAAGCCGATCTCAAATATGAATCCAAGTCCGGGTTGCTTGGGAGGAGCATGACTCGACGTCGCTCCTACAGGGCAATTCAATTGTTTTGTTTTATATATGGAATTATTTTCAGAATGGCAGATTTTGGAAAGAGTTCGTAAGTGTTAAAAAACTATTCGTCACGGAATCTTCTCTAACTAGTTGTTAGCTTACCAACTTTTTTTAAAAAATTCCGACTCATTTTAATAATTTGTGGATTACCATTTTTTGTTAATCTTTTTTGATAGTTAGTGAATTACCAACTCTTTTCTTTTACCTTTTACCAACTCATATTTATTTTTCTTATCAACATCTTTAATTTTCTAGTTATTTTACAAATTTACAAATCTTTATTTAAGTGCTTGACATTTTTTCCATTTAAATTTCCAATTTTTGGATTATCAACTCCCACTTGACTTACTCTTTTTTTTATTAATTTATCAAGTATTAATGTCGTTTACCAACTTTCGTTTGTCTTTCTGATATGTTTCAAATTTATCAAAAGTTATATGATTACCAACTTTTGTTTGTTCCACTTCTGATTTTTCTCTCATTCAATTAACAATTAATTTTGGTTTATCGACTCTTATTTGAGTTACCTTTGAATGTAAATAGATTTTTCTATTTAAAAAATTTGCGAACTTTTGTTTGCCTTATTTACTACCTTTTTATTATCAACTCTTTTTAAATATTATCCACCTTATTTTGAGCTAATACCAATTTTTTTTATTAAGCTTCCTGTTAGTTTGCTTTATTACCTCTTATTTGAGTTAGCGAGCAGCATTTATTCGATTTTTTGAATTACCAACTTCTCTTACTTTTGACCGAAAAAAAAATTCTCTAATATTTTTACCAATTTCTCTCTGCCTTTCTTACAAGTGCCTTAAACTTAGCAACTATTATATCAAAATTATCAACCTTAGGTAAAGTAATTTATCAACTTTCAATTAAGTTGTACAATTATTTTTCCATTACCAACTTTCAATTGAGTTGCCCACCAATGTTTAGTTGCCTATAAAAATTTACGAACTTCTCTATTGAACACTACTATTACTTTGTCTAGATAACAAACCTTTTGAACTCACCAAATTTCTTTAAAAAATAACCAATCTCGATTAGAGTGATTACCAAGTCTTATCTTCGATTAAGTTATCAATTAGTTTTTTTTTTTTGGTCGAAAGATCGATAATTTCATTGCTAAGGAGAGAGGTGAGATACATCTGAACATAAAATTTCGATGAGGCTTGATGGTGGGTATTGGGCCCAGTTGGTCGGCAACATTTGGTTTCATTGAGCCTTTGCAGCCCAATCCGCTGCTCTGTTAACATCTCGTTTACAATGTAAAATCTTGATGGGCCGCAAATTTTCTAAGATGGCCTGGGCTTGTCGGAGGTGGGCACACTTCCCGCTAAAGTGGTCTTCGCTTGCGCACGTGGGGAGTTGCTTCTGATCTGCGATCACACCGATCGCCTTTGCAAGTTCCAGTTGATCTGTCTCTATTTCCCAGCTGAGGGCTTCTTCTCCTGTGTTTTTATTTTCCGACAACCTTCTTAGGGTTTCAAGGACCCCCTCTGCTTCTGCTTGGATCGGAGATTCCACCGCCACAAATCGGGCGAAGCCGTCGAGCATCCTCCCTCGGTGATCTCTGCAGCTTCTCCCGTCTCTCTGCTGAACGAGCCGTCTATGTTCCATTTGAGACTCCCCGAGCTGGGGGTTTCCAGTTGACAAGTACGACAGCTGTTTTTCGGTTGTTTCGGGCCATCCCTGTTCTGATGTTGTTGTGTTGGGCTAAAGCAGAGTCAATTAGGTGTGCCGGCTGGAGTTGCTGTCCGCGGAAGATGAAGCTGTTCCTGCTTTTCCAGATCTGCCACAGCAGCTGAATTAGGAGCTCGAAAGGTATGGGTTCATGCTGGAAATCGTTTATCCATTCTTCAATTCGGGTAACCTGCCTCGGATTTATATCAATGTTGATTTCAGGGTGTTTCCATACTCGTTCTGTCCAGGGGCAAAGGAGAAACAAATGCTCGGTTGTTTCCGGTTGGCTTTGGCATATTGCGCACTGATCATGAGGTATAATTTTTCTTTTGTGAATGTTCTCTCTTGTTGGCAGGGCGTTATGACATAATTGCCATAAGAAATGTCGAAGCTTCGGCTGTGTTTGAGCTTGCCAAATGCGTCGCCATAGTGAGTTCGGTGTCTGGAATGAGGAGGAGGCTTCTAGTTGTTTAGGACTGCTCTGCTTGGTTTGGGTACACTGATATGCACTTTTGACTGTATATACCCCTGTTTTGGTAGGTGTCCACACTATGTGATCTTCTGCCCTGTTTCTGCTTAATGGTATCGAGAGTATTTCTGCTGCTATTTCCGGCTCAAAGAGGTTCCGGATTTTGTCTTCCTGCCATGACATGTACTCCACATCTATTAACTCCGACACCATTTTAGGGTCCTCTCTGTTTGCAGGGCCATTTAGTATTCCTCTAGGAAGCCAGTTATCCTCTCAAATGTTCACTTTCTCGCCATTGCCAATGGACCACCGCAGTGAAAGTAGAATAGTATTCCTCCCTTTCAATATGCTAAGCCATCCCCAAGAGGGGTTACCCCCTTTTCCAACCTGTAGTAGGTTTCTATGTGGATAATAGAGGCCTTGAAATATCTTACTCCAAAGTGTATCTGGCTGCGTAATCAGTCTCCACGCTTGCTTTCCCAACATAGCTTCATTAAAGGTGATGAGGTCTCGAAACCTAGTCCCCCTATTGCTTTCCTCTCCTTTAACAATTCCCATCGTTTCCAATGGACTCCTTTGTGTTGGTCATTCGTTTTCCACCAGAAATCAGCAATTTTCCTTTCGATGGCCCGACATATGGATAGTGGAATTTTAAAAACTGACATGACATACTGCGGTATCGCTTGCACTACTGCTTTTATCAATACTTCTTTCCCTGCCCTTGACATTAGATTTTCTTTCCAGCCCTCGAGTTTTTGGTTCACTCTAGCCATGACCCAAGCAAACATCTCTTTTTTTGATCTCCCCCAATCCGAGGGGATACCCAGGTACTTCCCTGATTTTTCAAGTTCTGCAACTCTCATCTCATGTGTCAGACTTTGCTTTAGGGTAAGTGGGCAGTCTTTGCTGAAGAACATACCTGATTTATTTAAGTTAATAGTCTGCCCCGATGCATAACAATATTGATTCAGGACCCCAGCAAAATTCTGACATTCTGAAATTTTTCCATCCATGAATAAGAGAAGGTCATCCGCAAACATAAGGTGGGATAGGGTGGGGCACGCCCTGTTTAATTTAATTCCTTTTATGCTACCTTCCACCACTGCTTTGTGTATTAGATGGGATAGAGTATTTGCTACCAGGATGAATAGATAGGGGGATAGTGGGTCGCCTTGACGGATTCCTCATGAGGGGTTAAAATACGGTAGCAACTGCCCATTGATTTTAACACTATACGAGACAGTAGAAACACATTGCATAACCAGCGCAACCCAGGTGTCACTGAACCCCATTTTTGTCATGCTAGCCTCTAAAAAATCCCACTCTACTCGGTCATAGGCCTTTTTCATAACCAGCTTTAGGATTGCTTGGAATTTCCTTTTTCTCATTCTTGTTCGTAGCTGGTGGAGCACCTCTTGTACTAGCAGTATGTTGTCCTGAATTAGTCTCCCTTTTACGAACGCACTTTGCTCCATAGTTATCAGCTGAGGGAGGTATGACTTTAATCTATTAGCTATCACCTTCGAGATGATCTTATAAGTGAAATTACACAAGCTGATCGGGCGAAAGTGATCCATCTGTTCTGGACTTTTAACTTTCGGCACGAGGGTTATAATTGTCTTGTTCAATTCTGGATTTAAAGTACCAGTCCTCCAAAACTTTGTAATTTCAGTGGAAATATCTTGGTTGATTTCATCCCAGTGATGCTGAAAAAAGAGTCCATTCAACCCATCCGGTCCAGGGGCTTTTAGTGCTCCCATTTGGAACGTGGCCTGCTGTATTTCTTCGATGGTAACATCCCTAATTAGTGCCTAGTTCATTTCCTCTGTTACTAGACACGGTAGCTGGTCTAGTACTGGATGGATATTTTGGTCTCCCACTGAGGTATATAGCTCCTTGAAGAACATGGTAGTTGTTTGTGTAATCTGAGTTGGGTCACGTGTCCATTCACCAGCTGGGTTTTTTATCATGTTAATGCGATTCCTCTGTCTTCTTTGCACCGTAGTTGCATGGAAGAATTTGGTATTTTTGTCTCCCCATTTTAACCATTGAATTCGGGACCGCATTCCCCAATACATCTCCTCTTGACACCATAGTCGTTCAATTTCATTTTTCAGCCTTTGAGACCTCCCGCTTGCATGGCTCACTGTTGGATCATTTGTTAACTGCTGCAATTCGTCCTTCAAGGAGTTAATGGTATTTCGGGCGTTGGAGAATTTTCTTTTGCTCCAAAAGTGTAGCTTTGTGGCAGCCCTTTTTAGTTTGTAACTAAGATCTCCCCCCTCTGCAGCTCTTTCTAGCCTTAATTCTTGCATTACATGCTCATATTCCTCGTCCTATTTAGGAATTTGTGCTAAAAAAAGACCCCCTTCTAGTTGCTTGTTTAGATAATTGTGTTGTTCTCTTTTCTTTTTCTTTTTCTTTTTCTTCCCCCCTCTCACGTTTCTCTCTCCTCTCCCTTTTCTCTCTCTTTCCCTCACATTTCTCCCTTAATTTGAACTCTTTCCTTCTTTTTTCCACTTGGGGCTTTAGGTCCAATAAGATAGGGCGCCGTGTGATCCCGACCTCTGTCTTCATCTCCTTCTCCTCTCTGCCCGCGGCTACCGGAGGCTGGCCACCTCGAGCCCACCGGCCGGCCCGCGGCCCGCCCAGGCAAGCACCTCCGCCTCGGGGAACGCCACTCTCCACTCTATATTGCTTAGGACTCTATCCAGTTTTTCCTTTACTAGCTCATCCCCTTCTCTATTATTGGACTTTGGATGATTATTGTAAATATTATTTGATTAAGCTGCACCCCTATTCACTTTCAATATTCATTAGTCCACTATTTTGAGATAATTGAGTATTATTGGGGAATAGTTGATTGTCGTTGTCGTGAAGACACGTATTTATTTATTATTGAATATTGAGACGTGTGTTTATTTATTATTAAATATTGAAACACATGGTTGGATATCGGAGTATCGTGAGTCTAGAAAGTCTTGGAAAGCCTTCATTCCTAACCGAGGCTTAGGACTTTGACTTCTTTGAGTTTATCTCAATCCGTCGTGGTTAACATTTCTCGGGTCCATTTTCAACAACTCTTTTACCCACTTTCTCCCATACATACAGCGCTTCCGCTTTAATCAAAAGATAAAATAAAATCTCAAATCAAGGCACACCCACGGGCCATGGAAAGGGAGTTGAGCCGTGGATATTTCAGCCCATAACTTCAGTCTTTCTTGGAAATCAGTTGGTGCATAGACACAGGATACTCTCATTGTATTGTTCAACTCCCTATCTGTGCAAGTTAAGTGTATACAGTGCATAGAACTTGATGTAATCGAGAGTGTTACCTGATCAATCCAAAAGATAGTTAATCCCCCGGCAATGCCTCTTGGATTGACGATGAAACTGTGCTGAAACTTTAGCCTGCGTTTTAGTCTTTTACTAACCTCCTCCTTGTTCTTAGTTTCCATTAGAAACAGGACAGCGGGCCTTTCTTGAGCCACCAGGGCTCTAATGGCCTGGAATGTCAGGGGGGTGCCCAGCCCCTGACAATTCCAACTTAACAGCTTCATTTGTGACTTGGTGGCTTATTAGGGCTAGCCACCAGAGCCCATCCTCTTGTTTCTTCCTCCGTAAGCACGGGAGTGTCCAGTAAGGTAGTGTCATCAAAAGCGTGCTTGCTCATCCCTTGTGGTGCATAGGGAGAGTATCTTTTCGCTTTTTTCTGGGCAACATGTTTGGGTCCATTTCCTCGCTTTTCACCAGCACTCCTCTCCAAAGAGATGGTGCTATTGGAGAGGGTTCCGCTTCCCGTTCAGGTTGTAGATTAATAATGACTCCCCCTGTTTTGTTCCATTGCATATCTTCGTGGGCGGCTTCCTTTCTCTTGCCTTTGTCCCTATGGATAGTTTGTGCTGGGCAAGCCTCCTGTTGTGTTTCATAAACGACCAGCTCGCCCATGTTTGTGGGTGTTTCGGGGAGCTCATTTCCTCGAGTAGTTCTTCCATTGACTTCCCATAGAACACGTCCCAAAACGGGCTGAACTCGTTTGCTTCTACCTTCAACCACGGGCCAAACATCATATCTTTTTTATCTAGAAATCTGTCTTCCTGGTATGTGATTTCCCCACAATTTTGAGCATAGTGCCCTAACTTTCCACAGGAATAACAAAAGTGTGGGAGACGTTCATACCTAAAATCCAGCTAAATTTTTTTGCCCTTATTGCTGAAGAGCGCCCCTGATTTTAGGGGTGTGTTCAGATTCATTTCTACTCTCGCCTTCCCTATTTTATAGGGCATATACCCTTTGGTCTCAACTTTCACTTCAATCACAGGCCCTATGTCCTCTGCTATACGTGCTATGACTGCATCCGTTATCCATTCTGCAGGTAAACCGTGAATGTGGACCCAGAAGCTACACGTATCAAATGTATAGCGTGCTGGTGGGGTGTTGGGCTGCCACGGCTTCAAAAGTAAGAGGTGGTTTGCAAAGGACCAAGGTCCCGCTGTTTCTATTCTTTCTTTATCCAATTCTGAAGCAAACCGAACAGCAAATATCCCAGGGGCTAGTAGGTTAATATCAATGTTTTCAAGTTTCCAAACCCTCCTCATTGTATTTTGAAAGGCTTGGAAATTGATTTTAGGGTTCTGATATATCTGCCCTATAAGGGTTTGTTGACATTCCCTTACCTTGCTTGCTGAGATAACATCATCTACTGATGTTATTGTTTGATCGGACCACATTTTCCCCATTCTTCTACATAGCATTGCTAACCTGACTTCCTCCTCTTTTGCGATCTCCATTGCAGCTGGTTCGAGTGATTTGTGGTGAAGCTGGCCAACGTCAATGAGGCGGCTTCTAGTACAGGTTGGGATAGGGTTTGTGAGGGAATAAATGTGGGTGGGTCTCGTCTGGGCAGGAAGGAGTGAAGTATCGAGTTTGCTGGGTGGAGTTAATGGAGAAGAAAGACAATGTGGAAATATATGGGGAGAGGGTTAATGGGTTGAGACTAAGGGGGGAAACGAGGGTTGGTTGAGGAAAGGGTTTGTTCCTCCATTGCTGGAGCTCGAAGAGGAAGCTGGAGAAACCCTAGGGTTTTTGGATTTGAGGGGGGCTACCACAAGAGGTAGAGAGGGCTCTTCCGAGAGAAGAGAGAAATTGTTCTTTTTCTTTTTCTTATCAATTAGTTTATGTTACCAATTCTATTAGAGATAGTTAATATTCTTCACTTTGTTTATTTAAAAATTATCAATTTCTCTAATCTGTAATAAAAAAAAAGGCTCTTTATCATTTACCAACTTTTACTCACTTCTCTTACCAATGCCTTAAATTTATCAACTATTATATAAATAACCAACATCTCTTATCAGTTGAAAAAATTCCATTATCTTCTACCACTTTTTATTTACCTCTCTTTCCAATGTTTTAAATTTATCAATTAATACATGGCGTTACAAACCTTATTTTTGTGACTTACCAACTCTCTTTTTTTCACTAGCTAGTTTAGAGTTACCAACTCACATTTGAGTTGCTCATTAATGCTTATTTGTTTATTTCTTTCTACACTTGCCAACTTTTTTTTATTGAATTATGAGTTTTATTTGGCCTTACTTAAGAATCTTTTATGACGATTTACGAACTAGTAATTTTGAGTTATTGACTCTTATTCTCACCAATATTTATTGGGTTTTTCTAAATTCAACTTCTCTAAATTCTGGTAAAAAAAAAGTACTTCTCTTATCTTTAATTAACTTTCATTTACCTTTCCTTTTAATGCATTGAATTACCAACTATTATATGATGTTACTAACTTTATTTGAGTGATTCACCAACTCTTTGTTATCAATGAAAAAAATAGTCAACAATGTGATGAGTAGCGATATTTTTAGATATTTAAGCTCTTTTAGATATATGTTGACAACTTGAAGAGCATCAACAACCAGTGAAGATAATGATAGTAAACATATCGACATTGATAATTACATGTAACTCCTAGTAGAAATATTTTCAGACATTTGAGTTTATTGTGGATAAGTATTATTGTAACTTCTTGTAACATTGATAGGATGAGGAAGTTATTCATATGCATTTTATAACCACCTAGAGAGGAGCAGTCATGGTGACATGAAGATATAGAACCGAACCTCTGAAGACGTAACAACATGACTAAAACTATTGTATAATTGCTTATAGGCAGTTATGTTGAACGTTATTAGTACTAGTATTCGTGTACTGTAAAAGCCTCAAACACAAACAAATAAACCTTGTTATCTTGCAATTATCTTATAACTCATGTTTGTAGTCATTATTGTAGTTTTCAAATAATTTGCCGTAGATTAAATTCCAGCATATATCTTTATTGTAATTTCTTGATAATTCATGGTCGATTAAATTCTAATTTTATATTTTTATCTTGTGTACTTCAATGTTGATTAAATTCCATTGAAGTATATCTATCAATTTTTATATTTCCTTGTCCAGAATCACCATAGAACCTATCTTCTTTAATAAAAAACTGAAGAACAACTTTCGATGCAAGGTATTTTGTTGTTGTGGCCAATTCTAATGAAACAATAACCAAAAAAGTGGTTGATAATTATTGAAAAAATGATGATAAATCACTTCAATTAAAGTTAGTAATTTTCTTTAAAAAAGTTGATGAATTTAAGGGATTAACACAGGTAAATAAAAAATTTGGTAACTTAACAAAAAAGCTGGCAGATATTAGATGTTGCTAGAGAATGCAAATTAAAGTTTGTAAGGGTAAGATTTGTAGCAAAATCAAAGAAACCAAATAATCATCGGTAAATAACTAACAAATACATTTTGTAATTTCTTGAAAGTGTTGGCAAGTTACTAATAAGTTACTTGAAAAAAAAAGAAGAAGAATTCACTAGTAATTCTATTTTATCGCAAGTGTTTGAAAATTTTCTAACGCTCGGTAAGGGTAAAAAAAATTTCTATAATTTGACCCTGAACAATAGAATTCTTCTATGCATATATTAAATATCGACGCATCTCTGGTGATCACCAGCCCAGGTTGCATATTATTTGGAGTCTGTTATTGGGTAGCCTGTGGAAGTGGATCTAATACACATGGGCTTCTCTTGTAATCGATGGTACTAATCAGCGTAGAGCGTACTCCATCCATAAGGCGCAAGTACATTAAATCAATGACATGAATAAATAGGAGCCATATTTACAGCATATATCAGTATAGAAATAGCCATTAATTCGTGTTCGAGTTAGCATTTAATCCTCATCTAATTCCAGGAGGCACGACATCGGCAAGCAGTCCTTCGGTTGAAAGAAGTTGGTTTACGCCGGGGAGTTCTCTGCGTTCTCCAGAAGAAGTTGGCAACCGTTGCAACTCTCCAGAAGAGGTTGGTATGCGGTGAGTGTTTAAGTTAGAAGGAGAAGTTTCTATGGGTACATGAACTCGTGTGGGGTGGTAAATTTGTGAGGCCGGATGAACAAAATGCCTGCCGAAGGTAGCCTCATGGCTAATGGCGCTGCTGCGGAGGTACCCTGCGGAGTGGTGGCAATGTTGGCCTTCGTAGGTGGTTATTACAATTGCAGGATCCTCGGAGGACCGCTCAACTCTCTTCTTGACTGTGCATTTGCTATTCGTGCAACGATAGTAGCTCCTGCATTTGTTTTAACAAAAGAAAAGAGAAAGGGGAGGTCAATACATTCGTCCAAGCAATCTGCTTAAAACTCGTTCTTAATTTGCAGATTTTCAGAACATTTGACGAACCGGTGGCGCATTGTGGCTAGTCAGTAGACAATTTTTCAGCTGCCTACGTCAGCATAAGAAATAGTACACGCATACTCGAGTTCATGGCCGGTCTGCCAAATTTGAAGGACGCATGAACATGAATAAACAAAACATGAGCACAAAAATAGCACTAGTACAGTAAAAGGTTTGTGACATCTAAACATAAACTTGAATTCAATATGATTTGACTGCCGTCTCATCAAATTCTTAGATAAACAAGGTTTCCAGAATTGGTGGAATTTGGAATGTGTTATTATTGATAAGTACTGCAGTGCTTGTGCACAATGACAATGTGAACTGCCTTTCCTTCAGATACTTTTGCACTACTAAGTTAGAACCTCAACTCAAACACTCCCTCTAATATCAGATAATTACAACGTGGAGAGATCATTTAATTAAAAGAAGATAGGGCAACACATTGATGATACTCAGGAGTATGAACTCAAGATCATGTTGTCTTGACATCCCGTGGCCGCACACAATATTAATTGGAATTCTATTAGTAGAAAACTTTCCAAGAAAACTGCAATACCAACAGTACTGCATCATCAATTAAGCTAATAGAGAAATTCGAATTTAATTTGCTTCTCTAACTGCCGGTATTCATCAAATAACTGCAGATTGCTTCTCTAACTGTGGGTATTCATCAAATAAGTGCAGATCCTAAGAGAGAGCTAAAGTCGGATACTCTAGCCAAGATCAGATGCCTCACAAGTGTTTCAAGAAGTAAATGAACAAAATCAGACAAGCTCCCATTTCCAAGCTCATAGTGATAAAAACTTGGAAGGGTTTCGCTAGGTTTTTGCACACAACGGATAGGAAAAGAAAAGTGCAGTAAAGACCTCGCAGAGAAACTAAGTAGAATTTAAATGATTTGAATACCGCTTTTACTTGGCATAATGCACTTTCTCAGTGCGCCTTCTGAGAAGGATCTTAGACTGATACCAAAATATCCGGCAAAAGCATTGACCGAAAGAGATTCTTTTTTTCACTCAAAGCCACATCAAAAGACAGACCAAAAGGAGAGTATCATGATTAAAATACATATAAGCTTGGGCACCTTCAGAGAGCATAAGGAAATCAACATACCTTGGAAATGGGCTATTTTTGACAGCCTTTTGTCCGTATTTTCGCCAGCGGTACCCATCTTCAAGATGATCAACTTCACTCTTAGTCATGAACGCAAATCGCGGCTGCTTTATTCTCTTTTGTCCTTTCTTTCGAACTTTATTCCTGTTGAAGCACATCAACCGTCAGTAGAAAAAAAAAAAACAAATGATGATAACTAAATAAGCCACACACACACGCACACATGAAATAAGCAGCATGTAATATCTTGTAAATCCAGCCAAAGTAGATCAAACTTGCTATGTAAATAACAAGATTGAGACTCTAGATCCCTCAACACCAAGAAGGTAAGAGTTAAATGTTCTGTGTCTTGGCATGGAGGTTGCTCTACCATACAGAGATGGATGTCACGGTTGTTTCTTTAGAAGGAGAGAGCTCGAGATCTCTAACCTTCAACCTGCGTTGGAACCACAAGCCCTCATTCACTCGGAGGAAAACCACAAGCCCTCTATCTAAATGTTCCGATGCTGCTTATGTCAATGCCAGCAGTCAAACCGTAAAAAGTGCAATCTCTTGGCTAATTATATACGAACATGAAGAAGTCAGGCGAATTTTGTCGGTCCGTTTTCCTCCGAGGGTTTCCATGGACTGAGAAATAGCACTGCGAATGGAATATTCACACGAACGGCACACACCATTGCAGTTTCTCAGTGACATATTCACGTCGGAGCTGAACCTGTCTTCCATGATCCGAGCCAAGCCCAGGAAAACCTAGCTCCCCTCCACCCCGCCGGGATCACATGTCCATAGGACACATGCATCTATTACTTCTTCATTTTTTTTTTTATCGTGCATGACTGAAACATATGATGAAAACATCGTATAATCCAATCGGATCCCACGAGGCGCCCACTGAACAGACAACCAAATCTGCCTCGGAGATCGAGCGCAAAAGTGCTCTGTCTGTACGCTTCTCGATCGCTCTGCTCAGTCAACTCTTCTCTCAAAAAGCAACCTATTGTCTTTTTGCTCGCGAAAAGGGACCGTGGAGAAGATGTCGATGTCGATGATCACTCCCCCCCACCACGACTTCCGTAAAATCCACTCGAGAATATCATGGAAGAACAATTCAAAATGCCCGAGAGGTAATTACGTTAAGAAAAGAAAACCAGGAATCGTTCGTACGAAGCTCCTATATAAAGCAAGAACAAAAGGTAAAAAGAGAAAAACCGGAGCACGCTATTCCCGCCGAAGTCGAAGGACACACACTCACCTAATTAATTAATACAGACCCCCCAACCCATTATAGCCCTTCGTTCTCCCTCGAAATTACGAAACTGTCTCGCCCCTTCCTTCCTACCACCGCTCGCATGCGCTTCTAGAGCGTACTGACGCAAGCGTGGAGTTGCACCGGGTTCGGAAGGCTCGAGATCAGAGGAAGAAGAAGATTCCGGCTCCGATTTCGATGCGATTCTCGGTTTCCGAACACCCGAAAGACTCGCGGTTTTCAGATTAAGTTTGCAGTCTTTTAGTTCCGATTCATTCCACAACAGCAAAAAAAAGTAAAAAAAACCCTACGATACTCACGGTTTCTCTGGCGCCAGCAAGCTCTCGCCTGAGACCGCGGACCTCTCCGGCGGATCCTCGCTTGACTCCGAAGACGCCGACCTGTTCGACGTCGTCGACGCGTCCCCCCCTGCGGTCCCGCCTGCGGCCGAGGCTACGTCGGAGCCGCGGCGAGGCGGCCCCGACGATCCCGTCCCCGCCGACACCGGGCCCTCGCCCGCGGCCGTGGCGATGATTTGGTCGACGTCCCCGAAGCAGTCGCGGGCTCCGAAAGATCCCGGGGGGAGGTTCCATCCGAACTCGCCGAGCACGGCGCCGTACCGGTCGCCGCCGAAGAAGTAGCGGCCGTCCGAGTCGGGCCCGAGGTGGGGCCAGCCGGCGGAGATGGCGGTGAACTCCGCGAACGGATCGGATCGGCGCTGGTCTTCATTGTCGTCCATGAGGGTCGGCCTTCAGAATTCAGAAGTGGCAGTGCAGGTAGAGAGGGAGAGAGGAACAGAGGGAGAGAGCTAGGGTTTGCGAGGGATGGAGGGAGAGGAAGGGAGGGAGGCTATCTAGCGTTGGAAAGGACGCGTAGCTTTTGGAAGCGCTCTTTTTGACAGACGGGAAAAGAAAAGGGGAAGGGGGGAAGGAAGAGGGGGGTGGGGGGTCTCGATAGCTATGTCCCGTCAAGACATAGTATCAGTACAGTGAGTTACTTCGCAGCAACAGTGCTTCATTCCATCGTTAGATAGATAGAGCGAGTGGGGGCCCACGCGCATGAATGGCGGGACAGTAGATCGAGCTTTTTGAGGACGCGATACGATCTTTCCGACAGGGAGAGTGGGCCCCCGGCTCCTCCTGTCTAATCTTTTACTCGTCAAAAAAAAAAAAAAAAAAAAAAAAAACTAACTAAATCCTAATTCGGTGCTCACTCCTTAATGAAAATTAACTAACACCGAAAATTGTTTTTCGACTTTCTAACGCTTTCATAACTAAAAACTAATGAATCTACAAAAAAAATGCTTTTCGTGAACTGAAAATAATAAATTTGAGTTGGAAAAAAATCACTTTTCTTTTTGATAAGAAGGAAATTACTCTTTTTTTTTTAAAACATCAAGTAAATGAAAAATAAATTTATTCATATGAAACATTCTTTTATCATGAAATTTTCGACGAAATAAATGCACTTTTAATTTTTAAATTGTTTATGTTGTTTATACAGGGTTTAACGAAGAATCAAAGCTTCCTTTTATCTCAAATTTTCGAACAAAGCGTGCTCTTACTTGATAGAAAAGCCGGACAATTATTTGAAAGGAGAGTAGTCGAAAAAATAAACCTTCAAAATTTTCTTTATTAGATGAATTAATGTGGATGATGTGACTTTGGGATTTCATTTTCTAGGGTAAGCGCTAAATCGAAGACAAAAAATAGATCCCTTAGGAGGGTTCAAGAATCCAACTTGGTTTTGCTTTTAGTACTCCGAGCAGTGTTGTCCATCTTAGTAAGTGAAATCTGTTAGATTTCTACAGGTGGACAAGTTTAGGTGATAGACTTAGTGATGATGGCTATATATGACTTTGATGTCATCATAGAAATGGATTTGCTTCGTAAACAGTAAGCCAAATTGAATTGTTATAGGAAAATAATTCAATTTAATCCACCCGATGAACCTAGTTTTGAATTCTATGGATATAAGACAAACCCTTCAATAACTCTTAGTCTGGCAATAGAGGCAAGTAGACATCTTGGCAAGGGATGTCAAGGATACTTAGCCATAGTGAAAGACCAAACTAAGGAAGAAACGAAACTTGAAGAGGTTCGTGTGGTTCAAGAATTTCCTATTTTATTCCCTAAGGAATTATCGGGACTGCCACCAGAAATTGAATTTGTCATTGAGTTGATTCCCAGGACTAAGACCATATCGAAAGTCCTGTATAGAATGGCTTTGGTAGAATTGAAGGAATTGAAAGTGCAATTGCAAGAACTGCTACAAAGGGGATTTATTAGGCCAAGCACATTCCCGTGGGGTGCACCTGTCCTATTTGTAAAGAAGAATGATTGATCAATGCATCTTTACATTGACAACAAGCAACTAAATCAGGTCACAATTAAGAATAAGTATCTATTGCCTTGGATTAATAATTTATTTGACCAACTGTAAGGTAGTTCAGTGTTTTCTAAAATTGATTCAAGGTCCGGATATCATTAGTTAAGAATTAAGGCATAGCATATAAAACCAAGCTCGAAGCTTTCCTCCGAATAATTAATTTATTCTCTATGAATATGATAGAAAATAAGATGAGATAATGAATTCTCAATCGAAATGAAAACTGATTATACGTTCGGTAGATGCCATCGACGAAGGCATTATCTTTAATAATACAAAGAAAGCCACAAGAAAAATGTCTCGCAGAAGGAAACAAACGAGAAATCTCACTCGAAAGGGATACCGCGTAATAGCAAATATCGCCATCTAACGAAATTCAATTCACTCGATAGCGATTAGTGGACGTCCCAATCCACGAGATAATAATATTCAACTATTATCACCGTCTAGCAACACGTGTCCCATATTACAAAAGAAGGAAAGATGATAATCCTTAATCACGAGCTCTAAATTAATAAAAGGGAAACCTACAAATTCCTGTACCCTTTCATTTCGAACCGCTCCTTTCGATCTCCAAATTGAAGTTGAAGACAGCTTCTCCCGTCCAAAAGGTCTTCCAAGATTCATAAGTAACGTACAATCTCGAAATTGGAAAAAGGGTACAACGGAATTTCACGGTTCGAGGTCGAATGGGCCGAGCGACATTCAACCCTAACCTTAATCCTAAGCTATAATATAGGGTCTGACTATTAGAAGAAAAGAAAATTTTGTTTTCTTGACCCATGTTACGAATCTAATTATGGAAAAATACCTCCAAATTGAAGAAGGAAGGTCATCGCATAAGCAACGTGGCTGTTCAAGAGCTTTTTAAGTAGGTAGGGCAAAGAGATCTGTCCCCGGAAGCAACAACGCATGCAAATGCAACCTATTCGCGGTTTCGACGTGGAAGGTTTGCGTCCTTCCAGTCCGCCTCGCGATCTTATTCTTTGGCCACGTTCGATTGGAACATTATCGTAAAAGAAACACCATGTGACTTACTACGATACTAAACAAACACGTCGACATATGTTCCCTTGGCACTTTATGATTGGAGCCACCCCAGAGATGTTTGGTGACAACCGAGCGCGTATTAGATAATTTATTTTACTAAATTGTCTAAATGGCAATAGATGAAGTCGAGGAAAAACCCTAGACTTTATTCTAAATCTAATTGCTTATTACTTTTCTTATGATTTATGCGCTCGTCTCGAAACAACTGTCATTATTCTCTCGGATGTTATAATTTGTCCTACACCAAATGTTGCAGTGAGTTTGGCAAATCTTGTACTTTGATTTTAAGATCACTGTTCATGAACGCGGTCATTTATAGTGATTGAACCCAAAAATATTTCGATTCTCCTTTCGATTTGCCTTGATTGTGGGGTTGCCGATTTTTGCAATTACAGAATTTCCAAAGATTAGATTGATTGGACAATGATGCCCGATGCTGCATAGGCAGCTGGACAAGTGGGACTGTCGACAAGACTCCTAGTATTGTCGAGGCCCAAGACATGCCCCTTGTGAATCGCATGTGGGGGAAGCGCATGTTGCGCAAAAAGAACTCAGTTTTGTATACATCATGGCGAGGAATCTAACATGAAGTAAGTTGAATTTAATTTCATTGTATTGGTTCAGGATTCGAAAAGAACAATTACCCACCTTTCCTTTATATAAATCTATATTCATCTGCCTATATATCCATCGAGTGATATTCTTTTATATAATAATATATAGTGTGATGAGCTTTTTTCCATTTATATTGAATTTGCCTCGTGTCCTTTAGGTAAAGGACGGATGGATGTGGTCCTTTGAAGTGGGAATGCACTTTATTTGTTGTGCCAATACATCATATGCAATAATCACTCGTACGTGGTCCATTCTCTTTCAGCATTGCTTTGCTATGACATGATTACAAATATTTATAATCGTGTTTCCACTGAAAACAGTAAAGCTCGTGATTGATTTTAACCTTTCATTCGAGTTTTCTGTTGACCTGACAATGATTTATTAACAACTATGAACCTTCAAATCTTATAAACTCCATTATATGATAATTTGAAACTATTTAACGGCATTTTAGCCAATGGAATTTTCTTATGGCATTCCATGAAATGCTCTCATAAAAAAAAACTTGTGTTATTTAAAATATAATCCTTTATTTAATATATTTAAAGGTCATTATCGTGATATGAAATTTACTCATCATCTCCACTAATCCGCTCCATCGTGCTACTTCATTGCCTCTCTCTCTCTCAGCCCCACAAACGGATGCGACAAGTACTTTGGCTGGTAACTGATGGAAGATGAACTTTTCATGCTTCCCCAAATAAGAAGATTATCCAATAGATCATATGAAAGTTCAAATATTTCACTTGATTTAAATAGTAATTAAAAGCAAAGCAATATGCATGCACACTTATGCAGAAAAAGTTGAAAGAGTGAAAATTTTTGTATAGAGTAAGATTATTTAAAAAGCATATGAATAGACTACAGCTATATATTAAAAGTAAAAATGATGCATGGAACAAAATAATGCCGATCACAAATATTGAGATGAAATCATATTTAATTTGGTAAAATATTGTGACATTCGTAAGTGAAAAAGAAAATGATGCAACAAATATTGTTGGATCTTTAGATAAGGCCAACTT
Source organism: Corymbia calophylla (assembly GCA_014182845.1). Taxonomy (NCBI): domain Eukaryota; kingdom Viridiplantae; phylum Streptophyta; class Magnoliopsida; order Myrtales; family Myrtaceae; genus Corymbia; species Corymbia calophylla. Next base: position 27,517,572 of record CM024694.1, read on the forward strand.
ACACCGTCACCCATAATTTCTCCTATCTTGATTAAAAACATAATAATGATTTAAGCTAACAGTGTCACATTAACATCAATTAATTCTGAAAATCAAGTCTATCGCACTATTCTAATTGAGTTCGACATTACAAGATCACGCGGCAGATGACTAGACAGTCCGCTAAATAGGGCACGTGCGGTAATCGGAAACTACGCCGCCTCCCGCGCTCAACTTTTGTCTCCTGGGCTTTTCCATCGGACGGTCGTTATTCCCTTTGCGTGCCCCGCACGTAAAGATCCGTCGGCCGTCAGCTGATGGGAGAGTCTCGGTGGGGACCACCACCTTCGCCTGCATGGAATTCTCCGCCGTCCGTCGGCAGGGTAAAATTTGTTAACTTCACGTCACGTCACGTCACTCGTTTAACCTTTTTCACTTGTATTCGTAGCGATCGCCGAGGATCAACGGCTCGATCCGACATTACTCTGACGTGGCATTTCCATAAGTGAAATGATGTTTTTTGACACCTAGAAAGGGTCCTGAAATTGAAATTACGTAAAGGTTTGGATGAAAAACATATGTCATAAGGAAAAAAAAAATATCTCAAATTGAGTTCCGAGCAAAGGTCCTATTCTGTATAACGAAAAGTCTCATTCATTTGCGTTTTCATTTGGGGAAATAAAGTAAAGTTTCGAAAGTGCATTTAGTGAAATTCTCTTAAGGGAAAACGATGCTGTTTGTGAAAATCCCAAAATAATGCCTAAGTTTTCACTTAGTAACAAACTAGCATAGTTACCGAAAAAAAATGAAGCATGGTTTACCTTCAAAACTACAATTTGCATCTTTAACTCAATAAAATTGCATAGTTATTTACAAGATTGTCATTTGACTTTTCAAAATTGCCCTCTTCATTTTTTCTAACTCCCTAGTTCTGATAATCCATTAACCTAACATGCCCACTCTCCACCACCTACCATCATCACTGCTATAGGTGGACAGCCACACCCAATCGTGGCTAACCGTTGTCCCTCCCATTAAGATTCAATGCACAATTACACAAAAATAGAGAGTAAAATTGAGAAAGAGAATTTGAGAAAAGGGATTTTATCCTGATTTAGTTTTAATTTAGGGTTATATCCAATAAAAAAATTCTATTATAATCAGGATCTCATATCTCTTTATTATATTTCTCAATTACAAGAAAGACATTATATATACTCAGTATCTATTTAAGGAATTAAGTGGCTTAAACTATAAAATCTCTCTAGGGACTTGAGGGTGCTGCCCCCACAACCCACTAGGGCGGTCCTTGAATCTCCGCTTGTCCCCGTGCCATCATATTGATGGAGATTATGAACCACACTTCAACATCTCCTTTGGGCCTTTGTGGACGACCTTTGATCGAGGTTGTGGCAGTCATCCTCAGGCTCGAGCAATCCCAGATGCAAGCATGACAAAGAAACGGCAGAGACAAGAGAGAGAGAGAGGCGAAGATCGGCCGGGCGGTGGATGCTGGCTTGATAGTGGGAAGAGCGCTCGTGAAAGTGGAGATGGTGGCTGACGACTCAGGAGGTGGTGGCAAAGATCAACGGAGAGTTTAGGTGCTTTTTTTTATGAGGGCTTTTTTCAGAATTTTAGACATTAGAGAATATTTCGGTACGTAACATGTAGTTTTGAAAGTTGAGACGTATCTTTATGCAATAGGAAAAAAATTAAAGGTATGTTCCCTAGTGTGATTTCCCTTATTATCTCATGAATTGAGTTTGTGGTGAGTAGTTCGGGATCTGGCCGAGGCACAGGCCTTCAAATTGATGTGCATGAAATCACCATCAACAAGCGATGGGGAGAGGGGATCATCTAGGGTTTCGCAAGGTCTTCCCTTCACCACACGATCATTTGCAGCAATTTTCATCACTCATGGGCATTTTCTCGAGGATAAACCCTGAAGATCCTCTCCGTTTTGAGTGGGCCTTCGGAACGTGGCGCTCGAAAGAGATTCGGGCATGTTCACATCACCATCTAAAAAAAAATTAGACAGATTTTTTTAAGTAAAAAAAAAGTCGTCTGAACCTAACCCTTCTAGATGTAGAATCTCATTAGAGTGTTTGGGCTCCGTAAGATAAGCATTAATGAGGATGACCCACCTCTCGAGTAGCCTTTCCGGAGTAACGATAGGTATAATTCCAGCTTATTTACAAAATTAATTTGCATAGTCATCAGCATTTAAATAATCAGGTCATATTCCTTTTTGTTTTCTCATGTGTCGGTAAGTGACTTACGACGTACGCTTCGATTATATAAATTATTATTGATGAATCGATCTTTATATACTCGGCATCATTCTTTAGTCGCTGCTAATTCGACGGTATTTGAATTTGTCAAATTCCGCTTACTCGAAACAGGGGGTTTGCGAGAGCCAACTCGATAGCATCGGGCCAATAAGGAGCTTGGCGAAAACTTGCAAGTTACCAAAAAAAAATCGGTGCACGTTGAGACTTTTTGACTAGTTGAAGATAGAAAATGACGCTTTGGTAAGAGGGACAGCAAGACCTATGCCAATAAGTTTTTAAAAGGACCCGAAAGATGTGACCTTCGATGCCCACAAGCTGCGAAATTTCTTGACTCGCCGAATCATATAATCCACATAAAAAAAATGTGCTTATAAAAATCTACATGGATTGTTTCCCGCCGTGGATTTAATCATAAAAATCAAAATTAATTTTCCGTTTGGTCGGGTGTTGTCAATACAGTCGGGGTACGAGACGTGATTCCTGAGGATTGCACCATTCGTCCACCTAATCGATCATGGAATACATCGATAGGAAATATTTAAAATATTGTAAGTGATAACATTTTTTTGTTATTTTATATTTGGAAGAAGATAAATGCATGGCATTTCGTGCGCCGTCAATGATTGGGTAGATGGATGACGTGGCCCTCTAGCGATATCTAAAACGATGTCTCCAAGGGTGGTATTAGAAAATTAGTCCGCTAAGCATGGAAAGATGTCGATTTACCTTCCAGAAAATTACGCCAACTTTAAAGTTTGAACAACGTTTTAACATTGATTTAAAAAAACACAAGGAAGAAGTTAGGTAATTTGAAAATACTATAACTCCTTGATCTTAAATTATTTATTTCTTTGTTTGTGGTGGATAGTTTTTTATTGGCAATGGTAATTTTCTAAATAAAATAATAATTTTGTGCACTCCATTAATTAATTTGTAATTTCATAAAAGTGATAGTAAATTACATGTCTGCAAAATCAATCTCCCAAAAGAATAGAAACAATCGAGTATCACACACATAATTATGTGGTTCAGCCAAAGGTGAGATCCATTTCATTGGGACGATTACCAAAATTCACTCATAAACTTTTCATTTGGCCATTTTAATCATCAACATTTATTAATTTGCCAATATAATATATTTGGCCAATTTTAGTTGGAATTGCTGACGTGAATGCTAATCATCTTACATGACCCGGCTAGCGTTAACATTGACAATTGTTAAAAAAAAAAATTCCCCAATTTTTTTATTAAAAGGAAAGCAAAAGGAAAAGAATAAAAAATTAATAAAAATATCCGATAAAAATTATTCACATTAGCTTCGACCGCACCATCTAAGATAGTTGGCATCCGCATCAGCGATTTTCGGCTAAAATTAGTCGAATAAACTACATAGGAAAATTAATAAATGTTTAGGACTAAATTGACTAAATTGAAAGATTTGGGATTGAGTTAACACAAGTGTAATAGATTTAAGACTTTTGTATTAACGAAGATAAATTCCTGCTTTGATTTAATGGCCAAAACAGCTCTTTCCTTCTCAACTGGAGCCCCCTCTCACCCAATGTCAGGTTGCGCAACACAACTGACTATGATCAGTACTTCTGTATTAATGAAGATGAAATTCCCGTTTTACTTAGGGACCTTGATGAGAAGAACATCGATTTCCTAGCACGTCTAATTCTTAAAGTTGGTAGATTTATGCTACTCCGATCTTGCTTTCATGATGTTTCACGCTAATGGAAAACGTCCTGGAAAAAAGCTCATTCGACGCAGAGGTAATTACGGAGGGATAAACCGGTCCTAGGGGACGATAGGCTACTGTCGAAAGGTCGGGACTTCTGTATTTTGCAATCAGCTCCCTCTCTGTGTTCTTTTACAATTGGGATACTCCTATTTCATTATATAGGAGATATGATCAATCCAACCAACTTTCATTAGAGACTTCTAATGGATTCGGTAACATAACGCTACGCTCATAAGTAGGATACAACAGTTCGAAAGCTCGACAAAGGTAGCTTCCAGGAAAGGAGTCCCTGAGGATTGTGAAGATATCAGTGTAATTTTCAGGCTTCAGCAATATGAGAGTTACCCGTACAGACTCCTCACTGTGTTTGTCATTCTGCAATTTACAGTGATATGAGGACATGGCTTTGCAAATCAACTATTCTCTCTTACCAAACCCTTCATTCTCCTATTAGAGCGGGGATTATGCAACAAGGCAATTAATTTCTGCACTTTACCAGTGGAACACAATACTGTAAATTTATGGCAGCAGGACTGGCTCAATCCCCCATATGTCTTTGGCGTACTCGTGGATTGTTCGGTCACTGCTGAACTTGTACGATCCAGCCGTGTTCAAGATTGACATCTTTGTCCATCTCTGCTCAAGCACACACCATAGAATTAGATCGTCACGAGAAGCAAGGAATCTCTTCACGAAGAATCTCATACAAGAATGTTTAGACCCAAAAGTTATACGACACTCGGAATATCTTGCTTCATAGGCTTTTAATAGAGATCAACAAGAATGAGATTAAGGTATAACATGAAGCAATGAAGGGATACGTTATCACACAAGGAAATTACTACTGATGTAAGATGGGCTTTAATTTTCTATGCATAGATAGACAAATCTTGGCATATGATTTCTGATCAAGCGCTTGTAGACAAAGCTTCAACAAGAGAGCAGAAACAAGAAGATATTATCAGCAATTGCTGTTTGTTACTCACTTTCTGGTCTCTGTATGCCTCGTCGACCTTTCTTGGCATTCTAGGTAACTGGGGAAGTCCTTGCCCACGAGGAAATAGTCTGCACGTCCATAGCCTTCGTTTCCTTCCAATGATCCCATTAACTCTTCATAGTTGTAGGGACCGAAGACCCCACTCCGCACATATGCCTTTACTTCTTCAAAACGAGCATCCGGGACAAACTGAAAATGTCACAATTGATCATATGTATTAAGAAAGAGAGAGAAAAGCTGATCATTGATGATGCTTCTTATCAAAGTGTGAGATCATGTCTTTCTGACCATCATTAGATTCGTGTAGGCAATGTCTATGTGACAGCAACCCAGTCAGAAAATAATCTTTTGCAATGGTGGGATCATCTCCCATTGATATTTCTTTATCCCATCATTAAGCAAAAAATTTTCCTACTGTCATGACATTACCTTTCCTTCAGCTCTTTCCTTCCTTAGCCCAGCTATTTCATGTGCCCTTGCCCCAAAGAGGAAGAAGTTGTCTTCTCCAACCTCCTGTCTTATTTCAACATTTGCCCCATCTAAGGTTCCAATGAGGACACACCCATTCATTGCAAACTTCATGTTGCTGGTTCCACTGGCCTCCATTCCAGCAGTACTATAGAGCAGAGAGAGTTGCCATCAACTATTCTATTTATATAATTATTTTAACACATGTTTTCATCCTTTCGAAACATACCTGAAATGATGTTGAACTTATATTCAGAATGAATATGGAAAAGGTAATAGGTGATGATCACCCATTGGGATCTAGTATTAATGTCTGCATTTTCAACTAGTCCAGGTCAAAGACGCATGGACTGGCACTTTGAGATTTGATACGACGCTATGAGAACTATACTAAAATAAGATACCTGATATGTTGTGATAACTCGCTTCCGGGAATAAGCACTTCTGCACCACTGACGTTGTAGTCTGGTACAAAGACAACCTAGATTGAACATGTCATACATGCACTTAGATGTCCATAACATAACTAACTGTTCCACTGCATAGATGAAATGTCGCTGATGAACAATGATACAATCAATTTCAGAATATAAGATTGTACTAAATATCCAATGGAACCACTCTACAACTAGTTTGAGCAAATATCAAATGATTCACTAAATGTAGCCAATAGACGAAATCACCTTCAAGAGATCACCAATTTCAGGATCATGGTTAACGGTTGCCCCCACATCCGTGATGAACTTCACAATTCTCTTAGCTTGGATGTATGTAGCAAATGCTTTACCTCCAAATATGCAGACCCGAGGAACGAACCTGGTCTTTCTTTCTTCAGGTGTCATTTCCTTCATTTTCTTGTAGCAATAGACAATGCCCAAGATGTTTAATAATTGCCTCTTGTATTCATGTATGCGCTTCACCTGAACATACATAATCAAGATCTCTCAATTAAAAAACTGTTGAAATATGGACAGTCATACATGCCTTGAAAGTAACATTTTGATAAGTTGCATGGGATACGTGTGTTTAGAGCAATATAGTATATCTCTAGCATTTCCTGAGACATGAGTCTAGCTTACCCATTAAAACAGTTAACAACCACCCATGAAATGTTCACTGTCGCAAGACCAGATCAATTGCAGGCTGGAGAGTACCATGACCCCTTTGTCATTTACATATCTATTGCTAGTCCTTTTTACTTAAGATTCCTGAGAATTCATGTTCTTACTTTTCTTATAGGTCTGGAAGTATATACAGAAACTCCCTAGGACTACCTTATGGACACTAAACATTTTCCCCCAAAAAACCAGTTTATTGTCAGGAAACGGGAAAAAACCCATTGAAAAAGGGAATTAGTTGGTCAGTGAGTTGATTCTGCTGCCTCAATTGCGCTCCAGAAATTAGCTTACTACTACCACTCAAACGAAGGGCCCCCGGTTCTATCTTGAAAGCAGAGTCACGCATGCCAAGTAGCCAAGGCAACGAGAAGAGTCTGAAGGAGTTATGCTGGTTCTAGATGTGTTTTGGGAGAGCCACCAAAGGAAGGTACAGGCCGACATGAGGTAAAGCAGCAGCAAAGCAACACCTGAAGTAGATTCCCACCGGCAGAGGGACAAGAGATGGCCATAAGTAGGCCTTTCTGTGCTAGAGTCCACTAATAGAAGAAGAGAGGGCAAAAGCCACATCTCCCCCAGAGCTTGTCTACAGATGCAGGAAAGAAATTAGAGGAAGAATTAACCTGGACATCAAACATGGCATCGGAGAGACTATATATCCAGTTTTTTCTTTGAGAAATGCTGCAACCTTAATCTTGTTTCTTCTTTTGGCTTCCCTCCATTCTGATTGGAGATTTTCATTATCAGCAAACTGAGGATAAAACACACCAGCCATCGAGATTAAGTGCATGACTAGCCAGTTATTTCATAGTAATTCACAACTTCACCATTCTCATGAACTTCTTAAAAAGAATTTGATCCAAAAGGTTTATCACCATCAGAAATTTTACATCTGTACACAAATGGCAGACCATATATGATGACCTCAATCATTACTGTAGTACTAAAAAGAGGCAATCTCATCATTGAAATTTGATGATCAAGAAATTTGTGCTTAAGGAAGATGATATAGACCTTTTCATAGGCAGAATTTAGTATGTACCATAGGAAAAGCTGCTATTATCTCACATTTGACTGAAAAATTGAAGGGATGTGAAATAGACCGACCAAATATACCAAGCATCAGTAAAGGAATCTGACAGCTACTTTCACTAAACCTAATATCGCCATTTTTCACACATGACCTCAATAAGAAAAATCTAATTTCTTGAAGGATATAGAAGTGGAATAGAAGCATAAAATGACTGTTTCAAATATCAAAATGATAACAAGGTCTGTCTGACTCCTTTACCTTTCTAAGGATAGCTAATTTCTCAGTGTTAATAGTCCAGTCATCCGTTCCAATCCACTTGGTTATGATTTCACTCAAATTTGGATTGCAAAAACGTATCCATCTTCTCGGTGTCACACCATTCGTCTTATTCTGGAACTTCTCTGGCCATAACTGTTACCATGTCATGCCAGAAAACAGTAACGGAAAGATCACTTGACCATGGAGCAGAAGAAGCTAATGAAGAAACATAGTCACTGAGAAACTATATAACAGCATGGTAAAAATTTCTTGACAGTATCACCTTGAAGAATTCATTAAAGACTTCCTCCTTTACAATCTCACTATGGATCTCAGCGACACCATTTACTGCAAAGCCACCAGCAACACAGAGATTGGCCATCCTAACCATCTTTGGCAATACTGGATCAGGTTCAGGAGTCACCTTCTCCTCCTCTGGAGCATCCTCTTCTTCAGGTTGATCTACTTCATCAACCAGTTTACTTTCTTCAATGGCAGTATCAACTTCCTCAATAGGATCTTCTTCTGGTTTAACTAGTAATTCTAGAACTGTACTGGGCAATTCGACATTATCTAATATCCGCATTTCTTTCAACTTTTGCTGCAGCAGGTCAAGATCCTCCTTGCCGTACTCATCCATTATAGTTTGAACTAACTGGGTCGATGTCACCAGCAAAAACCATTCAACAAACAGAAGTTTGTTAGGATTTAAATTGGGGGTTCATGTTGTCCCATAGTCAAGTAATATGGACTTTCTACAATTACCTCCTCATCAATCTTTTTGATGATCTCAACATGTCGAGGGAGCAACTCCTGCATAAGCTCCAAACTCCATTTCTCTAGGGCCTCAGGTAGAACAGTATGGTTAGTATAGGCAACAGTCCTGACAGAAACATTAAAACAAGAAATCAGAGAGACAAAATACCATGGGATGGCTGTGAAAACTGAATGTCTGAAGTGATGAGGAAACGATGACCGCATTTACAATGCGGATGCATGCAGATAAATGGCTATTAAATCACAACACTGTCGTGATATGTAATACCTTCTAGTGATGTTCCAAGCTTCTTCCCAGCTCAACTTCTTCACATCCATTAATATTCTTATCAGTTCAGGGATGCAGAGTGTAGGATGAGTGTCGTTCATCTGGACAGCAACCTTCTCAGGTAACTTCCCCCAATCCACAGTATCTCCTGATCTTCTTTCAAAACGGGCGATGATATCTTGAAGAGAAGCAGAACAGAGGGTGTACTGTTGCTTCAGTCGAAGAGTCTTTCCTTCAATTGACTCATCCCCAGGGTACAATACATAGCAAATCTGATCACAACAGAAATTCAGTTATATGGACCATCTAAAGAATAAATTGACCAGTAAAAAGCAGAAAAAGAGTTCCTACTTATGCAGTGAGGTGATGGCAGAATCCACAAGAAAGACACACCTCTAAACATTGTAAATTTTATGAATACAATTTCTTTTTAGACACCTTGTCCTTGTGCAAGTTCTACATATGAAGTTCTAAAGGAGGTGCAAGTTCTACAAAATATCCTTTGCACCTTTTCAGCATTCTTTAGGGCCACATATGCTTTGGCATGATCTCCAGCATTAAAAGCACGCAGGTCAAACTCTTCTGAAGCAACCTTTGTGGACCAAAGTCGAAGATTGATGGTGGTCTTAGTTTTGTATCCTGGAATGGGAACATCATAGGCAAGAGCCGTTATATTTTCTCCCCCAACCCATTCTGTACTCCCATCAGCTCCAGAAATGACTTCGCCATAGAACTTCACTGGATAAGAAACATCATTTCTCACAATTTCCCATGGATTTCCCATCTGCTAGGAACAGTTAGTAGTCAACAAAAAGCAAATTCAAGCCACTGTCAAAGTGATACTTTGAGCAATGTCTTTATTTAAAGAAAACTCACTTTAGCTTGTGGAAAGATAAAAAAAAATTTTGTACCTCAAGCCAATTTTCTGCAACCTCCTCTTGGCCATCTTTTGTAATATTCTGCTTGAACAAGCCATACTTGTATCTAAGCCCATATCCCCAAGCAGGATAGTTGAGTGTGGCTAGAGAGTCAAGAAAGCAGGAAGCGAGCCTCCCTAGCCCCCCATTTCCAAGTGCAGCATCTCGTTCCTGGGGATCATCCATTTGAGAATTTTAACTAGAGACAACACTCACCAGGGGAAATGACATTTCTTTTGGAATAGCAATTGCAGTGCATGAGTGATCAGATTATCTCCATCAACTAGATCCCTGAAGTACGGTACGCAAAATGAAAACAATGATGGTATTACAGATAGACTGACTAAATGTAAAGCTTATTAGCAAGAGATTATAGGTGAGGCAGAGTAAATTAGTTCGACAACCATGAGAGGCTATGTGAAACGGGCAATAGAATCTCAAATTTTAGGCACATTATTCTATCTGTAGTGTCTTCACATTTTGATGAGGTACTAAGGTGGGAACACTATTAATGTGGCATACTTTGGGTATAGACATAAACAAGTGTAATTAATGGATGCCAGTTTTAGCTATACAGATCAGGAACACTGCAACATATAGAGGATGCCCCATGGCATTTGACAGCGGAAATTAGATGTCATGAACCAACTGAGACTGTTTGGCCGAAAAGAAAACCTAACTGAAACTTGATACTGGAAGTTGCCGACAGTACTTGAAAGACCAAACCCCAGCATGGGCTAGTTGAGGTCATTCAATGGCCTTACCTGGCTAGCCACATCCTCTAATTCGTGCCCCAACTTTCTTAAAGCCTCTGCATAAGCCCCGGAAAGCTCTAAGTTACCAATTGCATTTAGCAGTGCTCTTCCCTGGAGAATTTATATTTTCCTTCAAATCCATGAACAAATAACATTTGAAACCCGAAGTTTGTGACGATGGACAATATAGCACATGTTTCACCACAAACCTGCAGATACTCCATAGACAGATAATATGCCTGCTTTACATTCAGCTTCTCGTAATAATCATAAGTAGCATTCCAGTTTATTATAAGGGTATCTCGAACACTTTCTGCAGTGGCGAAATATGCCTTTGGCAACTCGAACTTCTCTGGAGAGAAAGACGGGGTGAGCTCTGCATGGTACTTGATGCTTGAGGCAATGGATGCTGAATCTGGAACAAAAGTATCCAGTGTACCTGGAACTCCAAAGCGGAAGACAAGTTTTAGGACTACATTGGACAAAATGGCCAGTACACATATGAAAGGGATTTTTCTCAGCAAACAAAAGCCAAAGGACACCCTAAAACACCACCAGGCAAGTAAGATTGAGTCACTCGTCCTAAGAGAAGTGAAACCAAAGGCAACAAATTGACAAAGTGTTCATAATATTTCTGAAGTTCACTCTAGAGGAAAAGAAAGATGGTCGATCTATCCAACAAGAAAGGACCTTTTTCCCTTTGGTCATAAAAAAAGAAAGCCTTTCGTGCAGTGTTGGATGGTCAAGTCGAAGTTATCATTTTTTGCACTGCCGAGGTCTATTTGTTTTTCATGATGAACCGTGTAGCGAATCACATTGCCCATGCACGGGAACCTAACAAGAGGCTTCAATTTACAGATCTTAAAAAGGCAACTTCAGTTAAAAAGAACATGTCAGCACATTTAAGCAACTCTTTAGTGCTAATTGGAAGCTAAACCATCAATATTCTACTCAATTCAAAGAAGACCCAGAAGGACACCAGGAAATGAGCAGAGAATAACTAGGCTAAAACAAAATCCTAAGCAGTTGTGTGCACCCGCAATCACTAACTAAAGGCTACATGTTGATAGTCTTCATTGCAACAAATGCACCATCAACTACACAGCATAAAAGAAGAAGAAGACGAAAAGTTACTTAACCTTCATTAGCGAGGGGTTCTCTGAGCTCCTGCGTTTGGTCACTCGCAACGTTTCTGACATGGAAGTTCCTTCTAGAACAAACCAAACGTGGGTGTTGGAAAAAGAACAACTTAGTCACTCTGGCTCTGAAGTCACAACCTTTAGAGCCGTGCCTAGATTTGGAATGAGAAATCGACTTGGGCAAGGTGCAATTTGCAGAGAATGGGGAAGCAGCCATTGCCCTCTTCGCGCACTGCGTTCCTCTATCGTGTGAGAGCACACAAATGGGTATTGACTAACTGAACGATGAGCAAAAAAACCGGGACACAGAGAGAGAGAGAGAGATAGAGGTGCACATTCTGTGTCTAGTTGTATCTTGTTGTTTTGTGGGCAGCTTGCCCATCTGCATCTTCGCTGTTTCATCTCCCCCTCCACGTTTGAAACGAGTCAAAATAAAAAAAACAGGGAGAGGATGATGTTTAACAAAAGAGAAGAACAGATCGAATCGTCGTTTCTCAAAACGCGAGCCTTGCTCGATCTTCTCATCGGCTGATGATGTACGGAGTGAACTTTGAGGAGCCGTTGGATATTTTATCAGCCAAGATATTTGCGTTCGCACGAGCCACGTATCCCACCACTGCTTCAATTCAATGAACTGTTCAGGCATCTGAGCTTCAACGTGGAATGGCCAAATGGAAAAAGAATAAATTAAACAAATCATGGGAACGATGAAATCAAGACGAATCTAAGCATTTTGACTTCATGTGAGTGTCATCTTCTTTTTCATGCATTCCTTAACTTTGAACATATAGATTTTATATATGAGTACTTTATAGACACTCATCAAGTAACGAAGAATTTTCAATACACTTTCTGTATCCTTATATACGTGATCAGTGCGTTGAATAGTGTATTGTCCTTGTTTAATATACCCAAGAAGTACCCAAAAAATTTCTGTGGAATCTGGAACTTTACAAATTTTATTTTTTGGTCCGACAAAGCTGAAAATGTTTTTACTAATGAACGCCTAATAAAAGGAAGGTTGATTATTTTAAATAACCGAGAAAATAAATGAGCATTCATCAATTACAGCTATTAATACAACCCATCTCTTTCTCATTGAAAACCCTATTTAAACACACACAGAGAGAGAGAGAGAGAGAGAGAGAAATGTATAAAGCATAATCACTCGGCTGCTTGCATATGGACAATTATTGGACTTGCAGAAAATATTTACTAAGCGAAAATCCATTCTAATAATAAGCAAAAAAAAAAAAAGAGAAAAGGAAACGTCCAAATTGTGTTCGCAACTTGGGAGCCTTGTGGTGGGGGACCAACATCCTAGCAACATCTTCTGAAAAAATTCCTTTTCCTTCGTTCTTTTTTTCTTTTCTTTTTTCGCTTTCATTTGTGGGAAAGCCACAGCCCAATTTTTGCAAAAGCCATAGACAAATACAAAGAGCAGAGCAAGCGATTGCCTTTTCGCTGCCTCTTTTCTTTGTGCTTTCTTTTCCCATGTTATTGATATCGACTTATCATGTTTGTGCAAAAACACGTAATTGGACCAACATAAATCGACACGACACAATCCTAATGAAATGCCGATCTAGCTAAACTTATTGACAGGTAAAATCTAGACGTCCAAAGTGACAAAGTACCGCCATCAATTATTAAGGGCAAGTTCAATTACCAAAAGGTCACAACTTGCTCTGTAGAATTATGCTTAGCCCATAAGAAAAAGAGTTAACACCACGAAAACTTTTAACTTGATATCTCTGTAATGAGTTTTTCTCAAATTAATTTTTTAATCACAAAAAATTTCGAATTGATACATTATAATAAATTTACCTTCCATTACTTCCATTAAATTGGAATAACACCATAAAAAAACACAATCGAGATACACTGAAGACAAATGGAGGGTAAAACTTTAAAATGATACATTCGTCAACTACAATATGTTATTCAACTCGTTAATTTAAAGATAAAATTTAATTATAACTAACAAAATGTAAATTTGTCATAAATATATCATTTTTAAGTTTTTTATAATCAAAAAATTAATTTTAGATAAATTGATAATATGCATAGTTTAAGATTTTTAGTAATATAATTCACACAAAAAAAAGAAGAAACGACAAAATAGGGATTGCCAACGCAGAATATTAGCCCAAAACATTTAAGATAAAAGGGGAAAAAAAAAGAGAGAGAAAAGGCACAAAGTTCAAAAAGGAGCCGAAAACCCAACGGTCCAAAAAATGAGGATGACGAACGCAAAAATAGCACTCCCTGCGCATCTCCTTCTGCCATTCCTCGGCGCCTCCCATTTGTTCGATCTGTTAGAGAGAGAGAGAGAGAGAAGAGAGAGAGAAAGGGATCCTCGTCATCTTTCACGAGCATTCTCTCTCTTCCTCAGTTTCATTTGCAGACCTCCTAAAAAAAGGAGCGGTTTTTCCTTCTCTCTCTCTTTCTTCTTCTATTTTCGGGGGTGTCCTGGGTGTGTTGGGGGGGACTTGTTCTTGACCGTCTTCGAGTTCTCTTCACCCAAGTCTCTCTCCGAATTCCAGGTGACGACCCAGTTGCTTGTTTCTTGCCCTCCCGACGATTCTTGTTCTTGCCCGTTTGCGTTGGTGTCTTCTAATTCTTCCTTTAGTGTAACAGCTTGATGTTCTTTTCCCCTCTCTGCATTGGTGGATATGTGTTCTTGTGTTTGGGCAAACTCTGCATTTGTTGGATCGGTTTTGAGAGAGAGAGAGTGAATGGATTATCCCGCATTGTGTAGTTTTGAGGGAACAGAGAATGAGAAGTTGGAGCTTCTGCAATTCCTTGATCTATGAGATGATTCATGGCTTCCGTTTTAAAGTAATGGTGCTTTTAGTATCTATTCTTCGAAAGGAGCATTAGCGGTTAATTTACTGGCCTCGATGTATTTGTGATTGATCTTGTCTGCACTAGTGCATCATCTCTGGAGAGGATTCAATTGGGTCATCCTTGAGCCTTTTTCTTTCGTTGGTTTTTTCTGTATAGTCGATGAAAATGTCTTGTTTGAAGCAAACCCCTTTTACTGAGTTCAAGGGCTTGGACATTTTCATTTTTGCAAACAGGGTTGACGTGAACCGTCATCTTTCCACTCTGTTCGTGTGTCCCCATCATGAAGATGTGCTTTGGATTCTTGGAATTAGCTTCGCGAGTAACTCTTGTTGTTTCGCTTCGTCAGGTTCTTGGAGTTTTCACCATTGACTGCATCGCCGTATTGAGAAAGGCGCCTTCTTCTGATCTTTGAAAATGTTTGGATTTTTTAAATCACCGGTGAATAAGGTTTCCAAGCAAAACTCTGTGGACCCTCCGTCTTCAGGAGCAAATCCTTTTGACTCCTATACCGAATCCGACACCAAATCTACCATTAAACCTTCGAGACGAGCAAACTCAGAGCCCGTGCTAATTGTGCCAAATCTCGGTAGCAATCCTTTCGATGATGATTATAAGGGACGAAGGGGAGCTTCCTCCTCCGCATCCTCTTATTCAAATTCATCAACAGCACTGGATAAGTATAAGGACGACTTTCGTGAATCGGGAGGACTAGAGAATCAGAGCGTGCAAGAATTGGAGAACTATGCCGCGCACAAGGCAGAGGAGACTACAAGTACTGTCAACAACTGCCTTAAGATTGCTGAGGATATAAGAGAGGATGCCACGAGGACCCTTGACATGTTGCATCATCAGGGCGAGCAGATCAGGAGGACCCACGAAATGGTTGCCGATACAGATAAGGACTTGAGCAAGGTAATATTCACCTATTGTGAACTTGGCACGCTAAGAATATGATCTAGAAAAATATGGGTGCAGTTTTCTGCTGCCTGGTACTTTTATCAGTTTCTTTATACAACAATCTGTTCTTCATCCAGATACACCTCGATATTGTTTCTCAAGCAACTTCTATCTTGATTTTGAATGATCACCCATACATTGTTTTGGTGAATACCAGGGGGAAAAGCTCTTAGGAAACCTTGGAGGAATGTTCTCTAAGACTTGGAAGCCGAAGAAGACCCGAGAAATTTCAGGGCCTGTAGTTACAACAGGTTTCTTACACAATTGCCTTGTGGTTTCTTTATTTAAATGTGGCCAAAACGAAGTGAATATTACGCACAGCTTCTGTTGAAACTTGAATAGTTATACTTTCCATGATGATTATAATCAACTCATCCGCCATTTCCTTCTGGCATGACAGACAATTCATCTAAAAAAAGTGACAAAAACCAGAGAGAGAAGTTGGGCTTGGCTCCCGTGCCAAAAGGAAAAGGGACTAGTCGTACTCCTCCACCTGAACCAACCAATGCATTGCAGAAAGTCGAGGTTTGTGGTTTAACAAGTTTGTTTCACTCAAATAGCAGTCTTTGAGCATCTGTTCACAAGGACTTTTTGGATGCCAGGTTGAGAAGGTAAAGCAAGATGATGCTCTATCGGATCTTAGCAATATCATAGGTGACCTGAAGAACATGGCTGTTGATATGGGAGGCGAACTTAACAGGTCTGAATGTGCCCTAAACTTGTATTCATGTTCTTTCCTACTTGACGTATTAAATGTGCCTGAGCCAACACACTTGCTAGCTTTGAGATTGAAGTTCGATCGAGATGATTTTCTGATTTGGTGAAGTTTGATCGTTTGCCGCTGTTTTCCCAGCCCTTGTCACAATCTCTTAAAGGCGTACATCTTTGCTTTACTCATAGAGCTAATGTGGTGCATACAGGCAAAACAAAGCTCTCGACCATCTAAGTGATGATGTGGATGAAATGAACTCTCGAGTGAAAGGTGCCAACCAACGTACTCGTCGTCTGCTTGGCAAATGAAGAGAGAGCAAGAGCAGGCTTCTTTATTGGGCATCCCCTCTGATTTGCCCTCCCATAGCTGTTATAGCGTGTTCTCCCTCTTTCTTTTGCTGAGCCGAAAACGAAGAATTTTGTTTGATAGCTTGTATCGCATCAGCAAATGAAATAAACTAGTCTTTCTGCAAATTCAATTATTCTTGTTTAGTGATCTTCCGGATTCCTGAATTTCTTGTCACTTGTCTATATCTGGCGCTTATGTTGGTACTCCATGTGGGTGGACATGAATGGTAGACTTCACAATTTACAAAATTAGTGCCCCAAATAACCAAACAGCACAATTATATTCATATGCTGAAGGTGGTTCCAGACAATGCATCAAATACTCAACGGACAGAACCAATAAAAATACGACAGGAGCGTCAGTAAATCAGTTTCAATGGCATTCTCTATGATTCTCACCTCTCTCTCGTTTTTTTTTTTAAATTTTTTATCGCAAACTGTTGTCTTAACCAAGAAGTTTTTTATAAGACGATGGCATGAACCGAAGTAATAAAACACAAGTCTTCCTTGAACAAAAGCTGTAATAGCAAAAGAATGAATGATGACACCGGATAGCATCTCCAAGTTGAACTAGAAAAATGGAGAAGGCGAACGAAGCTGAGAGGCGAATGGTTTTCCTCCGAGAACACTACCACTTTGCATCAGTTCCAAGTTTTGCATAAACATCGAGTCAGGCTGGCAGATTATATGCTTATAAACGGGCAGAGTGGCAGGCGATGTGTTATGAAGAACATTTAGTGTCATTCGTAAAAATTTCTCATTGGTTTATCTTCATCAGACAGAAGCCAGAGGTGCATATTGTCGGAAAATAAATGCTCAAACATGTGTCGACCACTAAGTCTCATTCCTCTATAGAGGCTACTGAATCTGATGGCTTAATGTACATAGTCAAGAATTATACATAAGCTTCTATTATTCATTCAATAGATGGGATGAATTCAGTGCCTGTTTCTCACATATATTTTACGGTAGAGATTCTAGCGAAGTCAGTGCTTCCCTAATTTGAAGAATAATAACAAAGGCCTCACCATTCATCATTTCTAGTTCATGCAAAATCGAAGACTTATTCTGAAGTTCAGTACTTCCCAAGACATGAAGACGTCTGGAAGATACTAAATATCGTGTATTTACAGAGGAGAGAAAACTTATATTTTACAAAAGGCATCCTACCTTCCACCATACACATACAAACGAGCAATTCCGACACCTGACTGCTTGCAAGTACAACACACTGAGATATTAAAGAAGCTTCCATTGAGCAGCATAACAATTTAAAGTCTTCATACATCATCGCTCTTCACAGAAATCCAGCTCCCTCTTCCATTGCCCAGCATAACAATTTATGGTCTTCATACGTCATCGCTCTTCACAGGGGTCCAGCTCCTTTGGGACGCAGCTTCTCTCCTGGCGTGCGAAATATAACCAAGAATATACCCGACAAATGCTCCAAGCACCAATACACTCGCACCTTTAACAAACCACGAGAAAAGGGACTCAGGCACCTCTATGTTAGGTTCAGCACCACTAATACCACTGTTAAGAACCTCTCCAGATGCCAGAATTTCCACTGTGTCATGCACCTCACCATCATGATTTCCGACATAAGAAAGCACAAGCTTCTCCCTCGTAGCTACCAACCTAGTGTACCCGAACTCACCCCCTCGGTACAACGATCTTTCAGGTTGCGGGTAAATAGGATCAGTCAGATGATCTGGTCTGGGCTGCCAGATGGGTTGCCAATCTTGGCCCGCCATTCCAATCACAAGGTGAATTGGCAGTGCCTCCCAATTATCCTCGGTTGGATCAGTACTTCCACAGGTGAGGTTATTAATCGGACAAAACCTTTCATATCTATGCACGTGGCCCCATAATACAAGGGTCACTTTATTGTTCACAAGCAAAGGTTCCAAGTGCTCCATCATTTTCTCCCTAATGGGTCTATCATTAGATTCATAACTGGTTGTGTACATTGGTCTATGCCCTTGAACTACCACGAAAGGGGTCTTCTTCCGATCCACCGACTCCAAATCATTCTTTATGAAATCGTACTGCTTGCTTCCAGAAAGAAAATTGGTCTCAGTAGACATGTAAAGAAAGTGGACCACTCCCATATCAAATGAAAAGTAAAGGTTCCGGGTGGCCGGGGCCTTCATTCCTGTGGGTTCTGAAGAATTGCCAGGCATGTTGAACCTAAGGCTGTAAGGTACCCCACATTCACCACCCCCATCTGTTCCATATATTGTTCGGGCCCATTCGGGCTTCCAAGGTTGCGCTGGCCAATCATACTCATGATTGCCAATACACACATGGTATGGAACTTGGGCAGCAACGGGCTCAATCTGAGTGAAGAAATGGTCCCACAACCAAGAGTAACCTCTCGCATAGCTGATGTCTCCAATGTGAGACACGAAACTGGGCCTGTTCCCAAGAGCTTCAATGTCCCGGAGGATCCACTTGATGGTCGATATGCTCTCGTCTTGCGTGCGGTAGAATGTTATGTATGGCGTTGCAGTTCCCATATCTCCAAATAAAAAGGCTATCGTTTCATCCGAGTCTTTAGCCCTAGGCATAAAGCTGTACGTTTTACTCCAACCACCAGAGTCACTCCCAACCTGTTGCCAGAGTATAGGCATTACAATCACTGAGATTAACTAGTCCCCATCGAATTTCAAGCATGCTTATATCGTTTATGATACTTCTATAACTGAAAAGATTAATCACATGGAACACCAAATTCTACTGAGATAGCAGACAAGCCCCATTAGTGTCATGACAGATTCCATGATTCTATCACATGTATTTCCCCTCTGAGAGATCCAACAATAATGCATTCACACTGAGAATTCTGCATGAACCATACTGTTCATGGACAAGACCAAGCATAAGCCCAATCCAGGCATGATTTCCAAGTGCAAAAATATGATGGAACTCACCGTGCAGTGCATTATGAAGGCGGCGAGGCAGCAGCAACCATCAACAAAACCAGCATCAACATGTATCCAAACCACCATGACAACAGCAAATTCACAACAATACTATTTTCTCTTAACCATCAAAAAGAAATGAAACTGCTGTCCCAACATGAACCTTAATCTAAAAAGAACAATCAAAGCAATCAACCTAGCAAAACTTCCATTTATGCATAATCAAAGGACAAAACTGATCACAAACCTCATAAAGCACAATTCAAACACCAGCTCACCTGGTAATAATACCTCACTCCACCCTTCAAATTCCTCATGACCGCATCATGAATCCACCCAGGATCCCTCCACCCGACGCTATCGTTGGCGGGCGCGTCGCACATGTCGTCCCTCTCGTACCTCACCACACGCGCCGTCGCCGATTCGCTCATCTTCCCCTGTCTCTCCCCGTACTTCACGTACCTCCGCTCGCCGTCCTCAGCCACGAACATGACCCGCATCTCGTCCTCCCGATCCGTATACGCCAGGTGGACCTGCTCCGGGCCGCGGCCCGGCTCGAACCCGGCTTCCGCGGAGGCGGCGAGGAAGTGCTTCGTCCCCGGCAAGGGGTTGTGGTCGTGGTCGAGGCGGGTCCGATCGACCTCGGACTCGGACCACCGGAAGATCCGGAAGGAGTAGTTGGAGCGGAGGTTGGGCATGGGGAGGGAGACAGAGCCCGACCCGGAGGAGAGGTGGGCCGGGTCGGAGGAGAGGAAGACGTAGCCGATGAAGAGCTCGTGGGGGGAATCGGGAGGGGAGTAGATGCCGAGCCAGTCGAGGCTGGAGGGCGAGTCGACGCCGGACCATCGGATCCTGATCGGGTCGCCGGATTTGGAGAGGATCTTGGGGGAGATGGACAGGGAGGGTGCGGATTGGGCTGATGGGTCGAGGAGGGAGAGGAGGGAGATGATGAGAAGAGGGATCATGGTGGCGGTGCGGCGGCGGCGACGGCGGTTGGGAGGCGGAGGTGGTGGAGACTGGGGGTTTCGTCGGGCGAACTGGCAGCGTTCGCGGGGCGTGGAAGGGATATGGTGGTGGGACTAATTTTGGAATTATCTCGGACAAGTAGAAGAAAGACAAACGTAAAAATCAGGAATATGCTTCCGACATATTCTCATCGATCGTGCTTACGACACCTAAGCGACATCATAAGAAAAATGTCGATGCTCGTTAAGTTTACCTCCATCTCATGTCATGACGAAATGAATGCGATCGTGTTCGAGATTTTCGATGTGCACGCATCATATACATAGATATGTTGATTATTTTGGCCTACTTTATTGTTTTTACATCTTAATTTTTGCAACTTTCTTTGTTATCGAGATGAAAACAGATGTAGCACAATTAGAGTTAGCATGCATTTGATGTGGTGATCATACCATCAAAGTTCTTTTGGGTTCATAAGAGATTCTATCCATTTCCATTTAATACGATGGAATTGGTGATATGATGTCTCGAGAGCTTGAGACTAGATCTCAAAGCTTAGCCGAGCTCTATTACACAAGCTCATTCTCGGGCCGTTTACTTTTTCGACTTCCCCTAAAAATGGATTATTTAAAAAATATTTTCCTTAAAATGATCAATTATAATATATATATAATTGAATGAACGCAAAAAAATTTCATTATCTATAAAAATATTTAAATATAAATTATTATTGATAATGAAAATATTTTTAATTAATTAATTATTTCAAACAACAAAATTGATCATTTTTTAAATCATTATTTTTTACTAATTAAATTCATTCCCATCCAATTTTCAATGTGATGCCCCTTCAGAATGTCGAGCAAATAAACAGCAAACTCAACGCCAGTAATTTGAAAGCCCAAGATGGGATTCTCTTCCTCTACTTCTTCTTCATCTTCTTCCTCCTCCTGCTTCTTCTTCTTCTGGTTTTTTCTCTTTACTTGGAAAGGTAAAAGCTTTTAAAAACCTGTGGCTCATGCACAATGGCGTTTCGACCTAGCTTTCCTCGGACGGTTTCCGTGGACATCTTGCGCATTTAAACTCTCACCGATTGTCGCTTCCACCGTGTGGTGGCCGATGAGAGGGAGACCCACTTGAAATCTCCCTCCTCCTATTCAATCCGTCCCCTAAAATTTTCTAGAAACCAACTTCTGATTTGTGTACTTTTCGGCCATCTCAAACGCCCCTGCCTTCTCCCTCGTCCTTTCTTTTTCTGGCGGCGTCTTTGGTGCATCCACAATGTCTGACTCTACATCAATTTACCCAGCTATGATTAAATATACAATTTTTTTTTTTACTCAATAGGCGTTTCAAGAATACCCCGTCAATGGGAGTCGTCAATAAAAACCATGAATCCGATTCCTCCGTTCAGATTTCAAGATTAATCCGGCCATCCCACCTCTCTCTTTTTTGTGGGTTTTCATCATCATCGTTGAGTATGTTCGAAACAAGACATTCATCATCAACGATTAGGGAAAAGAACTATTCGTATTTGGGTATTTAAGTTGTTCATCAAAAGTTCCAGCTTACAACAGGCATCTAACTTCCATCTGCGATGTTTGAAGAACCACCAACACCAGCAAATTGCCAAATTTGAAAGTACAATGCTACAATTCTTGATCGTCGCCTTTTTGTTGCACTTGCTCCGATCTGTTGATGCTTCTTAGCGTGTTTACGTATGTGTAGCTAGAGAAGGAAACAAAAAGCTTGCGAAACCTACAATGGGAAGAAGAAGATTTTATCCGCTTGAAGAAAAGGAAATCCTTCACCAAAATTGCTCAAACTCGAGGGAAATTAGTCGGACACGGAGTAAAAGAGACGAGAATCTTCAGAACAATGTTACTGGTCTCTCTCTAATTTAAAGTCGATACAGGACAGGAAGCGTACCAAACCCATTGACTCGAGTGTTGCGACATAGCAGTAAAGCTCCTCCAAGGATTCTCATTCATTATGCAATGCACTGACCCAGTGGGGCTACGCAAGGCAAACAACATGGATATCCAAAAATCAACCGGTCCACTATACTTGCGTAAGATGTTGGTACTTACCTGCAAAACATCAAAAAATATTGAGTTGACATACAACACGTTACATCATATCCAAGACAAAAAGATAACAAATTCAACATTTGGCAGCTGGATTATGATCTCGCAGAACAATGATATCATATCAAGCTAACAAAATTGTCCATAATAAAGTGACAAGAACTATCATTCAAAGTAAGTATATAGTCAAAGAGTCTAAGAAGCCAAATTCCAAAGTTGAACTGTTTTATGATGATAGGCTTTCAGATCATAGCTCATGATAGTGAGAAATAAAGGTGAGACATAGCAAGGGAAAGAAAACATACAAGTTCCCAGGCCTCAATATCTCTTTGTGCTGTCTCTTGAATAAACTTCCTGCTCACAGCAGAATGCCATGAAAAGAAGAATAAATTTACTTATAAACAATTATGTACACCATAGATTAAGGAGTGCAGCTGGAACACCTCATTAGCAGTGGACAAACTGATGTCAAGTGGAAAGGTGAGTAATAAGCCACTGACCATGTTTGATTCATAAAGTGAATTAAGAAAAGCACAGAGAGAGAGAGAGAGAGAGAGAGATTATACAGTGCATTAGTTCTGTTAAATGTTGATCATATTTAAGTCCTCCCATGCAAAAAGGACATCCGTGGAAAATTTATAAGATGCAACAGATAGGGAAAGACAATAGATGAAACATTTCACTAACCGAACCCCATAATGCACATCACGATGGTTGCAATGGCCCGAAACACCATAGTCATCAAAAGTGATAACCTGAGAAGCCCATTTGATGAGTATCATCCTATAAGCAAGGTCACTCACTATGTTACTAGAGCAACTAGAATTCTCAATTTGACATAGTGGACAAAGATGCTCAAATGCATTCAATACAAATTAAGAAATTTCACAACCACAAGCATAAATTACCAAAGGTAAATATGGAAACAGGGGCAAAGAGCATCTAAATTCAGAAAGATTAATTAAAAGTGCCTACTTTCAGTAATATCTTACCAAATGAATGCCACGAGCAAGGACTTCCTGTTCTATGATCTTGGATAACAAGTTATGATTCCATTTGTTGCCAAACCCATCCTAGTGATTATAGATGAAGTTAACATAACTCAAGCCGAAATTTCTAATAACATAAAGATAGACAATAATAGACTTCACTGATCAGGTAGTACCTGCAAATCTGGATGGTCCACAACTTTGGCTTGTTGGCAGGGCACCTTCATACAAAATTCCACATTAGACAGTTCAAAATTTGGACAAAATGTATGGACAAGTTCTGAAAATCACCTTGAGAGTCGCACAAGCTTGGTAAAGCTCTTCTTTTCTTATATTTCCTTTGCCATCAGCATCACCTTAAAAGCAAATGAAGCTAAGCAAGAGAAGCACGTGCACAATAAATCACACAGTAAAGAAAAACTTTTCTAAGAATGTCCTTGACAGAAAGGCACCATGAGACAATGTGCTAAAATTCCTTTTACTCCCAAGTTATCTCGAGATGAGATGACACAAAATAACATTACTGAAACAATTACCAAAACATTAGAAGCTCACAATGTGATGCATGAAATTCTATTCTAATAACTTCTTTTTTTGCTAAGATCATACTAGTATTGCTCTTGAAAGCACATAAGCTCCAACTACAGCTCATGGTTTAAACCATTTCAGAGCCTTTCCATTTTAATATTTAGACAACAGTGAGAGCATCTGTACAGGTCTGGCACATCAGCATAATGCAAGAAGTCAATTAAGAATCCTAATAAGAAGAATTTTAATGAGATAAGACAAAGAAAATATCACATTACCAACTGACAAGCATAAAATATGAAGATTATATCCCCTTGAAGTGAGATAACTTATTGTTGGCAAGAAAAACCTGCAATTGAATGGTCCAGAAAATCTTCAATACAGTGTTGAAAATCATTTCATTATTTAACAGATAAATTTATGAGCATTTTGGCCATGCAACATGTTGGATTGTTGGACAACTATAGTGTAGTCTTGAGAAGGGAAAAATAGACCTTGGTAATAGTAATCTCATAAAACCCATTAAACCTTGAGCCATAAATGGAAATTTTTAATATACACAAGTAATTTTCACAGCTCACAAAAAGCACTATAGTTCATCCTTTGAAACTACGGAAGTTTGTTGCTCAAAAATACATGATAGGCATTCATCGATTATCAGCACAAGTGATAGGTGACGTTTTTTCCACAAAGGGAAAAAGCTCGACCTTGAGCATGGATCATTGGAATGGATGTTCCGAATGAATAACAGAACAATATGCAATAAAAGCGGCTTTGCTTTTCAGCCAACAATCGGAAACATTCAAAGAAAATCTTACATGGACTCATCGTCGGGGTGGGCTATAACCAGCAATACATTGCTCTTGTTAGCATTTTCGCCTGAATATTACCACACAAATCGATTACAAACAAAAACAATAAATGACTCAACAAGACCACAAGCGATGAAGTGGATCACCAACCACTGATTAGAAATGCAGGTTTTCTGGGGAAGTATGCTATCAGAGATGCAAACCATAGAAAAACCAGCGACGCAAAAGTCAAGAGCCACATGATGTCTACTAGTCCCTGCAAAAAAAAAAAAAAAAATTATGTCGTCAAAACAACCAGCAAAATAAGCTGAAAGAGTCACCACCCATCACCAGTGATGAAAGAGAACGGACGAATGCAGAACCAACCGATAAAAACGAAATGCTGGGAACAGCTAAAAATTCGATCTTCAGCCAAAGCAACTAGTTCAGAATCAGGACGATCAATAGCGGATTAATGCCGGCGCGACCGGCACCTCAGAAACGGCAAATGGGTGGGCACGATCGGGTTCGGCACGACTGCAGATTCGTCTCCGGCGAACGTGTCCGATCGGCGACATGAGAACATAGGAGACGAACTGAACCGACCCATCTAAACTCGCGGAACATGACCCACTATAACCCACGACCTAAAACGAAACAAGAATTCAAGCATCAATCGAAATCGACCCATCGCAGGCCAGAGGAGCAGACATGGAGACTCGCCCGAGAACAGCCCCGGCGATGTGCAGGATGAACAGGAAGAGAAGAACGCTCGAGTACCTGAGACTTAGACGACCGGGCTCCGATCGAATTCACGAACACGGCCACCTCTCTCTCGAGCGAACAGACGGGGAACAAGACTCGGGTCGGGTATTCTGTGGATTTGGGCCTATGGGCTCGATGAAACATGGGCTGGGCTTTTAATTTGATAAGTGATCCTCATCCCATCTTATTTCTTAACATCATTGTCCGTGAAAAGTTAAATTAGGATGCGTTGATAGCATTTATGTTCTAAAGATCAATTTCTGTTCATATATAATTTTTTCCATTTATATTCTCTGAATGAGTTTTTGAGCCGAAGAACGTATTTAGTAGCTGCATAAAATTTTTATTCATGAAATTAAAAGTAGGGCCTAAATTACCGAGCTTGTTAAAGTTGCAACAAAATTACAGAAAAAAGAGAGAAGAAATTGACACCTTCGGCAGTCGAAAAATTGATGCGTACACTAAAAAGTGAGTGACAAAATTTTTATATAAATGGATTATTAGCATATGTGATGATTCATTTTTTTTTTCCATTAGCTAAGTTACAGAGGAAAAATTCAATTATTAACTCAATGTATGTAACTTCTAAATATGAAAACAAGATGAAAGATGATCGACAGATAGACGATTGTCTAGGCCTAAAAGGCAAATGAGCGGGCATTGACAATGTCATTACATGAGGAAGCCTGACCAGCCCAATTAGGATTTAGGTCTGGCCTAAAATTTATACGTGACTTTTATATTATGGGCGGCTGTGGGTAATAATTAGACTCGACTTTTAGCTCCAGCATGCTAAATGATCACTTACTTTGGAGAAAATATTCCCCCTATAATCATGCTTGGGTACAAACTAATGGTCCATAATATGTAAATGCAAAATATGAGGGAAAAAAAGAAGAAGAGCATATGAAATTGATCTAACAAAACTAAGATCGATCAAACCGCTTTACTTAGAAATTGACTTGTATTTGTGCACTTTTTCATTTTGTATTTATACTCGAAAAAAAGGGCATTTTAGATTTTATGAGGTATTCAATAATTGTTTCCCGGTCGTTATAAGGAAGTCATCCCGCCCACATGCTAAAGAAGGTACTCTCATCGATGTCAGTAATATGCTGAAGTACAAGCCTACAAAAGTTCATAGGTTGTTAAATGCTTGCGCGAGGAAGAAATGCTCTCGTATGCATTTGTAATCGCTATCATCCTTCCATAAATTACGAAGAAAAACGAGAATATACAGAGTTCACATTCTTCTGGTCTGGGATATTTCGAAAGAGAGCTAGTGGCGGTACGTTGGCATTCCCCACACACCAACAGATCGAACGTGACTAGTGTTATTATCAGCAGCGGGGATGGTTGAATCTATTGCTGGCTCACGGTGCCCACCATCGGCAAAGGGGCAATAAATAAATAAATAAAACCCTAAGCCTTAGTTCTTTTCATGTTCCCCCTTCATGTGTCTCTCGCTTCGCATTTAAACTCCTTCGTATCACCCCCCATCTCTCTCTGTCTCTGTCTCTCTCTCTAAAGCACCCGGCTTCGCATCAAACCCCCATTTGAAAGTTCTCTGAAGGCCTCTCTTCGTAGCAAAGCGCAGCCACCAACCATGAAGAGACCCTCATCTTCATCTTCATCTTCTTCGTCAACCCGCTGCAACTCTGCAACTCCAACAGCCAAGTTCTTGATCCTGACCCTGCTCTTCTTCCTCCACCCCATCGTATCCACGTCGGCGGCGGCGACGACTTCGGCGACGATCTCCCGCTCTTCCAGTTCGTTCGGGAATTCTTGGAGGGGCCACGACAGCAGCCACCACCACCACCGCCTCCACCTCCTCCATCATTCTTGCGAACCCTCGTCCGGCGAGAATCCGCCGCATTACTCTTACTCTCTGTGCTTCCATCTCGAACGGATCCGCCGCCGCCGCCAGCAGCCCCCGCCGCCTCCGCCGCCGGACGAGATCGACCCCAGATACGGCGTCGACAAGAGGCTCGTACCCTCCGGGCCAAACCCCCTTCACAACTGAAAGTACACACTCAAGAAAACTTTTCTTGCATTTTCCAGTCCTCTTTTATTTTCCTTTTTCTTGGTGGTTTGAACTTGTTTGATATAAGTATGGTAAGAGGAAATGCGCGCTCTTTGCAGCAACCGGCCTTCTTTAACCCCCCTTAGGCGTCAGCGAGGAAGGGGGGGAATTAAAGAAGGAGGCTCGGCGGGGGTACGTACAACTTTATCGCTTACGAGGAAAGAAGATCGGAGAGGGGCACACCTGCATGGCTATCGCCCAAGTCTTACACACTACCATCGTTTTCAACTGTTCGAGGTTTTATGTATTTATTTTCTTTCCCTCTAGGCTTGTGTAGAATGTTAGTAGCGCCTATTTCCACGCTTGTCTTTGTCTTGGCTAATTCCATGAAAGCGAGAGAAAGCGAGAGAGAGAGATTCATGGAAGGAGCAGAAACAAGCGTGGAAATGGTCGGTGAAACCCTAGCAAATATAGAAGTGTTGTATTTACTGTGGTTCTCTGGTCTTTGTTTGGCGTTGGTGGCGATGGGTTTCAAGAGAATCCCATGAGCTCAATTAATTCCAAAGCTGCCGCGCTAGGGCTAACTGCTAAAGGGGAGCTATCACCAACAGAAGAGAGAGAGAGAGAGATGCTAGGTTTTTCAACTCCTCGCAATTACTGCACTCGATGTACAGTTCTTGCTTTACAGTTGCTCTTTAAGCCGCGCACAGTTTGTCCCTGTTCTTGTCGATCTCTTTCCCTGATCAGGCATTGAGCACCTTCAAGCGTCCAATGGGTGATAGCATAAAGCGGGGCGGTCTTCCGAGAGCGAGCGCACTTTGAGTTGATTTATCGTCACGAGATCACAATATCATCACCTACAATGCAATCTAAATCACGGTTGTTAGACATATCCTAATCCCTCACCTTTGTGTGTCGTGATCTTAAGAGGGTCGATCGGGTCGATTCGGTGTCCCTAACTCGAGATGGGTTTGATTTCCATCCTTTCGGGCGAAGCTCTTCTAGTCCATACGAATGGGGGGAGAGTGTTCTATTAAGCATTGTTCACTATACTAATTCGAGAAAGCAAAAGACCATGAACGAATCATGCTATGTAACAGCACTTGTGATGGCTCAATCTCTTTTGAAAATGATAGACCGCTGTGACAGTAATAAATGGTGGCGTGCTAGTGAATAAACAGCCATTTTGAAACATTGTATACATGAATGTTTTTTCTTTTTTTCACATTTTCACCAAGACTCAAGATATTATTCGAATTTTAAAAAAATCATAGAGAAAATATATGGGGATCTGCCTATCGAGATTTATAAATTGAGAATTTTTCGAGTACTTGAGTTTGAAAAAAGTCAACGGGTGCATGATGCATAATTTAAATTAAGCAAAAGTAAGAACTGAGTACATTCTTCATGTCAATTGCCTGTCATGCTATCGAGATGAAACTCTACTGGGACCAATGAGGAGGCAAAGCTCTTGTCGGGCCTTTTCCTTAACATCTCCTAATCAATAACTTTAATCGAAAGTGTAATTAACTGTCTCTGACAATATCGGTAAACGCAACCAAGAGCACGGGGAACCCAAAATTAATGGCTCAGATGTCTGCGGCAGGACCACAAAAAAAAAAAGCAAATTAAAAATTTGAACAATTTTTTTTTAAGAAATGCTGAGCTGACCGTACCGTAAAACATTTAAAAGAAATGGTGGCTTTTTGTACAACCTGCTTGACTTGTTTAACAGGTTCATTGAAAAGATTAGAATCGGAAGATGGTAGGGTTTGGTTGTCCATAGGGGTGAGCATGATTTGGATCGAATCAATCCATTGCCTACCCAAGGACCGACTTGTGGACCAATCTACACAGTGTTGGTCCATAATTTTTGGGACCGAAAATCAACATTGTCGAGTTTGGGACTTGGATCAAACTGACCCTATAGGTTCAATCCGATTCCAAAGTCAACTTGAACTAATCAATTAATTTTTTTGTTTCGTTTTTGTATTAATTGAAATGACAAATATATTTACATATCAATTAACAATGCAATATTAAGCAATCGAATTATAAGTATTAGTACATATCAAACATTTATATAAACATTAATAGTAATGTCTTATATAGATATAAGGTTTGAGGCATTTTGTGTCATAGACAAAATTTTAGATAGTTAAGTCATCTAGACACAAGTTTACAATTTATGATTTAACGGTAAATGTGTAAGTCGCGTGGTTTGGAGTTTCATTGTGATTTTTTTCCATTATTATTATTATTATTATTATTATTATTGTTCTTGTTACCCATCACAGGAAAAATAATTGAATAGTTAAAGAGCTGGCGGGCATTTCCGCGTATGGACGCGCAAAAGAAGGCCAAATTCTCAATTTTCTTTTTATTATGCCCATTATCATTTTCACCAATAATTTCAAATAGAAATCAGAGAAATCGAAACCCCAGAGCTTGTCGGTGCTGATGATCCTGGAGAAGCATTCCCGCATTTCAGATCTGCCACAATTTCCACTGCCGACTGAATAAATTTTCATATCCCCACTTTCGCCAGCAACAAGAAGAAGAAGAAGAAGAAGAAGAAGGAAGATCGGTTTCCTCGTCGTCGGCGTCGATCCCTTGGCCCCGCAGATCCGAGCGCCCTGTGTAATGGGGCGCCTCCCGCCGCTCGCGATCCTCGCGATCCTCGTCTCGCCGTTGCTGTTCTCCGCCGTCGCCCTCTCCAAAACCCTCAAGCGCGACGGTAAACCCCATCGCCGACCGATTCCGCGCGATCTCCCTCGCTTCGGATTCTTCGCTTTTGTTCTCGGTTTGTCTTCTTGCCGGTACTTAGATTCGGCGGGAGCTGCGTTCCTCTCTAAGTTGAAGTTAGCTGGAGAAACGCTGAAATTGGGATGTGCTGCTCGAGTAGAGCTGAAAGTCATTAGAGTCGTTCCTGCTTGATTGGTTTGCTTGCCTGTTGTGCTTCAGCGTGACTTCTCAAGTACTGTGAATGCTTTTCTAAATGCGCTGGTGAACCTTGGTGAATTTAGGCAGTTCTTGGATTTGTATATTTATTTTAATGCGGTGCTTCGCTTGAAATGTGGTTGCAGTGAAGGCATTGAATGAAATTAAGGCGTCGCTTGGGTGGAGGGTGGTGTACTCGTGGGTCGGGGATGATCCGTGCGGCGATGGCGATCTGCCGCCCTGGTCTGGCGTGACGTGCTCCTCTCAGGGAGATTATAGGGTCGTGACCGAATTGTAAGCTTGCAATTGTTCTCTTCTCTCGTGTTTGCGTCCGCCTCTCGATTTGGGATTTCATGTGAATTGGCCCGTTAGTGGGTTCTGTCAATGTCATTTCATGCTTTGAATTATATGTTTTGCCGATTTGCGTGATCAGATAGATTAATTTGATTCATGTCTATATGTTGGACTTGGCTGGTTTTTCCTACAGGGAGGTCTATGCAGTCTCAATAGTAGGGCCTTTTCCAACGGCTGTCACCAATTTGCTGGATCTGACTAGGCTGTAAGTTCCTGTGTGTCATTGCTGCTTCTTTCTGTCATGAGTTTAGCTCATTCAACGTGTAACGTGTGAATTTGTCCCAGGATGCAAGAAACTAAAGTGCTGAAATTATGATGACTCAGTTTCCTGTTAAAATTGCACTAGTGCTTGCCTTTGTTGTTCCACAGTTCCACCAATAAATTACCATATCTTAAACAAAATACTAGGAGACTGGAGTTTTTTCTGAAAAAACTGAGTGTTAAGTCCTTGACTTTTCTGTGTCTTAATTGCACAGCATGATTTGGTTCTCTATTATCATATTATCAACTGATAATTCTGTCTCTGCTGGCAGGGATCTCCATAACAACAAATTGACTGGGCCTATTCCTCCTCAGATTGGACGGTTGAAGCGTCTCAAAATACTGTAAGATTGTTGGCTTATGGATGAATAATTCCTCATTTTTGCTTTGCATTAATGCTGCAGCAAATTTTGTAATGCTGTTTGACTCAATATAGTAGAACACCATGTCCAGTGAGCATCAGTGGACTACCTTTTGTGGTTTTAAGGCCTTATGACTGCCGTATGATAATTTTCAGAGGAAATTGCCTTCCTTGGGGTTTTCTTTATGCACTGGTCACTGTATATTGTATCCATGCCTTTTAAGTGATTTCACTGAATCTCTGTTATGTCGCCAGCAACTTACGATGGAATAAGCTGCAAGATGTGATTCCTTCAGAGATTGGTGAACTGAAGAGTCTGACACATTTGTAAGTTGTTTCTCCTCTGTGACTATGATTATAATGATTCTGTTATACAATGCAAGGTGATGGTGGATTTTTTTAACAAGGGCACTTTGCTTTGTGCTACTTCTTACCTTCCCATGCGCCTGACAAGCTGAAGTTTCTGTAGATATCTTAGCTTCAATAACTTTAAGGGGGAAATTCCTGTGGAGCTTGCTAATCTTCCTGAACTTCGATATCTATATCTGCAAGAGAACCGTTTGACAGGACGAATTCCGCCAGGATTGTGCAACTTGCCAAATCTGCGTCACCTGTAAATTTTTCTATTCAATGGGAAATCTTTTAATAGAGCACTTATTTTATTCTTGCTAGCTATTAATCCCATTGCTATATTGTGCTTCCATAGGGATGTTGGTAACAATCATTTGGTGGGTACTTTGAGGGAACTGACACGAAATGAAGGCTGCTTTCCAGCTTTGAGGAACTTGTAAGTTGTGGTTATTAACTCTGGAACCCTGGTATGATTTTGCTTTTAACAAACTCATTCCATCTGAAATTCTGAATATGACAGTTATCTGAATAACAACTATTTTACTGGAGGTATTCCGGCACAACTTGCTAATGTCAGCAACTTGGAAATTTTGTAAGTATCATTTGGCGCCTCCTCTCATCATTGTTCTTTTCTTATCAAATGCCTAAATACCTAAAATACCTATCAGTCCATATCATGCTGTTTTGGATTTACTTTTCTTACCATAAGTCTGTCATGGAATTGATTGCTCTGTTGGTTGCAGGTATTTATCCCACAACAAAATGTCAGGAATTATACCCACCGAAATTGCTCATATTCCTAAACTAACATTCTTGTAAGTTGCCTGTTCTGTACTTATAACGCTTTGGATTGCCTGGAGGATTCACTTAAAAAAGGTTTATAATCATGATTTATCAGTTTTTTATGTGGACATGCCTTATTTTTACAACACTAGTCAATTCTTTGGCAATATTAGTAGTAGTACTGCAAAGCAATGTCATTTAGACACATTGAATGGTGTATACAATAGCTGTATAATGTAGGTAATAGAACTTTCTTTGTGAAGAGAAACTTTTTTAGTGTATCAGAGATATAAAAGAACAGATATCAAAAGGACAATCAAAATCATGCAATATGCGAAATAAGCAAAGGTAGAGCATAAATCTCATTTACGCTCAGTCGCATTATTATGTTGGATGCCTAATGGCTTTTTAATAACATTTCCTGGAATGCTTTTGCTTAATGAATACCGAAGTAGAAACAGTTTAGAGCCAATGCACATTTCCTCTTTTTGAGGTTGACTTCTTGGTCGTCTTCTGTATACACCATATGAGTTGTTTTTGGTATGTAAGATTTTTTAGCCTTGACTTTGTCATTTTCTTCTAATTAAATCCACACGTTAGCATGGTTGTCATCTTATCATGAGCTAACTAAAACAATGACATGTTTTTTGTTTTTATCAGTTTGCAACTTATTCATGTTGAGTTTCTTTGTTGATCTCAGATATTTGGATCACAATCAATTTTCCGGAAGAATTTCTGATGCTTTCTACAAACACCCATTCTTGAAAGAAATGTGAGTCCCTTTTAGCACGCGATAGGAATCTCTCATTTGCTTGATGTCCTCCTACTTTGCGACTCCTAGCATTAATTTATGATTATCTGCATATTGTGCAGGTACATTGAAGGAAACTCATTCCGACCAGGTGCAAAGCCAATTGGAGTCCACCGAGTTCTTGAACTTTCTGACTCAGAGTTTCTGTTTTAGCTGAAGAGAACGACGAGCTTTTGATTACGTAGGATCATGTCAATAGTACCTGGGGAAACTAGTATAATTAGTTGATGCAAGCCAAATGGTAATGTTCGCCACGCAATATTTTTGTGCTATAGGGTTATTAATTAATGTTCATATAGCTCAAGCTACTCCATTCATCATCTTCAATTCTCATTTTCTTTTGAGGCGGGGTACTTGCGATGTATTTTATCAGTTGAATTAAATATCATCATTCAAAGTGATCGAGTCATTGTACTTAAGCTACCGATGAAGGAACTGGTCCACGTTACTACTCTGAAGTGGTTAACTAAGTTTGGTCTCAACTTCTCTTCACTTTTGTTGATTAAGATTCAGGGAAATCAGCTTTGTTTAAGCTATGGTTTACTGCAGTGCGGGCTGATCTGGTTGTGCGCTCACCGTATCCTGCAAGTTCTTGTGACATTTGGGCATCGTTGAATATATATTGACATGGCGCTGTTGATAGGGTGGTTGTCTGTCTCTACTCAGTAGATCTACTGTGGTTCCACTGTCAAAATGGTCGCCTCTCGTGTGGCAAGAAAGCTACATTTTTGTGATGTTATAGCGGCATTCTATTGCCGGCTCTCGAGCACAAGGATTAGACTAGGGACTGAAGCGGTCACGCCATTTTTTGAGGGTGGGAATTGGGGAAAGTAGGAAAAAATTGCAAACAAAGCAAGAAGCACCGCTAATTGTCATGGCTGGATCCATAATGCGAAGCTTTATCAGAAAAGGACCTGCGGATAGGTAAAAAATTATATGCCCAAGTGCTGACTTGTGTGCACACATGGTTCTTGTATTTCTGTGAATTAGTTTTGTGGATTTTCGCTCGTTTCGCTTGTTAAAAATGATTGATCAATGGAAAATCATTTACTGTAAAAAGAAGAAGAGCATATATACTTAAAATTAAGAAAGTGAATTTATATCTAAAAGCATTTTCGGTAACGGTAGACATTTTTCTAGGAACCAACACAGTTTCCATCTTACATCGCTTCGCTTCTTGAAGTTGCTACTAGAACAACGGATGTATTTTAACTATTTTATTAATTAGTAGCAAAAGGCTCACATGCGAGCTTTCATAGCTCAGTTGGTTAGAGCACCCGTTTAGTAAGCGGGAGGTCTTGAGTTCAACTCTCAATGAAAGCACGACTTCATTTATTTTTTTCTCTCTTTTGTTTGTCTTATGGGGAAGAGTTGCTATAAATTTGAGAAAGGGGAAGAGTTACTATAAATATGAGAAAGCGCATACTGACAGAATATACTATAACAAATTTATAGTCAATCCCTAATGTTGATCTCTTTTGGTTTCGAGTTCCAAGAATTTGGATTCAAATTTGAGAAAACAGATAAGAATCATAATATCTTAAAATTTCCTTTTTAGATAATTTAGGACAAGGCGAGATTGTTTTCATAATATGAATTTAAATTTGAGAAAACTGATAAGGATCATAATATCTTGAAATACCCTTTATAGATAATTTAGGAAAAGGGAAAATTTTATTTATTATAAACAATTGCAATTGTAGTTAGGTGAAAGTTCCTGCCTCTATTTCGCAATGTGACACTTAAATTCGAAATCGCAATATGGCACACAGAAATTATCATCTAATTATCCATTCAGTTAACAAGCTTCAATATATTGATTTTTCATTCCCCAGATTTTGATGATTGTTTGCTATAAATTTGAAGAATTTGCATAAAAGTAAATTTATGAGTTAAGCGGGAAAATCAAGCAAACTAAAATTATATCTTCCTACTAAAAAATTCTTTTTATAATTTAGAGAAAATCTGTTTTTATTAAGTGAATAAATTGTACTTAGAAACTCACTAAATTTAGAGAACTACATGCTTCAAGAACGTAAATTTACAATGAGATTAAAAAATTATAAATGTCAAAGATCCTAGCTTATTTAAAAAAATAACTTTTCTCTAGTTTATACATATTACTTTATGCTTTTGGACTTCACTTAAATTAAGCATTAGCTTATTTCATTCAAGAAAATCTATTCAGATAAGAACTGAATGAAGTAAACTAATTTGATAGTCCACTTGAATTAAATTTGTTGATTCTTCTCCAGGGATAAGTTTCACCAAATATTCAAGCAATTTAATTCAGTCAATGGATAAACATTACATAATAAATTAATTGACTTAATTCTTAAAAAAAAAAACGAACCAATACAAAGGTAGATGTTTTTAATAAGACAATACCTAAAAAATAAGATTGAATTTGCGAACTGGCTAACGGTATTCAAACTCTTTTTTTCCTAATTTTCTTTCACCGCATCTCAATTTCAACTTGATTATGTTTAAATTTTCATGCAAAACTGAACTATATCGACCGTGAATGTGACCGACACACATATTTGAAAAAATAATGAAAACGAGATTAAAAATAAAACGGTAATCATCTCTTCCGTGGAATAACTAGAGTTGAGGTATATCTATTTGGATTTGCATGAGATAGAAGATATCACAACACGGGCTATATCAAAAAACTTCCCATAAGATGACAATTTTCAAACATGTTGTTGCCGATCTTTTCAGGAGTATTTATACATACATGATGCGATTAAAAATAATGAAAAACGAGATTAAAAATAAAGCAGTAATCATCTCTTCTGTGGAGTAACTAAACTTTCAAACTACATCTTTTCGGATATGCATGAAACAGAAGAAGTGACAACACGGATTATATCTAAAAACTTCCTATAGGATAACAATTATTAGACACGTCGTTGCCGATCTTTTAAGAGTATATATATATATATATGATGTGATGCTCTAAATTTCTTGTTAAGCAATCGACAATGGAGTCCAAGGTAGGGCTAGGTTGGGTTTCTCTTCTCCTCCTCTTCTCGCTATTCTCGTCGTCGTCTTCAGCAGATGATGTGAAGGTGGCGGTGAAAGGAGGGGCCGCCATTGCTGCGACGGACGACAGCTTCATATGCGCAACGTTGGACTGGTGGCCCTCCGACAAGTGTGACTACGGTCAATGTCCTTGGGGATTGGCCGGCATTCTCAATCTGGTATTCTTATTTTTCACGAAAATACCTTTTTATTTCCTTTTCTGGGAATATGTAAATCGAAAAGTAAGCATGTTTTGTTTTGTGGGTGTTTGTTGTGTGGCGACAGGATTTAGAAAACAAGATCCTCTCCAATGCTATTAAAGGTAAATTTCATTCTCATTAGTTTATTTGTTCGAGTTTTTTTATAAGGTTTTATGGTTTTAGCGTTGAAGCTGTAGATTTGTCCCCAATTTAGCATACGGGAATTTCATTATTGATCAATCAAATAATTCAATAGATTCAATTCACAAACTTTTCAATTTGTAGTTACTAATGTCTCATTTAATTTTTGTCAAGTTAGTTTATACAATTGCTTATTGGATTTTCCTTATATTAAACTAGTAAATAAAGTAGCACGCACGTCGGTGTAAAGACAAATAGTGAAAAAGAAATTAAAAGAACAAAGAAATAAACTTTTGCAGATTTGATCTACTTTGGAAAAAAATGGACTTAGGTTTATATTAAGATTGAAATTCAATTTTAGAACCGAGATGGGATTAAGGAAT
This sequence comes from Corymbia calophylla, assembly GCA_014182845.1. Classification (NCBI taxonomy): domain Eukaryota; kingdom Viridiplantae; phylum Streptophyta; class Magnoliopsida; order Myrtales; family Myrtaceae; genus Corymbia; species Corymbia calophylla. The sequence goes on from CM024694.1 coordinate 27,554,864, forward strand.
GACCTAATTATTTCAACTATTTAAAGTTTATAGTTTTTTCCATAGTAAGGGATGGTGACAAACCTTCATATCGACTCACGTGGGCTCTCGTGCAATTATTCAAAAATTTGAGGTCCTTTTAATAAATACTTTCCTCACGAAAAAAAAAACATGGATTTATATCAAATGAATTTCCTAATTTCTTTGCTTATTTTTTACATTTTACTTTTCTATAGTAATAGTTAACTTGATAGCTGGTTAAGAACCCATACAAGTTCATTTACATACAGTAGTTATTTTGTTCTTCCTATTTGTACTAAAAGAATATAGGAATACTATGACAGCATTACATGACTAGTCACATTTAGCACGCTAAACAATCGAGTTGAGATATCGAAGTTGTTGAAAAATTGTGACGATATGAAATTTCTGTATAGTTAAGTTGTGCACAAATTTCTTTGAGTTGGATAAGCAATGCATGTCTAGAAGGAAGTAACCCCATAAGAATTTGAAGAGTTGATGTTGATTTCAAGCAAAGTATACAATCCTTTTTTTTCTTTATTTTCATACGAGGATAAGAATAACATGACATCAAGTAATGCGCAATACCTAAGCAACCAGAATATATCCTTTTTCATGTATCAGTATCAACATATAATCTAATTATCATGTATAAACTTTCACAAAAGTGCAAGAGCAGCTCCTCTAGATGTATAGAGTGGCATGAAATTTGGTAGTTGAAAGTTATATAGTTATTGAGAGGTCCGCATGGAATTTGGCTACTGCTAAAGACGTTCTGAACTCTGGGAGGAAACTTATATGGAATTCAATTCAGTCCTGGGGAGCAAGTCATCATCCCATAACTTTAGGCTGAGTATCTGGTCCGAGTCCATACTAGAGAGAAGTTCATTGCTGTACATCTTGTGACTGTAAGGTTTCATTGTCCTCTCGACTTGCAGCGTTTAACCCTCTGAGGATACGGGTCGGAGGCTCACTGCAAGACCAGGTCGTGTACGAGCATACACATTCATACGACAAGAAATGCCCCGAGTTTGAGAAGGAGGATGGCGGCATGTTTGGATTCAGCGAAGGTTGCCTCCGCACGGAGAGATGGGACCAGCTCAATCACTTGTTCAACCAAACAGGGTATTGCTATTTGCCCCTCATAGACAAATACTAGTCCTAACGGGCAGCGAAAAGTAATGCGAGTACTTGCTCTTGTTGTGACATTGCAGTGCTCTGGTAACATTTGGCTTGAATGCCCTCAATGGGAGGACAAAGTCCAAGCAATCTGGCAACCTTTTCGTCGGGAAGTGGAAGAACGGCAATGCCCGCCATCTGATGCGGTACACGCACCACAAAGGTTACAAGATTGATTCGTATGAGCTAGGTGAGAAGCCATATATAAGCCACTGATGTCCATATTCATGCAAATCTCGTTCCTCTGAAACTTGCATGGTTGGATCCTTTAATGACTTCAACATGTTCCGTCTTAGGAAATGAGCTGTGTGGGTCTGGGGTCTCTGGGAGACTGACGGCAGAACAGTACGCAGAAGACATTGTAAAGATGAAGAAATTCCTGACGAAATTGTACCCCGACCAGGCGTCCCGGCCCAAGGTTCTGGGTCCTGCCGGGTTCTACGACAGGAAATGGTTCGAGACCTTTCTAAAGGCCACTGGACCAGGCGTTGTCCATGGAGTGACCCACCACATCTACAATCTCGGTGCAGGTAACAACATAGCAAGTTCTTATATTGAACATGGACGGAACCGAGATTTCTACGGTAACTTCTGATTAAGTTAAATGGTGTCGGTAATGGTGCAGGTGTCGACCCGACCTGATCCACAAGGTTCAAGATCCATCGTACCTAGATCAGATTGATAAGACATACAAAGACGTCTCGGATACAGTCCAGAAATTCGGGCCTTGGACCACACCGTGGGTTGGAGAAGCCGGAGGGGCTTATAACAGCGGAGGCAAAGATGTATCAAATACCTTCGCCAATGGCTTCTGGTATGAACCCTACTTTTTAGAAGGGCTTCTGGCATGGATTAATGCTTCGAAAGTAGATTTTCATATTCATGCATTCAACTATAGAAAGCGAAAGGAGGATATGACATTGAAGGATACATGAAATTTAGGTACTTGGACCAGCTAGGGATGACATCTAGATTCAACCACAAGGTGTTCTGCAGACAAGCCTTGATTGGAGGGAACTATGCTCTTCTCAACACCACAACGTTCATTCCCAACCCGGATTTCTATGGGTCGGCCTCTTGCTCCTTTATTCTGTTGAGTTAGCAACTAAAACAGAGATCTCCATTAGAGTTAGACATGTTCCACAGATTTATTCTTTTTTCTTCTGTTTTTTCTCCCTCGACAGAGCGCTTCTGTGGCATCGCCTCATGGGAAAGAAGGTCCTTTCCACCACTCACGGCGGCTCTCCGTACTTGCGCACATATGCTCATTGTTCAAGGAACACGGTATTGAATTCTTCGTTGCAGTTTGTAGTATCATACTATTACTATCTGGTATTTCATGATAAATATGGTTGAACCAATGTGAAATTGTGATGCACTCTCCTGTGACCGTATCTTGGACCAATTTCTGCAGGCAATTTTTAGCAAAAAACATGTACTCTGTCCCTACAAAAAGTGTTTACCCTAACGCTTTTGCGTACTTTTAATTTTTTCACTGCAGATTAGTTGAGTCAATTAATACTAAGAGTTTTACTTAATTCTTTAGATTCTTTGATTCGATTTTATTTATTTGGAGGGGGTTGCACCACATGGTGTCCCATGAAACAACTGGGGAGACGAATGCAAACTGCAGAGAAACAATCTGTATTGTCACATTATTGCAGATGTATTTGCTTATAATTTCTGCATCATGAATTCTGTATTTGCAGCCTGGGATGACGGTGGTTCTAATCAACATGTCAAACTCGACCTCCTTTGACGTTTCCATAGTCGATGATCCGAACTCGAGTCCAAGTCACCAGAGGAAGATATCTTCAGGCGGTCATGCCCAAAGAGAGGAGTACCACCTGACGCCAAAAGATGGTAACATTCGAAGTGATGTGTTGCTTCTCAATGGGACCCCACTGAAGCTCACCGACTCATCTGACATTCCTGAACTTAATCCGACCACTGTGGATGCATCACGACTGATCCATGTGGCGGCTGATTCGATTGTCTTTGCAAGGCTGCAAGGCTTCAATGCTCCTGCATGCAATTAAGCTTAAGTAGTTAGGTTTAGGAGATTTCACATTTTTCTGTTTTGCCCCTTCTTTTAGTTAGGAAATATCATGGATCTTAGTATCTTACAGCAAAGTTGAATTTGCTTAGACGTTTTCATGACAACTATATACATGCCTTTGGTTCGAATCTATAATGCAGTATTACAGTAGGACTTGAATGTGTTTGGCTTCCAATTAAAAGTTCAGGCAGGATCCTACAATTCCCTGACAGAAAATGGTAAATTTCGATCAGTGACGGTAGTTTTTCCTAAATTGGTGTCTTTAACTTTCACTATCACGTTGGCGAGTTTCTCAGCATGGTGTAAGTAAATCTTACTAATTTGTGAATCCCCCCGTATTCGGAAAGGTGAATCCCTTGGTTTAATTTAGTATAAACTCAGAGGGAGGTCCCCTTTTTCTGTACCTGTTGTTTTCAACTTTAGGCTAGGGGTCCAAGCCAAACTTGAAAAGAGTTCTAAGTTAATTACATTAACAAATCACATCACCTTTAAGACAAACCTAAAAAGAGTTTCACTGTTCTTCTGCCATAAATTCCTGTAAAATGCCAAAAAAGCTTGCCTTTTTCAGAAAACTAAAAGCTATGCAAATTCTTGGATAGTTTTAAGGCTTTAGGGTGCTTCGTTTTGCAAAAGAGAGCACAAGAAAAAGGGCACAAAAGTTAGAGAAAGCATTCTGTTCCTTCAGCAGAAAGTAAGTCAAAACGCGGCAGAAGCATGCAGAGAAAGAATTCTTTGCTTGGCCGTCTGTTGGCTGCCGAGAAGATCCAAACCAGGCTTCGCATGCAAAGCATATTGAACTTTGCTTGCAACACTCCTGCTAGACGTCATCCAGTTAAATAAACCTTAAATTTCTCACGAGTTGTCCTTCATATAACACCCACCATGAATTCCAAATTCTTGCTCAATCCACATCACCGACACAATGGAGCAGTTGCTTAAGCAAACGAGGTAGCATCGATCTCTTCTTCTTTTTGTTCTCTCTCTCTCTCTCTCTCGATGATCATGTCGAGCCAAGTTTCAGTTGAATGCCATGCTCTTAAATCAGCTAGACATATTGCAGACTATGATGTCAGACCTCAGAAAATCAAATTATTTTTCAGAGGTCACGTGTTAACCAGATTGTGGCTATTCTCTGCTAGGTTAAAATTCTCTGGTGTGGGACAAGAAAAGGCAGAAGGAACCAGCAGCTTTAAGGACAGAGAGATTCCAGCCCAAAAGACTCAATCTTTCAAAGGAGGTAATTCAAACTTGGTTTACTATATGTCATACGCTTAGCTCTGCCATTGGAACGCAAAATTTTTCGATTGAAGATTCAATTTGATTTAGCAAATACCTTGTTGCCAAAAGCACAAGTTCTTTCATTAAAGAGAAAAACATTTTACCATGTTCATATCTATAATAATCTATAAAATAAATCCACTTTCGTGTCACTGTCAAAGTCTAAACATGGTGATTAGCCTTCATCAAGGTCTTGCAGACAAGAGAAGCAAAAGCTGGTTGCAGAGACAATTCACCAAACAAACGAGCCGGAGTGATGAACCCATCGGCGAAGACGAACTGGCCGCTGCCGTGGCTGCCACAACCTTGGCAGTCATCAATATTGAAGATTCCGACGCACCCGATCACAGCCCAACAAGTGCGGGCCCTGAGAGCACCTTAACCAGGGCCAAATCCAAAAGGCAAGACGTATCGACACAACTAGAAACTGGTACAGCATCTAGAACGATTTTGCGTGCTAATCAAAGAGAAGTGCACTTATGAAAGATTCTATGTGGTGTCACCTGATGGGAAAAAAGGGTTGTTAAATTGACAGGTGAAGAATCAATGAAGAGCACAGGTAAAAAAATTACGATAGCCGGTCCCGCCCAACCGGTGCAAAGACGTCCTTCTTTTGCTGAGAAGCTCTTGGAAAGAACCGAGGACGCCAAAGAAGGAGCACCCACCCCGCCAAAACCATCCCCTTCCATCAAGAAGGCCCCATCATCAGCTGATAAACAGTTCAAGAAGGTCACCAGTATGAAACCCGAGATCTCGCCATCTCCAAGGTCTACACTGCTTCCAACCATCAAGCCTGCAGCTCCCCCACCACCCAAACTCAAAACTGGGCAAGCTTCAGCAATTCCTGGAAGCGAATCTAAAGCGGATGCCTGGATCAGACAGGAGTTGTCCAGGATCAAGCAAAGGTTGGCTCTTCATTAGTTTGATTCAATATCATCTTCGTGTCTCTTGGAGAAAAAGAATTGCTTATTAGCTGAAACATCACGGTCAAAATGTTCCAACCAATTTTACTTAACTTAGTTTCTTTTTCCCCAGGTACGACGACCTGAAATCAACTATAAACTCGTGGGAGACCAAGAAGAAGGAAAAGGCCAGTAGCAAATTGAAGGAGACACAGGTTCGTCTGAAGCTATCGGTTTGCAGTTAGGTATAAAATTAAAGTTTTTCTTACTCTTCCTATAATCTTTGTAACATGGCTGCAGAGTGATGTGGAGAAAAAAAGAGCCAAAGCATTGAACAAATATCAGACCGAAATGAAGAGGATTGAACAATTCGCAACCGCAGCAAGAGCACAGGCAGAGGAAAGGCAAAGGACTGAAGAGTCGAAGGCCCAAGAAAAAGCAAATAGAATCAGAACCACTGGGAAACTTCCGAGTCAATGTTTCTGCTTCTGAAATCGTCATCCCTGAACTGGCTCTCCGAAGATACTCAAAGCTGCTGATGTAAAATATATTCCTTCCTATCAGTTTCTTGGTGTGATCACAAGAATACGTTTGTAAGGTTTGAGTTTGCAAAATGTTACATGGCTGCTTCTTATCATTCGCTGTTATGGTACCAGAGGATACGATAGATTTCATCACCTAGGACTAAATTAAAGAGAGGGAAGGGGGGGGAAGAAGCAAAAAGAGCATGTAAAGAAAATACAGCAGCTCATTTTTACTCTTTCCCTAAACATATTTGAAACATAATGAAGAGCCAGCAATAGTAGAACAAAAATCGTGGCATAGCTAGCACAATCTGCAGAAAAGATGCAATGAAACATCCATACAAGTACTGTCCCTCTATACCTCCACCACGGCCGCCAAGAAAATGAAGGACCTTTTGGATAACCTTATTGCACCTCCTATGCATCAAAATAGAATGGACTTAGATTGTACCACCAGCTGCTGAGTGCAATCACTGCCATTGAAATAAATGACAACTGCTTCAATGCGTTCCCAAATGCAATGGATACATTTCCAACAAGCTTCTCAAACTTCCCCTCAATAAAATTCTAATCAAATAGGTGAAGCAATGACCTGAATCAATTTGCATGGCCACTGCAGAGAAGATAGCCAACTACATCACGTCTTGAAGGGGCAGGATCACAGGCTTCATCATTGAAAACCTAAATCTCACGACATTATCTCCTTCACCAGCCATCCCAAAACAGGGTGCGCAAAGTATAATACCAAAGACGAGGGTATAGCAAAAAGAATAGTGAGCAGAAGATACAGAAGCAAGACAGCAGCGCAACCAGGCAGCACAAAAACAGAATCGGGAGAAACACGATAACCAATGGAAACTTAGACATAATGTCAATGAATATATCCAGGGATTTAGGGAAAAGGGAATGATGCCCATTGGGACTGCGACCAACATTTTCCATCTGTGACAATTGCCCAGAATTTTGAGAACTTGGCTGCCTTCTGAAGCCACCATTGCCAGCTCGACTTCCAAGAGCATTGTGCTTTGGAGAGCTAACTCGTTGATTTTCAAGAGAGAAACTGGAAGTAAACTTGGTCCGGTCCCCATTCAAGCTCTCGACCATCCAAAGAAGGAAGAACTTCTTGCGAGGGAACTTCAGGTTCCCCCTATGAATCCACCTTAATGACAACAAGTGGCACCATGGCCAGGAAATGAGAAAGGGGTATCTTAATTTGTTGTCCCGGAAAATTTAAAAGAGCTGATTGAAGGCCGAGGACACGGTTCTTGCAGAGTGTATGGCCACACAATAGGACATATGGCACTTTCTCAACAATATTGAATGACTCCCAGCATATGGGGCATTCCAAGCCTTCGTCAGTGCTTTCATTCGAAGCAACTTTGTCATCGGAGCACTCCTGACATATTCGGGCTGGCTCACCGGAACTTTTTCTCAATCCGATGCTTGAAATGACATTTGACATAAACTTCCACATCGCAACAATCAAGTACTTTGCTCGAGGAGGAAAGTCCTAAAGGCTATAACCGGAAATTGCTTGCCAACTAGTCTAAGAAATTCTCAAAGAAAAAATCTCGAGCGGAACACAGCCTATAAGTTTCTTTATTAGCACCCTTCACTGACTCACTGGTGAGGCAACAGCTTTATTTGTCCAAGCCCGGCCTAATTTAAACACAAGGAAACAGTTAACCTTATTAACGCTACTCATGATATTTTACTTTCGATGACTACAGTTTCCATACGAAAATGCAATGGAACATTTGGGGAATTTTGGAGCGCGCTCCAAGTAATTCAGTCTTCTCCCGCTCCAACCTCTTAGACAAACCTAAAAAAAGTTTTATTGTTCTTCTGCCATAAGTTCCTGTGACATACCACTATGCAAAATCTTGGATGGCTTTAAGGCTTTACGGTGCTTCGTTTTGCAAAAAGGTTTAGAGAAAGCATTCTCTACCTTCAGCAGAAAGCAAGTCAATATCCGGCAGGGGCATGCAGAGAGAGAATACTTTGCTTGGCCTTGTGTTGGCTGCCGAGAAGATCCAAACCGGTCTTTGCATGCAAAGTATATTGAACTTTGCTTGCAACACCCTACCGTATCACATCAAGTTAAAGAAACCTTGAATTTCTCATGGGTTGTCCTTCATGTAACCCCCACCATGAATTCCAAATTCTTGCTCAATTTGCATCGCCGACTCAATGGAGCATTTGCTTAAGCAAACGAGGTAGCCTCGATTTCTTCTTCTTTCTGCTCTCTCTCTCTCTCTCTCTCTCAAATCAGCTATACATATTGCAGACTATGATTTATCTTTGGATGTCGGACCTCAGAAAATCAAATTATGTGGTCATAGGTCGTGTATTAACCAGATCGTATCTATTCTCTGGTTAAAATTCTCTGGTGTAGGAATAGAAAAGGCATAAGCAACCGGCAATGTTAACGACGGAAACATACCAGCCCAAAAGACTTGATCTTTGAAAGGAGGTAATTCAAACTTACTAATATGTCATTCGCTTAGTGCTGCCATTGGAAGGCAAAATTGTTTCGATTTAGCAAATACTTTGTTGCTAAAAGCACAAGTTCTTTCATTAAAAAAGAAAAGACATATACCATGTTCATATCTGTAATAATCTCTCTAACGAATCCGCTTTCATGTAACTGTCAAAGTCTAAACATAGTGATTAGCCTTCATCAAGGTCTTGCAGGTAATAGAAGCCAAAGCTGGCTGCAGAGACAATTCACCAAACAGATGAGCCTGAGTGATGGACCCAGTGACGAAGACGAACTAGCCGCTGTCGTGGCTGCCACAGCCTTTGCAGTCAACGGGATCGAAGATTCCGCCACACCCGACCGCAGCCCAACGAGTGCGGGCCTTGAGAACACCTTAACCAAGGCCAAGTCCAAAAGGCAAAATGTATCGACGCAACTAGAAACTGGTACAGCATCTGGGATGATCTTGCCCCCTAATGAAAGAAAAGTGCTCTTATGAAAGATTCTATGTGGTGTCACCTGACGGGAAATAAGGGTTCTTACATTGACAGGTGAAGAATCAATAGAGAGCCTAGATAGAAAAATGCAGATAACCGGTCCCCCCCAACCTGCTCAAAAAAGTCCGTCTTTTGCCGAGCTCTTGGAAAGCACTGAGAACGCCAAAGGAGCGCCCACCCCGCCAAAACCATCCCCTTCCGTCAAGAAGGCCTCGGCAATTCAAACTAGGCAAAGTTCAGCAATTCCTGGAAGCGGATCAAGAGAGGATGAGTGGATGAGGCAGGAGTTGTCCAGGATCAAGGAAAGGTCAGCCTTTTATTATTAGTTGATTCAGTATCATCTTCGTCTCTCTCGGAGAAAATTACTGCTCATTGGCCGAAGCATCTCGGTCAAAAAGTTCCAACCAATTCCCCTTAACACGGTTTCTTTTTCACAGATACGACAAGCTGAAATCAGTTATAGCCTCGTGGGAGACCCGGAAGAAGGTAAAGGCCAAACACAAATTGGACGGGACAAAGGTTCGGTTGAAGCTAACATTCGCAGTTAGGCATACAATCAAGGTTTTTTAACTCTTCCTGTATTCTTTGTATTGTGGCCGCAGAGTGAAGTGGAGAAAAAAAGAGACAAAACATTGAAAAAATATGAGAAAGAGAAGGAGATGATTCAACACATCGCGGCCGCAGCAAGAGCACAGGCAGAGGAAAGGCGAAGGAGTGAAGAGTTGAGGGCCAGAGATAGAGCAGATGCACTCGAAGCCACTGGGAAACTTCCGACTGCGTGTTTCTGCTTCTGAATTCGTCAGCCCTGAATTGGCTCTCCCAAAATACTCAAAGCTGCGGACTTAAAGTATATTCCTTCCCATCCGTTTCTCGGTGTGATCACAAGAATACCTATGTACAGTTTGAGTTTGCAAGATGTTTCATGGCTGCTTCTTATCATTCACTGTTAAGGTATCAGTGGATACGATAAATTTCATCACCCAAGACTAAATTAGAGGAAGGGCGAGAAAGAGGAGAGAGGGGGGCGGGGGGGGGGGGTGGGGGGTGGGGGGGAAGCAAAAAGAGCATGTAATGAAAATACAGCAGCACATTTTACCATTTCCCTAAACACATTAGCCCATAATGAAGAGCCAGCAATAGTAAGAACAAATTGTGGCATAGCAGTGCAATATGCAGAAAAATTGCAATAAAACATCCATACAAGTACCGTCCCTATCTATATTTCCACCATGGGCACCAAGAAAGCAAAGGACTTGTTGGATATTTGCACCTCCTATGCATCAACATAGAATGGACTTACATTGTACCACCAGCTGCTGAGTGCAATTGATGCCATTGAAATAAATGACAACCTCTCTGATGCGTTCCCAAATGCAATGGATACATTTCCAAGAAACATCTCAAACTCCCCCTCTATAAAAAGCTAATCAAATAGGTGAAGCAACGACCTGAATCAATTCGCATGGCCAGTGCAGAGAAGACGGCCAACTACATCACATCTTGAAGGGGCAGGATCCCAGGCTTCATCATCGAAAACCTAATCTCACGACGTTATCTCCTTCACCAGCCATCCCAAAACAGGGTATGCAAAGTACAATACCAAAAACGAGGGTATTGCAAAAAGAATAGTGAGCAGAAGATACAGGAGCAAGATGACAGCACAACCGGGCAGCACAAAAAACAGAATCAGGAGAAACACGATAACCAATGGGAACTTAGACATAATGTCAATGAATATATCCAGAGATTTAGGGAAAGGCGAATGCTGCCCATTGGGACTGCGACCGACATTTTCCATCTGTGACAATTGCCTGGAATTTCGAGAACTTGGCTGCCTTCTGAGGCTGGCATTGCCAGCTCGACTTCCAAGAGCTAGATTGCGCTTTGGAGAGCTAACTGGTTGATTTTCAAGAGAGAAACTGGAAGTAAACTTGGTCCGGTCCCCATTCAAGCTCTCAACCATCCAAAGAAGGAAGAAGTTCTTGCGAGGGAACTTTAGGTTCCCCTGATGAATCCATCTTAATGACAGCAAGTGGCACCATGGGCAGGAAATGAGAAAGGGTATCTTAATTTGTTGTCCCGGAAAATTCAAAAGAGCTGCTTGAAGGCCGAGGACACAATTCTTGCAGAGTGTATGGCCACACAATAGGACATAAGGCACATTCTCAACAATATTGAACGACTCCCAGCATATGGGGCATTCCAAGCCTTCGTCCCTGCTCACATTTGAACCAACCTCATCGTCTGAGCACTCCTGACATATTCGAGTTGGCTCACTAGAGCTTTTTTTCAATCCGATGCTTGAAATGACATTTGATGTAAACTTCCACATCGCAACAATCAAATAATTTGCTCAAGGAGGAAGGTTCCAAAAGGCTATAACGTCAAATTGCATGCCATCTGACCTAAAAGACTCTTAAAAGAAAAAATATCGAGCAGAATACAGCCTGTAAGTTGCTTTATCAGCTCCCTTCTCCGACTCACTGGTGAGGCAACAGCTTTGTTTGTCCAAATCCGACCTGAATTAAACACAAGGAAAACAGTTAACCTTATGCATACTAGTCATGATATTTTATTTTCAACGACTACAATTTCCATAAGAAAATGCAATGGAACTAACAGGGAATATTGGAGCATGCTCCAAGTGATTCAGTCTGCTTGCGCACATATGAAATGGTAAATATTCACCAAAAAGCACAAGATGACGATAGCTAAACTGTCATTGTTCTCTAGAACAACGGCAATGCCATCAAGAAAAGTCACACTGCTCCCACGTCGATCTTGATTAATAAGCTGCCATTGATTTCATTGGACAAAAGAAAATGGCGGCCGTAAGCATGCATTTCCTATTGGTGGTGGCAACCTCTCAAAGCCACAATGATGTTCGATAGCTGCCTGCCGAATTATATGCAACCGCAATCTCAGGCCACCCTATCTCTCTAATTCTACCATAGTTCTTATCCTCCTCACAAAAACAACTACATCCAGTGATTAAATTTTGGAACTTGCGCATCGGCAAGTATGTTTAGAAAACCAGCAAGAGCTACCAACTATGAATAAACAGACCAATGAAGCTTAAGATGAGATCATGAAAATCCATCGCCTCCATTTCCACGCCGCAAAAAAGAAAGAACAAAAAAAAAAGAGAGTACTTTCCCAGAAAAGGCAGACCAAAAACACGCTCGCCATTATGAAAAAAGAAGAAACAACATGACAATGATTCAGCAGCCCCTTTAACGCGTCAAAAAGCACGAGGCAAATGCAATCGCGGACAACACACGACCGTGTCCACCGAATTCATCCCCGGCAACCGGCGTACCATCCTCCCGGGCATAAAAAGCGAGTTTTTGAATTCGAGCGATACAAAGCCGATAAACTGAGCGAAACGATTCCGTGGAATCTGGAAAATGAGATGGAGGTCGTCTGGAAAGAAGATGGAAAAGAAAAGAGCCCACGAATTGAAACCGCGAGAATTACCTCGAATTGGAGAGAGACGGAGATAGAGAGAGAGAGAGAGAGAGATAGCGGCGGTTGCAGGATTTGCAGGCGGAGGAGGAAAGGGAAACGGAGCAGCGATCGGAAGAGGAGATCAAAGATCGTGGCCTCTCGTGCATCTCTCGCTCTCTCCGTCCCTCAAATCTACCCGGAGAAGATGACCGCAAAAAAACACAATAAAAGAAGAAGGATTTGGCAGGAAATGCTTGCCGAGACAAAACGACGTCGCATGAAGAGGTCCACGCGCGGCACCGGATTTTGTTGGGAAAGCGGAATTTGCGTGAGGATGCGAAGTGGTCCACGAGGAAGCGGAACTCAAACAAGGGCTGAAATGCATTTAAGTGGAATTCTAAATAAGGATGCCAAGTGCATTTATTTTCTTAAATAAAAATTTGAAATGGACCTTATTTCAAATAATGATCTAAAGTGTCGGCTAACTCTCGACGGAAAAAAGAAAAGAAAAGAAAAGAATGAAAAATATTTTTGAAATGAAAATTGTATTTGGATGAAAGCGCATTCTAATCAATTAAAATAATTAGTTTGTCGATGACCGACGAGATGGAGAGCTTTTATTTAAAATGAATATGATCACTTTAAATTTTTATTTGAAATAATTATAATCACTTTAAATTCTTATTTGAAAAAATAAAAACATTTAATGCCCTTATTTAAAATTTTTCCTCATTTTAAATCCAAGAATTTCTTCCTTTTTCTCATTCTCATCTCTTTTGTCTCTCGGTACTTCTGTAATTATGAGACTTGATTTGTTTCCCATCATCATTCTTACACATACAATCATTCCGATAATTGGGGCTAAAATGGTTGGTCCGCGGACAGAAAAGGGGCTAGAGGAATCGTTCCCTTAATGCATATTTCCTACACCAATCTGCACCTCCTTTTTTTCCTCGTATTATACGTAGAATTACTAAATTCGGATGAGGGAGCACTAGGATGAAAATCTCAAAAAAGCAAGAGCATAGAAAGATAAAGACCGTGTTTGGTTCAACATTTCTAAGAGGCTTTCAGGCTTGAAAATCTGTTGGGGAAATACGTTTGATTCAGCTTTAGACATGGCTTTTACCTTGAAAATGCTGAAAGCTCAAAGTTAGTAGGGACTAGCTTTAGACTTAGTAGGAACTAGCTTTAGACTTTCAGCATTTGGTCAAATGTTCAAATTAACTTTTCCTTTCAAAACTATCCTCGGTAATTTTTATATTTCCGATTTTGCCCCTAATTAATATTTTTTATTTATTGAAAAATTAGGCAACCCTTTGCCAGACTGGCAAAGGGCCACAGCCACTGGCAAGCCAAATTTGGCGTTGGTGGCCGCCGGCTATCGACTAAGGTCGCTAGATGTTGCGCAACCTCCGGCAAGGGTTGCGCGACCCAACCGAGAGCCGTCAAAGGTCACACAACCTTGGGCAACCCAATCGAGGGCCGCCAGAGGTCACACAACCTTAAGCAACCCTCGGTGAGGGTCACTTGACCCAGGTGCCATGCGACCCAAGCACTGCGCGACTGCCTAGGTCGAGCGACCCTCGCCAAGAGTCGCCCAAGGTCATGCAACCTCTAACGGCTCTTGGCTGGGTCACGTGACCCTCGCTGGATGTCGCTCAACTTTAAGTGACCTCAATCGACAGTCTAGCTTGCCGACGGTTGTAGCTCTTCACCAATCCGACAAAGGGTTTAATTTAATTTTCAAATATACACACATCCTCAAAGCCCATTATGAGTTTTTTTTACTAAACACATTTTCAACTCAAAGTCCATTTGCAAAGAAATTTTAAACAAACACAATTGCATTTTCCCAAGTAGCTCTCGGCTTTCAACATTTGCATTAAACTCAAAGCCCATTTGTAAAGCTAAACTCAAAACCCATTTGTAAAGCTAAACCAAATGCACTCAAAATCCAAGTGAAAAAGTGCCATTAGATCTGGATAAGTCTTAAAACTGTTTTATCTTAATTTTGGAATATAAAATACGGAATATTCTCCATGTAATTTATCGAACATTTTTCCTTTTAAATTAAGAAATATTATGAAAACTAAGAGGGATGGAGGCCACAACTTGCCACCTCTTAGGTTCGCCCGCCCGACAGGGCGTGTTCTTTTAGGAAGACTAATTTTATAGCAAATGAGACCTCAGACTATCCAACATCATCATCATCCTTATCATTCCAAATAAGATATGGAGAATTTGCAAATGGTAACAATTAAATGATTCTAATCATGGTCAATCATGCCTTGCTCTAACCTCTTCTTTATCTGTTATTACATCCTTGGCAGCTCAACCCATGTTCTCATTACCTGCTCACCCATGCATTCATAGCAAGCACAAGACTTTTACTGCTCGAACCGTGTCCCGCACCCATCGCCCTCAGGATTCATCACAGCAAAGAAGCTTTCTCGCGAGTGTATACTTTTCGTTCGAGACAGCGACTGGGAAAAAGAACCGATGAATAGGGAAATAACCCGTCCCATCTCTCTCTCTCTTTCCTCTTCACATTCATTTTCCACCACCTCCCATGTTCCTCACCTCGCACAAAATATCCCCAACACAAGAAAGTTGCAATTGCCAGACATTAATGCAACCACCGACACGTCGCTCTCGGTGGTGGCGCCCCAATCCGTGTGGTGGCGCTCCCGCCACCATATGATAAAATCCCCTCTTTCTTTCTTTTTTCCTTTTTCTCTTTTCCTTATCTCCACATCCATTGGCTACCTTTCGCCCATCCTTGACCCGTTCAACAATGGGAAGTACCTCCCCGAAACCCCAAGAAAAATTTTCCCCAGATCCGACCCGGGTGATCTCTCATCGCTTTTGCCGATTCGCGTCATCGATGAATCCGCCTCGACAAACGCGACGGACGGACGGACGAAATCAAGCAAGGCATCGGGATCTATCGAACGATCAGAACACTTCAGTTTAATATACGATTCGCCCGATTACAACCACGATTCACAAAGTCAAAACAAGCACGATCAACATAAACACACAGACAGACAGACAGACAGACAGACAGAAAGATAGCGCCCAAACACATGGCAGACTAAATCAAGATTCTATCCAATGATCATAGCTACTACTTCTTGAGAAAACCTTGAGCCATCTTCATGTAGTCCCCGTATCCCCCGCCGCTCCCGGAATGCTCCTGGCCGCCGGAGCCGAGGAACCCCTGCGCCATCTTCAGGTAATCCCCGTAACCTCCGCTGCCGCTCTCGGAGTGCTCCTCGCCCCCCGAATGGGCCGACGAGTGGTGGGGCGCCGCGGCGGCAGCGTGCGGGGCGTGGTGGCCAGCGGCGGCAGCAGGGTCTTCCGCGTACGGGGTGGCATGGTGGCCGCCGGCAGCGGCGGCAGCAGGGTCTTCCGCGTACGGGGCGGCATGGTGGCCGCCGGCAGCGGCGGCGGAGGAGTGGGAGGACCCGTACTTGTCGAGGTAGACCTCGGCCTTCTCGACGTACTTGCCGAAGCTCTTCTCCTCGAGCTTGCCGTAGTGGCAGGCCGCGTCGAGGAGGTCGGATGCGGCTCCGGCGACCCTGGCCCGGTCGATCTTGTCGGACTCGTGGTTGAAGGAGGACTTGGCGGCCTCCGCCAGGAACTTGGCGCTGGTCATGAGGTCGCTGTTGTTGGGCTTGTGGTGGCCGTGGGAATGGGAGGGGGTGGAGTGGGTCGGATCCATTCGGGCGCGGGGTCGCGGTCGAAGATCGAGGAGCGAGGATCGAAGAGGAAGACTTTTTTCAGGAAGGGTTGGGGGTTATGATTGAAAGGGGGTAATAGTGACGGAGAAGTAAGCGAATCCGGGAGCTTTAAATAGAATAGCGTAGGAGAGAAGAAACGAATGAAGTTGGTGGTTCTCGCGTGGGGAAGCTTCGGGCCCAGCGGCCGGGCCGCGAGATGGACACGGACTCTCATCTCTTGGGCCGAGAAATTGATAGAAGCCCACACGAACTGCACGCGCAGATGGTGTTCGATAGAAAGCCCAAGTGGAATTCGATTGCACCTCTCCTCGTTATCAGCCCGGAAGATCAACCAAGTTGGTTGTCTTTTCGGAAGGTTTCGAGGGTGTGTTTGGTTCAGTTTTGCAAATGAGCTCTGAGTCTAATGTAAATGCTGAAAACTCAAAGTTACTTTAGAAAATGCAATTGTGTTTGGTAAAATTTCATTGTAAATGGACTCTGAGTTGAGTATGCGTTTGTTAAAAAAAAACTTTCGTAATGAATTTTAAAGGGTATAATATATGTATATATATCTTTCTTTTTTTTGAAAATTGAACTAAACCTTTCATTAGACTGGCAAAGGGTTATGGCCACCAACGAGCTAGATCTGAGGTCAGGCGACCTCCGGCAAGGATTGCATGTCCTAGTCGAGGTCGCCAGAGGTCGCCCAACCTCAAGCAACCTCTCAATGAGGGTCGCTCGACCCAGGCGTTGTGCGACCCAGGCGACCGTCGCCTGGTCTCGTGGCCTTAGGCGGCCCTCGCCTGAGTCTTGCGACCACTGGCCGCCGCCGCAAGACCCAGACGAGGGCCACTTGCGGCCGGGAGACCCAGGCAATAGTCGCTTGAGTTGCACGGCACTTGGGTCAAGTGACCTTCAGCGGCCCTCGGTTGGGTCGCGCGACCCTCATCGAGTGACCTCAGCCGACGGCCGCCAGTGGCCATAGCCCTTCGCTGGTCTGGCGAAGGGCTACCTCCTTTTTCAATTAAAAAAATAATAATTAGGGGCAAAATTGAAAATATAAAAAATTAGTGTGGATAATTTTGAAATTTTAACATTCCACCAAATACTGAAAGTTCTAAAAGCCTGGCGTTTTGATTTTGAAAGCTGACTTTCAGTTGAAAATCATGTTCAAAGTTGAATCAAACGCAGCCTAAGTGATCGGGGACAAAGACTCCGACATGCCACAATAGCAAGAAGGGTCAAACAGCGATGGCGATGGCGACTCTTGGGTTCACCGACCCCTCTCGCTTGAGCCGTATCGGTACTCGTTCTTGGGACGCCGATGTAGAGACCACGACCAATCACCTTTGGCGATGAAGTGCGAAATTTCCTGACCTGTATGTAGTTGCTGAGATCGTGCCAAGATGTCCTGCTCGTGATAAGATACGGCACCGCGAAGGCCGTCGCTTCCGATGCTTACAAGCTCGACCACGATGGCGAATCCTGGGACGTGGTCGGAGTCCTTGGGAAACCAGGTGCTGTTCCTACGGAAAAACCAGTCCTCCCTGGTTGCAGTTGGAGGCGAACTTCCGACTCAGGGCGAATTGCATTTACTTCACCGTCTTCAGAGCACATGATCGCGATGGCGGGATCTTCGACTTGGAAAGGAAGACTATTAGGAAGACCTTCGTTTCCGATGTCTTTAAACTCAAGCCCAGATAGCCAGCCTGAAACGGCAGCGGATTCCTTGGGCGTCCGGGCGCCGTTCTTGGGGGATCCGATCCGGACTTTTTACCCGGTTCATAACCTTTTTCAGGGTCTCTCCCTCTGGATCTCAGCATTGTTTTGAGGGAGAAGTGGACGTTATAAATACGCATGAACCCTGACTACCCGACTAAGGGACCTTCAACCAATCCATTTGCTGCTTCAATCTCTGGTCTGTCAATTTCTGCTGCATCACACTTCAGACACGCTCCTTCAGCCCCTTCTATGGTGTTCTTGGACGAGCCTGAACATTTTGACAAAATGGATCTCCACACTACGTTTTTGACAAGCTCTTACACTGTAAATCCACGTATCGGAGAATCATCACCAGCTGTGGAAATATGGCAGCACAAGCTCTTTTGTTTAGTATCAAACTTATTTACGGGTGGAAAAAATTAAATGTGGTATTAGAAAGGGTGGAGGAGAGAGATGTATGAGGAGTGGATTAGTGAAAGGAGGAGAAATATTGTTATGATATTTTTTAACTTTTATTTGTGTAAAATCCATTTTAAAAGGGCAAACTTTTGAAAGGGTGCTTTAGATCACATGAGAGGAGGGTAATATATTTCTTTTAATATCATGCATAATCCAAAAAAGATTGATTGAATGGTATAAGTTGAAGATCTGAAAAAAATGTGAGATCTCATTTGACTCACTTTAGGTGGTAATTATTTAAAGTCACACTTCTTTTAAATAATCAAATTCTCGATATAAGTAGTTGTAGAGTAAGTTCTCATGTTGATATTAAATAGTTTTTTTTTCTTATTTTCATCCTTTCTCAATCTATTCTTTTTTCATAGTATATGATCGGGATCTAGATGATATATTATCTTAGATCTAAACTATAGAAAAATTTCCAATTTGCTTGAACGGGCGATGATAGTTGTCTATTTCTTCCTTTTCCTCGGGGACGGAGGTGAAATTCGGGATAACAATTGAGGGTCTCGAGAGGAATTTAAGGACTTTCGAAGGGTTTCTCCTGTTACTTCCTGTTAATTTTTTGTTTTTGTTATTTGCGAAATGGCCTCCCAAGAAAACAACAAACGAAAACAATGGGAAAGAAGACAAGAAACAGATGAGAAAGGGAGGAGGTCGCGCTGCAATTGCGAAATTGCAAGCTCATCATCATCATCATCACCACCCCTGCAAAAACCGGTCGGTCGTACGAACGGATTCGCCATTCCAAATCCCTCCTCCCGCAATCTCCTCGGTGAGGCCCCGAGCTTCTCTCCCCGCTCGCCCCATGCGCGTGTGATCGTCGATTTCGCTTTTCATTTCCGGTCGAATGAGCCGCGGCTTGTGGCGGTTGAGGTTTTCGGAATTGGTCGCGGCTCTCGCGTTGTGCGAATGCGGAGGTAGAACGAAGGTGGGTTTTGGGGGTTGGGGGGGGGGGGGAATGAACCGCTTTTTCGTTTGTGGGTGTTTTCGTTTTCCGTGAATTTTGAAGCTTCCGCCGGATTAAGCTCCGGAATTTTGTGGGCGTGTCTGTATAATTCGTGTTGTTAGCGGCGCTTGATGGTGTTCTTGCAGCGATGCCCTGCAGAGATGCGTGGTATTTGTTGAATTGGGTGTTTATTTGATTTGGACATTTTGATCAGTTCTACAAATTGCATTCTTTGTTGAATTATGGTGTATGAGTTTGAAAATAAGCTCCTGTTTGTTTGAATTGCACTTGGTAGATTGGGAGGTTAAAGGGGTGTGCAACCCGTGCCCTGCATACTTATTTTCTGCTTTTTGGTTTTTTGTTTGTTACCCGGGAAATATAGTTGACTGGTGATCTTCTTTTTTTATTCATTTATTGTGAAGGCAATTGGAAGTTGAATTGACTAGGTGCTCGCTCACGGGTGCTTATCTGCTCTTTAATACGGAAGAATCGATCATTGGTGACTGGATCATTGGTGACTGGAGTTGAGAATCTAGTCTCCGACGTACGGAAAATGTACCGTACTGTGGCCACTGCCACAACTGTTGGTGGATTACCAACTGATAGTGGGGAATATGTAGTGAGTTTGGATCAGGTGCCGCGGTGGAGTGATACAGAATATAGATCGTCCTTGGATTATGAAAATGAAGATCCTTCATATTCTAACTCATATTTTGCTGATCCTTTGACGTCATATTCTGAAATTACTGGCAATGGGATGGTATCGAGGTTTCCGGTACAACATGAAATTAACTCAAAGATATATCTATGGAGGGGACACCCATGGAATCTCGAGGTGGATGCAGTTGTGAATTCTACAAACGAGGTGATTACTCTTTAGCTGTCTGTTTCAACCTTGGTTTGTAATTATGATGGATAGCTTTTCAGTTGTTGCTTTCTTGTTCGCACTACTTTGTTTCCATGTTACTCATAACTGGTTAAAGAAATTGCCCCCAAATAGGGAAACTTAAATTTAGGATTGCATGTCAGAATGCAATATGTAGCAGTGCGATTCCTTTTGACTTCTTATTTACGGCACAGCATCTCCTCTGACTGAGTTTGTGAAATTTTGCCAATGGCTGCAATGAAACTTGCAATTTCTGATTAGGCAGAGCTAAAGTTTATGATTGATTCTGGTGTTGTTTTCTCTACTTTGGTTTCTGTTGCATCTCTTGAGCTCTCTGGTTCTGGTTTTGAGCCATATTGGGTCAGTGTTATTGTTTGTATGGATTTGAGTTTGTATTGAGGACTTGTGTTGGCTTTGGGCTTGTTTAGGACTATTCTCCCCATCGTGGTTAGAGCTAATAAAAGTGACTTAACCAAAAAAGAAAAAGTTCATGATTGATTCCAGTTCAGGGCACTGTGTGTGAGGGAGTCGAGTTTCAAAATTTATGTCCCATCTGCTACGTGATCGAAGTGTTCTTTTGCTGAGTGGATAATCGCTGCCAACTTGTACCCTTTGATGCAAGATCTTAATTGATAGACATGTATGATGTCACGTGAAAGCTTCATGGGGTAATAGTTTGTTCATCCCTTTGTCATATTTGTTATCCTTTCAGTCACTATATGCCTACTATTGGATGTACATGCAGGTCAAATTGGCTTTATATATAAACATGCATTTTAATGAAATATTGCATTGTCTGGAACAAACTGAGTTCAGTGACTGGACCTTGTATTCATTTGAACAAGCGACAAGACTGATGCTTTTTCTCTGGAAAAAAGGCGTGACATGTTTACTCTTCTCATGATTGTCAGAGTATGGATGAAGCACACAGTAGTCCTGGTTTACATGCTGCTGCTGGGCCTGGTCTCTCTGAAGAATGTGCGACATTGGTGAGTTAATTTTTTTCGGTTCTGTAGTTCTGCTGTTGACTGGAATCCATGGTCTCACAAGCATGGCCAACTATAATTGGTTGTCAAGCTGAGTTGATATGGACAGAACTTAGGGAATTATGAAAGTTATGGGCATCGAGATCACCTTGCACCTTGATTAGCTTGAATATTTGCAAAGCAAGAACTTCGCCATTCTTCTCATGGAATGAAGGTTTTCTCTAGAAGTATGAAATCACATGGTGGATTTGACTTTTTATTTGCATCCTTTGGGCACAGGGGGGATGTCGGACTGGAATGGCAAAAGTTACAAACGCATATGATCTTCCTGCAAGGTTGGTATATTTTTCTGTATTGAACAGGTTGGCCACAACCATTTACAGATATTTGTGACATTTCTCACTCTAATAAAACTTCAGTATTATGCTATTCAGTGGCTAATTAATGTAATTGTTTTCAATTGTAGGAGGGTGATTCATACCGTTGGTCCCAAATATGCTGTGAAATATCATACTGCTGCTGAGAATGCATTAAGTCATTGTTACCGCTCTTGCCTTGAACTCCTTATTGACAATGGGCTTCAAAGGTTGTGCCAGATTAGAAGCTGTATTATTTCCTCAACTGTAGTTCTCTTTTTACTTGAAAAGTGTTAGTCTCAATTTTCTTCTCATATATTATACAGCATTGCCATGGGTTGCATATACACAGACTCAAAGAACTATCCGCGTGAGCCAGCAGCACATGTGGCTATAAGTGAGAATTTTTCCAGTATTTTACAATTTTATATCCTGATCCTATATAATTTTCTCTTCAATTGCATTAAATTTCTTTCTCCGTTTTTTTAATTGGAAGTGTTTCATTTAATGTTCTCAACATGATTTGGCATGATCAGTTATTAAATAACATCTTTCAGAAAATTGATATCTATCTCAGATAAGATAATCTTCTATTTCAACAAAGAGATTTTCTGTAGTTGAAGGATCTCCTTGTATTAATTTGCTAATCTCCATCTGCCAATAGCTGGACATCATTCCAAATGAGTTATTTTTAGGCTTTGCTAAATTTAAAGGTAGTGATAGGACATTGAAGAGTGATTACAAACTTATATATATATAACACAGAAAAGAGGGGGAAAAAAAAAAAGCTATCGAGAATTGAACTGAAGTTGTATTACTTTCTAGTTCCTTTTTTCTTTTTGTCTTTCCTTTTCTTCACAGCAATCGTATTTGCCAATGCTGGCTCTTCATCTTCCCTGTTTGTCGGTTTTCTCTTCTTCTTCTATCCATGCCTTCTGCATAATTTTCTCTGTCTGGCATATCTGGTAAATAAAATCCATTAAGTAAAAGTTGGTGGATTATATTCTCATTAGAAGTCCAAAAGATAATTCTGCAATTCCATCTATGCTGATTTCATTTCACATGCATAAAACTGAAGTAACATGTCAACTAAAAGCAAACGCACAGCAGTTCTATAGTAGGGAAGAAAGCATTTCTTGAGCTAATTTTGTGTGCTAGCATCCCTGGTGGCTCTGGGATCTCCAAATCTGACTCTGGCCTCCAGCATGAATAAGGCTATCATAGCATATTCCTGAACATGCCTCTTAACTTCCTTAGGTTGTTGATTTAGCTTTTGCACTAGATCAAGCCAGCACTCTTTCACCTTATGTTGGTGCTTATTCCATATAAGGGTTAGTTTTCCCTCTTAAATTCGTGGTTCTGCTTTCTGTTTATTCCTATAGGGACCGTTCGTCGTTTTCTTGAGAAGCAAAAGGACAAAATCAAAGCAGTCGTTTTTTGCACCACGACTGCAGTTGACACAGAGATCTATAAAAGGTGTGTAGATTGTTGTAATTTAGTTGAGACTAAATGCACAAGGAGTTTATGAGGCCTACATAGATTTTGGGTTTCCTTGTCCTATCTCTATTAATTGTTTTGTCCAGTGCTTCTGTTTCTTGTATAGTTCTCATATCTACTACTAATGCAGACTGCTTCCACTTTACTTTCCCCGAGATAAACATGAGGAGGAGGTAGCCATTTCCAAGCTTCCTGCAGATGTTGGGGATGAAAATGGCGAGACAATTATTGATGAACGTAAAATCCGAATCAAGCCTTTGCCAAAGAAGGCTATACCCAAACCTCCACAAGCCCCTGCGGATCCTCCCATCAGTGACGTTGGCTTGGTTAGAAGGTTGGTTTACCTGATATGTGATGGCAACGATGTTTTTAGTAGATTATGACTTGTCTATGTCCAGCTTTCTTGGAATACATATTGTACAATGTGACTTTGTTTCCATCTTATGACATCTGAAGAGGCAATTCTACTTATGGTCCTCAATAAAAAGTAGTTTTGAGAGTTAAGACCATTTGTTGTCTAAAGAAGGCTGAAATTTATGATTTGCTTCTCTGTGATTCTCTCTAACTGGGCTTTTTATATATCCGTTTCTGCTCTTAAGGAGGATTGTCTATGATTTTAATTCAAAACAAAATAAGTTGAAAAGCATTCCTCTAATGCTTTCTTACACTGTCATGGATAAGGCACTTGGTGTGATTGGTTATGAATGAAGTACTTTTGATTTTAAAGTTTGTGCTTTTTTCCCTTTGACTGACTTTGTGCTTCATTTGTTTGTATCAACTGAATTGACTAAGTTTCTTATGTCTTACAGGACTTCTTCATACTTGGACTCATACTTGGATCCTGCTTTCATGTCATTGATTAAAGATCCAGATCAACGACGAAGGGAGCAATGGGAAAAAACTGCCCAAGCACAGAGTGGCTGGAATTGTGCTAGATTGCTTGGGTTGGGTGAACTTGGAGGACCTCCTTTATCTGTTGCTGAAGAATACTCGCTTCATTCTAGATACCTCTCTAAAGCCAATTTGATTAATCTATCGGAAATTGCAGAGATGAAGATTGTGTATGCATCTCTTCCTACTTTTTTTTATGCTTAGTTTTCCTTCCCATAAACTATAAATTAATCTTTATTAGAGGAAAGAAAGCTTAGATTAGTTTAGTTGCTGGGTTGAGCCTAAACATCTCGGCTGTTGTGACAAGTCAGGCAGTTTTTCTTTAGGTTGTAGCTATGCCATCTTCAATTTTTTTTTTGTCTCTCTGTGGTTCCCTTGTTGAGGTTAAAGGTGATCCACCAAACTCTCTCTCCAGTTTGCACCCAAACTACATTTCTCCTGATTAAATATTGGATTTTCTGTTTGCAGTTACCGAGGTGGGGTGGACAGTGAGGGTCGCCCTGTGATGGTAGTTGTGGGAGCACATTTTCTGCTGCGCTGTCTTGATCTCGAAAGATTTGTCCTCTATGTTGTAAAGGTAATAGGCACCAGTTTTTACAGTTTCACAACTGTTACTTGTTCTTTTGACAAACACCTGGCCATTACATACACCCAAACTTATTTGTGTTATGAAAAAGCTGTTCAATCTGGCTGTTTGGACAATCGGTTGCTCATGTGCCCCTTAGATCATTGGAAAAAGAAAACCAAAGTAAACCTGTATAAACTTGCACAAAGCAGTTTCTGTGTTAGTTATGCACTCAGCATGTAATATTTAGTTAGAGTATTTTGATCACCACCTGTCTATTAGGTCTGACAGAAAGTATTCCTATCAGGGTATCGTATCCATTGTCTTCTAGTTCTGGCACTTGTATCCAGATATTGCAAAGTAAAGGGACACGTATATATAATTCAACATGCTGATTAATGTCACAATACTACAGTCGGTTCAGTGGTGGGGTGTGTTGACCATTTCTTTGCCCTGATTGATGCAAGGCTAGTCACCTTTCTGTCGTTCCTGACACTAAAATGCTTGCTCTGATAATTTGGTATTGAATAATTAATTCAAGCTTTGAATTAGAACTTACAGGATATGGAACTAACTCAAATTTCGTGATCATGGTTTTTCAGGAATTCGAGCCGGTGATAAAGAAACCTTACACTATTGTATACTTCCATTCTGCGGCATCTTTGCAGCTGTAAGTATTTAATTATGCTACAAATGTAAATCACAAAGTATTGTTTACTTCCAATGACTCGCGGCATAATTATGAGCTTAGCAAGTGCTGAACTGTGATCAGCATGGCCTGGATGTGCGATTGGGTCGAGTCGTAGACACAAGTCAACACTTGGCTTTGTTGGAATATCATCATCATGATTATTTCAACTCTATTAACTGCCCAACTGACTTGAAATCCACCCATGACTGACGAGACTTATTAATCAGGAAAATTATTATGAAAAACCATACAGAATGGAAAAGTCTTACATGAATTTACGTAGTCTAGATTATTGCAATTGAATAATTAAAATCTAAAATATGTTTTAGAAATCAATGAGCCTATTATTTAGTGATTCACTTTGTGGTAACCATATTGAATTCAGCATGAGTTCTTGTTAGACTCGGCAACTTTCAGTCAAGCTTGAGTAACTACCAAGAGATGTTTAGAAATTCTAAAGCAGCATAGCTTGATGTCACTCCTAGAAAGAGATTATAAAAAGAGAAAATGGGGCAACTAAACTCTATTGAAAGCCATAATCATGATGCAATAAGTTGGTGACAAATGCCAGTGAGGTATAAATTGGATGGGGTCTTTTGATTGCCATGTTTCTAACTTCTTTATATAATTTTGGCTTGTGGATTGCCTATCAGTAGTGTAAAATTGTCAAACCTATTTTAAATAGAGTTACAACACCTCTTGAATAATTTGTCTCTGCAAAAGCATCATCATGATTTAGTAAAGAGACTACCAAAAAGAGACTGTAATGAAAGCCATGCAAAGAGTTTCCATCCTGTTTGAAGTCATCTGTTGAGTTATCTTTCTCCTTTCACTGTTGGCGCTATCACCTTGCTAGTCATTATTGTGGCTTTACACAGTGGAAAATCCTCCGTGGGGGTGAATTCCGGTTAGTATATATTAAATAGATAATATGAGATGAGATGAATAATACATGAAATTCATGCAAAGGAAGTAAATTGATAGCTTGGATGTGGAGTGAGCTGATACATATCTGAGAATCACATTTGTATGCAAGTGGAATGGAAGTCTTTGTAGGTTTTCAATTTGGTGAGTGAGCTACTTTGTTTACTGCATATGCAAATTTTCACAGTCAACCTGATCTGGGATGGATGAGGCGGTTGCAACAAATACTCGGTCGTAAGCACCAGCGTAATTTGCATGTATGCAGTACTTTATTTTGTGATTTTGCTGCTAGTGTGCATATATGTAGTGGTAAGTACCTTAACCTTCACTGCCTTTTTGCAGGCAATCTATGTTCTTCACCCAACTTTTCACCTAAAGGCCACGATTTTTGCCTTGCAGTTGTTTGTAGACAATGTGGTATGTCTGAATTCTTCCTGTGTATATGTCAACCAAAGCTAAAATTTTGTGGAAGCTCTCTTATCATTTTTGAAAGCATTGATAATTTAAATTTTAGGTGTGGAAGAAAGTGGTTTACGTTGATCGACTTCTGCAATTATTCAGATATGTTCCTCGTGAGCAATTGACAATACCTGATTTTGTGTTCCAGTTAAGTTCTCGGTTCCATCTGTTTACATTTTTCGATACCCCTGCATAAACATCAACTTACACATGGCTTGCACCTAATTGCATATATTTGCGCATAATTGCATCCTCTTTTAATGTTTTACTGGATTGGAACTGGAATTGTTCTGCACATAATTGAAACAATAACAACAAAAAGCGATGGTTCCTTTGTGGATCAAGGTTGCACTTATTTGACTAGCTGATTTTTTTTAACCCGAAGGACTGCAGGAAGCTTCTTAATGGTTTTGGCATTCCATGGCTATTAAATTTAGTAGCACTGGCGGAGATCTCTGTGAAGGGATCTTCTCGACCCATGTAATTGCAAAGGTCATAAAATAAAAGTCTTTTAACTTGTTAATTCGTGCAGGCATGATTTAGAAGTGAACGGTGGCAAGGGTCTTATTGTGGATCCCAGAACCAAATATGTGTATCAACGACCATAGTAATACCAACTACAGCTTGATTGGGCGACAAGCAGCAGTGCAACTCTCTCTCTCTCTCTCTCTCTCTCTCTCTCTCAAGCTGGCTTGCTGTGTCTTTGGCCTACATTTGTGTACAAAATCATAAGCTGTTGTTTATTCTTTCTTCCCCTCTTTCTCTGTTAAGTGTTTTAGATTTTCAATTTGTTTGACTGAAGGTAGAATAAAGTTTGTTTCTTGTCGTGTTCCTGGATGAACGAGCTATGGGATTTGAAAATAGTTTTGCTTCC
Source organism: Corymbia calophylla (assembly GCA_014182845.1). Taxonomy (NCBI): domain Eukaryota; kingdom Viridiplantae; phylum Streptophyta; class Magnoliopsida; order Myrtales; family Myrtaceae; genus Corymbia; species Corymbia calophylla. The sequence goes on from CM024694.1 coordinate 27,582,213, forward strand.
TGGCCATCGGGGCATTTGACGGGATAGGATACTTTCAATTGCCTGCCTCCACCGTGTAGCAGATACTTCCTCGATGATTTCTTATCATTGTTCATATGGAAAATGATATTATTATTTTATTTTATTTCGATTTGTTATTTTTACTTGTTTTTTTACTAAATTTAGTTGAGTGGATTTCCACGAGCATAAATTATTTTTTATGCATACAAAAAAAAAATTTTTATGGATGTTCCATAGATGTATACTTTGGCTCGAATGAACCTTCTGAAAAAACTTTATTAAGCTATGTTATGCTAAAGAAAAAATAGAGAATTCTTGAATTTTTTCCCTGAAAGAATTTCTTCTTCAGTTCAAGTTCATTTCGAAACACTTCAATTGGCTTTTAGGGTGTGTTTGGTTTTTCTAATCTTGAAATAGAAAAAAAAATAGGAATGCGTTGGGTATCGACTCAAAAAAATTTCATTCTTTTTTTTCGATGGCAATAGCGATTGACGGGCGACTAGCGATCGGCGATGGTGGCGATCGACGATTGGCCATTGGCTGCGGCGATAGCGGTGGTCATGAGTAGCGGCGACTCAAGAAATAATTTTCTAGAGATTGTTTTCAGGAATAAGAAGTTTTTTTACTTTCTTGGAACAACTTTCTATTATGAGAAATAGAAAGATTAGCAAATGTTATCCAAATGGATTTTCTGTTCCGGAGAATAAAAGAACAGAAAAACAAAGAAATAGAAGCGTTAAAAACACTACCTTAATCCCTCAACTTTTAATTTGTTGGATGCGGCACATATATTTTAGTTCAATATGTAATATCATAATAAATTTTTAATTTATTTAATGTGATCCTTGAATTTTTAGTATATGTTTAAAACTAATTCCTAAATTATATGAAAATATTCAATATTATTTTTGAACTTAAATTAATGAAAGGATGACATTAGATATTTTCATATAGTGTAGCATTAGTTTGAACGTTTACTAAAAACTCAAGAATTATGTTAAACAAATTAAAATTTCAAGGGTGACATTAGATTAAAGTTTAGGAACCACACTAAACGAATTAAAAGTTTATGGACTACAAATCAATCAAAATTTATGGATTAATTGTTTCATTATCATTTGTTGTTAAGATGGAGATATTGCCGTTCTCCAAAAATATGCTTAAAATTGTCTGAAATCCATCAAAAAATTGGGAGAAAACAGGCTTGTGCATTAATTTCTTTAGTTCTGTTGTTTCGAGAGCACATAACTATCGAATTGCTGGCCAAATATTTGATTCAAGGTTGAAGAACGAACTTACTCTTCGACAGTCTAGCCTTAATTTTTAAAACCTCTGCCACAACCAAATGTGATGGCACCATTTTCCCTTTGTTTCAGTGTAGACGATAGAAAATCAACACTGAAATCTTTTGTGTTAACTACGACCGCAGGAAATTATATGCATGTTTTTCCTTTTTAGAAATGACGTTTCTTTTATCACTCTTTCAACTAGGGTGAATCTAAATTCACTCCTGAAATGGCTTCCTCCACCCCTCAGAGGAGGGAAAAGACGGAATTATCCAACTTGTTGATCTCATTCCTTACCTTCTTTATCTCCACCAACTCTTCGTGTTTCAATAGCTCAACTCTGTCTCGTTTCTTTATTTCCTTCTCATAACAATGGCAGGCAAGAGGCCCCCTCCTTTTTCCTTTTCCTCTTTTTAAGTTGCTCTGGCTAGTGGCTACACTGAAATAAAGTGAGTAATATTCAAAATTGTGTCTATGAGCTAATGTCGAGCCCCTCACTTCAAGATGCCAGTGACATTTATGGAGGAAGTAGCTTGATAAAATCCAATGAAAACCCAAGAAGAGAACAAGAAAAAATTAGATGAGAAAATGGGTAGTTTTATTGGGGCTTGTCAGGCTTGTTACTCGAGAGGAGAAAGAGAAGAAATGGTGTCTTGTTGCAATGCGAGGAAGATGTACACGAAGCACTTCGTGAAAGCTAGACAGGCATTCTTGGTCTCACTCTCCATGTATCTCCGAGCGTTGTACAGCACCAAATCTGCCCTCCACCAATTGACCAACGGTAAGACCACCCTTGACATCCACCATTGTCCCGCATCACTTATCATCGCTGCTACCCTCTCCACCACGCCCAACCTCACCACCTCTTAGTCTCAACTTCAACACCTAGACTTCCAACCCTACGACCACCTCTCCAGACTGCTGCCCCTTCCTCCTCTGTCATTCAAGAATTTTTCTCCAGTGTTTTCTTTGAAAGAAAATGATGTCATTCTTCATTTGACATTGCAGCTGATTATCAATTTTAATACCATGAACAATTCAGCCACAAAAATAGTACGCAACAGCTATTCTGACAATCAGAGTTAAACTCAGTGTGGAAGTTAAAGATAAACTTGCATTTGAAGAATGCCCAATCACAAAGCTTCTCCAGTTGCATTACATCCTCTTGGATCTTGGAACACCAAGCAAATAGCCAGAAGGATATTGGTTGAATGACCTTGACCCGAGCAGTGTGGGCTTTGTGCTCGAAGGACAAGGATTGATGAGTGAGACTAGAGGTGCAGACGAGCAACAAGGAGTGAGGAGAAGAAAAGGGAGATGCAAGGAGCTAACAAAGATAGAGAAGATGGTCAGTGGAGCTCATGATTTGGATAATTTCATCCTTTAAATTTTCTAGGGGTGGATTTATCGCAGCCCAACTGACTATTTTAAAGTTTTTTGTGAATATCTCAGTGCGGAATAAAGTCATGCATAATTTATATGAATGACCATTGGGTATGCGATACTATAAAAAGCTCAGTACTATTCCAAAGTTCAGGTTTTTTTTTTTTTTTTTTTTTTTTTTTCTTTTTACATTTCCTTTGCACCAAAATCCAAAGATAAACACATTGTAAATCTTTAAAAATCAGATGCGAATGCAACATATGTTAATGAATCGCAAAGGACACAGATAGCTAAGAGTGGAAATCTGTACATTTGTTAAACCTGTAACTAATATTCGTTTCATTCTTTGTTCACTTATACAAAGCTACAGAACTGCATGCTGTCATTTGGTATTTCATCCAGAAATTTCTCCTATTGAAGGAACATACATTCCTATGCAAAATCTGCGAGCCGCTAAAGACCCATTTTCGCAGAATGGACCTACTGCTCCGGGGCGAACTTCATAATGCATGTCTTGTGTAGATGAATACTGACCTTTCCTGCCACACAGAGAAAGAGACAATACTTCATGTTGTGCACAACTGTCCCGTGACTAGAATAATAACTTGAGTTCAGGTAGGCTCGAGCCTTCATATGCAGTCCCCTGCTGGGGAGAAATGTCCTAGCAAAGCTTACTGAACTCCCAAAACAGCTTCCTGGGGCATTGTATATTGGAGATTGTGGGAACTTCATGATAAGTGCATCGATTTTGACACAAGACTAGACATTTCAAGGCATCGTAAAACAACTGCAGGCACCTAGGAAGAGCTTGCTAATGGAAGGAACACCATTTTGAGGCCTACTTAGCAGACCCAATATATCAATGGTCCTGGAGTACTTCCAACAGGAGATTCTACCAAGATTAATGGGGCTGATGCTTTCATCCCCACACAATGGTGCTTCAGCTCTAATTGCCAGACATCATCACGAGACTTTGTTGGGTGCCACAGCAGCAGCAGCAGCAGCAGGTTGAACTGCAGCCTCTTGCTGCAAGCGGAAGAAAATGATTTGCTGCTAACCATCCAATATGTTCAGCATAAAGGCCAGAGTACTGTCGTGTTTGAGAGTGATCTGCGAGCACTCAATTCATGCTTTTACCTTTATAAACCCCATCTTGGCTGATTGCTGGTATTGTTAATGACATTAGAAATCTTTCTAAAGCCATCCTCATTGGTCAGTAAACCTGGCCGCAGAGAACTACTACTAATCTCAAGGCATATACACTAGCAAAATGGCTCATAGAATAGCTCTTTCTTCTATGGCGGAATTTGATGTCATGTTGTCTGCATTCATCTTCGTCTCCAAAAGAATAACTTGCTTTGCTCATGGAAGCTCTCTATTGAGAAGGAGAGATAACCAAGAGAGGAAGACATGAGTGGATTTGCATGTCAGGGCGTAATACGAAGGAAGTAGATGTTATAGACACTTAAGAATATGACTCCAACCAACATTGTTCCAGAGCCAAATTTTGAAGATTTCTTTCCCATAGTTTGCATATTTCCTCTATTTGCAGGTTAGATATATCCCCTGCTCCAAATTTATAAGTTCTGTTACCAAGTTCGATCAGGCTGTATCCGGGGACTTTCTTTAAACCTGCACTTTCCATAGTGGACCTTAATTTCCGTGATTGAACCCAATTCCCTTCTTCTGCATGTATATTAGATAACAATGTGTAATACCCTGTATCATCGGTATCAACATTTAAAAGATCCCTTTGAATAATTTGGAAAATGTCCATTCTCTGATGAATACGACAACCATTGATCAAGGCACCCCAGATGCTAGAATCTGCAGGGAAAGGCATGGAAGAGATGACTGAATATGCTTCATCGAGATTCCCAGACCGACTGAGAAGATCAATTAGACAAGCAAAATGTTCCAACTTCGGAGCAACTCCATGAGAATTCATTAACCTGAAATAGAACTTCCCACACTCCACAGATCCTGCATGACTGCAAGCCGATAGGATATTCATAAAGGTGACATCATTTGGTTGTCTCCCCATTTGCACCATTTGGTTGAAAAGTGAGATGGCTACATCAACCTGACCGTGGGTTCCATAACCAGCTATCATGGCACTCCACGAAACCACAGTTTTCTCAGGCATACTATCAAAAACTGCTTGGGCAGATTTGAGGTCTCCAGATTTGGCATACATATCTGTTAGAGCTGTATCAATGTAGAGATCTTTCCTTACACCATGGATGATGAGTTTGTGGTGAACCCATTTACCCTTTTCTAGGTATCCTAAATGTGAACAAGCTTGAATTACACTAAGGAAGCTGACTTCATCCATTTTGAAGCTGTTGGAGTACATTTTATCAAAAGATGGATGGCTTCTAGAGAATAACCATTCTGACAAAATCCACAAATCATTGTATTCCAAGTAACAATATCTCTCTGTTGGATCTCAAGAAACACTCTGTAAGCAGAATCCACATCACTGCATTTTGAGTACATATCAATAAGTGCGTTTCGCACAAATTCCTGTGAAAATTGGACTTCATCACAAAGCCATGAATTTGACATCCAAGCCGCAAAAAACCCATGCTTCCACAAGACCACAGTGATACTGTTAAGCTGAATGAGTCTGGTATTACTCCCTGTACTCGCATCTGTAAAAATGTTGATAAAGCCTCTTCTAAAAATCCTTTTCGTGCATAAACTGTTATGAGCATATTCCATGAGACAGCATCTCTCTCTTCAACTGTCATAAAAGTCTTCTCACTATCATATACTCTTCCACAGTCAGCATAGAACTCTATCAATGCTGGCCCCAAAAAATCATATCCAGGATCTATAGCATTTCTAATGACAAAACAATGAACTGACTGCCCCTCTCTCAGCCACCCCAACCTTGCACAAGAGCATAAAATAGCCATCATGGTAATAGAATTAGCTTTTCTCTGGGACTTCTGCATTTCTAAAAAAACATCAAGTGCTTCACGAAAGCAGCCACTCTGATTATAGCTTGAAATCATCGCAGTCCATGAGGCAGCAGACCGGCAAGTGGCAATATTGAAGAGAACCTCTGCGCTAGACAGATCACCGCATTTACTGTACATTACAACAAGACTGTTATTCAATGTTGCATCATTGCTTTCGATATTCCTTGTCACCACTTGACCATGGACCAACCTTGCCAAACACAAAGAACCCAATTGGGCACAAGCCTCAGCCACACCAATCATTGTGACAGAGTCAGGCTCAAAACCTTGTAAAAGCATCAAACGGAACACATCCAGCCCACTGCTCGGATCCCCATTATCAACATAACTGGAGATCATCGAACTCCAAGACACCACATCTCTACCTGACATATCATCAAACACCTTCCTGGCGTTATGCAACGAACCCATTTCCCCGTACATACTCAGCAATGAAGATTGAATCACATCGTCTGCATCCAGCCCACACTTGACGATCGTCCCGTGGACGGTTTCACCCGCGTCGAGATTGCCCGAGCAAGAGCAAGCTCGTAACACGGATGGGTATATGAACCTAGTGATCTCCTTCCGTTGGCGAACCATTTCGCAGTAAAGCGAAATGGCTCGCTCGAAAGAGCGACTCCACACGCAGCACTTGATAAGCACGCCCCACATGAAGGAATCGGGCGCGTTAAAATGGTCAAAGACAAGCCTTGTGGATTCGAGAGAGCCCATTTCGGCATAGGACTGGATGAGCTTGGTGGAAGCGAGCGGGTCCCGGTGGAGGCCCGTGACGAGGAGATGGGCGTGGAGCTGAGCCAGCGTCCTCAAGCTCGCGCACGCCCTGAACAAGGGCATGTAAAGGGTCATCGATTCATAAATTTGCGAGCATCAAGAATGGTAAATCTTCGCTCGAGGAACTGCCAAAGGTTCGCAAGAGCTTTTTTGTTTCTGACGCATTCACCGACAGGAATTCAAACCTGTTCGCGGGAACTGGTTCGAGACTCTGTTTTTTTTTGGTCGATTGATTCTGTAGAGTCGTCTAATACTTGATAATATTATCGTCGCAAAAACCAGCATTTCCCCCATCAAAATCACTATGCGGATGTCGGCTATAAGCCCATAACAGCTTATTTGGAACTTAGCTTTATCCTTCCTTTCACTACCAGAAATTTTGCTACTATTGACCCTATATTGATGCAGTTAATTAGGGTTACGAAGGATTTTCGACTCAACAATTATACATCACCTATTGAATTTTTTCAACCATATGTAAACTATTCTTAGTCAAAGTTACTTACATAGGTCAAAAGCTTGAATTCTATGAGTTCATGGTATTTATATAATACCTATAGATTATTAAAGGAAAAAGAGAAATTTGGAACTATTAGAACAACTAAAATGAGCAGGTAGAAAAGAATATCTTCCCACTAATACACTTTTTCTGCCCCTTGTTTCCATTAAGTGACATATTTTCCACTTTTCTTTCATCAATTGTTGAAGAGTGAAAGCATATATTTTGTCCATTTAGATTTATGGAAACATTGGAGTCTTCAAATCTAACTTCTGTCTTGTGTTTCCAAGTAAATGCTTTTGGATACCCAACTTCGATTTTCTTTGCATTTTTACTTGACAGATCATTGCCAGCGCAAGGTGTAGTAAATCTTCAAGAGTGATATGGGTATCTTTCAACTCATCAAACCAGAGCAGTTCAGTCTATTCAGCTCTGTTCACTGCAATCGTCTTCTTAACATGACTTCTTTATCAGTCATTCATCATCTGACCACTTAACACACCATATGAATCTCGAGGTTTTAAAGTGTCCATTTGATATCAGTAGACCGTCCAGACTCTGGACCCCAGCATCTCTCGTTAGATGCTGCAAATCATTTAATTACCCTTCCATCTTTTGATCTCTGTAAACAGTTGTAAGAAGAGTAATTGTCATTGTTACTATACAGTTGCAACTCTGGCAGCAGAAAATTTATCCCCAACATCCATCTCCACCATGCTACAACCAGGCGACTTCTTCAATCCCTTTTCTTCCATCAACTCCGTGAAGTAATTAACTCGACTCCATCTACCATCGGAAGCAGAGAGATTGGACATGAGCACATAATAACAAGCTTCCTTAGGATGCAACTCTAGCATTCTTTTTATGGCCACCTCTCCAAGATCATACCTTGAATAAAGTCCACAACCATGAAGAAAGGCTCCAAACAAGCTAATGTCTGGTTGCATTGGCATTTTCTCTATAAATTCCAATGCTTCCTCAAGCCTGCCAGCTCGAGATAGAAGATCGATCATGCAAGCATAATGCTTCATTGAAGGCACAAAATTGTAGTCTCTGCACATCGAGTTGAAATATTTCCAACCTTCACCAACCAAACCTGTGTGCCGGCATGCCGACAATATACTAGTGAAGATTACTTCAGTAGGCCTTATCTCTTCCTTCAACATGTCACTGAAAAGAGTGAGAGACCCACTACCATCCCCATGAATCCCATAACCACCGATCATTGCACTCCAAGTTACAGAGTTCTTAGAATCCATCCCATCAAAAACTCTACGGGCTGATTCCACATCCCCACATTTAGCATAGAAGTTCAAAAGTGCAGTTCCAACATGGACATTGGATGGTGATAAGCCCTTTTTAATGGAGTATGCATGAAGTGAGGAACCGACAGCTAGGAAGGCAAGGAAAGCAGAGGCAGAGAGGACAACCACCAATGTGACAGCATCAGGAGATACAGATTCTGATCTCATTTGTCGAAACAATCCCAAGGCCTTATCTGCAGACCCATTCTGCACAAATCCAGAAATCAATGAGTTCCAGGCAATTACATCTTTTTCAGAGACTGAATTAAATATGCAACAAGCATCCTCCATCCTTTGGCTCTTTGCATACATGTCAAGAAGCGCATTCTTCACAGTGCTCTCTTCTAACCCAAGTTTAATTCCTAGACCATGAACGGACATGCCCATATTCAAATTGCCCAACTGAGCACAAGCAGAAAGCACACTTGCGGCAGTAACAGAATTTGGTGTGAGACTCGCCCATCTCTCATTCGTAAATAACTTCAATGCCATATAAGCATGGCCACTCTGAGTGTAACCGACAATCATTGCTGTCCATGAGACAAGATCAGTGGATGAAAGCTCGTCAAATACAGTTTTTGCATCTATAATTTCACCACACTTAGCATACATATCCAGAAGAGCCGTCACCAAGAATGAATTCAGCTCACTACCATTCTTGATCAGATAACCATGAAGCCACTTCCCCTGATGCAGAGCGCCCAACTTGGAACATGCTGTGACCAAGCTCCCCACAGTGAATTGATTACCTTCCACCAACCCTTCTCTCATCCGATTGAACAATGCCAGTGCCTCTTCCGCACAACCATTTTGCACGTACCCAACAATCATCGAAGTCCAGGAAACAACGTTCCTGTCTAGAATTTCGTCAAATGCCTGGCGGGAGCACTTGATGTCGCCGCACTTTGCATACATATCCACAAGACCCGTGAACACGAAGCTATCCGGACTACCCGCCTTGACAACATGCCCGTGCACTTTCCTCCCTCTTTCTATATCCCGCAACTCGCTACAGGCCTTCAACACGATCGAGAACACAACATTATCATTCTCCTTGACCGAACTCCTCATCCGACCATAGAGCCCAACAACTTCCGGATGGCAGTCGTTCAAGAAGTACCATCTCAGCATGACCTTCCAAGAATACAAATCCGGGTCGGGAATTCGATCGAACATCAAGCGTGCGAGCCCGACGTTCCCAAAAGCACCGTACAAGCTGACCAGCTTGGTGTCGAACGGGAGATGGCCCGTCAGGCCGCGAACGGTCAGCAAGCCGTGGACTTTCTTGAGAGAACGAACGTCGTGGCAAAGCCCCAGAACGGAAAAGCAGGAGGGGCACGAAGAGGGAGAGCGGGCTGCGGATACGGTGCCGTCCCGATCGAGTCGTGAACGTCCGAGGGGTCGTTGCGAGTGCCGACGAATCCACCGAGAGCGATGTCCATTGTTGAAAAGATTGCCTCTTTGCAGGAGGGACGCGTGAATGGATCGCATTTGCGTCTTCTTCTCGCTTCTCTCATTTCACCGTGCTCGCGTCGCGTCTTGCTCCTGCATCCCGCGGGGTTACGTTCCCGCCATTGTTCCTCTGCATCTCTTTCCTCTCTTTTTCGTGGGCGGAGACGAAACGCCAGAAAAGCTCGAGCCCGCCGAAGCATTGTCGTTGATTCTGGGCCGCTGGTCTTAATTTAAATGGACCGAAGCCAACATAAAGCCCGGCCCATTCGACCGTTACGTCCGGGGTAACCGTTACGAGGGAAATTTCAAAAAATCATTCTCCACATTTCAATTCCCCAAATTAATTTGCACGGTTTAGCATCCTCGCATGTCCCCACTCCATTTGAAATCGCATCTAAGATTGGGTGATATAAATCGTGATTTTACTTTTGATCTTCGCCCCCTTATCTAAAATAGTAATCTGTCCACCCGTCGCTCGGCCCCCTCTCCTCTTGGCATCCGCGCCTGCCACCACCCTGCGGTCGTCTTCTCCCTCACCCTGTCGTGTCTACCGTCAAGATCTCTCAGAACCTTGGTGGCTTCAAAATCCATCCGGGCATTGGGCTCTAGGCCTAGATTCGTGGCTCGAGCTCCATCACGAACCGGGGACGGCAGGGTGATTGGGGGTAGCGGACAATGTTAATTGGAGAAAGAGTGTGTGTGTGCGTGTGTGAAAGAGAAGAGGAAGGAGGAAGTGGGGCGGGTCTGTTTGGACATGTGATTCACGATTGGGAGAGAAATGGAGGTCGGTGGTGATATTGGCTGGGGATGGGTGCTCAGCAAGGCAATGATGGTTCTTGGTGTGATAGGGAATGATGGTGGCCGCGTGCGAGGTGATGGTCCCAGGTTGTACGATAGAATGAACATCATGCTCTGCAACTTATTAAACAATGAAAAATCGACATAATTAATCCATGAACTTTTCTATATATTCAATATCGTCCCTGAATTTTTTAATTTATTTGATATGATTATTGAACTTTAACTCAATATACAATATCGTCATTAAATTTTTAATATGTTTAATGTGGTTTATAAACATTCAGTATGTGTTTAATTTAACAAGACAATTCAAGGATTAGATTAAATTCAGGAATATTATAATCCAGGAGCTGTATTGAATATTTACCAAAATATCATGATCACACCTGGATAAATTAAAAATTTTGAAACAACATTACACATTAGGTTAAAGTTCAAATATTACTTGTGTAGCTATCCCATTAAACAACAACACAATGCATAAGACAATGAATCAGTGATGTAACAGGTAAACGTAGACCTAGATAATAGCTTAGTTAAGTCCTTAACTAACTAGTGAAATTATTGACTAATTAATCGGATCAAATTGTCTATTCCTTATTCAGCCTTCTTTCCATTTCAATTTGATTGATCGAAAATTTTTGAAGCCAACTTTTTGTATCCAAATTTAAAAAAAAAAAAAAAAAAACACACATACCTCTTAAAATTTGCAACTTTTTTCTAGATACAACAAGAGAAATTACTAAATAAGCAAGGTGTATATGATGCACCCATACCAATAATAATTACGCGATTCATCAACTAAATTGGTGGGCCAAATCAAATGTCATGGTAAATGTTTTATGTATGTATTATAATAAAAATAAGGAATAGCCGTTAGCAAGACCGTTGACGTGATCACTTGGGGGGTAAAAAAAAACACTACAACAGTTCACGAGCCCATGCAATCTGAGCCCTCCGAAAGGTCGTGTGGGACCCACGTGGGATCGATAATAAATGGGGCTCACCGATTATCGGGCGCAGGCAATCGTTTCTCGTGGGGGCGGGCAGGTGGGGCTTGATGGCCATGTGATTGGCGAAAAGACAGGAAAGAGTTTTTATGATTTGATTCTGACTCCTCTGTCTGACCAATGAAGCCCCCAACACAACAGAGCCATTCACCCTCCTCTCGTGTTGATAGAGACTGTCCACCAGAAATCCACGCTGACGCCGACATCGACATCGACATCGTCGTATCTGGCAGGCGCTTTTGCCTCGTCCCTCCTCCTGGCCTTCTCTCACCCTCACGCGCTCCCGCCTCGCGCGTGTCTGCACCCGGCATTCTTTTCTTCCTTTCTTTTACTTTCTTTGTCTATGCTCATTTGTCCACCGAACTCTCTGGAAGTTTCGACCGCATTTGCAAGCTATTCTTTAAGGATCGAATTTATCCACCTCAAAGAAGACATGAAGATGGCTATTTATCCCTTTGGTAATTTCAGATTCTATATGAAACGTTGGAGGCACCATAAAATGACTTAAAAATCATTAAAATTAAGATGAAGACTTTGAATTTTCGAGCTTCTTTAGATTTTTCTGCTAAAGCTTCTACCGGACTTCCCTCAATCTGTTGGCCATACAAAACTTCCCTTATCTGGCCCAAAAAAAATAAAAGTTAACATTAAAATAAAGACCCTTTCCCACGTGCATGGATATGATAGGAAATAGCAAAGATAATGGACCCCACAATGACATAATGGCCTAACTTCACCCAATCTATTTTTAACTTATTATCCGGGCTGTTGACGTGTTTCCCCCACGAAAACCATGCCAAATGTCAAATCTGTATGATTGGAAGTTTGATTATCCAGTACAGTCACTGCATTTATAAAATACATGCCCAATTCTCTAAGTAGATCAACTTTCTAGGCCGAGAATCTTGACCTGGTTGTCATACCAACATCAACTTCCATCCGCACTCGGAAGAGAGGAAGACTCGTCTTGTCTCATTTTCTGGTGCAGAAGGAACTAGTGAGGCTTGCCGAAGAGCTGAGCGATTGTGATGATGCACCCATTGATGGAAGCTGATATTAGCCAACATTGTTTAAATCTGTCGGACCCGTATGGAATTGAAGCCGAAACCTGCCATCACGAGCACTTGGAAGATTGTCCCAACTCACCGCTTGGACAGATAAGGCGAAATTTAGGAATGCGACCCCAAAACAATCCCTTCCAAACCAAAAAGTACGAAAACAAAAGGAACATTTCTCGTTCCGGAGAGAGTCAGCACTCAAGGTACAGGAAACTCTGCAGAGGACCTGATTAAAGTGCAAAGCAATATCCACAGACATCGTGTAGTTATTCGTGAATAACTAAAGAGGTAACCCACCACAAAGGGACAATCAAAGACCCAAATTATGGGTGAAGAAATGTACAATGTTAACCCCAACGTCTCCCTAACAATAACAACCATAATACCACGGGAAGCGCTTATCTTTTTATCCTCCATAAGCCCCATTGAGTCATCAAGCCTCGTACCAGATTATGTTGGAGGCACATGTAATGGAGGATTGCCTGCAGGGCACCTTTGCCTCCGGGGCCGTCTTGGTGTATTCCCCCAAACTGTTGGGGTCCTATCTTCTAGTCCCACTTCAACGGTATTTTTCTGGTGCATCATTGGACTGCATGTGGCGTCCAACACTGCAGTAGGGGACCCACTTGCTAAACGTGGCCTCCCTCTTGAGGAAACATTTCTACCGGAGTTCCTCCTCGTCGATCCTGTGTGCCATGAATAACCCATTGCTCGCATAAGCCCTCCAAAAGTTTGAAGATCTTCAGTCACCTCATGCCTTGAAAGTGAAGCGAGGCCTGGAAGGATGTCCCTTTGGAAATCTCGCCGCTGCCTCCCTCTTCTAGCCTGTCCCCTTCGAGGCCGATTTGATGCTGGGTTGACTACTACATCTTCTGCTCTTGGAGTCTCAGGGATCAGTGGTGTAGGAAGGTATTCATCCTCCCCCATCTCCACCTGTCTCAGCGTCATGGACTCAAAGTAATCAATAATTTGTGATGAGGATTCTTCAACATTCTGTTCTTCACAATCTCTAGGAGCAGCTTCAGACTTGGTCCAAGAACTATGGTCTTCAAAAGAGGCAACTATACTAGCGAACCAGTCAAGGCAGTCTAAAGAAGCTTCTTCTGGTAAATCCTGAGCAGTGCTGTCCAAACAATTGCTGAAAGCAACAGTTGAGATGGCAACTATTGCCTCAGCTGCCGTTCTACCTAGATTTTCCAAAGATTGCTCAGTTTCTTGCTGTGTAAATGATATAGATATTTCCAGTGGCTTCCCAGGAATTTCTTCTCCCTGGAAACTATCCTCCTCGGTCTCAAGAACTGGTGGGGCTTCCAAGTCTATTTCCACAATAACCCTTCCAATGACACTTGGGACAGATGGTGTCATGGAAGTTTCATCATCAAGAACACAGGAATTTAGATCAAATTGATGTTTCAAGTAAGCGTTTTTGGTACTAGATTCCTTCTCTAGGTCCAGGGTTTCCTCAGCAGCCACTTCGCTCCATTCAGAAATGGGATCACAGGGCAAGTTAATATCAAACGTTCTTACTTCCCTCTTATGATCTGTGACTTCACACTTAGACTCCTGAGTGATGCATGTAGATGGAGAGGCAAGAGGAGAGAGCGCATTCTTGGGAGTAAGAGGGCTTGCAAAGATAGGAAAGCCAAAAATCTTTCTATCAGGACCTTCACCTATTTCCATCGTCTTGGACTCCACTTTACACAAAGGTGAGAAAGATTCCACGCACTGAGCAAATGTTTGGCTCGGGCCATCTCCAGCCTCAACTTTGCTACTCAGATGACTAGAAGATGACTGAACAAAACTCATCTCTCTATGATTCGAGTCTACTCCAGAACATTTTTCCCTCTCACGAGCTGGCATAACTCTAAGCCAATGAGGTACCAGAAGAGTTTCCTGCTGTGTACTCTCTCCATTTTTTATCGCCACACCCTGTGGTGATGTGGACTTGTGAAGTGAACCACTTGAAAGCACCGGATTTCGCTTTATCTCTCTCTCTGAGTCCACAGTTGCACAATTTGAAGTTGCGCGTTTCCTAGTGTTTAATTGCTCAGAGGCTACATATCTAGTGGCATGGTTACGACTGTCATGGCTGGTGACTGGTATGCAAACAGAAGCCTTCTCAGATCTCAAAGAAAGTTCATAATGGAATCCATTTCGAGTAGGCAAATTCTGGTAACCTGGACTCAGACTAGGATTGCTATCGTGCCACCTGCCACTAAATGATCCATGGCTCTGAGCTGCAGGTTGAGGATCTTTTCTGGGAGTCCTGTATGAATCTAAACTTGGAAGCCCTTCAACCATGGACTTCTGGCTCAAACTATTACTCAAATTGTCAGACGAGGAACCAGAACGCCTTAAGTTTCCTGAGTCAGACAAACTAGTTATTTTATGTCGATTAGGAGAATCAGAACCAAAGATCAATTCAGAGTTCTTGGAACTTTCAGAAATTACTAATCCACATTTTGTCCTCTCTCTGCTGTGTCCCATCATGGCTTGATCTGTCAAAAGATATGCTGGACTATTGGAACTTTTCTTGAATGAGGATTGCGCTGGCTGGGATGACGGGCAAAACTTCTCCCACTGGAGGGTCTGAGAAAGAGGTTGAAGGTCAACCTTGTCCTGCCCTGTGCACAGAGAGAGAGAGGGAGAGAGAGATCAATTGAAGGTGTAAGATCTAAATTCATCTACATGGAAAGTCATAACAATGATCTAGATCCAACTTAAGCAATTTAATCTGAGTTCAAGAACAACTCGACTAAACATTTACCTTGTTTAAGAACATGGAAGGACAGCCCTCCATCATTCTTGTTGTTGACATGTGCATTTGAACTTCCACTGCTGCTCTGACAAAGGGAGTTTGGAGCCTTTTGATCAAAAAAAAACCTTGAACCTTTGGCTTCGCTTTCATAAAAAGCTCCTGGCTGTGAATTTCCCTTTCAGAGAAGAAATGGCCTGCATGAACAAAAGATGCAGAAGCATTCGTGTCTTCAATCTGTATAGGTTCATTCAGGTCAGCCACATTTCGACCATTTATGTGTAAATCTGATCTGGCAGAATCTGTGTACATGCCAGCATATCCACCATGAGATAAGCTTACAGAATTTCCAGCAACAATCCTAGAACCTTGACAAGGAATATCACAAGACAATGATCCATTTTCATTCTCGATCTGCTCTAGTTCTTCATCGTCAATGTATTGATCAGCTGGAAGTCGCAAATCAATCATTTTTCTTCTGACCTTTGAAGGTCTACAGTCCAACACCTCTTTCAATTTGGAACTACCTCCATGTTGATGCACAAAAGGAGATCCTTGTGTAGTCTTTCCTTCAGGAGAATTCGAAGGGATGCCTTTGGTATCTGAAATAGATGGCCCATAACATGAGCTCGTGCCAGGGAAACTGGAAAAATGCCATTTCTGAGCATCTTCAGATGTTAATCGAAATGGCAAAGGGCTTGACTCTGTATCCGGATCTATCTGACCTATATGCAGTCCCTTCCTTTTGATTTCATCCTTGAGACCCCTTTGCACTTTGTACAGCCGATGAAGCTCATATACCTGGATGATGCAAGAATTAGTGGAATTAAACTTATACAAACAAAACCACTGCAAGCTGCTGCACTCGAAATACCCAACATCAAACACAAAAAGACACTTAAAAAGACAAGATTACCACATTTTGAGCCATAACTATTTGATCAGGGCTAAGAACATTAAGCACGTCTCAAAAAAACTCATAGATTTTTCAAATCGAATAACAAATGAAACAAAGGTCTACCTGATTCTTGAATTCAGCCTCATGCTCAATTATTGTTTGCTTAACAACATCTTTATCTGACCCTGGGAATTCATCTGCAGCAGGCTTCGACCAAAAATCATCATACCACTGCTTGTTTGATGATGCCTTATCTTGATGATAAAGTGGCCAATTACAGATGTAGTAGTCTCCATTTAGATCTCTCATTGGATAGTACCCTCCTGGATGGCTCTTGTACTGCACTTCTGCGGTCACTCCTGGCAGTTGATTCAAAGTTATTTCAGAAAGTATTTCAAAGGCTTCCTAATGATGAAAATCATAACAGCAATAATTGCCTTTCTGTTATTATAAGTACCACCAAAAGGGCAAAGAACACGCGCAACTACATACTCCTAACTAATTGCTCTAGCTACGAAGAAAAGAAACTTAGGTTTTTAACACACACTGGGTTGGGCATTTAGTTCATAATTCCAAACTTCTTCTGCATGAGACTTCAATGCCGAAGACAAATGAGAATGCAAGAAGGCATTAATGCACAAGAACAATGCAAATGCACAAGAAGCAGCTACAGGCTATTTATGGAAAGGAATACAAAATAAACTCCACATTTTAACACACCTCAGATTGCTAGTACTTCACTTGTTCTATTGTATAAATTACCTGGTCTACATAACCCATTCCATAAGAATTATAGTTTTATAATGGATGCTCTGCATCTACATCTCCTCTGATGGAAAGTGTACATAACTCAAGTCATTAACACTGCAGAGAAGAAAATATCTATCTAAAAGTATTTGGACAACATGGAAAGACATTATTAATCACATCCGAGAGATCAGACCTACACATACTCAAATTAGCCGTGCTGTGTGGTGAGTCAGCTTTCATGAAGCATGGGTAGAATAAAGTCAAATCCACATACCCTCGGACTGAAATCATGCTTCTGTGAACCTAACCATCACCTTTCACAACGAGATGCACACTCATAGACCATCAACTAACAATCTAAGCTCTTTATCCTCCATCCCTCCTCTCTTGCACCCCTCAGTCATAACTTTTCTCTCTATAAAAGATAGTAACAGAAGTGAACCCCACAAACATTCGCTCGGGTGTCAGTTCATTCATGAACTCAACTTGGCATTAGAGGACCGCGATCGTTATGATCAAGCAAGCCGCAGATTTCTTCAGCTTCAACGCACCAAATTCACTAGACACAGGGGCGCGGTGAGAATAAAAAAAGCGAGCGATTCCAACCGTCTCCACTTCATTTCCAAAAGAAGCCACGGACGCTTCGTTCTTTACAAGAGGCAACGGTAACCGACACCGCTCCCAGATGTAACGAGCAAAACATCCTCTAATAACAGAGATTCCGCCACGCACGAGGGCGAATAACACGATCGACTTGACTAATCGAGACTCAATCGACGTGACTAATCAGACGGGACGACAGCACAGGTAAACACATATCGAAAAGGGACAAAATCTCTAAAAGATCGAAGGGCGCTCACCTGAGATCGACATCCTCCAATCAGCTCCCCTCCGAGAAAACAGCTCCGGCGAGCCCGATCACCGGACATCGACCCCACGCCGACGGAATTCCAAGCTCCTCCAGCTGAGAAGCAGCAGCAGCAACATCGAGAATCGCTACAGGGGAAAGAAACACACACGAAAAGGCGAAGAGGGCCAGGTCACACAATACCGCAGCTCCATGGGACGAGCTCCGAGATCCTTGTCGCGGCGAGCGAAGGGAGGAAGACGATTGCGATCTCCTGGGCCACTCTCTTCGAGGAAGGAGGGAGTGCAGAGACCTTGTCCTTTTAGAGAGAGAAAGAGATCTTCACACAAATGAATGAAAGCTTCTACCAACAGTGACGTGAAATTTGTCAACATCCGGTCTCTTTTTATTCTCTCTGCATTGCTTTCTCTTCGCTTCTCTCTTTCTCTCTCTATCTCTAGCTCTAGCTTGAGTCTCCCTGTTATTTATTTTATTTTATATTTTTGCTGGATTCGTTCCTTCTCCTGTTTTTTTCCTTTTCTTTTATAAATTTATTTTCCCCCTAATATAATATGTGGAGTGCAAATATTTCGGGTCTTTTTCGAGGAAAATTAATGGCGACTCGAATTCTCACCTAACCGGGGCTACTGGGGTGCAATTTGGTTTCGGGCGGAGACTTTAAAACTTTTTTATTTTCCAGATTATTGTTTTTACATGAGTCAAACTGGTGGAGGTGATTTTTGGAGTTCTTTAATAAAGTCCGAGCCATCACAATTTGAATGTCGGACCGCGATGACCTAACTTCTTAGGGAAATATAGTTTAATTCTAAGGAAGATGGCGATGGGAAATGCTGATCAGTGCGCTCGGAAAAACGGTTTGGGGAACTGACACGACTCTTATCTTGTGTGGACGAGTCGTGAAGCTGCCCTCGAGTGACGAGTCTGCTTCGACCCTTTAGGATTTCCCATTTGAGCAATGTTCCTTGACTCAAAGCAATATTGTGTAGATAATAGATAACTTTAAGATGAAGCAAAACAAGAACAGATAATGATACAAATAGTTCAAGAACTTTAAGTTAATGTGCAATGTGGTCCCTGAACTTTTAGTATTTATTCAATATGATCCCTAAATTCTATTAAAATGCTTAATGTAATTATTAGTCTCAAATTAATGAAATGACTATATTGAACATTTTCATATAGTTCAGTAACTGTATTGAACATATATCGAAAGTTCATGAATTATATTGAAGGAATTCAAAGTTGAGGAACTAAATTGTACATTGGATTAAAGTTTAAAGATTATTTATGTCATTTTCCCAAACAAACAAAAAAAGGGAAAGAAGAGGGGTAGAGGCATCCATATTCGCTTAGAAACAGGAAATGTCGCAACCACGATGACATTGTCACAAGGTTGTTGGCCTCAGGCAAGGTGTTGATGGGATCATGTGATCCCAAGCGTGGCGTCACCAAGTTTGCTTGACCATGGCGAGATCCAGCTTGCCTAGGGTCGGTTTGACCTTAGCAAGCATTAGCCAAAGGCAGCAAGACTCGAGAAGTGGTCGACAGGAGGCGGCGAGACCCAACTCTCTCTCCTTCTCCATGGCCGTCGCTTTCTAGGAGAAGAAGACATAAGGGCAGATTCGGAACACACGTCTAGTCAATAAGGATAAAGTGGAAAAACAAAACAGTCAGGTCATCAGAACCGTTGAAAAAGGCTAACGTGATGGCGTGCTTGTGCAAGTTTGGGGCATTCTTTTCAAGACAGCTTTCGACCTGTGATTTCTCAAAAGAACTTTTACCGAACGCACCTCCAACTTTTTATTCGCGGATCTTCAGATGCTCCTAAGCCCGCTTTGAAAACCATTCTTAATTTCCCACTTAAATCATATTCTAAAACACCATCTTTACGAAAAGCTGGGGGTTACATTAAACAAACGGCTTTTTTTATTTTAGGTAAAAGTGGGTCCGAGGAGGAGCGAGAGACATGTGCCCTTTTGTCTTGGGTCTATTTACGAAAATGGGACCCAAAAGACTGTCGACTCGCTCCTCATTGGCTGATCCCTTCCCTTCCCTCCGTTCCACGAACAGCCCGAAGCGACACCATAATAATAGTATTCATTTATAATCATATTTAATAATAATAAAATAATTCCCCACCACGTGTCTGCTTTTATGCAGACAAAATGCTCTCTCCATTTTTATAAAGATGGCGCCAGGTCACTCGGAATGTTTAACGCTTGATAACCACCCCCACCCCCATGCCCCCATAAAGAAAATAATAATAATAATATTTTAATTAAAATCTTATCCACGAGTGCTCTCCAAATACGCGTTACAAATAATTAATGAAAAAAATATTTCACTAATAAAGCATTGATTATACGTGTCCTCAAGGCGGTCGCTTTCTATTTTCTAATAAAAATCATTTCGAGTAACGTAAAAATTTACTTTCAATATTTAAAATTGTGCCCTCCACCTTCTTCTTCTTCTTTTTTTCCAGTCGAGTATTTATAATTTTGTCCGGCCCTCTTGAGCTTCCGTAGCTTGTTTTCATTTGATTCGCTCCGACCTCAAATCAGCTTAAAATAGAGCCCACGCGTCGGTTGGAACCCACATTGACTAGTAGACAATTTTGTTTTATTATTATTGAGTATGCTTAACGTTCAACTAGTGCGTTCATTGGCGTAACCCATAAGCTTTTCCCAAAAGACCAGGCATCATGCTCGAATTGCTAAAGAACTAAAAAAAAGAAAAATTTCCAATCCATGCACCCCACTTTTTCTAGTGATGTGTACAACTCGGGCTTTGAAAATCAAGAAAGTGGAAAAGTTACAAGCCTTGCGGGCCACCGATTACATTTGGACATTCTCTTGGAAACGCTTTTAAGGGCACGGACTTGCGTATCTTTAGTAACACTCTTGATATCAATAAAAAGAAAATTGAGGGAATGATTGCGAAAACAGTCCTTAAATTTGCTTTTCATATCAAATTAGTCCTCAAATTTTCACAACCTACATTTTTGCATTTTTCCCAAACTAAGAGGACCTATTTGTCCTCATGCAAACCCGAAATTTACACCCGAAAGGCTAAAAATTCGATAAGGAGAACAGGGAAGCCTATGAAAAATTAGGATGGTAATTTTAGGTCTCAAAAAGCAAAGATGATATTCGACATGGAGAATAAAGTTGGAGATTGGTACTTGTAATTTTCTCAAAAGAACACAATCATTAGACTTCTTTTGATACCTTGGCTGATGTGTGCCCTTTTCCTTATCAATTTCTTTTTCAATTTTTTTGCCAATTCCCAACCTTTTTTTATTTCCTTTTTCTTTTTGTTTGATTTTATCATATATCTATTTTACAAGCTAGTGTGTGCTATATGCTCATGTAGATTACGAAATCCTACTTTCTCACTCATGCATCCCATCTTAGTGAGAAGGTGAGAAATCGACCACTTAACCTCTCACTTTAGGGCAACCCCGGTGGTTTGGCCCTACTTGGCGATAGTGGGGCACTTCACATGAAATGTCACGTCATCGGAATGCAAAACCTCTAGGGCTAGTTAAAAGAAAAATTGAAAAAGAAAAATCTCGAAATTATATCGATACTTATTTAAAGTATTGAAAGCTTTTTACGTGCTAGATAATGAGAGGTTGTCCGATGGTAGATAAAAAAAATCAAATAATAAATACAATTAAATTGGTTCACCAAGATGAATCCGTGGACATTATCGGTGGTTTTTTTTTCCCTCAAATATGAGCGGTGATATAATTTTGCCAAAATATCAGATGCACTTAAGAATCGCATTAAAGTGATGAAAAATGTCAATTTACAGCACTTGAGATGTGACTATGAAACCCGGTCAAAGTTTAGCACTTGCCGACAATACATTACTAACGAATGCAATTGGTAAAACACTGATCACTCGTTCCAATGGGCGGGACTTTAAATGAACATGGCTTAGGATCCGGAGCAAACATTAATAGGAATTCAACTATATAAAAAGACCAATGATATCAAAGTCCGAGGAGTCCGGTCCCCGTCCTTATCAGCCTTGAATGGACGGAAGGCGTTGCAGCTTGCCAGTCCATCGAATATCCAATAATTGCGCAAGAATTCGCGTGCAGGTTAAGGGAAAAAAAAAAGGAGTAAAAGGAAAAATTAAAATGGGGTTTATGGGAATTTCGAGGGCATGGCATTTATTCTATTGCAATGGGCAGTTTTGGTACGTTTGGGTCTTTCGTCACTAGGCCCTTTCAATCGTCAAATGGAGGAAAGAGATAGATTATTGCAATTGGGTCCATCCATATTAAGAAAGGATAGTAAGTGGGCCTTTACTATTGTTATGAACTTGCATATCACAATTCCAATAATATATGCATCTTATATTCATGTAGCCAACTTTTTGATCCGTTCAAATTATCACAATACACTTATCTTAATAAAAGAACAAGTTAAGAAAAAGACATTAGATGTTATTGATGGAGATTTGAAATTACCGAGCAAAAATCTCGTGAATCATTTATTTTAAGGTTAACATTGGCTTGGCTTTGAAATTTAGTTGGATATGCGCGTGGTGCTTGTGAAAGAACTAGTATCCTCTAGAGAAAGAGTTTATATTCATCTTTGCAATTTGGAAGTGTGCCATACTTGGATCTCTACATAAATGAACATCTCTTTAGAAATAATCATAAATCCATTTGCTTCGGTTAACTTTCATTTCAAGAGAAGAATATTTTATACATCACAGAAACGTAAATAGAGGCAAAAAGAGTTGATCATTTAAAATTGATGGGTTCTATAAGTGTATATAGCAACTCAACTTTTTTTTTTTGAGTTCATCTTTTCTAAGTATGTATGATCAAATGTTTACGAGGAATTGACAAAGAAATTTGAACCCCTCCTCCCCCCCAAAAAATTATTTTTGACAAAGAAAAAATTGAAATTAATTAACATCCATGGATTCTCGAAATTAATTCAATTTAACCCTTTCCTTCCTCCTCCATGAATTTCTTGGCCTTTTCGTACACCTCCTCCAAAAACCCCCTAAACCTCACCAAATCCAGCCTCAGATCCTGCTCCTTCAAGTACACGCCCATCACCTTCGCCGACCAACCGCCGCCGCCCTTGGCCGCCGCCGGGTCCCTCAGCAGCACGTTGTCCTTCCCGTACTTCTCCACCAGGCTGCTCTCCTCGGGCGCGATCCCGTACTCCACGTAGCTCAGCCCCATGGCCCGCGCCGGCTCCTCGAAGCACACGCGCGCCACCCACCCGGCTCCGATCGGCACCACCTGCCCCAGCACCGCCCCCGGCCGGAGGAACAGCGCGTGCGTGAGCGCCGCCCCGTGCACGCCGACCAGCGCGTGGCTGGAGTTGATCAGGTCGTACGCCTCCAGCAGCGGCGTGCTCCGCTTCGGCTCGAAGACGGCCACCTCGAAGCCGACCGCCCTCGCCAGCTCCGTGACTTCCTTCTGGTTCAGGATCACGCGCCCGACGCCGCCGGTCCTGGCGGTGATCACGAGCCGCGGCCTCCGCGCCGGAGAACGACGAGCGGCTGCGGGGGCCTCGGGGCGGTTGCGCCGGTACGCCTCGTCGAGGAATCGGCGGAAATGCAAGAAGGTCCTGGAATTAGGCGTCAATTTAGGGTTTATCGTCATGAATCCGTGAGAGATCAACCCGAGAGAGACGGAAGGGAAGCAATGAGAGCCGTTGGCGCGGTCGACATATACGACGGGACGATCGCTGAGAGCTGGGAGCAAGTCCTCATACTTGCGGATCCACCGATCGCTGGCTCCGTCGATCACGAGGACGAAATCGCGGCCGGGGAAGACGGTGTTGGCGGTGACGAAGAGGGGGACGAGGCCGTCGCCGAACTGGTGGAAGAAGTTGCCGGTGTAGCCGCCGACGCTGATCACGAGGGCGGGGGCGTCGTGCTCGACGTCGCACCGGAGGCCCGCCGGGGGGCCGGCGGAGGCGAGGGTGAACTCCTTGATCTTGGACATGGTGGAGTTCTCCCATTTGCGCGGGTGGGGGCGGATCTTCTGCGGGGAGAGGCGGCCGGCGGGGGGCGGAGGAGGAAGAAGGTGGCGGTGGGCGGGTGGAGGAGGGTGGGGCCGTGGACGGTGCAGGTGTCGTACGCGTGGTGAGACCGGTCGCAGGTGATTGCTGCCGCTGCCGCTACTTCTCTAGATTCAGGAGGGGATTGCGATCGGCTGCTGAGTGGGACCCCCGTAATCTCTCGCTGTAACGACCTTTTGGTACCTACACGGAGCAGAAGAAAAGTCAAAGACAAGAGTCCAACAGAACGTGGAGTTTTTCCCTATCTCCAGAAATTTCATGATTTAAAAAAAAAAAATTCTCGAAAATAATTTTTCAATTTTTTTTTTTTCAAATTAGAGAACTTATTTTTCTAATTTTAAGCACTGTAAATAATTTTTCATTGACTGGTCACTTTCAATGAACAAACTAAATGCATGAAACTCTAGAAAACTAATTCACGAAAAATTCTCCTGCTCAAATAAACATAACTTAAGATCGGTAATTAAGAGAAAGAGTTAAACATAGGCATGCAATTGGGGTCTACATTTGCTTGTTATTAATCGATTCATCTCATTCAATAGTCCTAGCCTGATGATAATGCAAAAGTAAATTTAAGTTTGCAATTTAGATAGAATGGTCAAATTTCTCCCTTCATGGTGATAGATCGTCGCGTTAGTTGAAAGTCTTTGATTGTTATTGTATAAAACAAATCAGAAACTAGATGGCAAGCGACAAGTACCAACCATGTTTATCATGATTGAGTCTACTAGAAACAAACAAAAATGACAATCCTTTTCCTAAGTTGCTCTAGTCGTGTCCGCAATTAACTGTGTTTCTTTTGATTAAATCAATTTAAAACATGTCAAACGTACGTCGATTTCACTAATTAACTTAACAGTCAATACTTTGACTTGTAGATGAGAATTTGAAGATGGTTCTACGAATGTATCGTGGACATAATAATTAATGGTAGATAGCTCGCACTTAAGCCAAAGTAGAATGTTTAAACCCCATCTTGGGTTGGCATGGCAAGAATTGGAGATAGCGACCGTGTGGCACTTAGGTTCCAAATGACTCGTTTGCCCTTTGCTGGAGCCACATAAGCTCAATTTTTATCTTGTCAGTCAATCACTATTTTTTTCTTTTTCATTTTTTTGTCAAAAGTCAATCACTCTTTCACTTGGTCCATTTCGGATCATAGAGAGAAACTCTAAAGAAGTAGTGGTTTGGAGAGAATGCTCTCTATTGTTCTTCTTGTGATGAACTCTTAGATATTGCAAATTAGGGGCTAGGGAATTTTTATATTTACACGACCCCCTCTAATTATTAGTGTGAGACTCCTTTTAATCTAACGGTAGAGATCTAAAACCCAACCTTAGAAGTGTCAAGATATGTCCCTATTGCACTTCTGTGACGCTAGGACCTTCCATATTAAAAAATTGACAGGTTGTCTCAAGTTCAATCCTCACCATCGTTAATACCTTCAAACCATTCCTAGAGTCCCCGACCTGTATGACTTTACCACCATGCAGTCAGGGCGAGAAGATTGGCACATCCCATGTGGATTAGCCGATTGTCAACAGACTTTAATAACCTTGATGAATTCAAAAGAAGATATGCGGTGGCTCAGGACCACGCACATGGAACACAATGCCGTTTAATTTGCGGAGTAGCCAAGAATGACTAATGCTCTTTCAAGAAAGGGACATCTACAGTCAGCTTCCGCGACATTGACAAGTAAACTCATTTATTTTCTCGTCCATGGAATCTGCCAAAGCATGGCGCAATCTCGGCAACTGATCTAGTTATGGCAAGACCCAATCGATATTCCTGAAAAGCTAATATGAATACATACTACAAGCTGCTCTCTATGATGCAGCTGGAAAATGTAGGAAATAAAATTTCCGGGAGAAGTTCGAAATCTCAGTTGCAGAATGTCCAGAAAAATGTAAAGATTTCCTTCCCGTTTTGGTGGCGTTCGCTCTAAATAAGTTCCCACCAATAAGAAGCTTACAAACGTCTCTCTTGAAAATTTTTCTTGCCATGCACTAATTACCGGCTACTGATTATCTAGAATCTGAGAACTAGAATCCTCCAGGAGAGAGAGAGAGAGAGAGAGATCTGAAGCGGGCTTTAGCATTAACGCGTACCTTGACCGTTCTTGATGAGGGAGCGCGGAGGAGGAGTAGCGGTCAGCCTGGATAAGGTCGAGACATTGATGCGAAGCACCAGGAGTGCTACGAGGAAAACCAGGCCTACCAGCACCACCCCAGCCCCTGGGCTCCTCTTCCTCATTGCACCCCCGCACGATTATTTCTCTCCAAGAAAAGACCCCACAGAAACAAGGCGTGATGATTTGCAACCTCTCCCTTTAATGATGGAAGCGGCACCCGCACGCACAAGGGAGAGATGAGGATAGAGAGACTCGCTATGTTTTGGTTGCGAAAAAGCAGCTCTTTAGTCTTGGACGACTCACTGTGGGTCAGCAACCCATCAAGTTTCTTGATGAAACTCTCAACAAGAGAGATGCATGCTGGGGAGGGAGGGAGAGAGAGAGAGAGAGAGAGAGAGAGAGAGAGAGAGAGAGAGAGAGAGGGGAGGGAGGGAGGGAGGGAGGGAGGGAGGGAGAGAGGCGAGGCTTACACGTTAAGGATTAGCTAGGGAGAGTGGGCTTTAACGGGAGAAGACTCGTGCAGGTGTCAAAGTCGGCCGAAAGAGAGAAGAAAACATTATAGGCGTCTGTTTTTAAGTAGGTAGATACAAGGGGCAACAAAAAAATAAATGATTCAATACGCATGTCGTTTCAGGAATCGACAAGGAAAAGAGAGAAACAGATCGCCCGGAGTTCATATGTCAACCTACCTTAAAAGGACACTGCGACAGCAATTTATATAATCGCAAGTCAAACGCCAGGAATTGATCTTTGGTGTGAGTCATGTTATCTTGACTGCTGCTATAGAGCAGCTCCTCACGTCGGAGTGTCGCTCGTTTGTTGTAGGTGGTGAGACAACGCCGGATCATACCATGAGATTCTTTGGACGGCACAAGTAAAAAAAACTTGGGTTTGGTTAGGTTTCTCAGCCTGTTCTTGATTTGATACCTTTGTTTATTGGTTATTCTCCAAACTCATTTTGTTATACCACCCTGATTAACATATAGTTTGTATAATTCCTACATCGTGAATTGGTTTTGCAATGCATTTTCCTCCTTTCGAATTTCATTTATTTGTTGAAAAGGATTTTCTACAGGGTGATGTTTAAAAAAAAATGAGTATGAGCTTTATTTTGAGCAGTGGTTATATTGATGAATCGCAAAGGCTTAAGTAATTCCCATGATCTAAGCAGTATGTTCAACTCGAAAGAATGTTGCTAGAGCACCAAAATTATACCAATTTTCAGCTATTTTTTTTTTCCAAACTTTGGTCTATCCCACATAGATACAGTCATATTAGAACAGTAGATCCTGAGATTAGATTTTGAAATGTATTGTGATATATCCAATAAGTCACTTTCAAGTCTTCACCTTACTACTGTATACATCACCCAATATATAGTTACTAGTAATTTTTGAGTGAAAAAGAACGTCTCATTGTATATAATTCTTACATGAACAGAGAATACGATTGCAACTTAATAAAATTTTCCTAGTCCTTGTCAACATTCTCTCCAACTCATCCGAACACTATTAGTTTGAGTCCAAATCTTGCTAATTTCATGCCGTGTTATGGTGCCATTTTAAGAGCCCCTAAACAAGAACCAAAGCAAGAGTGAGTGCGACAAACTTACCCGCAGTCTTCTCTCTTCGTTGCTGTAGCAACGATAACGAGGTACAACCGTGTTGGTCTTTTATCAGTCCTCTCTGATTCAACCGTACACAAGGCCTCTAAACTTTCATTCGGTTACGGCTGTGAATCCTCCGTTATTTGTTTAGTTTCTATTTAAATGGCTTCTACTACCATTATGTGATTATTCAGATCATCTACTATAATTGTTACCGTACATGTCTCTTCAGCTAAATGCCACTAGAAAGGACTCTTGTCCAGTATGTTCAGATGTTTAGCGGGAGCAGGAAAATTTCACCATTCTTCTTAACTAGTGATTTCGTGCATAATGTTTGCACATATCTTTTCTCGTTGGTGGTTACTTTTTTTGACTGATTACTGATACAGCATCCTGAATCTTCTTTGCACACAGAATTTCTGAGAAGAAAAGGGTTGATGAGGGTCAGAGTTTGACTCTAGATGGTATTTGGCATTCATCAATGCGTCAAGAGACGAGCATCATCTTTAACCTTTTGGAAAGGGTTCAGTATTGTGACGATGCTGATATATATGACCATGGCACCTTTCCCGTCGAAAATTTTCATGGGCCTTTAGTTGAGTTTGAGGTCGAAGAAACTGAAAAGCTGCATGCCGAGTAATTTTGTGTCGTTGAAGGTTGCATTAGTCCTTAACTGATTTTCCAAATACTATGTAGGTTGGCTGATGCAACAGTTCAGATGAGCATCCTTTCTTCCCCGCACACCTTCCCGAGTCGATGCTTCCACTCCTGCTATACCCACATTTATCATCAGACTTTGAACATTCTTCTACGATTGTGAAAGTCAATAGATTAGTGTTATGTTCTCTTGGTTGAGGCTCTCATTATCACAATATAATTCCAAGATCGTATTTTTTACAAGTTGAATGGCTTTGCCGTCATTCTTTATAATAAGTATGTCAGCGGAGAACCAATTTCCCCAGTTCTCTCATCTGAGGTGTCTTTAACGCTAAGTTTGAAAGTAGTCTCCCCTGATTAGCACCTAGGTTTCATGTTTTCCAGAATCCGCTGGATCTGTTTTCAAAATTCTTTTTGCTGGCATAAATGGTATAGTGCACTTCTGGTCAATGACTGTTTCAGCTGTTCTAGAAAGGCTACAATGGAGAAGTGCCATGCCACTTCTTTTGGTGGATGTTTTCATGGGAAGTCAAGAAGAAAGCCAAGCTAGGCATGGGTAAGTGAGAGAGCAGAATGTCAAACTCAGTTGAAAGATGGAAACCCTTAAACTAAACGTGTCCAAAATTAAAGGTCTGCATGGTTGTTGAAGGAAACAAACTTATGAGATAATTTGAAGGGAATAGATTATATGATAATCGATTTTGGGTTCCTTAAACCTTTTACTAGTATATTCTGTTCGCAATGGATTTATAGTAATGCCTTAATGTGGAATTTTGACATAATGATGACATTAAGGAGCTCATTTGAAAAATTATAGGTGCATGTTGGCAACCAAAAGATTGAAATTGCCACGGCTTAATTAAAGAGGAAGAAGGGGGAGATTATGGCTCATCATCTCAACATTACATCATGCATTCCTGTATGCCGATATGAATGCTTGGGTAACGTGAGGTCAGTATCACTTCTACTGAGTACTGGAAATCTACAGCAGTAATTGTGTTTGCTGGAGAGGGAAGTGACTGGTTTCTGCTAGAAATGTAGAATTATCTTCAATTAAAGATTATTTCTTGGTTGTATCTCCCGCTTCCAATATCCATTATATTCTCTTACATAACCCAGTGCTGTATCAATCAAAATAAAAACAAAGGAATGGAATATGTACTTTAGGGATCTACTCCCATGATTGGTAAAAGCTGGAGATAATGGTAACTGTGGATCAGCTGCTGTATGCGACCCAATTTGCTGACAGGTGCACCAATCAATTCATAGTGTTCTTTTTCACGTCTGAGTTTGTTTGAAGGAAGTGATCCCTCTCTAAGAATCCTCTGACAGAAGCCGCTTATCAAAAAAAAGAAGAAGATGAAGTCGCTTTAGTATTTTGGGTTGAGTTTTAACGATGGTAGAGTAAATCCTTCAACGACGGCAGGAGGCATAAATATGTAATTACAGCACTAGTTTTTATACTGAATGATGTTTCCAGACAAGTGTTTTAGCTTGCAGATTTACTGCTTGCACTTGCTGCAGGCACTCTCTGAGAGAACTCACCATGGAATGTTTGTCGCCGAGGAAAAATTTAGAGGCTCCCCTGCTCTTAACGAGGCTGAAGTATGACTTATCCCCTATCTCAATTTATGCTTCCAATGCACTGAAGAGTATACGGTACTCGCAAAACAATCATTCTCTCATCTTCGAGAATGCGGGGTCTTGCAGTATAGGGCAAAGCTAATGGATTCGCCTTCCTACGAAGATGTAGAATCAAATCGGCTGTCAAGAGAAGAGTACAGAATCTGCACTACAGATGAAGGCAAAAGCATACAGGCAGTAAGTAAGGATCAACAACTGGGAAGATGCAGTCTACGCAGTCTAAAAATCAAACCGAGTTTAGTTGCCAATCTGTACGGTGATTGGATGGTGCCACTAACAAAATAAGTCTGGGTCGAATGCTTGTTGAGAAAGTCGGACTAGTGGAAAATGCTGGCATTCTCTAATCTAGACCATTAGTAAAGTGTTGAACTTCCAAATGAATTTACTGGGACGGAAAATGCGCCACTTGATGAAACTAACTATGCCGTGATCAGCACCCGCTGGGCTTCTCCTGGTCCTCCAGTTCATGCTTTTGCTGAATCGACGCGACCATCATTTGCCATGTTTCTCTCGGTTCGGAAGTCAGACCTGGAGGCTAAAAGCTCCTCTAGTTGTCTCAACACCGCATGATCTGCAGCTGGCGTAACAAAGGGTGTGCCACGCATGAATGTGTTCATCTGCATTATCAAAATTCGCTGAGTGCCTGTCTTCGTCAAAAGCTCATGAGCTGGAAAGACACAGAAACAGTCGGTCCCTCCATGTGCTTACAGCTACGGCATCTATGGAGTTTCCAAAAAATGAACAGATAAAAAGGCCCTGAGACTGCGTTACTATTAAGCATTTTGTCCGAAAAGATGGTGACTTTGTGGTACCAAAAGATTTCTACGTGCACCGTCATATCTTCTGCGGCCTTTTTCTTTTTGTCTTGGATTGGACTGCGTGGCCTTGGATTTTCAGTAATCTCTTGGCCGCTTCCTTGTGAATATAAGATGAAACGGAGGAAGATCACTTATCATTATTGGCATGCTTATAGGAATAAATACTTAGAATTTGGTATCTAGCTAGGAAATTTCAAACCTCGAGTTTCAGATGAATTCGACGAGGACTTGATATGATGGTAATCCAGATGAATTGATTTGAATGGATGCAAATATCACTTATGATTATCACAATCAATTTTAATTATGCTTCTTTTAAGACTTGCATATAGCTATTATTTAGGAAATAAAAATCGACCCATTATATACTCGTTTTTTATGAATCTCATGAGATATGGAGGGATGTGGAAGAACTTTCGTATCAATAAATAAATTAATTTATCCCTTTTTATTTATACTCTATTTTAAAATATCTCATTAATACATAAATAGAAATTTACGTTTGATGCGTTCTTTTTTTTTTTTCTCTTTTTCATTTCTTAAATTCAAATAACAT
Source organism: Corymbia calophylla (assembly GCA_014182845.1). Classification (NCBI taxonomy): domain Eukaryota; kingdom Viridiplantae; phylum Streptophyta; class Magnoliopsida; order Myrtales; family Myrtaceae; genus Corymbia; species Corymbia calophylla. The sequence continues at coordinate 27,613,512 of CM024694.1, forward strand.
TATAATTCAATCCGTTCAGATCATTTCTCTTAATTATTATTATTTTCAAATGATCACCCCCAACCGTGTCGAGTGTTGAAGTCATTTTGAATGTTTTCACCGAAATCTTAGAAAATCAAAAAGAACTATTTATGGGGGAAAAAAAAGATTGGCAGGAAAGCAAATAATGAACTTTGCCCCTCGTTTTTCTCTTTGGTTATCGAGAACCGGGAGCGCCGCTTTTTTGACTGTTTGCACGCATACATAAAGCTGCCTGTTTTGTCCGCATCTCACTGTCTCTCTCTCTCTCACTCACTCTTTCACTGCTCGTCGCTCAGGTTCGAGAGAGAGAGAGGGAACAAAGAGCGAGGGAGGGAGTGACTTTTTATCATCCAAAAGGCCCGATAGGCGATAACCCACCATTTTTCTTGACCTCTGGAGCGAGGGAGAGAGGGAGGGAGGAGGGCGATGGAGAAGGCATTGACGAAAGTAAGCAGCTTGAAGCTCGGGAACTCTTGGATTTCGAAGAGAGCCAAGGCGGAGCTCTCCAACATCACCGAAGACATCACCGTGAGTTTCTTTTTCTCTTTTTGCCCTGAAAAGCTGTGTTTTTTTCTTCTTCTTTTTCTCTCTCTTTTGGAGTGGTTTTCCCGGTAATGTGGGTTGAATGTGATCCCCGCGAATCCACCCGCTCCTTCACGATCGACGCCTTTCTGCGAGTGGGGTGAAATTAGCGACCGGGTGCGGTGCCAGATCTGTGGATTTGAGGGGAAACGAGTGGGAATGTTCGGTTACGGAGGGGACATTATGAATGTTTGTTTCCGGTCGGCAATGTCGCCGGATCTTTTAAGGGTAATCTTCACCCGACGCATTCAGAACACGAGGACTGCGAGGCGAGATTGTATGAAAAGATGGCAGCTTTTAGTTGTCCGTGTGATGGGAAGGACCGAAATTCGAAGGGAATGCAGTCAAAGTGGCTTCTTTGTTCTGAGTATGGGACAGCGGCTTTTCAGTCAACTCTTTTGGGTGACCGCTGTGCCAATGGTTGTGGGTTTTGATCATGGAATAGCTCCTAACAGGGTCGTGATCATCTAGCCTATACACCCCTTAGTGGAATAAGACTTGGTTTGTTGTCGTACAATAGCTTCCAGTTTGCAATTCGGTGCTAATTTGGCTTCTAACGTGCAACCCGACACTAACTTGAAATTTCTAAATTGCACAGTTCGCTTTCAAGAGCATGGTAGGCTAAGTTTGCCATTGCCCATCGAAGAACATAACTGTTAAAATTAGTGTACTTCCTCTGGTTCATTAGATGAGAATTGATAAAGATCGGAACTTTCTCCACCTTATAAAAATCAAGTTAATTCCCCATCCTTTCTCACTAGCTCCGTGCTTGTTGACTCTCAGGACAATAGATGACATTTCTATGTTAAGCAGTTACTCGTGTCTTGCCCTGAGGACAGCTTCTCTAGCATAATTGAGTCTTATGATTTGCAAAGGAGCCATATTGTATTTGACCTCGAATTTCATGTTGACAATGACCTGGTTAAGTACCTTAAACTAGAATGCTTAAGGCATATGGCACCTTCGATATCATGTGAAAACAAGGTTGGTCAACTGCTTGCAGAGTGTTGAATTTGCTGGTATATCTATTGATGAATGAGCTGAAAGAGTCTTGTATTTTGGTACGCTTGGGCTGCAGTCATGAACTGGTACAGTAACATAGCAAACCTAAGAGACTTAAATCAGCAATGAGAGCTTTGCTTAACAATCTGAATTTTGTTGGTTGAGCATTCGTTATATTTCAGGAGTTTGGTGACATATTTGTACTTGGCTTTCTCAAGACAATGTTACTCTAAAGGACTGCCATTTTTTTCCTGACTGGTTTTAAAGAGCGCAAATTGTTGTTTAGAAGCTGCTGTGTAGGAGAAGTGATTATGTATTTTATGTGGACAGTGTTACCCAAGCAAAATATTTTATTTATTATCTAGCAAGGCTTCTTGATGGTCTGGTGCTGCCAAAGAAATAAATTTTTTTCTTTTTTCCATTAAGTAATAAGAAGTTATAGATAAAAATAGTAATAATAAAACTCCCTGGATGTGCGTCTTATTGCAGTGTGTCTCCAATGCTGTTGAAGAGAAGGCAAAATGGATTTTCAACAAGCTGAAAGGTAAGGAACGTTTACTCTTTAGACTTATAGAAACAATCTGGATTTCATATTCCAAGTTACCTATTGGTAAAAACACTTATTTATCGCAATCAAAGAACATAGTTACAGATGAATTTATTTCAATAACTTTGGTTACTGTATTTACTGTGTACTAATCGCCTTCGATTTTCCTGCATTTGAAGAGATGAGATGAATGGTTGTTTTTTTGACTTACTGAAGATACTTTTCTGCTGGATCTACTTAGCTAGCCAGCTGCTGTTGACTATCTTTCCTTTTCATACTATTTGGCATCTGTAATTGTATCATTATTTATTCCATTAAGGTCTCGTGTTGCAAGAACTGTTAGATTAACGTTTTGCATCTTGATTTACATCCCATATACGTATCAGCCGGTGCTCTTGCTCAGCTTCTCTTTTGCATTAATAAAGTTCATTTTGCTTGTTGGGGGTCTATGAAATATGTCAGTATATGTGTTGTAACATGAAAAAAAGATTTATTATAATCCAATTAGGAAAGTCGTTTTAAATAACTTATCCGTTTCTCTATGTTGATCAATTATTTTTTCCTCATTTCTAGGAACGCCACAGAAAACCTTGGCAGAGCTTCTTCGAGAGTACAACTTACCGCCAGGGCTTTTCCCACAGAACATAACATGTTATGAATTTGATGAATCAAAGGCCAAGCTGATTGTCTACTTGCCCTCTGCTTGCGAGGTTACCTTCAAGGACTCTTCTGCGATTAGGTATGCAAATCGTGTGAAAGCAATCCTGACAAGAGGGAAGCTCACTAATATTGAGGGAATGAAGACTAAAGTTCTGGTATGGGTTAAGTTGACGAGCGTGACAGTTGATGGCTACAAGTCCGACAAAGTATGGTTCATGGCTGGCGTGAAGAAGTCAAGGCCAAAGGATGCCTATGAAATGCCCCGTGACGCTGTCAGAGTGGAAGAATTTTGATCTGCTAAAGGAAAGTAGCATCTCCTATTATTTTTAGACAGTGAAGCATAGGTGTCTATATATTTGCATTGTTCGAAAGACGAAAATTGCAGCCTCTGCCATTTGATTTTGTTTAAAGCTATTAGTTGCTGCGTCTGGCTATGGATATTTCTCAATTTACTGCTTTATGCAATTTATGACCGATGAGACTAAGCAATCTGATCAGCCATTTGTAGTAACTTCAGTTTGTGTAATGAAGAACGAACGAGTTATTATGAATTCAGTGGGTAAAATGCATGAATACCAGCGTAGGAAAATCATAAACTCGTGACTCGTTTGAAAACTCCTCTCTACTTGACATCGGTTTATCAGACTAGAGATGTGTTTCGATTAGCAACTCTGCTCCCCATACAACGGGACAACGCTCAGGCAAAAGAGAAGTTCTACCGTTCTGCTCTGGATGGATGATGAAAATTTTAACCTGTCTGGACGACAGCATGGTGTTCTTTGTTCGCTTTTTTGGCAGTAAATCTAAGCCCTCTTTTTTTTGGGCATGCTAAAATTTGAATGTGTATCCCCATGAGAATTTGTCATTTCCATTCTCTCAAAGCCGGAGTTAGTGTTCATCCTAAATTTAGCTGGTTTTTGTTCTCGCCTTATTTGGTCCGTCAGAGGAATATTTCATGAGCTCGAAAAAGTTACCTACCTACGAAGAGCTCCATTGAAAATGAAAAGTTGTCTGCAGAGGATTCTGCAAGTTTTGGGTCAATTTGATACCAAAGGAACGACAGTCAAATAAGAAAATTTCGCACGATCAGACCGTTATATAGACAGACTTATAAAAGGTTAATTCTATGTCCATCATCCAAATGCATCCCAGTTGCTAGACAATTATCACCTTTGAGTATTTAGTCTCTAATGGAAACCAAGACATTGCAACATTCTACTCGTTCAAATGCCGCGCATGCAACTATTATAGTCGATATGGCATTTTTCCCCTATTATAACTGAATATGTCGTTCAATGGTAACAATGTCTCCAGTTAATTACCAGATATTACCATTTATGAAGAATTTGCAATTCTTGCTCTCCTACTCCTTGAGATATAACATGAATTACCAGAGAGCAAAATCGCAGATCGCCATCAAAGATATTTCACTTATATACAGAAACGTAAGGTCTTTATCGCCAGTTAAAATGTCCAAACTTGAAGTAGATAAAAACTCTCTGTAAATGGAATAGAAGAAAAGAAAATCATTACAACTACCCCATTAACAAACTTTGTTTCCACTTGATTCAGCCTCAGAATCATGCAGCATTTTCGTCTGGAATAAAGAAATCAAACCTGACATCCACTGAACCAGACCTCTCCCCGGTGTCTTTGTACTCGATATTTGTTATCGCTCCAATTTCATCCTCGTCTAGATATTCTGGCTTCACCCTTCTCACGGGTACTGTGACAGAATATACAGTTCCAAGGTCCGCATCAGTAGATACAGTTAGCTGGACTTTATCCTGTGACTCGATTTCCACAAAGTCTGATAGAGCGTGAACAATGTTGGTGACAATTTTCTGCTTTGCTTCATCGCTAACCGCACATCTATCAGAGAAGAGAATCATCTTGAGTCGCTGCTTAGCAATTCTTGCATTGGAGCTCTTTCTAGTCATCCGAGAAGGAAATACTATCTTCCAAGCTAAGTTTAAACGATCAAAGAAGCTCATGTTAATGGCATTCAGAAGAAAACTCTCTGCTTCTTGGCTAAAAGAACTTCGAGACAGCTGATGATCTCCCGTAAAACCAGAAAGCCGTTTTGACGAACCACGTACATTGCTACTCTCGAGCACTATGCAGGGCCACTTTGGTGAATTCTCACGAATTTCAGATCCTCCATTCAAGAAACCAGAAAACTTTACCTAAGAAGATAACAAAAGATTAAGTTCAACAATTCAGTTTTTCCAAGACAATTGCAGGTCCTCAATCCCTCAGAAAACAAAAATGGAGCCCTATCTTCAACTTCACCAAAAAATCAGTAAAAAGCACATGGTATTATCATGTTATCCGGTATAAAACATATTTACACGATATAAAAATTAGATAGAACATCTAGTAGTTCTTCTTTGAGGCTTCATTATAACATTCTCTAGTGAACTGGTTAAGTTTGTTCTGTAAAAAATAGGAGAATGTCATTCTCACGGAAAGAAGGCCACTGTCAACAAATTGAGGGAGCCCAATAAGAAAAGATACAAATATGTATCAGAAAACATCAATCAGCTATTTGACAGAAATTTGAACTTAAACAAAAAGAAGAGGAGATCCTCTGACATTAAGTACCTCAAATTGTAAAATTAGATAATGCAATTAATCTTTCAAGATCCTGCATTCATATTACCGCTAATAACTTAAACAAAGCCACACAATAGATTATCTCTTCTTCACACCCCGGGACTTATTACCATCACCGATCGGGGAAAACAAATAGTACTTGGTACTAGTCAACAACTTGTTATTTCCTTGTTTAGACAATCAATTGACAGAAAGACAGACAGGTTTTCGTGCCATTGACACCACTTCCAAATCATCCTGTCCCCACCACCAATAACCACACAACCACCCGATTATAATCCACACAAGGAGTATAATTACGATAAATGTTTTCCTCAGTGAATAAACATCCACAGATCGTGTTCGTACATCCAGTCAACCAATCTAACTAACAGAAAGAGTGTGACAAGGAGGTGGCTAGCTTGCTTACGAGCTTGCCTTGACATGTAAATTTTTTTCTACTGAAGCCGTCAAGACACGTCGATCAAGGCCCAGAAAAGAGTAAACTTAGGAAGCATCCCAAAAGTGAGACATGCAACTCGGAAATCAAAGAATACTCAATGCATTAAAAAGGATACATGCAAAGGAACACTCAGTGGACAAATGTGGTCAAGCGGTATCCAGGAACAAGGGCAAAACCAAGGTTCACACAACAGATCAGCACTGGGATTCAGGAAGGATAATATAACCAAGTTTAGTCCCCAATTTCTACAAACAGAAAAAAAGGCACTAGGAGCAGATGAGAGTCTACTGTTGAAGACCAGTTTGGCGGCAAGAGTATGCAATCTGATTAACAAAGGAATGAAATGACCCTACAAAAACCTATTGTAATTAAGCTACTCAGCTATAATCAGGGAAAACAGACATTACGGTTTTTCACAAGTTGCAAACCTGAAATGGAAAACAGGCGAGTGCCCGCAATTCCCCATCTAAACCTAAACTGCTACAACCCCAATTCACAGTCCTAAAATGCCCAAAACTCTGAATCAACACCAGACACAGATACTGTCGTGACATCAAAAAGTTCAGAGACATCAACAACTACCAATCACACAGCTCGAACATCAAACCACACGCTCCAGTTGAAAACTGAGCTCACACAATGAGGAGGAAAGAAAGACCGAATAAATCAATCGCAGCATTCCGCACCGCTACAGCCAAAACCCTCAAGATGGCGGGCGGATTCTCAGTCAAAACCCCAACTCGCCAATTGCATCATCGCTCACCCGATCAATTCTAGCATCCATTAAACATATCGAAGTGCTGCGAACTAAATTCATCAGATAGACGGAACTCACGACGAGAAATGCACGAAATTTCAGCTCGACGTTCGGCGAACGGAAATGAGCGGAAACGGGCGCTGGAGAAAGGCAAAGATAGTACCTTTGAGGTCGAGAATGGCAGAGAGGTTCGAACGGGGTGGGTATGGTAAGAGGCGAGAGTCGCAGAGACCTTCAGATCCCCAGCAATCGCCATTTTCTCTCGACTCGCTTCTCTTTCTTCTTCTTCTTCTTCTTCTTCCTCTTCGGTTTTTGGCTTCGCTAGTTCACTTCCCAGCACTTCGGGGACGTGACGACGAGCTCACGTGAACCGTCGATGGCCCAGTATGACGTAAGAGCTGGGTAACGTGGTGCTTCTTCAGGCCCAATTCGAGCCCATGAAGTTCACTGGCCCGGCCCATGGGTTCCTCGTGCTCATTTGCTGGGAAAATCACCAAAAAGATCTTAAAATAATCGCGATCGTATTAATTCAGTCCTAAATATCTTTTTTGTCAATTTAGTCCTAAATTTTTTGCATTTGTGTCCATTTCAATCCATCAAGTTATTTTTGGCCAACTGGCATTGATATGGATGCTGACCGACGTCGGTGATCCAGTCGACATTAAGAATATGATAATGGTATTTTATGATTCGATTCGATTGCTTTTGATTTTTTTTTTGTCTCATAAGGCACACCGCACTTTGCAATCAAAACATCGTGTGAGGCCAAGGGGATCTCAAGCTTCGAATGCACTGACCTCGTTATTGCCAATTTAGAAGGTCATATCTGAAGCCATGTTCATCATTTCATGAGTGACAATTCTACTATAAGGGATAATTCACGTGCTCGAGTAGGGATTATGGAGGCGAAAGTCTAGAGACTTCATATGCCTCTTTCTTCTTATGAAACGGTGATACATTTTATCCTCCATGCTCTGTTCCTCGCTCCCTAATCCTCCACCACGTTTCGGATGTTTGATGAGCTCAATCTTCCAAGAGAAGGCCGTATACCTCTTCACCGTCCTCCATGCATGGGCGCGTGCGCGAGAGAGATGATTGCCTAGAGATTAAGGAAGTTTAGAGACGAAGTCCCGAGACAAGCCATTGTCATTGACAGGAGGTTTTCAAGACGTAATGATGGGCCGAGAAGGTGACCGAACATGCCTTGGGTCATTAGGGGTTTAGGAACTGTTCACGTATAAAAGAGGGTTCTCCCTCTCTCATAAGTATCATCTCGTAAATTCAACGCAAGAAATGTAACAAAGTACCCTTTACGGAACGAGTAACAAATTGAAAGAAAAATTGAGCTCGACCGTATTTAATTTGAATTTGGGTTGTACAACATTCTTTATCTTAATGGCGAATTAGGTATTTCATATATTGGTCGGATAAATCATGATGGTCTAGTTTTCAATCTCACTCATAATTAGCTTACTCCGTAACATATAATTATCACATTAACATAAAAATTGATAAAAAAATCCTTTTTCTGCTTTAGGAAAAAAAGAGAACATTTCTTCTTTATTCGGCGTGGACGACGCTGAAACGAGGGGGGGAACCTGGCCAGCCAAGGCAAACATAAAACAGCAGAAGCAGAGAAGAGAACCGAACAAGAACCAACCTCGGCACGAAGCAGAGCTAAGGCAACGCTTCTTGTCGGGGTTCGCCTTCCTAATCCGTGAATGGGGAGATGGGGACCCGCTTCCCGTCTCCTCGCCCGCGTCGCTAATTCATCCCCCAAGCTCCGCTACTCCTCCTCCTCCGCCGCCGCCGTCTCTTCTCGTCCTCGCCGCCCTCTTCCTCTCCCTCCGGCTCCGTCGCGCCTCTCGATCTTCGCCGACTCAGCCTTCGCCCGGCCTCTCTCTGCCGTTGCGGCGAGGGCCGACTCCGACGGCGACGAACTGGGCCCTCGACTTCAGGACTCCGGCCGCCCATGCTCGTCGCCGATCGAGGACGGGGATGAATCGGAGGACATTCCCATCAAGGCCTACTTTCTTTCCACCAGGTCTGTTCAAGCTCGACCCTGTTCTGTTCTTTTTTTTTTTTTTTTTTTTATGAGTGTTGATTCGTGGCTAGACTGTTTTGGGTTTTTGTTTCCATCGAGGAGGCCACCGTGTTTAGTTCAGTGCTTGCTCTTCTGTGTGGTTGCTGGTGGTTTTCTCAGATTAATGGTTTTGGCAGTATCGATTTGAAGAGCCTGCAAGCCGAGAACTTGGGCAGTGTTCTTCCTGCCACCTCTCGCTCTTCCAATTACGTTGCCCTCAAATATTCTGCTCTCCCTTCGGACATTGGAGTAAGATTGGCTCATTTACTTTTTTGGTTGGACTTTATACGATATCTGGAGTTTCGTGATATGTAATTGGTGGTGATCGTGTTCAACTTGAAATCTGTATGGGTAGTCAGTGTCAAACCGCAACTGTTGTATAGGAGAAATGACGCTGCCGTCTTCCTACTCAATGGACGCAGTCTTAAATACATGACAAACATTTACCCTTTAATCTTTATATCTCCTCAAAATTCAACTCCCAATTTCGTGAGAAGGGCGGTGGACAGAAATGAGCCTCTCGACCTCTCATTTGTTCAAGTTTGCCCAAGAATTGGTTCCCGTTCCTGGTCCTGGTCAGAGACCACTGTGTTCGAGCCAATTGATACGGCCCTGGAGAGCAGCTTTGGCTAAAGCTCGAGCAGTTTCTTGAAAACTCTGCCTCTAGCTGAAGAACCCTAAAAGAAATAAGATGAATGGTATGAGTTGAGATAGTTGTATGTTATGTCTGAAATAGTCTTTGTTGGGTTTCGTTTGTTAGTTTGGAGATGTCCTTTTGGTGGACTTTAGAGTTCTGATCCTATTACCAGCTTGCTGTTTTAACAAATATATAGATAGATATATATGTTGATAACAGGTTAATGTTAAATATATAGATAGATATATAAGTTGATAACAGGTTAATGTTAGTTATTGGTTTGAGGCTGCGTCCTTCCAACGGAGGACGGCCATGTCATTTCCCCTATACTTGTAGAGTTGGGGTGTGACAGTCAGTGTCTCATCTTGTGATTATAATTCTTAGGCAAGTCACTTCACTCTGTCGTGATGTGATGGGATTTACATTAATTGGACGTTTCACACTTTAAGTACATGTGTTTAAGTTGGCAAAACATTTACTTGGGCTTAGACAGGACTTTGCAGTTTGCACATCATCTTAGTTTTAATTTATTGACTGCTTTCTTTTCTAAAGTACAGAACTTGATTTCACTTCTGCAAGCTCATAATGATGACGGGGTTTACTGATGTCTTCTAAGTTGTGGATGGATGAGTGATTTCTGTTGCTCAGGAGCCTGCAACATAAATCGCAACATTATGGGCTTTTATCGGATTACATATCAATATGAATTATGTATTAGATTGATATAAATGTTTAATTTAATTTTTTTTCTTAGTTCATGATTGTGCTCATCTTTTCTGTGATGATGATAATTAACAAGATGACTTTTTTAGGGTCTTGGAGCCAAAGAGAGAGCAAGTCACTGCTGCTATATGGTCGTATTTCAATATGGATCTGTCATTCTGTTCAACATTGAGGATCACGAAATTGAAACTTATCTGAAAATAGTGAGAAGGCATGCAAGTGGATTGCTTCCACAGACATGGAAAGATGGTAAGTCCTCTTGTTAAAAAAGATCATTTCTATTTTAGGATACGTTAACCTGGTGAAATGAACTCTTTTCTACTCGTACTCTGTGATGTGTTTTCTCTCAGATCTTTATTGGTTCAATTCCAGTGGTTAATTCGGTTTCCAAGTTTTCAAGGCCACATGAAATTTGCGTGTAAATGAGAACAAGTTTCCTCTCTGACTAAATTATCTACTGACTTAGTGGAATATTTTGTAACCCTGACATCCAGTTTCCTAGGGCCTCACAGTCCATCTAAATATAGAACAGATGTTGTACAGCTACATGGTCAAATGTTTTCAAATTGCCCAGTACCTTCATGCGTGTAATGTTGTTAGGCAGGTTTTTTTTATCACCATTCATCACAATCTAGGGGTAGATGCTAGAACTATGCCTGTTCATGCGATTGATCTTCCTTTGAATTGTCCAATTTTATTTCCAGATTATGCTGTGAAGGAACAGCCGCTGTTAGACGGAGACATGGAGGGGGGCCCCGATTACATTGTTCTCAAAGCCTTGGATACGGATGGTATCCGAATTATTGGAAGTGTTCTTGGTCAAAGTATTGCTTTGGATTATTTTGTTTCACAGGCAAGTCTTTTTCTGAGTTTTATGAGGACTCATCCAGGGAATGTTATTGTGGTTGTTTGCCAAAGGCATTTGCTGGCTTCTTTAGCTGCTGCATGGCTCATGTGTATCTTCTACATGCAAATGTTACAAGATTATGGCATATAAATTCTGTAGATGCATAGCAGTTTCTCACCTGCATCTATTAGGACAGTCATGATCAAGTCCTTTTTTACTTGTGGGATTCACTTGTCGCCCACTCCTATTATGGTTGGTTTTTCTTGGTAAACTTCATTGAGGCAGTTAATATACAAGGTTTAACAGATAAGTCTCTGGCTCAGATTGATGGCATGGTTGAGGAGTTTGCTTATATTAATCGGAAGATGGAGACTACAGGAACTTTTACAATGGATAGGAAGAAGCTCCTTCAACTTGTTGGGAAGGCTAATTCAAATCTGGCCGATGTAATTCTCAAAGTTGGTCTTTTTGAGAGGTAAAAATCTATATTAGTTCATTGTGTCTCAAATGCCATCAAGATGCTTGGATGTTCTTTCTGTTAAGTATGTGAGAACAACTAGGTGATATGGGCAAACTAGATTATTTAGAATTTTATATAGCAAGCTTGTCCAGGAGAATAGCTTTGCAAGTCACTCTTTCCAGTTTCTGTGGTCTGTGTGCCTGTACAGGTTAGGAAATTTAAGATCTCTATATCCTGCGATTAAATTGGTCATTGAGGACAACCCTTTGCCTTGATTTTTTAACCCTTCAGAACTATAGGTTTGGCGAGCAATCTTCATTTTATTGTCATATGCAGATCAGAAATTGCTTGGAGGGAAGCAAAATATGCTCAGATATATGAGTACCTGAGGGAGGAGTATGAGGTTACACAACGCTTTGGTAATTTGAATTTCAAGCTAAAGTTTGTGGAGGTATTTGTTTTCTCTTCCTGCATGCTTTTATCATTCCATCTTTTCTTAGAGATTCTCAGTGTACGGCCCATATGAGATCCTGCTGAACTTCAAGGACTTAGGAAGTTGCTTCAGAAAGAGCTTACATTCACTGTGCTTGCACTTAGAGCAGAAGAAGAAACTAGATATAGATTGGGTTTTTCCATACATACTTCTAGTCATTTCTTTGTGAAACTTAATCTGAATTGGTTGATGAATTTCCTTGTTGCAGCACAACATTCATTTTCTTCAAGAAGTCCTACAGAACAACAGGTCTAATTTGATGGAGTGGTGCATCATCTTCCTATTGAGCATTGAGAATGTCATATCGCTCTATGAGATTCTTAAAGACTCAATTCAAGTCCCTACATGATCGGACAAGCAGTTGGGAGAATCTCGGTGAATGTTGTTGTCAAACATCAATGATTAAAATAAACTGCACAATCAACCATTCTTTATTCATTAGATGGTAGTCCAGCAACAAATAGAGAATATGTAGAGACTGCCACGTACTTCCTTTTTCTAGGTCATGGCCTAGTCTCTCTTTGCAAATAAGGAAGATGATGTAATTTTAATAACTTATTTCTTACTTATCAGCTGTTACCTACTTTGTTATGCCTCGGCAAATCTGTTAATGCAATTGCTCTCTGTCAATTGCCCTTGATTTTATGCTGCTAGTTTGAAAATTCTCTCATGTAAACCCAACAGCCTTAGTTGAACTGCATTTTATCAATGGGAAGGAAAATAAATCTCTTGTAGCAACATGGGGGGTCCAGTTCAGATGTTTGAATTAGTTACTCGATTCGATAAGTCTGGCCGCATCTGTGAGGAACTCCATGTTGATTGTTGAGCAATTAATCACCCTTACATGGATCAAAGATTCAACAATATTGATAGTTGGCACCGTTTGCTTCAACAAATAGAACTGTAACTCGAAGAAAAAAGAAGTCTCTTCTCCCCAAGCTCCTACGCTGTTCTGGTTCCGGTCTTCACTGAAGGGAGAAAGGATGCAGTCTCCTCTCACACATCTAGATAAAATCAAGCAAAAAGTTGACTATTGTATGCATCCAAGTCCATTAAGTGAGTTGATGGATTGTGAAACTTGTCCAAATCAACCCCATAATAACGAATGTTCTCCCCCTTCACCCTTCATGGCCATGCCTACCCAGCAAACCGAATAGCTGTTCCAAGCCAGTCGTCAGGTATGTTTCCTTTCAAATCCCCACTCAATGCCTTAACTGAGTGGGTCGTTGCTGCCTGATCCATGAAGAAGTAAATCTGAAATTGTTGATCTCTTGAAAGTCTGGTAAGTTAAAAGAGCAAACTTGAAAAAGTCACCTTCACAATGTAAACATCAATGCCAAGCTTTGCAATAATTGCAGCTTCCAAAATCTTGGTTTCCATTCCCCCAGTTGTATCATGAGCAGCTGCTGTCATTTTAACTGTTCACAAAAAGTGACAAACTGAATTGTATGTTGAAGGTTTAGATATGACATGGACCGAACCAAGATCAACTCATGTAGACCCAAACAAAGAGCTAAATGACAGGCTCCATTTAAATATATAAAGCAGAAAACCCACATGAAGTTTCATGTTGTCAGAATGAAATCAAGCATTAAAGGAGCATGAACATGTGTTTATGCCATAATTGTCTCTTCAACTAACCATGATTATCTTCAAGAGGTGGTTTCACAACAGACCAACTCCCATCTTCTCTCACAGCTGTTGCATTCAAAAGATTCGTTTATGGGTTCCAGTTCCAGAAGTTTGATCCAATAATAATGTCCAGTGTTAATCTGCGACTCAAGGTTGAATGCTCACCAATCTCCTTTAGAAGCACGGCATCAGGTTCTGTAGGAGGACGGTCATATACCCCAGATACATCTGTCTTGACATTAATAGGATCACACGCTTAAGATTTCCAACTTACAATGAGAAATGAGGGGCCCAATATTCATCTCTATGCCTGGTAGTAACAGCCTATCAGTTGAGGCTTACCTCCAGTATCAGCCTAGAGTTGGTGTTTGAATTTAAAAGCTTGCGCAGCGGCTAATATTCATGCATCAAATGATGCAAATGGTGTTACATTAGTGGACACGATAAACTTAAGTTATAAAGTTAACTCTGCACATGTTTGGAGCGACTAATAAGAATGCCAAATATTTTAAGATGACAAAAGACTATGCAAGGAGAAGTGCAAGTCATTATCGAATAAGAACGGTGGATACAAGGAAAACCACATAATCGGGCTTCAAATGCTCTGCTAGATGGCGTATGATAACATCTCCACTCAATATAGTGCAGCCCTAGTAAGATAGAGAACATGGTACCAGATTATTAGTTAGAGTTGGAAAGGTGAACAAGATTACAACTTGAAGATGAGATAAGCAACCTGTAACTCATCAAGCACTGCATCTCCGTGAAGTACCTGGAAGGCATGCCGACAAAACAAGTTTTAGCTCATTTATATATAAGCAATTACGTACTAGTCATGTCTGCCATAGCCAGGCAGAATGAAGTAGAGCTTGATAGCTAAATGATGTTAACAACACTAATGTAGCTGTTACATCCCAGTCAAGCACAAACCATAAAGGCAACATAGTTGCAGTCTTACCATTTTTACTGCTTTGATAATTGCCCTAAATCAAGCTAATGTGACTAACTCATGCTAAACATGTTTTCATGACGAAAAGGTATTTTGATTTGATTTCTTAAAACAGTTCATTGCTGAAGGTAATGTCCACATATCAGAACAATAGACTTTCCTTTTTAATTTTAGATTGGATTTTTTTCTTCTTAATCATAAAACAACTCAAGTGTTTCAAACTATACAACCATTAACATTTAATGTTCTTCTAAGTCGTGAAACATTTTCAAATAGTTGTTCATTTCGGTGGAAAAGTTATAAACAAAAGCCAAAATCTCCACTAAACAGACGCTTTTCCTTTCCCATAAGTGGGAATAATGGAAGTGACTATCGTGGATTATTTTAAGAAAAGGAAAGCCTGCTCTTATTTTTTAGTGACTGTTCATTTTGAGTGATTCTGACATCTGACACAACTTTATTGCATGAAGTGGATGATAATGAATATGAAGTAATCAGGTCTTTGCCGCATCATGACATAATATTTTGCTCTTCAAAAGAAAAATCACATAGAAGAATTTGCCACAACAATCTGTCGCTCTGGAGGACAAGAATATGTGAACTTACAGGGATGAAACCTGAATCAAGAGCCTTAGCTACTGTGGACAAATCAGCTGAGGCAATCTGAAAACATCAACAGCTTAGGATCAGAAATGAACTAAGAACCCCTCATAAGAAATAACTAAAAACCAGAGAAAAGTTTGCTCATATGCTGAATAAATTTCATGAAGCAGCCAAGTGATCTTAAGGTGCCTCTGACATTCTTTTCACGAGTCAACCATCCACACGAAAAGGGAGATATTCCAATAGAAGGGAGGCCCTCTGCAGCAAATAAAACTCCCAGTCAGCATTATCTGTATCTTCAGATCAAGACCAGAAACTGTGCTTCTTATCACTTCCAAACTAACTTTAATCTGTTAATTAAAGCCGCAATTTTATAAAAGTGAAATAGCAGAAAGTAGAGTGAAAGGAATGTAAAGTGTGGTGCGTGTTTGATGGTTGGCAGAATACATGGTGGTCAGTGTAAAAGTAAAAATGAACTTCATTAACAAACAAGCTTCATTAATTGAACATCTCAAAACAACTCAATGAACATGTATTTCATTCAGCTAAACGGGATATCAGCCTCTCAAATTTGTGCTTTGTGAACATAGAAATTCATGAATGGCAGCATCGGCTCCTAGCTAAATTTAGCACCCATTTTAGGTGCTGTAACCTTAACCGAACACATAAACTGACCGGTTCCTTCTTGGAAGTCAGTTTTTGAGACATGAGTTTAGCCAATTGGAAGAAAGAAGCAACATGCACAGACAAGAGAACAACCTTGCAGTAAAATTTTGACACTAAATGTGAATCACTACCTCTTGCAAGAGCTCTAACAACTTCAAGATTGAGTGTGCTCACCTGTATGTTTGAAAAAAAGAGTAGTTATAAACAGAAAATACACAATATGGCCAGGAAAAAAGGAAATAAAGTATCTAATTTCCACTAAAGACTTCATGGAGCAAAGACAGAAGC
Organism: Corymbia calophylla; assembly: GCA_014182845.1. Lineage (NCBI taxonomy): Eukaryota > Viridiplantae > Streptophyta > Magnoliopsida > Myrtales > Myrtaceae > Corymbia > Corymbia calophylla. The sequence continues at coordinate 27,629,520 of CM024694.1, forward strand.
TTGCATCTCCAACATAGCACATTTGATGCCTGCTGGAAAATCAGAACCATCTTGAGCACTCAACAAATAATGAATAATGACTTGTAACTCGTTATAATTGAGAACTCATGTAATGGTGGCAATGTTATCATAGAGCAAATATTAAAGCTTTCATCCAGCATCATTGTTTAGTTGGTGACAATGATGTAATGCTCCTCAAAAGTTCATAAAGCTTTTAGTATTGGATAACTGGAACAGCTTTGGTTAGCATGTTAGTCCAACCACCAACACTCAAATCGGTCAAACTATTTTGAAAGACAAATGATGATGAAAACAGAGATGGTGACCCTTTTCCTGTCGCTAGCACACTATTATGTCAAGGTGAAAGACTGTTTGGAAGCATAAAGGTCATAAATTAGTTACCCTGGTCAATAATTAAGTAAAGTCAACAAATAGGGAGTGACGACAAATGGGAAATCATAAGTATGTAAACAGGAGGGCAAACAAAGGAGGTTCATTGATCTTTAGAATGTTAAGTTGTCCTTCTCCAGGAACTGAGCCATCATATGGTAAGTAAACTCACTTCTAATTGTCGACCAATTCTCATTTGCTCTTCTTGATAACTGAGCCATCATATTTGTCACAAGACGACTTCCAGCTTCTCAGAAAAGAAACCAAAGATTTCAAAAATGACCAAAAAAAGATCACATCCCAGAAGGTCGAAATGCCCAGATTAGACAGGATATTTTGCAAGTTATCTTTCTTCTTTTCTTATTCTGTTTGTTTAGGGTTCTCAAGTAGAAGAAGCAATTTTTTGAGGGCATACTTATCAATATGAATTACTTATATCGATGGTCATCCAGATATGTATTAATGCTACAGAGACATTTTCAGAAATTAAAAGCACCTGCAATAATTATAGAAGCTAGACATGTGGAGACACTGTCCATGGATAGATACTCCAAAGGAAGTGAGAGAAATGAAGCTATTAAAGAAATTAAAGATCAAATCTCACTGAAATGCGTGTAGCAACAAAACCAGCCTTCACTATAGGTCGTTTCAAGCCTCCTTTATGAACCCCAGATTGGCTAGCCTGAAAATGCCCAAAAGAACCTGAATTCCACGTCGACAATTCAATTAGTCGCAAAACCACGGTATCCTTGAAAATAATATAACTGAACTTGACCTTTAAGGAGGGATTTAGTTTGCTCCTCCCTATATGTTGGAAACTAAAGATTACATATTTAGCTGCGCTTCCCTATATGTCAGAAACTAAAGATTACATATTTAGCTGCGCTTACTCTTCCTGATGGAAAAGATCGTGATCACAGTGCAATATCTCGAGCCTTATAAAGTTACAAGCAATAACTAGCTTGCTTTAAAAATTCTTCCAGACCCAAAATTTAATCCATAACTGACCTGCTCCATGGACAACAATGAAACTGCTCGACTCCAACGACTCTTGGTCTTTAAACTCATTCACATTGGGGGGTACCTCCAACTTTCCATTTTCTTGCTCCAATCCATCCCTGGGACCTTTGACGAAGAAGAGCCCGAGATCATCACTTGCCTAAGCTGTGTTGCCACCATCTCAAGATGAGCCTCATTGATTTTCTCTAAATCATTTTTGCATGTGATAGCCGCTCCTCCTGTGCAGCGGACATGGCACATCATCAGATTTCTCAAAGCCAAATAAGAATCAAACAAGACATCACCATCTCAACTTAAATTGGTATCCCCCCAATCGCAGCACCCTTGCTTATTAAAAGAAATCATCCACTACCCTCTCCAATATCAAGAAAGTAACGGTAGTTCAAAGAAGCGGAACACTGTTTTCTGCACTTGTTATTGGTCTATGCAAGTGTAGCTTCGCGAAGAACAAAGGTGAACCCAATGACTATGCAACAAAAGGAAGCGCAAATCTTGGCACAAGAGAACTGATCGAGACCAATGGACAAACATGAGGTGAGCATGACCAGGAAGAACGGGTCCGCCATTGCCAGAAGATTCGCGCATTGGGTTCGGGAAGCGATTCATAATACACAAGAAAAATGGAAGAAAAGAAAAGAAAGAAAACTGGAAAAGACGAGACGAGAGAAAGGGAGAGACCAAGTTTGACGATGCATCGGAGTGGTTTGACGAGGTTGGGGCGCTCCGATCGCTGCTGGTCCATCACCGTGCTGCTGGGTCTTTTCGAGCTCTTTGCTTGCTCTCTCTCTTTATTAAAGATGCTCTCTTTGCTCTTGTTCGAGCTCTCTGCGTTCTCCCTCCAATAAAGACGCTCCTTTACTGAAGAAAAAGTTCCCACCTTTATGGGTTCTTTGCAGTCCAAGCTGGAAAACGAACGAGCTGACTTCTTTATCAAGATCCGGGTTCCTATGAATTGGAGTTCGTTAAAATGACGGATCACGTTGAGTTCCATCCGCGACCCAAGCGGGACATGATCGACGGCTGTGGTTATCTTTGATTCACACGTCCTGTGGAGGGTTAAAAAGACCATTGAAAGCACCGCGAAACTCGGAGAGATGCTGACCCTCGTGGACACTGTTCCGCACATGAAGCTAGAGATGAGTTAAAGCTTAAGCTTTCCAATTCCGGCAGATTCGATTCGATTTGCTGAACTTCTTACAGGGTATTAATTATCAAAGGGCTCTATATATAGAGAGAGAGAGATGGAAAATGATAGATTTTGAAATTCTACAAACAAGGGTTATTTAACTGATATTTTATTTATTTTTTTAATCATTCAACTGCGTCGAACTTTAATATTGCATTTGTTTTTATTATAAAATTATGTTTGGTAAGATGCATGATTATGTAATTTCGAAATGAGATATTTTATTTCTCATCTAGTGTTTGGTATGACTTTCTCGAAAAAAGATATTTAGATTAGTTTACATGATTTAATTATCTCACTTGAAAATAAAGTAATTCTTTCGTGTTGAAATATCAGCGTCGATTGACGATAATAATATTCATTTTTTTAATATACACACGATTCTCATTTCACTTGTTAACTTCAATTTTTTTGTTGGACTTTCTAACAAACAGCCTATCCCTGTTAGTCGAATTTTACGTGTTACTTCTAATCTAAATATCCCATATTACTTAATGGCAATAAGTTTACATACTTTTTATTAGCATGTGTTTCCTTCTTCTTATCACTTTTAAAATCGTGTTTTATGAATTAATAAGAAAACTTAAAAAAATCAAAATGAAAGAAGCCCAAGTTAAGCGGGGGATATTATTGAGCCGGCGGCCTTTGTCGAGCTACCACTCTCCCATGGTGGTGCCTTCTAATTTGTGGATCCAAAATAAATACCATTTCAACAGAGGTTGTTAATATTAATCAATCACTACATAGCGATCGTTTTATCAAGCGATGGTAACCATTAGCGTGATGGTCAATCATCTCGTTTCTGTATTCTTTCTCTCTTTAATTTATCAAATTATTTGATTACGTATCAAATAATAATACATCATAAGTTAAAATCATAGTCTCTCTAAAATCAAATTCGATTAGATAATCTAAATTGCAATACGCGGCTTTTGGGGGCAACTCCCCGAAAGTTTTTTTTTTTTTTTTTGTAACTCTTGTCAATAAAAGAAAGAAGGTAAAATCGTGGAAAGATGTCGTGTCCAATACCGGCAGTAACGCCGTCATTTTACATCAACCCGTCGAAGTCTTAGCTGTCCAAACCAAGGTGTCCCCTTTTGTCAACGTGCTCTCCCAATTTTCTCAAAAACAATTCATTTATTAAACAAAAATAAAATGATAAGATGAAAAAGAGAGAAAAAGAAGAAAAAAAAAAAAAAAACACACATGGTCTCTCCCTAGAGAGAGAGAGACTTGCAGTTGCAGGTGAAATGGTGGCGTGGACTTTCTTGTACTGAATATCGGAGTTCAGATCCTGAAACGCTCGCCAAGACAAAAAGACAGCGACCCATTATCCCAGACGCAGACAAACTTCGATTTCCTCCTTTGGAAGACAAAAGGAAGAAGAAGATCACCAGAGAAGAAACCAAGGAGGGAGGGAGGGAGGGAAGGAGAAGATTTTCTTGATTTTCTTGATTCTTGATTCTTGATTCTTGTCTTTGTTCGCCAACTATGGCCGCCGACGAAAAACGGCCACAGCCGTCGTCGTCGTCAGCGTCATCGACGAAGCCTCCCGCGCGGCCCACCATCACCCTGCCCCCACGCGCCTCCATCGACTCCTTCTTCTCCAACGGTGGCGCTGCCGGAGCCGCCTCCGCCGGGGGGCTCGGCCTCGGCCTCGGCTTCAGCCCCGGCCCGATGACCCTCGTCTCCAGCTTCTTCTCCGACTCCGACGAGTACAAGTCCTTCTCCCAGCTCCTCGCTGGCGCCATGGCCTCTCCCGCAGCTCACCGCCCGCCCCCCTCCGCCGGGGAGCCCGCTCCCGCTCCCGCCCCCGCGGCCGCTGGCGGCGACGGGGAGTTCCGGTTCAAGCAGAACCGGCCCGAGGGTTTGGTTATTTCGCCGCCACCTCCCCTGTCGCCGCTTTTCGCGGTGCCACCGGGGCTGAGCCCCACCACGTTGCTCGACTCGCCGGGGTTTTTCTCGCCGGTAACTGCAACTAGCTCATACATACTGCTTCGAAAATGGTCGTTTCTAGTTTCAATCTGTCACAGTTATTGACCGTCAAGCTTGTAGCTACTCTGAGAGAATTCGGATTTTGAAGGCATGAGTATTATTTAGCAATAAGTGGAGTTGTTTAATTTTGCTTAAATCAAGCTTTATCAAGGAATCAAGTATAGAGAAGAGTTTTCCAACCAAAAAAAAATTTTTAGAGAAGAGTTTTGTATTGTGCCGGACTTGGAATGACATAATAATCTAAACAGAGTCAGGAAAAACTGTTACTGGAGTGGAGATTTGCTAGAGAAATAATTGATGTTGAATGAAATGCTTCAGGATTGCTGTAAAACCTGTCACTTTTAATAAATGGAGGAGGAATGGTGTTGCTCAACTCGAAATTATAAGCTTGAGGTGCCGAATTTTTCCATAGAAACTCCAGTTTTTTAGGTTGGTGATATGTGAAGTGTCATAATCATATTGTGATTTTTATTGAGTTCTGACTTTGCTCTTATCAAAAGGAGTGACTTGGAAGTTGGTCCATACTGTTCTTTTGTTGGTAATTGCTTTATGATTGTCAAGTTACCAACTTTAAGTATTCTTTGCCAAATTCTCCTTTTTTAGCTCCATGAGATATAATCATAACGCTGAAAAAATGCTTTCTGATTATGAGTAGTTCTAGCGCAATGGTTTCTAAAACGGCTTCCCTATCTATTCATTTATGTTTTGCTTTTTTAACATCTATTTCTTTAATAGGAAATATGAGTCGAAGAATCCTCCAAAGCGCAGGCTTTACAATGTTCTCCATGAAACATTTGTCAGTGCTAGTGATATCATTTACCATGTGATTATCTGTCTGTCCGTTTGTGCTGGGGAATAGTCACTTCCTATTCAGAACTCCTGCAAATTCTAAACTTCACTTTCTTGATCATTAATCATATAAAACTCAAACCTGAAAATTCTTTAGTGAATGGTGGTGTGCTTTTATGGCCAAAAGAAATCTCCTCTTTTTGCTGTTTACCTCTATTTGTGATGTTATGTTTTTCTTTATGGCTACTCTTGAAAAGAAAAGTTTCCCTTGGGTGGACGAGTCCAAAAAACTTCAAGCAAAGAAAGTCGTTTGGCACGGAATAACTATTACATTGTTATGACTTTTTCTCCTATTAGGAGATTTTATCATTGCAGATATTGTTATGTATTTGTGTTAATTTCCTCTGTCCTTATATCTGGCAATAGAACTCATGCCTTGATTGCTTATGTTGAATTGTATGTAAGTTGAACCCCAATTTCAATCATTTGAAAATCTCTAGACAATTTTGGATTGAGCTTAATCTTATTTGAAGATCTCTAGATTCGAGTTTCTAGCGGTGATATTTATTTGCAGAGTTTATGAGATGTGTAGGGGCCATTTGGAATGTCACATCAACAAGCCCTGGCACAGGTTACTGCTCAGGCTGCACAAGCCCAGTCCTTCATGCAGATGCACATTGAATATCAAAACTCAGCATCTGCGGCGCCTGCAACATCTCTGGCACAGCCAATCTTCCAGCAGGCACCATCTTTACCAGATGAGAAAGCTGCAGTGACTGAATCGTCTGAGCTATCACAATCTGATATGAGAGCACAACCTCCCTTGCAAGTAGATAGACCAGCTGATGATGGGTACAACTGGAGAAAATATGGGCAGAAACAGGTTAAGGGTAGTGAATTTCCAAGGAGTTACTACAAATGCACGCATCCCGACTGCCCCGTCAAGAAAAAGGTTGAGCGTGCTATTGACGGCCATATAACAGAAATAATCTATAAGGGACAGCACAACCATCAACGCCCTCCAAATAAGCGCGCAAAAGATGCTGGAACTGCTGGTGGTGGTGATTCAAATGTTCCGGAGCATCCGCAAATTACTTCACATGTTCAGAGTGGTGATTTTAACCGATTAAAGGATGGTGAACCTTCTAATTTAATGCTTAGAAAGGAGCAGGAATCTAGCCAATTAACTCCTGAGCATTTGTCCGGTACAAGTGACAGTGAAGAAGTTGGTAATTCTGAGTATGGAGCAGAGGAAAGATGTGAAGGTGAACCTGAACCCAAAAGACGGTATAATCTCAAAAGGGTCATCATCTTCTGATGCTTATACAGTTTAAGTCCCTATATATCTAATACACAATGAATTTATTCTATGCAGCAACACAGAAGTTAGGGTTGTGGAGTCTGCTGCTTCACTCAAGGCTGTAAGTGAGCCCAAAATAATTGTGCAAACAACCAGTGAAGTTGATCTTCTGGACGATGGCTACAGGTGGCGGAAATATGGGCAAAAAGTAGTCAAAGGGAATCCTTATCCAAGGTAATAATACGCTCCTTTGTTAGTGGTTAGAAGCTGGATGCTATAATTAGAAACCCAAGGTTCTGATTCTGAGAAGGTAAAGCAACAGTCTGGCTTGGGTTTCGGTTGGTCGTCCTTCAATGATATGTTGATGAAGATGGTAGCTTGAAATTTGAAAGAAACAATCTAGTCTGATTCATCTATCTAGCTTTGGCATAACAGAATTGCTCACCGTGCCATTAATTGGAGCTGTCTGTGATATATTTATGCTTTATTGGCGTTGTTTCTGGACCTCTGTTATCAATTGAGATGGTCTAAAATTGTCTGCACTTATCAGCATTTTGAAAAGGTTTTATTGTTTATGTGAAACCCTGATTTGAACAAGTAGATGATGCAAAGAGAGAATTCAATATTCATATATCTACTTAGTGAGCCTGAAGAAGGAAATTCTGCGTTTTCGCGGTGAGAAGGCTTATGCAGTACATTGGCTTTTTGTTAATTCTATAACAGCATCTGTGCCTCCTCTTTTACATGTTTATGTTATTTGTGTATATCAACAATGATGATATGAACATATAACTCTACGCTACTACACATATATTGAACGTTAATATTGATCTTTTGAGTAATGGAAATAATTTGTGGATTGTTCTAATTTAATGCATATAACAGTCGGTTATCATACATGGTGATGATTGAAGCCATGCCAGAGCACCATCACTATTTTCCTAATCTCATCTTTAGATTGGTAATGTACTGAAAAATGACAATTACATTGAAGGTAATATTACATTTATGTGATATTTAGATAATTTCAATGCATATTACTTTTTCTCTATCTTGCATACAGAAATTCTGTCTCCTGCCCAAATATTTAAGTATCAAGCAAATCAGTGTCCATATTTCATCGAAAATTTTGTCTCCTAACAATAGAACATAAGTACTTAAAGGACAAAGTGTTCTAGTTCTTCCTCTTATGACAATCTTTTGGATTCTTACTCCATTAGTTATCAACAATTCAAGATTCATCAACCACAGATTTAATATAGCTCATTAGATAGGCCAGAGTAACAATAAGAATTATTCAATAGGTAAGCTAGCATGTATTGTTAGTAGCACAATTTTTTAATGCCGCGCCATTGTTGGTGTAAGTGTTAGCACAAAAACTCAGCTTTGATTTTGGTGTTACAGATTGCTGAATCATTTGCCTTTTAGCATTTATCATCCACTTTTTTCCATAGTCACCTTCTTATCATCTCTCCCTTGCTACCAGCACTTCAGAAGCGCAATTGCATCCACTGAAATATGATAGAAAAAGAAAAGCTGAGAATAATATCCATCATCATGACTGGCATAAATTTGTTCTCATTTTGAGCCTTCTGTGAGCTAAAGTTCCATGAATATTGCAGGATTTTAATTGAATTAAGATTTCCGAGGCTTAAGTGAGAATCTAAGATACTGTGCTGTTCTTTTAGATGTAAATTAGGGGCAATAAGCAACCAGATTTACTGTTTGTAATGTAGTATGTTGAAGACACGGTGTTCTTCTGCATTTTAAGTCGATCAGCATTATTGCTGTGGATGCTATAATTCTTTCTTTACTTTTTATATGTGCAGGAGCTATTACAAGTGCACGACTCCTGGATGCAATGTCCGTAAACATGTGGAGAGGGCTTCAACTGATCCCAAGGCTGTCATTACGACATACGAGGGTAAACACAATCATGATGTGCCAGCTGCCAGAACCAGCAGCCACAATATTGCCAACTCTAACGTACAACAGGTCAGGCCACATCACACAGAAGACAATAGGCGCACCTCAAGTGGCAAGACAGATTTCGCGAGTAGGCCGATAGCACGCCTACTTTTGAAAGAAGAGCAGACAACATAAACTTTTCTGGTTTTGGGAATATGATGGAGCATGAACAGTAGACAACAAAGTGCATCAATGGGGAAAAAGGTAAAAAGATGTAACTTACGCATTTTGGGCGATCAGGCCCAATGTGTCGTCTGCATTTTGCGGCCATAGTTTTGTTCAAGGCCAAGTGCTCTGCTTGACGATATAGACCAGAAAGAGGGACAAATGGAAAGGAGCCTGTTTAGGAGCGATCTTGCGATGCGTTGTTGTATGCGTTGTTGTATGGGTAACTGCCAAGGCAGAGCATGTTGTATTTAAATTTCTTTTCCTACCCTGCATTCTTTTGTACATGAAGATACAATAGTGATGCTCTATAGAATACATCATGTTGTACTTTATAATACTACTTTTGTGTGTTTGTTCTTGCCATCCCAATGGAAGTTCTTTGGACAGGTTGATGCATGCTTACTTTGAACAAGTTGCTGTTGTCTCAGACTACTTGCCTTCAGATGGGGAATGGAATGCTGTGTCATGCCCTAGGAATGTGCGGACGCAACGATTTTTTAAGAGAGCTTTTTGTCAGCTGTGTTGTCCTTCAAGCACTAATAAAGTACTACGATGTAGGAATTATTTTCCGGACACTAAAAATGAGTGAAGTTAGATAATGACACGCACTAGCCGTTGTTGGAACGTGCAAAACATCTCTCTTTATATTTTCAGGACATGATATAGCTTTTACTGCTCTAACTCCCACTTTTGTGGACTGCATCTTACATGGGAATAGGATTAACGAAACGATGTCTGCCATTCGATTTCCGATAGGTATGCAAGCTATTGACTAGTGGAGACTCAGGACTGACATGCATGGTTTTGAATTCTGTGTCTTGCCAATTGGTTGATTGTGCAGAAGTAAATGTAAATACAAGCGTAAGTTCTGTATTCGTCGTCAAGAATCTTCATTAATCATCGTCAACATGAACCCGACTGTTCCAGCGAAAGTACTGCATTTTCTGAAGGTTTTCTGATGGTGGCCATATTGATTCGGCAACTGAAATCATTCGAATTTGCAGTATTAGGAGCCCTCTCAATTTTAAGAGCGATATCCTGGAGAGTGCATTTGCTTTAATGTCTCAGTTTTACAGATGGATGGTCAACTATTATGGTCCGGAATAATCACAGATCTCTTAGCAGATAAAGTTGAAAACAAAGCACTGATTAGGATCTCCTGAGAGTACCAAAAGAATGAATTAAATTTTATTCAAGAACACATCCTGGCACGCTTATTGGCAGGATATGAAACACTCGCGTTGAAACGTTACATTCTCTGCCATTCTCATCCTTCCTCTTCTCTCCTCACGCAAAGAACAAGCACGTTTCTCTGAAATTATTGACCAGTCGACAGAACCGCTCTCAATCAACCTCAGTGCCGATGTAGTGTGTTCTCTGTCATTTGAGAAATCAACCTTCATCACGGGTCACTATTGTCGGTATTTGGCCATGATTAACAAAATCAATCTTATTCAAACGCATGCAGCACAAAACTTGCTCGGGAAGTTCCTCTTGTTTCTGTGCCTGTCAACCAAATTCAAACTTGGTATTTACTAAACAAGACAGTTGACAGATGAAAATCGCCTGGCGAGGTAATGAACTTATTAAATGGCCAAAAGCTGGGTTTCATATGTCTATAGCTGAAGAAAGATTAAAGGGCCTTAAATATCACTTATCTGGTATTTGATGTGAGCTAGCTAAGCATGACATCAAGATGAGAAGGCAAGGTTATACCTGTATGGTTAGACCCAGATTGAGAATGCCGTTCTTTAAACGATCTCGAAAAGCTTCTAATCCTTTCCTAGATATGTAGCTGAACCGATGTATATCAAGGTCAATCTCAAAATAATTAGGTCCCTGCAAGATAAAGACATCGATTAGCATATAAGGTAGCACCAACATGTTCAAAATAAAAGGTTAACATTGTGTTATATAGGCCGAAAAGAGGCATTTCTGATGGCGAAAACGTATTTTGAAGATCAACTGGCAAAAGGTGTATAAAGCTGATCGTGTAATACTTATGTGACAGTAACTTTCTGTTACATAAATTCAAAATGGAGGGAGAAAGGAAAGGAAGTACTTAATTGGGTCCCACTATATCTAAATGACCTAACGGAGCTAATAAGAGTGGACGATATCTTCACAACTACATGCAAAAGACTTCAATTTAACTATGTTAACATAAGTGCAGCGACAAATCTGCATTTATTTGTGTCATATCAAGTGATATGACATGCCAAAGAGAAGCATTTAACAGGTGTCGGTCCGTCAATATGACGTTCTAAATTGCAAAGCACTTCAAGCGCTTACATACTTTTGCTGACATGAAGGACAAATTTACAAATGAAAAATTAGATGCCATCTGAATGATCAAACTTTCTTTGTGTCACATTCTAAAGGTTAACTAGAATGAATATGTTGTAAGATGATTTGGGAAACGATGTGACAGAGTCTAGACAACTCTATTCCAAAATGGCTCTAGTTAAAATCCTGAAAAAAATGAGAAACGGATCTCAATGAAGTATATACAAAGAATACAAAACCTTCAGTTACCTTGAAGAAATTGTGTTGGGGACGCGAGAGAACAGGCTTTTCATTATAAGCATGTAAAAGCTTCCTTTCTGCTGAACTAAGTTGAAGGTCCTCTAGGTTAACTGCCCCAACCACGATCTTCAGCCTCTCTCTAAATGGAACTAAGCTCTCCTTTGCAAACCCTTTAACTTTTTCCATTTCGTCCGCGACCATTCTCTGCATTAGAAACCAATCTTTGCTGTTATGAATCATTAAACAAGAAGACAACGCCATCAAGTTAGATAACATTTTGCTTTCTTTTGCATCGTTCAGAATGCTAGAGAAATGGAAAGGTTATGTTACATATAAGTGATGGATGGGCCGAAACATTGACAGTAACAAAGGAAAGGATAGTGCATGATGAGGTTCCATCAAACTCATAAAAGTTCGAAACTTAGTTGGGTTCTTTTCAAATTATCATATATAGTCAGTACTCTAGGATATGGTGAACAAAGAAACGGAAAAATATGGCAGAATATTCAGATGAAGTTTTCTGGAACAAGAAAAATTTGCAGGAATTGCCTACCTTGATGCTATCTTGAAACTGTGGAGAAATTTCTGCATCAATATTATCAGATACTTTGAAATATAACACAAGACTCATTCCTTCCCCATCATTATCACCAAACACGGTTGTAGGGTAGGTTGGAAGCTGCAGGAAAAAGAAGAAATTTCATCTCTACCGCTAAAAGAATTTGAACTTCTGAGCAAAATGATAAAGATAAGTCTCATCAGAAAAAAGACCATCATACCCAGATCCATGAATTGTGCAGGATATCATAATTAGAGAAGTGTGATTTGTTAATCTCTACCTTTTGCTTCCTAGCCATCTTAAACAGGACTAGAGAAGAACTAGCAGGGTTTTACTATAGTTGAAAAGACTAAAGGTTGTTACTAGGAATCAGGAAGTGCTAAGAGCACCACCCTTACTCACCAACACCATCCCAATCTAACTAACCCTTTTCCTCTATGCTGCGCACTCTGTGTGTGTGTGTGTGAGAGAGAGAGAGAACCTGTATATTAACTATTAGAAGAGAGGGCACTTTGTCATGCCCTTTGACAGAGGGAAGATCAAGGTGTCGAGCAATATGATGTATCTTTCGCGGGCAAACATATAAATCAGCCCCTATGGGCACATAAGGGCTGCAATCTGGAGCTGGAAATTTCCTTTTGTCCCTGCAATTTTTGCATGGATAGCGAGAATTAAGACAGTAAAATGAGAACAAAGTGTATCAAAAGCCAAATTACGGTGGCAGACTTGTTTGTGTGAATAATTTAATAGGTGGCAGAAAATCCAATTCAAGAAACATGCCTGAAATAATTCTCTCCACGGAGTTTAAAGACCGAAGGCGAAACTGCAGACCAACTTCCTGCACTTGGCTTCTCTTCTTTTGAACATGGTAATAGAAGTCCTGCTCTGGGCCTATAAATGAACCTGTCCGACGTGCCTGCATACCAATTCATAACATTTGAAATCTAGTGTAGTCCATTAATGCACGAAAGCTACTCTACTCATAGCACTAAAACACTCGAATAAAAAGTACAATAACCAAAATGAATAGCGATACTGAGAAATTCATTTAAGAAAGCTTCTCTGGCTAAGCTGAGAAAACCAAAAGAAACATAAACAATGACAATATGCTGGGAAAACAAAAGTGAAAAGCTTCAATTAGCTTATCATAACCAAGGATCTATGCTGCTTTGCCCATAACACTATGTTCCACAATGAGCCAGAAGATCTGACTGGAAAAGCAGATACTCGAATATCACACATTCACAACCATATGTTTGAAAATGTCTATCATCTGATCAAGTTTGTGAAATCTTCACACGTTAAAAGTGATTCAACAAGAAAATGCACCTTCATTTGACTCTCCCTTCAGTTACATTCTACAAAAAAAGGATGAAGTGACTTTCTGGAAAATATAATGGGATTGGTGCTTAGCAGCCAAAACTAAAATTGAAAGCCCAACAGCTTGGACAGTAGAAAAGGCATTAAAATAACTCCAGCTCAACCTGTCAGCTTTTTAAACTTCACCAACATATACTGAGACAAAAGAAAACGCAAATATCACATCGAGCAGTAGCATTTGTAGCCTGGAACAGAAATGGGAGAAGGTATCATGAACTTACAATATTCGTTAAAGGTTTCTTCTCCATCAGAGGGCTTCCTCTTCAGAGACAACAAGATAACTCTGGACTTCTTTCGTTGCAAAGACATGGGACTCTTGGGCTTTTGGTTCTTCCAATCAGAGTTCCCCAAAGGTTGCAACTTAGCTATGCTAGTTTTCCTGTTGTTCTCCCGCAATTTTTCTCTGGGCTCATGTACACCTCCATCCATTTTTACATGACTGTCATACTCATATCTACGCCCTGCATCTATGCAGTGCAATTCACTATCGTACTGAAGAACTTGACCACTAGGTATAGCCCCGGTGGCATTACCTACTGAAGGAAAACCATCTGTAGCGAAACAAGAGAAGAAAACAATCACACATTAGTCATGAAATTGACAAATTGAACTGTCTGATGGCCTCATCAAGAAAGGAACCATTACCTCCTTGTAAACTAATGAAGTCATCATCTGAATCGGACTCTAGGATACTGACCGTGTCAAACCAAGCTTCTTCCTGGTATATTCCTTCATATAATTGAGTTCGAGTGAGATGGTATGGTTCTCGCTATTATCACATTTTCAAAAAGGAAAGAAATGATACCAAAGCCTAGCCAAAACTTTTAAAGGATGCACTGTAGGATACAATAGACGTAATGTTCAACATCTCAAATTTCTTCATTACGATGACTTAGGGATTCATATCCCCAAATGATCTCTATCGAGGATTTAAGATAATACGATATCAAGGAATGCTAACTCCACCTTAGAAGACATTTAACATGAGAAGCAATAAGTGAGCTTTTCAAGTAGAGAGGGAGGGAGAGGATAGTACCGTTTTCATCGATTTGACTATGGTTCCATTGCAATTGAGTTGAGTGCAACGTCCTGTTGGAGACGTCTGATCTCTCGCAAGCAGTTGCCGCACCTTTGTCGAAATCCAGATGAACAAACTCGCTCATGGAATTATCTCCCACACGATTTCCAGCATCGCTGTTCCTTATAGGCGGATCAACAACAGAACTGCATATCTTTCGGTTCCATTTCCCAGGTCTTCTAAAGTATCTCCTACGTTTTTTAACTTGCTTACGTGTGGTTGAAACACAGGCACCCATTACGATTCCTGTGTTTTATGAACTTGCACTACCACGCATCGGGTGGCTTGTATTTTCTACTATCTACCTCACAAAGTGGGCATATCTCTGAACTGAGAAAAGGAACCTCCCCTGTTTTGCAACAGTAGATTTGCAGAGGAATTAATGTCCGCTGTTCTTAAAAAGCATATCAAAGAGATTCTTTGAACTGGAGATATATGTTTAAAATTTCTTTTTTTCTCCGTCATGGCTTTAGCATTCAGAAAAAAGTCACAATGACGACTTTAATGCAGCTAATAACATCGAATAAAGAAACAAACCAAACGCAAAAAAGATGTCAAATAAACCAACATGCCCATATTTTCACAAGAGTAAAGCGGCATCGTTGTGAAAACAGAGGAATCTCCCCGAAATAATTTGGTATTACGAGTTCACAACTTTTCTATCTGGAGTAAATGTTAGATTGAGTCACGGAGACCACTTAGAAGATAGCAAAGAGAAAATTAATATTGTTCAAGAGTACTTTTCATTAATTTTAACAACTTCCAACTCATGTAAAATTGGATATGGAGATTGACTTGCAAACTTCTGCTATAGAATGCAGGGACTGCCAAAATTTCTTATGACTTGCTTGACACAGCACGATGGAAACATCGACTAAAGAGATGATCCGTTCTTCAGCGTCTGTCAGATTAATCAACCAAAGGATATCATCTTCAGCGGCTGGCAGATTAATCCATTTGTGATAATATTTCTTCTAGCTGGACTTGATGTAAATCATCTTCAAAGCACTTACTAAAAGGGATAAGTACTCACCTTCACTAAAGGCACATACGCAGAGTATTCTCTTCGTCCTCTCATGAAAGCAAGGCTTCCAGACTGAGTTTCAGAAGGAGGCATCTCATTGAGCGTCACTCATTGCACGAGCATACTCAACTCCTTCAAACGAAACCATACAAGATAAGAAAACAGGCAGAGAAACTCAAGGTACACCCCGCTACAAAAATTTCACTTCGACCAGAGGAAATTAAGAAAAGAAGACGATCCAGACAATCGCCTAATTCAGACCAATATTAACAACCCCTAAGACAGCAAGTGATAACCAAATCTTAGCCAGCAAGGAAATGAGAACAATCTGGACAGGATACAAGCACAAATAAAAATGCCAGGAAGATAGAAATGAATCTCAACGGAGAAGGATGGGCCAGAGACAAACGGAGAAGGACAGAGCTGGAGCACTACCCAAGCCACAAAGAAATGAGCAGTAACGGGTCATTGTCATTCCTCTAAACACCAAAGAAATTATTTGGAACGTGCCAAGCGTGACACCTTTAAAACTAGTTAAAGAAAGTGAAATGAACTACTTAAATATCCAAATGAAGACAATATGATCATCGCACCACAGGCTTGGACACATGCAGTGAGAGCACGTTGCAATGGCTAAAGCCAAGAATTTAACCTCGGGAGAAAAAATTCCAGACTAAGAGCCTTAAATTTTCCACCAGTATTCACATATTGACCACCAGAAAGTCCTTCGTATCATGGACACCCACCAAACAAGAAAAGGTCCAAGAAAAAAATGAATTGGCAAGAACTATTCCGAGTCAGCAAAGTTGACCTCCTCCTTTTGCAGATACATGGAAGCGATGTAACAAGCTAAAACTACTGAAAGAACAAAAAAGAGGATTCTCATGGGGGGAGTCAATCCAGATCATTTGCCCAAAGAAACAAGAAAGAAAATAACTTTCGGTATCCCAAGAACAACGGAAGACACCACGGGAGAAGAAATGAAAATACAAGAAAAGAAAGAAAAAATGACAAGAACAGAGGGAAAAGGAAAGGTTAAAAAAAAAAGAAGACACAAACCTGAGGGGAGTTCTGACCTGCAGGACAAGAGATAAATTACACCCCAGATATTTTCCCTCTCTGAAACCGCAAAAGTTTCAGAGAGAGAGAGAGAGAGAGAGAGAGAGAAGGGGTGATGTGATCCTAATTTACAGTGTCCGTCTCTCTCTCGTCCAAGGCTTTTGGGACGGACGGGGGCGGTACTGATGGTGGGGGCGTGGGTGACCTTAGCAGAAAATCCGCGTCCCTCTTCTTCCCCCACGTGCACTCATGTCTCGCCTGAGGAACAACAAAGAACCACCACCACCACCACCGCTATGCCCTCCTCTGCCTCTCTCTCTCCCCTCTTTATACGAACCGCTGCACCATCCATGCACGTACTTTTTACTATTATTGTAATCACCACAAGCATCGCCGCGCCAGTTTTCTCAGTGTAAACTCGAGAATTGGACTGAGGGGGCCTGCCGAGCGCTCAACTGGGGGAGCACGTTCATTGGCTGCGAACCGAACTCGCTTCTTTTTCGGGCTGGTCGGCGTGCGAGGGAAACGCCGGACTTGACTTTTCCTCGGATGGACACGAGGGAGGGGACTTTTACAAGCCTTCCACATAAGAACACGGTCGCATGGTATCTTTTTTCCCGTAGTTAGACGTAAATTCGGGACCATATATTTCTTTGTAGACGCGTAACGACGTTGTAACGTGGCATCCTTAGAGAGGTTCCGAGGTATGTATTAGAAATCACGTTAAAAGTTCAAGATTGATTGGCGCATGATATGTTCCGAGGTTTTGAATGCCGTGTAACATAATCTTTCGACAAATCTAAATGAACCTAACCGGCAAAAGAATGTTAGTGTTTATTGGCAGTACATCTGGGGTTTGCCACATAGGAGGATCAACGATCATTATAATATCATGTTGGCGATTTTAAATGAAAATTGACCGGGATAACTATATTGGAATTTTACGTAAAAGATTAAAATTAAATTGACGAAATTGAAAAAATTGGGATCGGTATCTGTGTGATGAATTTAAGACTTGATTTGATAATTTCACAAAATTGATAACTTGTAAAAAGCATAGGATCCATGTAACTAGATTAATTAATCCTCAATATCTATCCTTTTTATCAAAATAAAATTATTATCTTTCGTTGATTCTAGCGTCATTTTTGTTGATGATCCTTAGAGACGATGATTTATCTTTGAGGGAATGGCATTGGCAAAATTTCAATTTGAGGAAATCGCTATCGATTGCGATGTTTTGTTGTGTGTACCCGACTTGATGAGTCGGCCAGTCCTCCAAAGTCAACTTAGGTAGCTTTCCGAATTAATTTGCTCTCCCTGTTTCCTCTACCGCATTTCTTTTTATTATTATTATTATTATTATAACTTAAATTTTCAAATCGAGGAACAACCTTGGAAATTAGTAGTCGAAGAATATATCTTCAATCACATCCGATGTATACACAAGCAATGGATACATGCACATGTGTGATATTTAATGTAATCGGACCACACAATTTCAAAGCGGCACATTATAAGTTCAGGTGTAGCATTCAAGAGTAGTTTTAAACTGCTTTCATTTCAATCTATAAACACGGAAAGAGTCATTCTTCGATTAAAAAACAAGCTCCTTCAAATCAGGCTTCCAATTGGTAGGTTACCAATTTGGACATCACCCGTGTTTCTTCTAAGATAAGTTTTATCGTAAGTGCAGTCCATGCTCGTGCTTCGCTAACGATTTCTCCCCGACCAAGGCAGGGGAAACACGGTCAAACACGAAAAGGCAAAATAATAATGAGTTGTAGGCTTAGGTTGGCGCCGTTTGCATTAGAGCTTGCAATCAAGCAGGTTGGATCGTTTGCTTTACGTTAATGGTCGAGGAATGGACCTCTCTATGGAGTCACATCGTCGACTTGATTCACTAATCATAAACGATTTTGAAATCGAGTCATTACTTAAATTCTAACCCGTGACTCATCTAATTTGTGAAGGTAAATGCAACGCGTTATAGATGCGAAATTCAGATGAGACGAGACATAACCGAATAAAACAAAAACCCATGAGAGAGAACCAAAAGGGTCTCCATCATAGCAAGGAGGCAGGAAATTTCAATTATTTTGTGCCGTTTGTCTTTGTTCGGTTCCTAAGCGTGTGATTGACGATGGCCCTTTACCAAGAGAATCATCAAATTTATATGCAGCACGTCCCACTCGACCCACCTAACGAAACCCCAATTTTGTTTTTGACAAAATCATGACACAAGAGACAATTTGCCTTTGCTTGAGCTCTCATCTAACTCAAAGACCGTCTTCGTCAATGATAGGAAAGACATCGAACCCAGTTTCAATTACTCCCACAGGTTTCTCGTTCCTTAAATCTCTTCTCCCCACCAAACTTTGATACCATGAAGTAGAAATTTCAGCAAAACCAAGATGTCGAATTTCAAAATTTCTCTGACCAATTGTTCACACGTAAAGTCACAAGCTCCAATAAATATTTATAAAATATGTATCGATCGTAACCCATTGAAGGAATGTCAAAATGTAAGCAGCTTGACTGATTAGGCAATGCGAATCATGTTCTTCCAAAATCTTATTATTTGCAGAATATTTTGTGAAGAAATTTAGGAGGCGGCGGGATTCTGAGGTTGTTCAATTAATGAACCTTGATGAGTATTTTATATTTGATCAAGCTCGAGTGGCCTAACTTTGGTGGAAGTTGTTAATAGGGGCAAGTGAGTCAATAGGATCGTCATCATGACACACCAAATGTAGTTCAAAGAATCAAAATCCTTGTAAGAAATTCTTTGTACTAGCAATACATCACTTGCGATTAGGTGCGCCATGGTCTCGTACCCGACCCCCTACTAACCCAGTGAATTATAGAGTCCACCCAACTACATACGACTGCGGTTTGGTATGTGTCCGAATAAGAGTTTCTAAAAGACGAATGATTGATGAAAGAAGCGCACGCCCCAACCTCAGTTTGTGGGGGAGGTAGGGTGTCTTTCTAATGTGCAAAAGTAGCGATCAAAGGTTGTCCCTTTTCGGCCGCTGATTTTTCAGCTCGCGGAGATGATTCTTTTCATGTTTAATGGGGCTTGATAGGGGCTAGTGGGGGCATGGGACTTATTGATTCTGAAGTATCATAAACTAATTTATAAGTTTTTTGTAATTATTTAGTTAGATGTTTCACATCATGTCCCTAACGCTTTGTCTAGACTCTAGAGGAGCTTTTCCTAACTCATGATCCATAGATGTCCAGTGTCGGTATATCATTTAACCTAAAGTAGCACTACATTAATGTTTTCCATTAGAATTAGCAAGTCACCTTAGCATATCATACCCGTTATTGCGGTTCAGTCAATTTATGTCAAAATCCAATGTCACAATTTTAGTTTAACATGACCCAAATAATTAATTACTTTATGAAGAATGAAATGCACTAATTCACGTCCATTTGTGGCTCGAACATGTCATGTTGAACCTTATTTCTAATTTTCTCTCTATACTTTGCATGACTAATCTCGTGTTGTGTGTTATCATGTGTACGGGCTTTGTCCAATGTTTCCAGTCCAATATTCCAATGAACTAGGTATTAATCTACAAAGAGGAGGCCAAGATTAGGGTTTTGGACTATTAAGCATGATATGTTAAATGATAGTCAGCACCATAAGGTTTAGTGCGAGAGGCTTTTATGCTGTCTTTCTTCAACCGTATCTTTACTTCCTTTTCATAAGTGACCAATCTTCGATTTATAGAATTATTCTTTATGGATGGACGATGAACATGTCCCATCCCTTCCTTTTTGTCAATGAGCTTTATTGGTCCAAACCCATCAAGAGAATTAACCTAATGTGGTTGGAAACCAAATGAGAATCCGCATCATAAACTAGTGAGAGCGCATAAAGCATGTCTCCATCTAAAAGCGAAACTCAATCATGAGAAGAATCCCCTACCATATTCTAAGTCTTTCTTAATACAGGACCAAATCCAATAACTTGATATTCTAATCATAACCTAATGGTCTTGAAAGGAATAAGTGAAGAGTCGTCGAAGGACCCCGATTTGTAAAATGGGTTAGTTCGCTCTAGATGGTTCATGGAGACCATTAAAAGGAATGGAACAAGAAGCAGCATTCTATTTATATGTTGATTGTAAGTGATGTGGCCTTGACAAGTTTAGATTATGCCAAACCCTAATCATTTTGTTGTGGGAAACAGCTACAATGCCACTCCCCACGAGCTGCAACAGCTTGTTCCCACCCTCAGCTCGAAGGGACACCCACCTACGACCTATATCACCCACTCCATGAAAGGTGTCCACGCTCTAACGCTTTGATCACAATTTTTATAGTTCTTTTCTCTAATTGCTCGTGGATAACTCCTTTTTTATTGGTGGGTTGTGGCCTCTCTTTTGTTCATATAATGGCGAAGAACTTTTTGTCGCTTTTAAGTATGATATTCTCTCTCACCACCTATCAATCGTCGCATATCACGTATGAAGAATTCTTTTTAAGAAAGAGTTGGTAGTGTTTTCGCTTGTGGCAACTAACTTGAGTGGACGAGAACGCTACATGCCAAGAACATAAAAATCTCTCAGAAGTAGAGAGTTTGAATCTTTCGAGCACTCGATGAGTTATCTTCAATCAATATTTCGATTCGAAATGATCTAAGTTCCCTTTTACCTAATAAACCCTAATAAGTATTGGAGAATAAAACTTGGTCAACTGTCGCATGACAAGTGGTTTAATGGCAGAAGTCACCTTCCTTCCGAGCCAAAAGTTAGGCACATTGAGACTTCCACAACTGACGAATTCCCAAAAGAAATGAGGGTTTCTCGTTCATACACAACCTGTGTGAACGAAATGCGTATATTTCAAACGATCGCGCTTCCAAAAGCACCCCTTCAAGCTGCAAATGGCATCATCCAGATCAGCCTAACTCAAGAAAAACATGTTCAAATCATTGAGCGAATCCTTCTTATGTATTGGCCGTGTACCTATCGCCGTATCTCGCACTTGACTTACCAAAAAGGAAGTTGAAATTGGGGCGATTCGCGAGTTACAATGCCTTGGTCGAGGTCAATGGAAGGAGAGGAATCGACGTCAAAATAGACTTTCGAAAGAGCAATAAGGCGAATTCTAGTCAACTGTTTCACATTCGGGCCCTCTCCGACCAAAGAAGACGTCCAAACCATTCATCCATCAAACTGATCAATGAGCAAATCGAGCTCTTCTCTAGTGTAATTCTACCATAATTTCTTCGAATGGCGCGGACCGACCATTGGGCTGAGTCCTCGATTTCGAGTTGATCTATCATTTTCAAGACGAAATCATGACTGAAAGGAGCTCTTTCGGGATGGCGGGAGAGATCCTGCGATAATATCGACTTCCTCGACCGTAGTCGATTCTTTGTCGTACGAAAATGCCTTCTCCGTATCACTAAAGATCGTGGATGTCGCATTGAAGCATTCAAAGGCTTCACCACGATTTTCCTTTTGGGACGTGCAACGCAAAACGTGTAAGTGCTTGGTTTGGATTAAAAATCACGTTCGTATGGGGAATACGAGGTTTAGACGACGGGAAACTGTTGTTCTCGGTGCCAATCATGATTTTAGACTCGCACCGAGAATTCCAAGCAGCGTTCTATTTGGATTACGGTGCTAGCCATATATTTCACGGGCTGGAAATTTACATATTCAAAATTTGATTGCCTTTTCCAATTTTTTTTTTTTAAAAAAGTTGGGGGCAAATCTTAACAAAAAATATGGATCCTGCGACATTAAACTTTACGAAATTCATGCGGATGCCTGCTTCTTGAATCTCGAACTCGAGAGGAAGGGTTGACTTTGACCGGGGACCGGGGCACCAAAACGAGAGGAGCATTAAAGGCGGACGCAGCCCGATCGACGCCAGTCATTACTACGGCGTCGATTCAGTATTAATGCGCACGAAAAATCAGGTAGGTCGATATCGAAGATAGCAGCACATGGCACTCGAGTTCCCATAAATGCTATTGGGATGTGCCCAAAAAAATAAAATAATAGAGTTCATCAATTCGATGCTTGGAGTGCAACAGAAAGGCTTGATCGATATAGATTATAAATGTGGATATCACCCTGTATTTGTTATCAAATTAAGGTTGCACTTTGTTGATATTCGTAACTTGTTAAATCACCGATCAGATGCATGGCTGGAGGATTAGAAAACAAGAGCGGGGCTTCGGTGAATCGTGATGATTTGAGAAGCTGAAAAGCAGGACCAGACTACTAGTTGGGCCCTTGTAAGCCCAAGCCCATGATTCTAAGGTCAATCCCAAGCCCGCGGGCCCAAGAGACATGTGGCTTCGGCGTCTGGACAGAGCATGTTAGTGTTCTCACAGATGGCACGAGGCGATGAGTTTGATTTGTCTTCTTAGGCCAAGCCGAGGTTATCATGAAATGATTTCTTGCCATTCTCCTGATCCTAACGTGGGTGGCCTGCTCTTCATAGAATCAAATGGGCGAGCTTAGTCCAATGCAATTAGCGAAGGCCGACTTGAAACATCATAGATCTCCAAATGAATCCGATAAGGACACTCATGAACTTAACAAGAAGGGTTATGCGTCGAATTTGCTTTCCTTACTTGAACGGAGGAAGAAACCGAGCTGGATCTTGCTCGTGTGGTAATAGCAATGAGGTTAGGCGACAATGCTCTGTGCTAACAGCATTGCTCGACAAAACATTGTTATTGTTATGCAATTATAACAAAATATTTCCTCTTTTTCTTTGAATTGCTTTTTAACGTGAGGGTTTCGTTTTTTCTCTCTTTCTGTCGGTGAATTCCCTCGTTTCCCCAAAAATTCATTCATTTTTTTAAAGCTCTCCTCAAGGCTCTCAAAGTTTTTGAAGCTAAAAAGCTTACTTAATCTTTGGTTTTCTTTATCTTTATTTTGATTGTCTTTTCTTTTATCTCCCAATATATTTCTGCAGCTAATTTTGGATAAACATGGAGTCATCCAGTCAACAATCACAAAGGAGGATGTTCTCGATATGACTCTACAACTTTTTCAAGATTAGGTCGTTCTCATTTTCTGATTTAGATTTATGTTTAGATCTGAAGGGCTTTACTTTAATAAATTAGATCTAGATATAGATCTAAGAGTTACTTGTACGTATTCAATACGTGTTCTTTTAACATATTGATATAAGTGTCCTTGCACAATAATACTAATTAGGACATCAAATTTGGACGCGTCCGTTCCCCATCTAAATTTAATGATCGATCATCGAATGTTTACAATCATCGATTCATTCTCAACGGAAAAAAAGAGGATATTTCCAACTGCAGATTGTACTTTCTTTTTTACACTCTGACATTTATTTTGTTGCACAATTATTTGAGATTCGATAGATTTGAAAATCTTCAATGTATGGTTTGAGCATTTTATCCAGAAACAAATAGGATCTTCCTTTCAAAAAAAAAAAATAAAATAAATAAACAGAGACTTCTTAACGTCGGTACGTCAATCATTTAAGACAGAGGATGTGCTTTCGAAATAAGGTGGTCGGTGCAATAATGACGCAATAATTAATCCCAATCGCTCGTAAGAACATCGTTCGTCTTATGTCGTGACGTAACAAGGCGGGGCATCGTGTCGAACGCGCCATGCCGATCACGCCAGGAAATTCTCCACAGTCCGCACTTCCACACTCTCGTCGCCCCCAGAAGAAGACCCTCCCTCACGCGATCCCCCAGATCCCTCCTCTCTGTCCGATCGAAACCCCTCGTCTCGAAACTCGCGAATTCCTCCTCCTCCTCCTCCTCCTCAAGAACGTCAAGAACGTCAGCTGACGATCGACAGCTCGAGGTCGGGAGCTGGCGTCGATTCCGTGAGGGGACCCAGGTTTTGTTCTGTTCTTGGCCTCCTCGGATCCGGAGTCGATCCTTCTCCGTTCGCCTGATCCGCATTGTGTTTGTAAATGCGGAATTACGGGTTTTAGATCTGGTGGGTCGGTTCAGTTCTTGACGACTGTTGCGTAGGCTGAGCGAGCTGCTGTGATGTCGGTCTGATTGTTTCTTGAATTTTGCGGAACTGGGTCGAGGGTGGGGGGACGGAAATGGAGATCTCTTCTGGAAACTCTCCGAGAATTAAGCTGGCCCGAGCCACGAGCGAGGGATCTGAAGGGACCCATTTGCGGAATTTGTATGTGGAGTCATCCGTTCATGGGGGGTTTGGGCAGGGGCAGGGTCATCAGTACCATTACATGAATGCGCTGGAGATCTTGCGGGAGACCGTGAGGATTCTCCGGTACAACCTGTCGAGCTTCATGCTGATCGCGGCATTGCTCATCTGCCCTGTATCCGCGATAACTCTGTCCAATGCATTGGTTGATCAGTCGATGCTGAAGAGGTTGACCATTAGGCTCATGCTGGTGGCGAAATCAAGTGGGCTCCCGCTGAGGCCTTTCGTCAAACACTCGTGCCAGAAATTCTCCGAGATGGCAATCTCTTCGGCCATGTGCTTCCCCTTGTTCCTGACATTGTCATTGTTGTCGAAGACTGCTGTTATATACTCGGTAGACTGTACTTATTCGAAGAAGAGGGCCGATTCGTCAATGTTCTTCGTGATAGCCGCTAAAATTTGGAGGCGGATTGTCGTGACTTACTTGTGGACGTGCACGGTCAGCGTGGGTTGCCTCACGCTGTTTGTTGTTCTTCTGGTTACCATTAGCAGCGTGTTGTCCATCATCAGAGTTTCTGAGAATCTGATTGTTTATGCGGTATTTTTGGAAGGGTTGGTTTTCTCAGTCGCATTTGCTAATGCCATTATTATTTGTAACATTGCTATAGTCATATGTGTACTGGAGGATGTTTCTGGTCCTCAGGCCTTGTTCAGGTCGAGTGCTCTAATAAAGGGCCAGACTCATGTAGGGCTCCTGATTTTCCTTGTGTCGACAATCGGGATGGCATTTGTACAGGGCTTGTTTGAGCATAGAGTCAAGGTACTGAGCTACGGAGATGGGTCCTCGAGGATATGGGAAGGGCCTCTCTTGGTGATAATGTACTCATTTTTGGTGCTTATTGATTCCATGATGAGTTCAGTATTTTACTTCAGTTGCAGATCACATAGCATGGAAGCATCGGGTGTAGATCGCCAACCGATTTTGGAAAGTATGGCTATCTCTGCTGAATCAATGGGTATCTAACTAGGTGCAAGCACAGGGTCTATATACTTCTATCTGGAAGAGGAGAGTTGCATTAGAAGTTATGTTCATTGCCATTTGTTATTCTTTAAGCTCACATATATCGATTAGTATCTGGGTTTTCCGGGTCAAGCTTTTCCATCATTGGTTTGATGCGGAGAACAAAACTAGATGGCTCCCAACCATGTTGGTAGGTAATTCATTCTACTGTTCTCTATATTGGTCTTCAGCACACAATGACTTCGAAAGGGAGTTGACAATGGCAGTCACATATTGTTGGAAATATTACTCTGAATATACAGAATAAAATAGATAGATCATATGGATTTGCTTTTGCACCTTAGGTTCTTTCAAGATTTTCATTTTTCGGTCATTCTATATACAACTGCATACTCAGTGGTGCTATGTATATGTCAGGCTTCAGGCTTTATTAGCTTTGACATTATGCATTAAGCTGGAACTGAGCTCCAATGCACAGGCATAGGTTTTTTAACTTTCTAGTAGGGAGAATTGCTTAATTTTGATTGGAAAAAGGTTTTCAGCATCTGTTGAACATTCGATTATACCCAAGAAATGCCAAATAGTAATTTGTTCTCACCTCTGTCCTTCATTTGTTGCAAACTTTGTCTCATGATCTTGCTTATCAAGAGAAACAACTGTGTTCAGAATAGAACTCAGAGGCAGTCCCATCGTGAACTCCTTCCCGACTTGTATGTGAAGATATCGTTATTGTTTGGGATTCATGACTTCACCGAGGTTGTCATCTTATATGTGGGATACTGCTCAGTGATCTTGTCCTTGATCCTTGTTTACAGACAGTTTTGTTGCTACTTTCAGGTGGAAAGAGAACAGTTACCTTTATGGATTATTTAGCTTTAAGTCGGTTGGATACAATTCTTATCAGAACGAACTGATGCCTAACTAGTAGCTGATTACTCAGGAAAAGCATAACGATTCAAAAAGATTTGCCTAACTTGTATACGGTGGAACTACAAGCTTGTAGCCGATTACTTGGGAAAAGCATGACATTCAAAAAGATTTGCCTAGCTCAGTTATTGATGTTTTCCAACAAGTAGTTTTGCCATTTCTTCGAAGGCCAATATGAGCCAATATGAAATGATAACTTCATTAATTTCTTTGGCTTTAGATGAAATTCTCGTATGCTCCAGTGTTAGGCTTATTCATTAGTGAGTTTGCTCTCAGCGACCATTTATTGAGCATTGTAAGAGGGAAGGCTCTAGAAAAGGAGTGGGATGCGCACGAGCCAGTTTGATCGCATTGGATGAAGTAAGCTTCGTGCAGATTGAGAGGTTTGGATTGACCGAGCCCGTTTCCATCAAGATCAGCTCATTATTTAGAAAAGAGCTTATGATGTCAACATCGCCGGTAAGCCACTTATTGATCCCGAATATCTGGATGATGGTATGATTACTTCGTGAGCAACAGCAGCCCCATTTTACAAGTCTCAGAATGTGGAACGATGATGAATTTAATGCAAGATCAACTTTTGTAGTCTTTGCATCGTCTCTTTGGCTAGTGGTGGTCACAAAGATGATTTAATAGCTGCTAAAGTTGTAGGGATCCAAATATTATTTCACCCAGTTCGGTAAATAATGAATGCTACTTCGCGCTTTGGGTACCCTCTCGGATTGGGATGCACATGAGCTTGTTTGATTGTAATCATTGGATGACATGAGCTTTGCGTGGAACCCACATGATTGAGAGGTTCGGATTGACCAAGCTCATCTCCATCAAGATCAGCTCATTATTTTTCCTAGAAAAGAGCTTATGATGTCAAAAGCACCAGCAAGCCACTGATTGATCCCGAGTATCTGGATGATGGTGTCATTACTTCGTCAGCAACAGCAGCCACATTTTACAAGTCTCAAAAGTGGTGCGATGATGAATTTAATGCAAGATCAACTTGTGGCAGTCTTTGCATTGTCTCTTTGGCTCGTGGTGGTCGCAAAGATGATGTTAATAGCCGCCAAAGTTGTAGGAATCCAAATATTATTTCACCCAGTTGAGTAAATAATGAATGCTACTTCTTGCTTCGGGTAACCTTTGGATTAGGAAAAATCCCCACGATGTACTTGCTCGAGAAAAGTCGGCAAGACAACAACCAATTACGATACCAGTTACTTGTAGAATCATCCGACGATGCCAAGGAATTGAAAGATCAGTTCATATGATGACCATTGTCTTGATGTTGAAAAAAATGGGTACTGTATTATTAGTAACAATTATCAGTTTGAGCAAAGCATCGGGACTAGAAAAAACTAGTATCAGTTAGGAACATACTTGTACAACGGAGCACTTAAACTGTAGGGAATACAAAGAACAGCCCATCATGAGCAATTAACGTTCCTATAATGAAAAAAAAATAAAGTATATACAAAAAAATTAACATGCCGACAAAAATAGATGTCTCCAAAAAATCACGCGATTGCAAGCGCTAATTTACAGCAAACAAGTACCAGGCACAGCACTTTGGTATAAAAGAAGGTACCAGGCAGAGCACAGACCACAAGGCATCCATGCGAGACATGCCGCTTGCTCAATCTTTCAACGAATCGAGGATATGAAATGAACCCGCAAAACTCCCAGAAGTCAACTTGATGCAGGTATAAGAACAAGGCAAGCATCGCCCTCACACTTCAGCAACAGAGATAAGGGGACTGTTCAGACCGTCAGAGTGTACAGAGTACTGAATTGGCATTAAAGCAGGGTCCTGGTAGGCAGTCACCAATTTATCCAGAAATTCCGACATTGATGGATCGTTCTGACCTTCCCTATCCTTCTTTATCAAACTCTGCAATTGGATTGACCAAAGTGATATTTCATGGGAGGCAAAAAAATTAATGACAAAGGATCAATTTTGAAGGTAAGAAAGGGGGAAAAAAGAACTTGATTATACTACAACTTGCAGCATGTTTTCTTGTTCTACTTTTTAAACATTTTTGGCTTCTTTTGAAGGAAAGATTTATTTGGTTTTTTGAGACACAAATAAGGCAAAACAATCCTAATCCTAGCCAGTTGGAAAACAAGAGAACCCTTTATTATCACAAGGTTATTTGGGCAATAATAGTGAAAATCATGAGTAAGCCAAATTGTCTGTACATGATTAAAGTGAACAATATTGCATTTGTTGAACTTAATATCCAACAATGAACCTATCTCTTCCCAGTGGCAGAAATGTAAACGACAAACCCCACCATGTGACAGTGAATAATATAAACCAATAGCACCATACCTCGGCAGAATAAGCAACAAAGATGGGCAAGAAGCGTTTCCGGCAGTACTCATTAAATAGAAGAGTGAGGATTGGAAGAGGGAAAATGAGGGTCGACGCTAAAGAGAGCTTCTTCACCGTAAAGATTCCCACGGCGATACAATGCATCAGGACTAGGGAAAATATCATCGAATTGTGGACAATTGGCCAAAACTTTCCAGCAGTTTCATACTTTGGTGCATAGACATTTAAGAACTGCAAAATATTAGTTCACATCAGTGTTTTCCTATATCTAAATATTGATTGCACGATGTTGTGGAGTCTTCACGTTGATAAATAATTAACATAAGAATTGGAGACACAGATATTTGGAACGAGCAACCCAGTGGGTGCAGACATGCCTTAAATCATTATCTGGTTAAGAACATCAAACACAAAGCAATTGGTTCTTTGGACATGGTTTCCCTGCAAGGAGGCATGAAGCTCCTCTTTTGATACTGCATATCAGCCTAGAACTTAACTGAAAAATTCCAAAGGTAGAAGCTACAAATCAATGATGAGAAAATAAAAAGGAGATGACCACTGACCTGGTTCCGAAAGATAATATATGCTAGACACAGGTAAATTAGGAGGAACGGCAGGATGAGTGGAGCCAGGAAGAAGTAAGTAATACCCAGTAGTCCAAAGAAGAGAATTCGAGGGATGTCCCTATGATAGGGAATTGATGGAACTTCAAATTCCTCATCTGCATCTTTCACAAAAGGTCTTTTTAATAGACTCCAAATAAAAGGGATTATGCGAAAGAGTTCTGACGAGGTGCTGGTCCATCCAGATGTAACCACATAAGCAATGAAGAACGATGCCTGCCAGAAAGAAAGCATGCACAGATATCACATTGTAAGCTATGACAAGTATAGATCAATATTTCAAATGGTCGCAACTTAGGTGCATAGTGCATTATTGGCAATCTGGATTGACAATGTAGCTTAGTTCTGCTATCAGGCGACTCCAGATGAATGACCTCCCAAAAGATGGAACATCAAATCTGACAAGCCCCACAGGGAAAAATGATGCATTCACAATAGCCTTAGGCTTGCCTTGAGTGTATATTGCTGTATTAGAATGTTCAGAGGGAAGTAGAAAAGCCAACAACCACTAAGTCAGCAAAATGTTTTCCAGGAAATTATAAAATGATTAGTTTTTTATGTTTGATGATTAAAAAATGTTTTCCTTTGAATCGCATTTAAACAACTTGAAAGTGGAAATTTTCTTAAAATAATACATAATATTTATGCTTTGTCAACTATACCAAACTTGGCATAACAACTTGATGGAGAAGCTTTGTCAACTATACCACTTGGCATGTTTTATCAATGAAAGGGCCATATCTTTTAATTAGATGCAAGCTTTTTGCGCAAAATTTGTTTTGCTCATCTAATCATCATCTTAGACCTGAGGAATGACATACATTCTACTTTGAAGGAGTTAGACGTCAAAGTTTTCTAGCATGTTCTGATAAATTTTTTGATCATATGCTTGTATGCAGGACAGGGCGCTCCCCAAAATACGAACTAGAAATTAATCTTCAAAACCTCCACTCCCACTCAAAGCCTAAATTTCCAGAAGACGTCTATAGATAGCTTGATATCAGAAACTAGTATCAGATAAACGCCTTCATGATTTAAAATATGATAAGCGTAGCTCAAGAGGCAATATGTTGAGCTTTTTTACTTGTTATGATTAGTTAACTAGGCAGGTCAAAATCAGCAGAAAAATCAGCCTATAAATGTGAAACTTATATCCAGCCATCTGCCATTTCTCACAAAGTAAACTGTAATTTAGGAAAGTGAGTAAAATTAAGAACCTCTGGAAATGAATGATAAATCAGCAAAAGAAGAAAGAAATTAGTAAGTTTCATCTGTCATTTTCTAATTGCTGTGCACAACTATGTCCAATGTTCACCATTATCGCTTCAAATTCCAAAATCTATACACTCAAACACTATGTCCCAGAAAGAAGCAGGCTCACCTGCGCTGGAACTGCAACACCGAGCTTGGCTGGAATATTTTTTGGGTCAAGGACTATGGAGACCTGATATAGAATTGACCCTGAAAAACCGTTGCAAAAAATATGTTCCATATCGTGAACCATAGCACTTTGTTGCAAGCACTCTTCTCTATTGCGCTATGAGAAATATATCCCTGGATTGAAGAGAGAAACTCCATTATAGGAGGCACCATTTTCAGGAACAACTGAAGAATGAGACTGGGAAGATAGCCAGTAATCACTTGACTGACAAATGTTCTGCAAGGAAAATTTATGAGGTGAGGCTTTGCGTCAGTGAGAAGTAACACAATAAAAGCTGAATATAACAAACATCAACAGCACTAAAAAATATGTGAGAGAAAGGAGCTGGGCGGGGGATAAACAACACCACAGGTGAGCACGGATGTGCCGGATTGGTAATTTTAAGAATGATTACTTACATGGTTAGAATGCTTTTTAGGAAGGGGAACCATACTTCCAATTGACTCAGGTTAGTCAGACCTTGCACCACTAGAACGGGGATGAGAAATAATATTGTGAGAAGTATACAGGCGACTATGACAACCAGCTTAGATATCCACCTCCGCATGAAGGATGAAGAAAAGAAAGGCCAGTAAACATCATGAGGTTCAGGAGCTTCCTCAGTTAGCCACTGAGTGGGATTGATTCCCTGTTGCAAGTGAAAAGCAGTTGCAGCGGCATACCTTGAGTTGAAGGAAACAAAGGCAGCACGAACTTCCTATAAATTTAAGATGGAATCAAAAGCAATAAGATACACATGCTCAAGACAGAAACAAGGGCAGAAATATGCATTGACATGAACAGTATCGATTCAGCAATTTTTTAAATTGGAAGCACTATGCATCAAACCCATAGCTCAAGACATTGATAGCCTAAAGAAAGGTACTACAACTTGAACATTGATTAGGCAATAACTTTTTCCCTCGTGTATGGCTGCAATTCAGATGCTACCCTGATAGGATCAGATTCTTGAAAATTTTCCTCTTAAAAATAAATTTTTTCCTCGTCTTCGGGTCCAGAGAGATAGCTTAAGCACAAGTTAAATCTTTCAAAGTTTGAAATGGAAACGTACATCAGAAATCAATCTTCAGCCGACACTCTCTCCTCTCTTATCTTTTTGTATGCTAAAAGAAAGGCAACACTCCTGTTTTGCAGACACTGGACTTGCATGTAAGAATCGTGATTGAAATTCTCTCACAACTATGGTTTCACTTTATAGCCGAAACAATTATATTCATATGAGAAAACTGGTGGCCATGGCAACAGCATTCCTTGTGCCTAGCCAAATAAAAAAAATGAGACTTGCCAGGATGTCTGTTCCCACAGGAGAATCCAAGCAAGTTTTCACATTGCGTATAGATGGATGGTAATCTTAGTGAGAATGATGATGCAACTTTAGCTTTATAGAAGTTATCTTCCTAGACCTAGACTGTCAATTGAAGGCAGGATAAGTATCTTTCAAGGGAGGGAGTACACATGATAAGGAACTAAAATCTGTTCAGAGAAAAGAGAAATAACTATGCACGTACTTCTCCAGCCAAGGAAACTTCAGATTGCTCTAGCCTCACATTCTCCTCCAAGTCTTCCAGCTTTTTCTCATACTGATCCACAAGGTCAACTCTGCGTCCGAACAAACCAAAGCAGCTGTTACGCTTATACTTCTGTTGGGTGGGATCAGCTTGCATGTGTACAAGCCTTCTATACAATTTCCTAGCGTCATTCTACAGAAAAACGGAATCATAAAGTAAGAGATGGCATTTGTGGGGAGAAAAATCAAATAGATAAATTAAAACAGAACATTTGGAAAAAGAGAAGACCTAAAAGGTCACTCTAAAACATATTATTGTTATTCCAAAGACCGAAATTTCACTTTATTTGTTTAGAGATAATGACACTAAGGGAAGAAAAAACTAATTTGAATCTGTAGGGGCTCGACAAATCCAGAAAATAATCAATCCCTCGAAGCCATGAAGTATATTGCACATATGAAAATTTTAAAAAAAAAAAAATAGCGATTAACCTATATTTGACAAATAAAACCTGAGCCCAAACTTCTATAGTACATGCACATATGGCAGCCTCTGTTCCCATGTAAACATATGAAGGTCATAATCATCTATACCATAAAACAGATTTTTGACAGAATGAACAAGGCACATGGGGCAGAAAGCTAATGCACTTAACTCACCAAGAAATTCCTCTTATTTATCACCAATGGTCTATGATAAAGCTCACAACTATGGATAAAAAAGGACATGGTTCCGTGGGACTCGTATATATGTCATGAAAAGCACGACAAGCCAAGATTGCTCAATCCAGGGTGGTAGAATTGAGCATGTAGGTAGCTTACGCTATAAGTCAGATGGTTTCATCATAACCATCAGAGCCTGTGAGATTTCCAACTCCTTTGGAAAGGCGCTTTATGATTTTCTTTTTATTTACCGAGAGGAGCATCCTTAGTCTGTCCTTCTATAACAATGGTTGCAAAAGGCCATCAGTTTAATACAATAGATATTAGTCAATCTACATCAGAAGTACTATGTTCGTAATGGCTCTGGCTGCAAAACACAATCTCCAGATCTCTAGGAACCAATCACAAATTCAGAGTGGATATGAGAGCCATTACAAATTCTGGCCAACTTATGATCACACAGACATATCAAGTTAAATAGTCCATCAACCAACTACGTGGGCTTAGTGGTAAAGGAACGCATGAAGGTAAATTAGGTCCATGGCTCATGTTCAAGTCTGCACACTACCAAGTGCAAAATATTATCATTCTTGGGTCACCCATGAGTTTTAGCTTACATCAACCAACTGTGTGGGCATCCTCAGGTGTACAGCTAAGGAAAGATGATAAGAAAGATAAAGTAGCCCAAAGTACTTACAATTAGGTTTCGTATCTTGTTGGTCCGTCGAACGACCATGTGACACAGATATGTAGATGGATGATATTCTCTAAAGAATCTCTCGACACTATCACTGACACTACTTCCGGCGGACACAGGGATGCTCCGGACGAGGATGGTGAACTGATGTGGCTGGGGCTTAGAGGCATAAAAGTAAGCTATCCTTTTTGATGAAACATATTTGTATTCCTGCAATTACATAGAGCACTTTAATATCGCTGAACTTGTTCCCGTAATATGCTCCATCCTTCCCTGAAACTTTCATACACTTCTAGGTCCAGACAGAAAGGTATATAAGAAGTTAAATAATCCCCTTAATGACCAGTTTGCCTCTAATGAGATGATTAAAAAACCAAGCAACAATACACAATTCATTTGGCATTCGCCTTTTGATATGATACGAAAAAATTTCATGTATTATCAGTTAACACAGAGTATTAAGAAGAAATTTTTAAGGATATAAACTCGGAACTTACATAGTACAGTAGAAAGCAGACAAATATCGTGACAACATAAACAGCACAGAAGTGAACCCATAACCTGCCAAAGATACAATTAAAAAAACAAGGTTATGTACTTTTCACCAAAATTAAAAGTTTAAAATGAGAAGGTGATCACAGTATAGACGTGCAAGATAGCACATCTCTTAATAATTAAGATGCACTTGCCAGACAGGCTTCATGCGGTAGTCCAGATTCTCTCTCATATTGCAATCAACTCTTCAGCTAATAACTTGACCAGCTCATTACCAAATAAACCTTAATTAAGCTCGCTATCAAAAGATTTGATGCAACTAAAGAAGGTGACAACCTAAAGATGATGTTTGGTCAGTTAAGCTTACTTTCAGGTTTTATGCAGTAAGTAAGTCAATGAAGTGTACAAAAGAGGGTTCCAGCTTATATAAAATCCCACAAAGAAAGGACCGAAAGATCCAAACATGATATTTTGCAGTTCTCCGACACTTATCGGATATTTTACATATCATGTGAACCCAAAGAAAAACCTTGAAAATGCAAAAGCACAGTACAAGCAAGGAACTGCAAGCTCCCATACATTGTGCTAGCAAGTTATGCAAGAAATGATAGAAACAATCCAGCTTCAGTGGTAGTAATAAATTACAGTGGACATTATAAGGGGAGCACATGGTGAAAATTCTCAATTCTCAAATGCAAATGGAAGCCACCTGAGAAAGAACAGATGATCACCTAAGGCAGATTTCAGATATGCAGCCTCACAAAGGAAGATGGTGTATTAAGAATTCAAAGGCTTACTATTGAATTAACAAGGATTCCAACATAAAAAGTCAAAAAGATGCAGAGGTAGAATCTTCTACGCATCTAAAATGTACATGGGACTGGATCAATTTAAAAAATTCAAGGTAAGGAAACATGACAGGTAAAGCATGCTTAAAGCGTGAGATAATGCTGGCAGCAAGAAAAGATAAGAGGCATTAATCTTTCACATAAGAGGTGATACATCCTTGCAACAAAAGTTGGTGGCTCAGTGGTGTCAATGTCAAACTAGCGACAGGGCATGAAATTCTTGATATTACTAACAAATCAAGTTTTCTCGGCCCACGAAGATTTACCAAAGCATTCAACTCTGGTCAAAGTTACAAGGTTACAAAAAAAATATCTAATCATTCTTCTCCGCCAACGGTCATAAAAATTAACAAAAAACAGATGAGCAAAAAAAATACCTTTTTGATCCATTATTTACATTTGATATTGTAAATACATCTAGCGAGTTGTTCGAAAAATCGGCAAAGTCAATATCCTCAAGCTGATCACCAGTGCAGTTCACTGGAAGAAGGATGAAGATTCCAATAACCCCCGCAAATGCAAATACTCTCAAGCTGTAAAATTCAGATCAAAAGCAAAAATGTTTAGGAAGAGCCAACGAGGTAAGTAAATACATGACCCAGAGAAGCTAGTGCACCAATTATCATAGCCACAACTTGTAAATTAATGGAGAATAAGAATAGCAAGAGAAGAAAGGCTAACAAATATCCAAAGTTCAGATCTAACTTCTCTCATCCCAGTCATTTTTTTAAAGAAATTCTACAAAACAACTTCCTTCTTAATTGTTTATGCTAGAGCTTATTGTTTATAGTTAATGCTCTGTCATGATGTATTTTTTTTATAGACATCATGTGGAAGAAGTTAACAAGCATTCCCCTCAATCACAAAGAAGAGTGTATTCCATGAGATCAGTTGTCCAATGAGCACTACAAATGGAAACTCACAATCAGTCTGAATCCTCAAGACACATCAAACAAGGGTTTGAAAATATTATACCAATCAGAAGAAGCAAAAGCAAATTTTCAACAGTCACAAATTAGCTTCTACTCTCATGCAGAATTTAGTTTGAGATACACAAAACAGAAAGAGATCCTGCTCACTACCCTTTGTGCCGGCCCTAATAAGCTGTGCAAGCATTCATGGAACCATAAAATCTTCTCAGGAATTTGGGGTAAATAGGTCTATTCAAGCATTCAATGTTGAATACCATCCACCTCACGACAACTTAAGATAAGGGGGGTGAGAGAGGGATGGTTCAAAGAGAATCAAGGGATTAACACACAGCAGCTAGACAGCTTTACCTATGGGAATCAGGAAATACATGCGCAACATAATATAGCTTGAATACAGCTACAACATGGCCTCGGATCATTCCAATAAATGATACCTAGATGAGGCTAAACCAAAGAATAATTCAACCTTCAGATTCAAATATCCAATTCAGAGGAGTTGCTACCATCCAATGACTACTTTGTGAAGCAAAAAGGTCATCATATTAAGCCAATACACCAGTGCTCTTGAATTGCATAAAAACAGGAAGTACTCGAATGAGTAAAGCGTAAAGAAAGCATCAAGACTTTAAGTGAATGAAGCCTGCAACAGTCATGGCTAAATCTTCATGTGAAATGGCTGAGGACACTAAAAAAGAGGTTATTACAGAGGTTCTGTATTACGAATTAAAAAAAAAATTGTAACAATGACTTCTTAATCGAGAGAAACACAAATATTTTGATCCTCCACTTGGAATATTCAGTAAGCAAGTTCTGTTTGCTAATTCTATTTCCTGCAAATCATGTCATTCCACAGGAGATATTTAGCTCTCTTACTGAACTCTATGCATCCTTCTACAACAGTTCCCACAGTGAGTTTGACAGTTTCATCCTATCAATTTTAAACCTAACAGAAATAAGATGTGTCACTTCCAGAGGAGAAATGAGAGGGTAAGAACATCCTTATAGCAGTGTCTAGTGAAGTACTCAGTAATCCATATTACAAGTAAATTCTGAAAATGAGCATCCTCATTCCAGCACTAAGAGAAACTCTCAAAAGTATGTGATACCCATCAAAAGAAAGAAAAGAAATCAGGTTGAACTTAGAACCAGTGACAAGAATGCTTGTATCCCAAGCGCTTGAATTACCTAAAAATGATAATCCGCATAAATACAACAGCATCCAAGCCTGACTTAGATAATAGTTCCTCCTCAGAAAGCTTCCATGCCTTCTTCACCCACCCCGGAGAAGGAATTAATCTCTCTAGGTTGAAATAGCTTCTCCTTTTAGATTTCCCCTCAGCTACCATCCGCGGTATATAAACTTCATAGTTACTCGGTTGCTTTCTCAAGACCGAGTATAGTGTGAAGAATAAAAAGCAAAGGCCCGTATTTATTCCAACGGAGGTCAAAAGAGCAGATACAAGCATTTCTTTCCTGATATCTCAACAACTTCAATGAAAGAAGGATAAACTGCTAATTCCTGTGAGTAAAAAAGTAAAAGTATCAGAAAAAACATGAAAAGAAACCACACAACAACACATGCAGAGAAAGAAATGTGATTTTGCTGCAAGAACATAGTGCATCTCTGAAGCACATGGAATTAGTCAATGCCATCTTCAAAATTTTGAAACTAGATCTCGATATATAGAAACTGCACGCTACAAGCAAATCTTGGTACACATAAGATCACACCACAAACTTCGCTTTCGAGAGAGGGGGGGAGGGAACAAAGAATAACAATACAACAAGGCATCTTGGTACGATCAGCCAATGAAGGAATCATTTTTAAGACATGTAGCGTAAGACTTCAATGAGACGAAAGTTCCACCAACTTATTCACAGCCTTATGGTTCGAATTGGAAATCCCTGTACACTACAGTGAAGAACATTAACAGGAAGATGCATCCCAGAAACAAAGCCAAACAGCACATTAAGTATGCGTGCCTCAATTAACCAACTCAGTTCAAGAACGAAACTTGCCGCTTAAACTGGCAACATATAAAAAAAATTCCAGGCTAGGATCGCCTGAAAACGCAGAGTTAAGGAAATGAACCCACTTCGCGCCTCACTCTAAAGACTGTCGGAAAAATCTAACGACAAAACGACGAACTGAGTTCAGAACAGTCGCATATTCATCGGACAGCAAGCGGGCAAACGAACGGGAAGCGTCAAACCTGGTGCCTCCTTCCCACGAGAAGCTAAAACGAGAGATGGGTAATACGAGGACAGCGTAGGATCTGTCGCTAAGGTGGCTAGAGATCGATTTGGCACCTCCTTATTAATGATGGGCAGCTCATATCATTGCCCAGGACGCGACCCGTCAAGAAGAGCGGTTCGTCCGATCGAGCTACGTGCCTTATTTGATACGGTAGCGATCCGGACAGTCGAAACCGAGTGAAGTTTCCCCCTTCCCAGCTTTGTGAACACTTCCCCACTCCTCTTCTCTTTCCGTCTTCTTTGGCCCGAAAAGATAAAAAGGGTAGAGGAAAAGAACAGTGCCCGATATCGTCGCGACGTGGTTCGCCGCGAGGACGGGTGCCGAGGCTTGATGGGTCCTCGTCTCTCGACGGATCTCGACGTGGGGGAAGTGGCGATGGGCGATTGGCGGCGGGGCTTTGTTCTGATGGATAAGACGGGTAGTTAGGGAAGTCAACAGCTAGAAAAAAGGGTGGTCGCGGGCGGTGGCCAACGGCTAGTCAAGTTCGTCATCCCGCCGCGGAAGAAGAATCGCATCGCGGCTCGGGGGGAGCAATCATGCATCGGAGAATATGGATGGTCCAGGACTCGGACTCGATCTCGTAACGTCCAATGAGATTGCGACAGCTGAAGTCCGAGGCGTGTCAGCCTTTTTCGGTTCTGGAGGGCACGTTGGGCCCACTTTGGATTTAGTAAGGAGGGCTCTGTTGTGGTCGGTCGACGGGCCCGGTCATTTGGGCTGGCGATTCTATGGGGCCCAATCCGGTGGGCCTAGATATGATAATTTTGTATTTATAGAAAACAAATTTAATCTTTTTTTCTTGATCGTGAGTGTGATTGGGCAAGGATTTCTAGGGCTCGGATTTCCATCGATTTGGTCTTCTAATTACGTCAGGGCCGTTGCACTATGATGGTGATAGCTCCTCACAGTTGTGGCTATTTTCGAAAAGCCGGCGTACTCAACTTCAAGCTAGGCCGATATAATACTAGTTTATATTTGTATAAAATTCATCTAGTATTGCATAAAATGATGCACAATTAGGGACGCATCTCCTCAGTGGCCACTCCTACCTACTATGATTTCACTCTAGGCATCTCTACTTGAGATCTTTGCCAATGCAATAGTATCTACTCCGATAGTAATTCACTAATGCCCATCTTTTTTAAAAACAGGCTGTGTTAGCTTAAAATCACACAATATGTATCTATCAACAGAAAGTCTCAAACACTGGCTATATAAGATTAGAGACACATTTGATGAGCAAGACAAGCAATAAGTATACAACAACGAAGGGAAAAATCGTCACATTGTCGTGCCACCAATACTTACAATAACATGTTTCTTTGGAATCTTATATATAAGTGCATTTATTCTGTTATTTAACATGGTTTCAAATCGATATATGTTTAGCAAAACTAAAAGTTCGTGTGAAATTGTTTTTTTTTATTGCAATTTTAGTTGATTAATTCTTATATTTATCCTTAGTGTATATGCTCACTCGTGTATTCGCATATAATCTTTCGAAATCCAGATATTTATAAAATTCACAAGGGGTTTTGCTTTGTTTGACAAGTGGCCCGAGTCAACATAATAATTTTAAATGCATAAATAGGGATTTGTCGCTATCATTTAATATGATTTTCACTTGGGGGAATCTCGATAATGGCCAGAGCCAAAAGGACGAAGTGATCAATTCCTACGAAATAGATATTTTTCTCTCGACAAGATACCATTCCAAATAAAACCAAGAAAGGGCAAGGAGATATTTTCCGACGCCAAGGGACAAGGAAAAGCCTTCCCTAGGCAAACGAGTCCCGCGTCCCTCCTCGTATCCACAACCTCAGCACGCCCGTCTTACTCTCCGCATCATCGGATTGAACTGGATAATGCTTTCGATTCGCTAATTTTTCCGGCCCTCTTCTTTTGTCAGGAAAAAGAGCTCTCGCGCGTACGAAATATCTATTTTCTAAAATATCTAACGATATTCTAGCAAGAATGAAGTCCGATCTCGATTTACGAATGGACCGAACGTCAAAGTGTTCCATCGTTCGCAATCAATGATGCATTTAGTCCGTGAGAAATCAATGCCTGGAAAATGTGTGTGTGTTTTTTTTCAAAAATCATTATTTGTATTGCTTAGCAAAATGAATCGATAAGAAAATAAAACATTTCCATCATTGACAAAAATATCAAAGCATCGACTTTTAATTTTTTTAGTTAATATTACGAAAAATCCTAAATTTTGTATAAATATAACAAATTTACCTCAAAAGCTCAAATTG
Organism: Corymbia calophylla; assembly: GCA_014182845.1. Lineage (NCBI taxonomy): Eukaryota > Viridiplantae > Streptophyta > Magnoliopsida > Myrtales > Myrtaceae > Corymbia > Corymbia calophylla. Next base: position 27,670,110 of record CM024694.1, read on the forward strand.
ATACACTAATAATAAATTATTTTTTGTTATTTTCATTAGATGACATGTAACAGTTGACGGGCATACGTGTTTGGGATTTCACCGTTCCATTTGTTATAAGTGTATCAATTTGTGATTTTTTGTGATATGAAATAAATTTAATGAAAATTAATAGAGAATAAATTTGTTACAAATATATCGATTTTGGGTTTTTTGTGCTAAAAAAATTAGCTTAGAGTAGATTCGTCAAATGGGTATTGATTTGAGATAAATTTATTATAAGCATACCAATTTAAGATTTTTAGTGGATAAGCTCGATTTTTTAAGAAGAATATATTTTAAATCGTTTAATTTCCATGGAGGGAGAATTTTGTTGACGTGTTCCTTGCGACACTTGTTAACCGATTACCCAAGTCATGCTTTAGTCGGAAAAAAAAAAAGGTCATGCTGTCAGGGGGACCCCACCGTAAATGGTAATGGTATCTCAGTTGACACGACTTCAATGGGTACTTTCTTGGATAAATAATCGATCCGCTTCGTTGATTCCCCTCTCTTATCTTGACCGACGAAACCGACATAACTGTTTTATCATCGTCGAGTAAAAGCGAGAATGATATTAATGGCGCCTTTTTAATGTAATCAATGGCGATTAATTTCTGTAATAATTAACTTCGTTATTATATGTCGTCCTGACGAGGTTAGTGCGACATCCGAAACATTCTCGGACCGAGGAAGGATCGTTCTCCTCGCATTCTCTGCTCCAACATCAATGGCTACCGGCGGCAAAGCACCGGGCGAAGACGAAGAGGTCGTGGACGACGAGTGGCAATTCGTTCATTCCCCTAATTCCCCGCCGTCTCTCCGCTTACCTTCCCCTTCTCCCGGCTCGACCCGATGGGACACCACCGGCGACGGCGTCGGCAGAGACGACTTCCTCCAACTCCAGCACCGTCGCTCCCCCTCCGTCTTCCCTCCCCTCCATCGCGAAAGCCTGGACCGTCTCCAGCAGCCGCCGCCGCCGACACATCAACCCGCTTCTCCTCCTCCTTCCTCGCCTCCTCCGTCGTCGCCATCGTCGTCTTCCTCTTCGCCTCCTCCTTCGAATGGGACGGAGAATGAGCCGCCGCCGCCGCCGCCCGCCGCCGAGTCGTCCGCCCGGTAAAATCCTCTGGTCCGGCGTCCACGGGATTGCTTCGAGAGTCCGCCACTGCATGGTCTTCGCCGGGGGTTTCTGGTCGTTCGGCTCTGCTGCGGCGGCGGCCGGAGTGGTGGCGGCGGCGGCGGTCCTGCTCTCGTTGGCGTACGCGAGAATGCGGAGGAGGAGGTGGCGGTGGTGGAGGGACAGAGTCCCCGTGGTGGAGGCGAGCGAGAACCGCCTCCTCCTCCTCATCAGAGACAAGGACCAGGTAACAAACACGCACTCGCAGTCGCAATTTCTTGGTCTCTCCGCTAGTTCTTGATTCGTACGATAGAGCTGATGATTGCGAGCTACAAGAATTCACCTGGGTTTGCCTCTGTTTCTAGCTGTAGTTGCTTTCTCTTTGGGTTTGTAAGGACCTGAGGAGAACGAAACAAGAAGAATTCGGTAGGTTTATGTCGTCAATGGTTTAGAAAATTGTCTGCAAGGCTGGGATACGAAAGACGTTTTAGCTGTTTCTCGAGTACTGAGATTCGTTTGGGATTTATTCTATCTCAGAAAGAGTTTTTCAATGTCGAAAGATTCAGATAACTTTATTAAGCTCCGGAGAATTAGGATCTGCTGGAGGAAAACCAATGTCGGAAGCGGCATAACTGTGCTGGTACACAAATTTCTGAACAGCTTGTTAGTCATTCAGTGGAAACTACTTGCATTAACAAGATTTCCAGGCATCTAGTTTCCAATCGAAACGAAAAAGAACCGAAATTTTCTTGGAAACATGTGGGAAAAAAGCAGTCAGCTGCACAATTTGGTGTCTTGTAATTTGGGCTATAACCTGAGCTATGGCTTGTCACTCGTGCATAGCCAATGCGTGTTTGATTAGAATTTGTTCTCATGCTGAAAGACCAGGACTCTTCATCCGAACGAATACTAGGGTTCGAATGACAGAATTCCGAGTAGAAGGGTCAGAACATCTCATAGTCGAGCATCAGTGAGAAGTCTTATCCGTCCGGTTTCTCACATGCCATAGGGTCCCCTGATTTATGTACCTACTCGGGTAGCTATAGATCGAAATGAGAATTCATGAACTGTGAACCGCTTCATTAAAGATTGAACATCATGTTAGTAGTGAATATTCGGTCATGTAAACTACGCGCCTTTTGTATAGTTGATACTGCAATTTGAGGTGATGTTTTGCCTTCCTGGAACTTTTTCACTGTTTAGCACGGCTTCTTGCATCTAGTCGTACAGAAACATCTGTCTACGTTATGACCACTGACCTTCGGGATTAATCTTTTGGAATGTGCAGAAGATCAGCCAACTCCTGCTTCAAATTGCACAGATGAACGAACTCATGTTGGCTCGGCGACGGGTTCAGGTGCTCCGAGTCAGTGGTTAATGCCTTCCATCTCCAGTCAGTCACGACTCTTTGTGTGCGCTCGTTCCTCGAAGCCAAGATGCTCCATCGGTCTCGAGAATGGACGTGAAAATGCGAGGATTTCCAGCTTCCGGTCGATTTATATGTACGGAGGGAATACACTTGAACTGCTTATAAGCCCCTGATACTGTGAAGACAATTGGTGACCGCACCAATCTGTTCTGTAGTCTTTATCTGTAGAAATTCCATCATTTTGCTATGCTGGATGGGTCTACGTAGTTTAATTATTATTGTTAAGCGACATTTGATGGATGAACTCGTGATTCAGGACTTCTATTTATGGGGACCATGAGGTGGTATCTTAGCTTTTTGCATGCTCAATCAAGTTTGACTTCTCAATCCAGTCAAACCAGTCAAAGCAAGGTTATCAACAAAAGGCCAATCGAGGCAAATTGCACTTTATTGTGGTCGTTTCAAAGACAGCGCTACATAATTCTCAAGGCATAAAAACTAAATTACTTTATCACATGTCAAACTCTTTGGATTATGCATGACTTGTCTTGATGTATAATGGATAACGATGACAATTTCGGAACCTTTATCCACCTATTAATGTAGTTCTTGATTTTTTATTTTTTATTTTTTAAATTTAATTTTTGAACATTTTGAATCGAATTCAATGTCATTCTCCCGTTAAGTTAATCAACGAAAATTGCTGCCTAGTTGCTAAGTTGATTGACGTTAAATATCAAGCTGGCATAAGATCTAAGTTTTTTTTTTTTCCTTTTTTCTCCATGTGCAGTCAACCTCCCCGCACACAAATTTCTTCACATCCCTCAAAATAGAGTTTCACGAGAATTTAAAATGTACATAAAATTTTGATCACCCTTTGATCTAAATACGAAGATCCAATCTCACCAACTACCATCTATCCCATTATATATTAGAAATATCTAAATACAAGTTGCACATTTTCTGTACCCCCTGTAGGAGTCTTATAAAATCCTCATGAAAACCTTAAGACCCCATTTCGAGGCTTTGTCCGATCGTTTGGGCCTGCTTCTCATCTTGTTGGGCCTTGAAACCTCCGGTCCGAGACATTTGGTGTCACGTGGCGTGCTGGCGCTCCCACTCAAGCACCTCTGTTCCTTATTTTCCTCTCTTTTTGGTATTTTCTTCCCTTCTTTCTTCTGATTTTTTTTTTTGAATTCTATTTGAGAAAAAAATTTGGAAAATTACATTCCAAAAAGGTAATGACTCTGAAGCCACGTTGGATTGGATTTTAAAAAAAAAAAGAAAAAGGAAAAATCTCCTTTGAGGACGATTTCCTCGGAAAGAAGATAGAAGATCTTGGACTGTCTTCGTGTCACGTTCCCATTTGGAATTTGGAGAGCGTTTGAATATAGAAGATCTTGGAATTTACATGCAGAGCAATACTTGAGTGTGGAGCGTTTTTGAATCTTCATGCCCTGCACCGGTTTGGGGATTTGAACGTGCTTGAACTTAGAAGATCATCCAATTTACGGCTCTTTTTATTTTGCGAAAAAGCAAATGAGTTGCATAATATTTATATAAAAATAATCGCTTATATCACTTATAAAAATGGATGGACGACATATATTTTTATTGCTTATGAAAATTATTTAGACATGAATTATTATTGATAATGAAAATATTTGTCATCCTCTTATGTTAACAAGGTGTTATTCCTTGCTTCATAATTATGGTGTAGTTGAAGTTCCAATTCTCAAAAAAGTTTGGAAGCTCATTCTGGTTCCAACTTGACCGTAATTAAAGATTTGTGAATGTGGGATCTTTAATGAAGATCATTTGCAAAACATCCAATATAGGTCTTGCGATCTTAAAACCAAGTTGCATTCGTCATAGTCTGTAATTCTCCCTTACTTGTGACGTTTATGTGTGGAGCTTGGGATTATCAAGTAATGCAAAGATGATGGATATAATTGGTCCACAAGAGTGGCGTTAAGACAGTTAGTACTAAAAGTTCTCGGATAAAAAGATTACATTACTTAGAAACTTTGAAAGCGAAGTTGACTTATCGTGCACAAACTAATCGAGAGCTAATGTCATTTTCCTAAAACCAATTGTCGAGTGACCTATTGTCTTGTTCATGGACTAGACACCTTTGCTAAGTTGGGCATGGTACGATCTTAGATAAGGAATATATTCGCCGTGTTGTTCTATTGAATAACTATTGACTAAGGTTGGCCTAGTGTATTCCACCCACCAGGCATTGCATGGGTTATTCCATGGCCAATAAACTATTGACCTGTCATTGATTGTATTAGAGCAGGATTCCTTCAATAAGTGGGCTGAATTGATAAAAATCCATGATTTACTCGATCCTACAAGGGTGGAGAGTGAATTGTCGGGGCAAAGGTACTTGGACAAAGCGCGACTCTCGACCAAATTTCAAGATGGCAATGGGGGCACAAGGATGATCAAGTTCCTCATTGATGGGGAAAACGTTTTTGGATTGATCAACAAATCTTAAGAAGAGGTTTACTGCCATGTTTTTAACAAGGAAAAAACCTCCTTTAGTCTGCTAGGATCAAGAAGCTTGGCAAAAAATGCCATGCTTGCTAGGGGAAGTGCAAGTGACCAAAAGGGGCCTCAACAACTATGATCAAAATAAGCTACAAATGAAGTGGCTTATTTTGTTAGGCAAGCTTGCCATTTGATGTATGATCCAAAGTGGCGTATAATGGTTAAGGAAATGCAGGAAAGCAATTAAATAGCTCGTAACAAGGGCATTGCGCAATGAATACTACTGGTCTGTGATTCTCCTGTATTCATGATTCTTGTGAGTAAAGGTTGAAATTATCAAGTGAAAGTGAGTGATATAGAGGGAATTAATATAACTAGTTTGTGAGAATAGTGTTAAGATGGTTAGTGTTAGGAATCTAAAAATCAAAAGATTATGTTGCTTAGGAGCTATGAAGGTGGGATTGACCTCTCATGCACAAATTAGTCGAAAGCTGACGCCAATTTTCTAATGAGCTCATGATAAATCGAAACCAGGTGTCGAGTTTAAATTGATTTGTTGTCTCCCTTAATAGACTAGGCGTCCAAATCAAGTTGGGCCAAATCAAGTGATGTGATCTCAAATAAAGAAGCTATTCACCATATTGTTCTATGAAATAATTATTCAACGGAGGTTGGTTTGGTGTATTTCGCCTATCAGGTGCCGCACAACTTAATTTTGCAACCAAGGAACTGTTAATCCATGACACATGTATAGACTAGGAGTGCATGTGCGTAGTTAGTCCATGCTTGCCACAAAAGTCTTGGGTCAATTATTGGTTACCGTACTTCTTCATTTCTGTTTTGCCACATAAAATGTCAATTCTTATGGTGCACGAACACGTGGGTAAATTTCATTCATAAGTTAAGAAAGGACTAAATTTTGTCTGTGTTTAAGCAGTATAAAAAAAATTAGGGTTGCGATTGAACTATGAAGAAAAACTTAGGCACTACTAGCGTTATTATCCAAATTTTGTTTAATATATTTAAATTATTAAAGTGGTTCCAGCAAAATACATGACTTCGTCATTTTGCCTTTAAATTTTTTTTCCTAAAAATTAAAAAAACAAATTTTCATTCACATCATATGCACGAATAAATAAAATGATTAATATCATGAAAAATTTCAAATTGACTTACAAGTGATAAATTTACCTTAAATTACTTTATCGACCACAAAAAATCTTAAATTGGCACAAGTTTACCATCTATTAGTTAAATGACGTGTGATAATTGACGAATATACCAATTTAGAGTTTTACCTTCAGTTCGTCACATATGTACAAATTAATTTGAGGTAAATTTATTACAAGTGTATCAATTTAAAAAATTTTATGATAAAAAATTAATTTAAGATAAATTTATCATAGACGTATTAATTTGAATATTTGGTGATACTAACCCTATTTCAAATTGGTATGATTTCTTCCGGTAAAATAGAGAAGAATTGCAACGTATTCTTTATGGCCAAAAGGAAATTGTAATAATTTCATTTTTCAATTTAGCGAATATAAAAATCACGGCAAGCTTAGCAGATCCTTTGGAGTTCTTTTCTTGAGAAGTAATCCACCAAAGAGGACTTCCTTCTTCTTCTTCCTTTACCACCATTGCTAGGGTTCAGATCGGTCATCTTCAGAAGAACGAAGCTCTTGATTCGCGAAGACTCTGGTAAGCGCCTTCTACGTATGCAGCGTAGCAATTCGCAGTGCTTTATCGTCTTGAATGAGCAAGAGCTCGAGTACGAGAGGGAGTCTTCCTCTTTTTCCCTCGGCTAGGGTTTCGAATCGGTTTCTTCGATCTCTTCTTTTGCCCTCCTCTTCGATCGCTGGCGAGCGTAGAATCCGTCAATCCAGATCGCGAATCGCAGGCTAGCTAGCGATTTCAGTAGCTCTTGCTCCTGCTGTGTCGTCAGTCTTCTTCCTGCTGTAATTCCCGCAATTCTGTAATTTTGTTTCCGCACCTCACTTTCTCCATGCGCGGTTACGACTTAGCTGACCTTGTTTGGGGTTTGTTATATCGGGTAGTGGTCGAGTTGATTGAGTGCGCTTGCTTTCGTTGATATTGTTTTTTTGGGTTCTTAGTATAACGAGTCAGATTCAGGTATAAACTCTGCAAGTTATCTGAGAAATCATGGGTATTGTGTGTTTTAACACCTTTACTCCCTTGAGCAAAGAATGAATGAGCAGTCGAAGAAGGTGGGGATGATTTGTTAAAATTTAATTTGATTGGTTAATGTTGAATTGAATGCCTGTGGGATTATTTTCAAGTTTTGGGTTGCGGTGGCAGTTGTTGACTGAATACAAGTGATAGATGGCAGATGGTTTAGATGATTTCGAGTCATGGGATGATCGTTTGGAAGTTGAAGTGTCTTCAGATAATGTTATGTCGTGTTCTTTTTGTATGTTCAGATTATGTTTATTCAAAAGGCTTAGCGAGGTTATGAATTATGTCTTTTTGGGGAAGGTCCAATCGTTCGCTTTTTTGCTTGTGACTTTCACCCCTTCAGTTTCTAATGTTATGAAGGTCATTAGAAGCTGACATGATTGAATTTGGTAGCAGCAGTGAAAGTTGCCATGAATGGCTGCATTACCACCACTGTATACTATATTTTAGGAGGATTGTGTTGAGAATAAGTGAGCATGATTGTTATAGGCTTAGTATTAGTGACACTGGCAAGTAATCCATTCAGTGGTGTGGTAGAATGTTCTGTTGTGGTGGTTCTGGTTTGACTGTTGATTAGCAGAAGTAAGTAATTTATATAAGTCAATTAGAATACATATGATTGTTCCAAAAATTGATTTGCTGCTTTTAAGAGGTCATCGGTGTGGACAGTGAACACTTTTCCTTGACCAGCTTTTCTCTGTTTCCTGATGATAAGAAATCGTATAGTTTTTCTTTGCTTTTGCTTTATAAGGATAAAAAGGGAATTATAATACTGCTTATTTGTAGCAAAGCACCCATTGGCAAAATTATTTTGATTCTTACAAGGTTATCGTTTGTATGTTTATACCTTGTAAATTTGAGGGTTGAAGCAGAGAATGCAATGTGATGAGTTTAGTCGAGGACTTTTATGATTGGCTGCTTTACAAATTACATGAGTTCTTCTAATTTTCCCTCATCTACTTTGGCTTCGGTTATTTCTTGGTGGTCTAGCATTCATCTAATATCAAATTGTTATTTCTTGTTCTCCAGGGTTTGATTGAACAAAGATGTCGACGTCTTATCTCCCGGCAACAACTGAGTCAGTTGCTCAGGCTTTAGAGGCCAAGACTCCATCGGAATCCATATCTATCCTGTACCGTATTCTTGAAAACCCTTCATCGTCCTCTGAAGCCCTCCGAATGAAAGAGCAGGCCATCGATAATTTGTCACGTTTTTTGAGGCAGGAGAATCGGGCGGAGGATCTTCGCAACCTTCTGACGCAATTAAGGCCTTTTTTTTCCTTGATTCCAAAGGCTAAAACTGCAAAAATTGTTCGGGGTATAATTGATGCAGTGGCTAAGATTCCAGGCACATCTGATCTTCAGATTTCTCTTTGCAAAGAGATGGTTCAGTGGACTCGTGCAGAGAAGCGAACTTTCTTGCGGCAAAGAGTCGAAGCAAGGCTTGCGGCACTTCTGATGGAAAATAAGGAATATGTGGAAGCACTAAACCTGCTTTCAGGTTTAATTAAGGAAGTGAGAAGACTCGATGACAAGCTTCTGCTGGTGGACATTAACTTGCTGGAGAGTAAGCTTCATTTCTCCTTGAGAAATCTTCCCAAAGCCAAGGCTGCTCTTACAGCAGCAAGAACAGCTGCGAATGCCATTTACGTGCCTCCAGCTCAGCAGGGCACTATAGATTTGCAGAGTGGGATTCTTCATGCTGAAGAGAAGGATTATAAAACAGCATACAGTTATTTCTTTGAGGCATTTGAAGCATTTAATGCTCTTGAAGATCTAAGGGCAGTTTTTAGCCTCAAATACATGTTGTTATGCAAGATTATGGTAAATCAGGCGGATGATGTAGCGGGAGTAATATCATCCAAGGCTAGCTTGCAGTACATGGGGCCAGAGCTTGATGCCATGAAAGCTGTTGCTGATGCCCACTCGAAGCGATCCTTGAAGCTATTTGAAACTGCACTGAGGGATTTCAGAGCCCAGCTGGAGGAAGACCCAATAGTCCACAGGCACCTCTCTTCCCTCTATGACACTTTGTTGGAGCAGAATCTCTGCAGGTTGATTGAGCCTTTCTCTAGGGTCGAGATCTCCCATATTGCTGAGTTGATCGAATTGCCTGGAGATCACGTGGAGAAAAAACTGTCCCAAATGATTCTTGACAAGAAGTTTGCTGGGACTTTGGATCAGGGTGCTGGATGCCTCATCATTTTCAACGACCCCAAGACCGATGCTCTCTACCCAGCAACACTGGAAACCATTTCCAACATCGGCAAGGTTGTGGATAGCCTGTATGTGAGATCTGCTAAGATCATGGCTTGAGCTTCGCGGACTGGCTGAGGCAGTTGTTGGTGTGGCAGCATGTCTGTCCTGGGGAAGGTTGTGTGGTGGTCAAGCATACTTCATGGAACTGGGAGCTAATTGCCTTTTGCATGATGAAATTTATTTCTTCTCTTTTCTATTTTTTCCCTTTGCTTTGCTAGACTCAGCATCTTCTGTGCCCTTAACTTTAGCTGCATCTCCTCCGCAGTTGGATGAGACTAGCTTTTGACCAAATGGGTCTATCTCTTCATCTTAGGCATGATGTTTGGAGGACAAAGATCGGTTGCTTTATCTCAAAATTGCCTTCATTTTTATCAGTTCATGGGGAGTACAATTTACTGTGCTTGTTATTTCGCGAAGTAATTATGGGAACGCATAGAGTCATACGAGCATCAGATATTCTGGCGATGACAAATGAAGAAGACAAAAAGGAGCTTGAAATGCTCCGTCGCCAGGGAGAGAGCCATGGTGAGCTTGTCAACAATTTCACTTTACTAGTCAAAATCCGTTCGGCTCAGTTTCTCTGTGGCTTGCCGCCTGGTTCTCATTTTCTCAAAGGCACTGAGACTCTCTTGCTGAGCTGCTTGAGCAGTGCTGCGCAGATTCCAAATTTAGCCCGTTTGCCTGTATATATTAGCTAATTCTGACGTCTATTCATGACTAAATTTGGCAAAAAACGAGGAAAGAAGGAGAGGTTTTGACCGATATGGTGAAAACTACATGCGATTCCGTAAAGTGATGTTTGAATAATTTGAAAGCTTCTTCAGGTATTACGGGTTAAATAGATTGTCAAATTGTGAATTTTACAGAATTTATGAGAAGTCAAAGATGTAAAAGTGAAGCTAGAAAACAGACATGGAGGAATTTGGCATTGAACATAACTACAAGTATAGTTCTAGATTGTTGAAGCCAAAAAAAATAAAATTGAAAAATGAGACCTTAAGGTGCAAATGTAAATGAATAAATGAGCAATGGACTTTTTTTTTTATATATAATATTCTCTTACTTTTGAGATGGAATATTATATTCTTTCCTATTCGTGTCTTTTGTGTGTGTATATATTATATTTAAGCTAAAACCATCGATTATCTAATTTTTTTCTTTCCAAAATTATCGCTACATGTTTTTGAGGGGCCAATATAGTTTAGAGACAGTTTTACTATTATTTTTATCCCATGATAATTCTCATCTTATCCATAAAACGATATTATAGATTAATTTAATAATTATAATTTACAATATCATCTTAAAAATAGTTGTATGTGCTTAAAACTAACGTCTCGTTTCCTCTATTAATGGTAAATTTTGTCCACCTAAAGGTTGGACTTGTGTAAAACAACCTCTCCAATTTTTCTATCACTCTTCATCTTTTGAGAATTCAAAAAATGAGTTCATGAAAAATGCTTTCAAAGGTTGTTTATCTTCATAAGAAAATATTTGAAAAGTTGTATGAGTTTCATATTCTCTTGAAATTCAATCCATGTGTTTTTTTAATTGTTTTCAAATCAAAGAATCCATTTACCAAAAAGTAAAAAAAAATAAAAAAAATCATAGGATGATCTTTTATGACCTATGAAATATTATCGACTAATTTTGTTCATATCTTAACGAGAAGGATTATACGGATCACAAATTATCAATAAGTCACCAGTAAATTTGGCAAACAAACAAAAAAAATATATATTTTTGCTTATTTTGGCATTCAAAACCTTTTTTTTTCGGTCGAAATAAAAGCTATTGTAATATTGAAAATAATGAGAAGTTACTAAAAGGTTCTAAAGAATGAATTATGCGTATGAGCAAAATTTTGTATATCCAAACTAAAATAAAAGAGTTTGCTAAATGATAAATAGAACTTAGAAAAAAAGAAGAAGAAGCAAAAGCGACCGAGCTCGGAGTATGCCAATTTTTTTGCTACGACTTTTCTTTTTCTCAAATGAGAATAATTTCAAGGGAAATTATTTATTTATTTTATTTTCATTTTCTTTTTTCCATCTCTAACTCTCTCTCTCTTTTCTCACACAGTGACTCGAAGGTCCTCTCCTTTCTCTGCTTTCCATGAGAAGAGAAACTTTCTCACTCCTGGTTTTCTGTTTCGGCTGAAGGAGGGAATTTTCCTCTCGTTTTCTCCTCAGCAATCCAAGGAGGTGCTCCGTCGGTCTCCCCTCCCCCTCCCAGCTCCACCGCCGCGTAGATCAGATTGCGACGGCGATCGATCGATCCGCCTCGCGACCGTCGCCATCGGGAACCGATCCCCGCGCAGCTCCGGAGGAGTCCGAGCGGGCGATTCCGTCGGAGGCGGAGGTTTCCCGGCGTGCCGTAGAGGCGGACGCGGGGGCATTGTGATTAGCCGACGGCGATGCGCCAATTTTGACGGTCGCGTATGGCGTCCCCTCCGCTGGATCTGCCGGAAAAGGTAAACAGAGCCTTCTCTCGTCTCGATCTCTTCGCTTCCTGTTCTCGACTTTCACTGCCTTGCGCTTGATGCCGTTGTGCCTCGGTCGATTTTCGTTCTTTGGTCGACGAGGATCGGTAAAGGCAAGAGGAAATGCAGTCGTGTCTCGGTTTAATTTCGTTTCTGGCGAGGGTGGTGATAGGCCTGAGTCGGATGATTGTATCTGCGTCATTTTGGTCGAATTGTTACGGGACGTTGCTTCTTCGGATGTCGAGTCATGTGTGTAGGGTTGGGCTCCGTTTCTGTTTGCCTGAATTGGAGGGTTAGATCTGCGGTCACTGTTGACCATCCTGTCGTTGAGTTTTTTTCTTGAATCTTGCCTGAATTGGTGTTACTGCGTATCTTCCACCCTGTTATCGGTGGCTGATATAGAGCTGGATCTGCGAGTGATTCTGATTGTGAGCAATTATGTTCACTGTTTCCTCCTTACTTGTGATCATGTTCTAGTTGTTTGAGATCTCAGCATGATGTCATTTAAATTGAGGTCTCCACTAAGCTCGGAGTATCTCCTAATTTGAAAGGAGGGAAAATATTTTAGATTTGGATCATCTGATGAGCATCTGTTGAAGGTCGTTAGTGTTTGGGATTGTGATAATTCTAAATATCGGGGAATAATATACGGCTGTTAACTGGCTTGGAGGAACTGTCATGTTTGTCATGTTCATATGCCTTCGTCAGTAGAGGAATTGCAGCAGTGGCTCTTGTGGCTCACTGGTGTTGATGCAACTGATGGATATCTGGCGTGGGTTTATGCATTGGAGATTTCCAAAGGGAGCACTGCTGTGTGCAGGTGCTGTGACTCGCCACTGCATGTATGTCCAGGGAGGACGGTCATCTCCTGATCAAACAGAACAGGAGAAAGCAAAAAAAAAAAAAAAAAAAAAAAACTGTTGCTTGGTCTCACATCGAAATTTCTTGTCTGCTATTTTTCTCTGCTTGAATTAGGAATGATTATGGTCTTTACAATAATATGTCTCTAACATTCTTATACACACAAGCTTAGATACTAGAGACTGTACGACAGCTTGCTATAGGCTCTTAAAATATCAAGTTCTTCTCCTATTAGCCCATAAGCTTTGTTGTGCTCTTGCTTTGATATGTGCCTTAGTTCATCTGTACTGACCATTCCTGTGTCTGTCAAGGTAATGACTATTTTTGGAGCTCGGGACCTTTTGCAATAGCAGTTTTGCTTACCGGTCACCTAGTAAGTCCCATCAGAATGGGCCGTTTGAAGATGCCGCCTGGCATTAATGCAATTGAGGAAGAACCCGAGGATTATGACTCTTCCTGCTCTAACAAGGCTTCTTTAGGGTGCGTGATCAACACAGAAATAGCTGCAGTCTTGGCTGTCATGAGGAGGAATGTAAGATGGGGTGGTCGTTATATGTCAGGAGATGACCAACTGGAGCACCTTCTAATCCAATCTTTGAAGGCACTACGGAAACAGATTTTTTCTTGGCAGCACCAGTGGCATACTGTCAACCCTATCTTGTATCTCCAACCGTTTCTAGATGTCATTCGATCAGATGAAACAGGTGCACCTATCACTGGTGTCGCTTTGTCATCTGTTTATAAGATCTTAACTTTGGATGTGATTGATCAGACCACAGCTAATGTAGAGGATGCTATGCACTTAGTAGTGGACTCTGTGACTAGCTGCCGATTTGAGGTTACTGATCCTGCATCTGAAGAAGTAGTACTGATGAAAATACTTCAAGTTCTTCTGGCTTGTATGAAAAGCAAGGCGTCAGTTATGCTGAGTAATCAACATGTGTGCACAATAGTTAACACTTGTTTCCGTATAGTACATCAAGCTGGTAGCAAGGGTGAGTTGCTTCAGCGGATAGCCCGCCACACGATGCATGAACTTGTCCGTTGCATTTTCTCACACCTTCCGGATGTTGACAACACAGAGCGTGCATTGGTTAACGGAGGCAATAAGGTGAAGCAAGAGGTACTTATAGCTTCTTTTTTCTGCTGGTTACTTCTCATTCTCTTCTTGTTCAATCAGCCTTCTGGAGCTTAATTCTCATTCATAGGAAAAAACTGTGTTTGTTTGGTATTTAATGGTTAGCATTTAATTGATTCTTAGAGAATACGGCTTCTAATCTATTTCATCCACTTATGTTACAACAATTTTCATTGAGTTCTTTATTTTGTTCTAACCATTCATTTTGCCATGTCACTTACCATCTTATAAGAAGGATAAATAAATAGCTAGAATGTTACTAAATGTGTTTTCTCCAGGAACAAAACTCTGGACAGGCTACTTGGGATGGCAGTTTATAGCAATATGACAAGTTATAGGTTGTGTTTTGTGTTAAATTTTGAAACACTAGAGAACATACTTGAACACTTAATAGATTTTTTGTTTTGTTTTGTTTTGTTTTTTTTTTCAAATTGCTTGACTCAAATGCCTTTAGGCCTAGTGAGAATTCTGATTTAAACTTGATTTGTTGTGGCATAGTGTTTGCTGCAGGAAATTTTTCATATACATCTGCCGGATTCGGGTAGTGATTTGCCATTTATAAACACTAGAGTAATTCAAATATTCTTTGGGAGTGTGACAAATAATTCCTTTTGTTCTCAATTTGTAAAGGTACAGAGCTGCATGAAAGATCATCTTTATCCAACTCCTAATACAAAGTGTTACTATTCGAATGTTGTACAGCACAACTAAGAAATTTTCGCTTTCCAGCTTTTATTATTATTTAGTATACTTACTTGGTAGGCTAATCATCCAAATAGGATCACGCTTTTTTTTGTTAAGCAGATTGACATACCATACTTTTATTTCTTTGGCAGGTTCGTGGACCAGACAATGAATATGCATTTGGGACTCAACAATTAGATAATGGCAACAGTGGTTCAGAACATGACGGTCAACTCTCCTCCGGAGGTTTTGCTTCCAATTCATCGACAGCTCCAATCTCTGGCATGATGGATGACATTGGTGCTGGTGCAGGAAAGGATGCAGCTCCGCTTGATCTTCATATGATGACAGAGCCTTATGGCGTTCCTTCCCTGGTGGAGATATTTCACTTCTTGTGTTCTTTATTAAATCTTTTTGAGCACACAGGAATGGGCCCTCGATCAAATACCATAGCATTTGATGAAGATGTGCCACTTTTTGCACTTGGTTTGATTAATTCAGCTATTGAGTTGGGTGGGCCATCAATACGCCACCACCCGAGATTGTTGAGTTTGGTCCAGGATGAACTCTTTAGAAATCTAATGCAGTTTGGCTTGTCTATGAGTCCACTCATTCTTTCCATGGTTTGTAGCATTGTCCTAAATCTGTATCAGCATCTACGTACTGAACTCAAACTGCAGCTTGAGGCTTTCTTCTCCTGTGTGATTCTGAGGCTTGCACAAAGCAGATATGGTGCTTCTTACCAGCAGCAGGAGGTTGCCATGGAGGCTCTTGTTGATTTCTGCCGGCAGAAGACTTTCATGGTGGAAATGTATGCTAATTTGGATTGTGATATAACTTGCAGTAATGTCTTTGAAGACCTTGCCAATTTGCTGTCAAAGAGTGCATTTCCTGTGAATTGCCCTTTGTCTCCAATGCACATTCTTGCTTTGGATGGTCTCATTGCTGTCATCCAGGGAATGGCTGAAAGGATTGCGAATGGATCTCTTAGCTCAGAACAAGCTCCAGTTGCTCTAGATGAGTATACTCCATTTTGGCTGGTCAAATGTGACGACTATGGAGATCCAAATCATTGGGTCCCATTTGTCCGCCGGAGGAAGTATATTAAGAGGAGGTTGATGATTGGAGCTGATCACTTCAATCGTGACCCAAAGAAGGGGTTAGAGTTCTTGCAAGGAACACATCTCTTACCTGACAAACTTGATCCACAAAGTGTAGCTTGCTTCTTCAGGTACACTGCTGGGTTGGATAAGAATCTTGTTGGGGATTTCCTTGGAAACCATGATGAGTTTTGTGTTCAGGTTCTTCATGAATTTGCCGGGACCTTTGATTTCCAAGACATGAATCTAGATACTGCACTAAGGTTGTTTTTGGAAACTTTCCGACTGCCTGGAGAATCACAGAAGATTCAGAGAGTCCTTGAGGCATTTTCAGAGAGATATTATGAGCAGTCTCAACAAATTTTGGTTAACAAGGATGCTGCTCTTTTGTTGTCATACTCTCTCATAATGCTCAACACAGACCAGCATAATGTACAGGTAAAGAAAAAAATGACCGAGGATGATTTTATTCGGAATAATAGACATATCAATGGAGGCAGTGATCTACCTCGAGATTTTTTGTCAGAGCTTTACCACTCCATTTGCAAAAATGAAATTCGCACCACTCCGGAACAAGGTGCTGGTTTTCCTGAGATGAACCCAAGCCGTTGGATTGACTTGATGCATAAATCAAAGAGAACTGCCCCATTCATTATTTCTGATTCTAGAGCATATCTTGATCACGACATGTTTGCTATAATGTCTGGTCCGACCATTGCTGCAATCTCTGTGGTGTTTGATCATGCTGAACATGAAGAGGTTTACCAGACATGCATTGATGGTTTCTTGGCTGTTGCCAAGATATCAGCTTGCCATCATCTTGAAGATGTGTTGGATGATCTGGTTGTTTCTCTTTGCAAATTCACAACCCTATTAAATCCTTCTCCCGTTGAGGAACCTGTGTTAGCATTTGGTGATGATGCAAAAGCAAGGATGGCAACAATTACGGTTTTCACCATTGCAAATAGATATGGTGATTATATCCGCACTGGTTGGAGAAACATCCTGGATTGCATCTTAAGATTACACAAGCTTGGTCTTCTTCCAGCTCGTGTGGCAAGTGATGCAGCTGATGAGACAGAGGTTTCTGCCGAACCTGGACATGGTAAGCCGGTCGCAAATTCTTTAGCTGCAGCTCATATGCCTTCCATGGGAACTCCAAGGAGATCTTCTGGATTAATGGGTAGGTTCAGTCAGCTTTTATCTCTCGATACAGAAGAGCCAAGATCACAGCCCACTGAGCAACAACTTGCTGCTCATCAGCGCACACTTCAGACAATTCAAAAGTGCCACATAGACAGCATATTCACGGAGAGTAAGTTTCTGCAAGCTGAATCTCTGTTGCAGCTGGCACGGGCTCTTATTTGGGCTGCTGGGCGGCCCCAGAAAGGGAATAGCTCCCCTGAGGATGAAGATACAGCTGTTTTTTGCCTAGAGCTGTTGATTGCGATCACTTTGAATAACCGAGACCGAATTGTGCTCCTATGGCAGGGTGTCTATGATCATATTGCTAACATCGTTCAGTCGACTGTCATGCCCTGTGCCTTGGTAGAGAAGGCTGTCTTTGGGCTTCTGCGGATCTGTCAGCGCCTGCTTCCTTACAAGGAGAACCTTGCTGATGAACTTTTGAGGTCTATGCAACTTGTCTTGAAGCTTGATGCTCGGGTTGCAGATGCATATTGTGAGCAGATTACTCAAGAAGTTAGTCGCCTCGTGAAAGCTAATGCCACTCACATCAGGTCACAAATGGGATGGCGGACCATCACGTCCCTTCTTTCTATAACAGCTCGTCATCCAGAGGCTTCTGAAGCAGGATTCGATGCACTGTTGTTTATCATGTCAGATGGGGCTCATTTATTGCCAGCAAACTATGTTTTGTGTGTAGATGCATCCAGGCAGTTTGCCGAATCTCGTGTTGGACAGGCAGAACGGTCTGTTCGCGCACTGGACCTCATGTCTGGTTCTGTTGATTCACTAGCACGGTGGGCTTGTGAAGCTAGGGAAGCAATGGCAGAGGATGAAGTTGCAAAGATGTCTCTGGATATAGGGGAAATGTGGTTGAGGCTCGTACAGGGACTGAGAAAAGTCTGCTTGGACCAAAGAGAAGAGGTCAGAAATCATGCACTTCTGTCACTACAAAGATGCTTGACAGGAGTAGATGGGATTCAACTTCCACATAATCTATGGATACAGTGTTTCGACGTGGTCATCTTTACAATGCTTGATGATTTGCTGGAAATTGCTCAGGGACAATCCCAGAAAGACTTTCGAAACATGGAAGGCACACTAATCCTTGCAATGAAGCTTCTCTCGAAAGTATTTCTACAATTGCTTCATGACCTCTCGCAATTGACAACTTTCTGCAAATTGTGGTTGGGTGTGCTCAGCCGAATGGAAAAGTACATGAAGGTGAAAGTTCGTGGGAAGAAAAGTGAAAAGCTTCAGGAGCTAGTGCCTGAGCTCCTCAAGAACACTCTCCTTGTGATGAAGACAAGGGGTGTCCTTCTGCAGCGGAGCGCCTTAGGAGGGGATAGCTTGTGGGAACTAACATGGCTACATGTGAATAACATTGCTCCGTCACTCCAATCTGAGGTATTCCCCGATCAAGAATTACAGCAAGCTGAAACTCAGGGAAATCAGGTATCTGAGGAGACTGTTACTGCTCATTCAAATGAGTCATTGGCCAACAATGGTAGTTAGCATTTAGTGCACTGGAGAATATAATATGGTTTGGATGTGAGTCAGAAAGGCTGTGAGTCTTGGCTATGATTAATTTTGTGGAGCTGCCATACATATAATGAATGGAAAAGATGAACCTGAGATTTTTGCATTCTCATTCTTAGATCTGCAGCAATGTTGGTTGATTGGCACCTACCCTGCTCTTCTTGGGTATGTGTCTTTTCCTCACTATTGCTTCCGTTGCTACAATTTTCATGTTTATTTTCAAGATGCACTGCTCAGTTTCGCGGGGCATAGTTCTGCTGGGGAAGGACTCTTGGGAGTAACACTCTCGTTCTCTGTCCAGAAATATAAGCATACCCATCCAAACTTGTGTTAGTCCGTTGATTTATTCAGAACCAGGGCTGCTGTTAGCTAAGGATGATATTGTCACTTTGTTAGTTCAGCTAGGTTTTTGAAGGCTACGGAAATGCTTTTTCCATTCCCTAGGATCTTTTGCAGAGTGAGTGATATACATGATGGATCTGATTATTGGGGTTATAAGACAATGCCTGCTCACGCAGTCAACTTGTTTTGTACTGCAACTTGTAAAGAAATCTTAGTACTGCTTTGAATTTTTGGCCTCGCATCTTTTCTGTTGTTGTAAGTGCTTAATCTTTGAAGTTGCGAGAGTCTCAACCCTTTTAATTGGTCGTTATTATGAACGCAAATTCCGCTATTTCTAACAGATCAATTTCTCTTGGGGATTGTCGATAACATGGTATGTGTTGATTTCTGGTAACATGTCTCAACCCTTGTTATGTACTCACGCTTGGTCAGGGCTTGGCTTAATCCCAAGATGATGTCTTTGCCCTCTTTGCTTCTCTTTTGTTGCAGCAAGTAGGGCGCTGCTTTTGTATGCAGTTCAACCGACAAAACTGTAGGGGGTTGAAAGATTGAACGTTACAATATGGACTGTAATGATCTGCTGTCTTGGTTTATCGCCGCAAGGACTGTGATCAGACTCTGGTCGGTTTTAGGCTCCTATATCTTTGTCCTGTCTGATTGCATGACATGAGGGAGGCATGTACCAAGAGGAAATGATCATTCATCCACAAAATTTACTTTTCCCATGAGCAAGTGAGCATTATACCTCCATACGAATTTCAAACCCCTCCCCTCGAAGACCCAATATCTTAGGAAAGCTACTATTAAAATGCAGCTTCTCTTTTAAATTTACATATACTTTTTGCTTAATCACTCATATTAAAAGTACATTGTTTTATTGGTGAAAATGCATCTTGAATTCATATCGATGAATTTGAGAATCACAATACTTTAAGCAATGTCATTTTGATCATCAATGTGGTGGTACATATAGGTTGATTTAGTGTTAAGAGAGGGTGTATGAGTTAGACACATACAACAATGGTATCTCTGTGCAATCAACTTCAAAAAGACACATATTTGATATATCATCTAGGCTTTAGTCTGACTCATCAGTGTATAAGCGGGTTATATCTCATGAGCTTAAGATTTTTGCGTCTCGACAAACGACGGTGTGGGCATTAGCAAAAGCGCAAATTTCTTTAATGTGAAAAACTCGAGTTTTCAATTAATGTCAATACATTATTGACATAATATAGAAATTATCTTAAGTTTGAATTTCTTTTTTGTGATGCTGTTTATAAGTAAAAAAAAAAATTCAAATTTTAAATTTGAGATATTTGAGAGGTAAAATTTTATTAAAAAATGATGCCTTTGTCGGTAGGAGGAATGCTTATATAAGATATAAATGAGGATAGGTTTGGAAAAAGAATTTAGATGGTATTTTTTTGTTATCGTCATCATTATCATCGAGGGAAGATGTTACTAAAAATCCAAAATTATATCATTTGTAATAAATTTACCCTGCAATTATTTTTGTAACATTAAAAATTCCAAACTATAACATTTGTGATAGTTTTATTCTGAATTTTTTTGCAACACTAAAAACTCTAAAATATGCCAATTGCGATACATTTATCTTAAATTTTCTTTTGTGATATAAAAAATTTTGAACTTTATCTTTGTGATATATTTACCCTCAAACTCTTTGGTTGAAGGACAATTTCATCTTTTTCCTTTTTTTGTTTTTTTTTTTTTCCTTGTTTTCCTTTCTTCTCTCTTCCTTCTACCAGGTGGAGGGAAGAGAGAAGAAATGACAAAAAAGAAAAAAAAAAAGGAAAAAGATGAAAATGCTATTTGGCCAAAGAGTTTTAGGAATAAATGTATTATATGAATATAAGTTGAAGTTTTTTATATCACAAAAGAAAATTTGAAATAAATATGTCAAATAAATAAAGGGTTTTCAATATCATAAAAAATCAAGAGTAGTTTAGGGTTTTTGAATTTTTATCATAAAAATTCAGATTAAATTTGTTAGGTGACGTAATTTAGGATTTTTACAAGTATTTTCTTTAAAAGAGATAAATGAGGAGAATTTTAAAAAAAAAATTTAGATGGTACTTTTCGTTATCGTCGTCATTATTATCATCCACCGAGAAAGGGAGCGAGACACCGGTTGTTGCTCAAGAGCCAAAAAAGTCAAAATTGTTCTGTTCTTGCTCCTACCGCCCAGGTTATCTTCAACGTAATAGATTCATCGTTCCATCGATTCTCCATCACTCCTTCTCCTCCTTCTCCTCCTCCTTCTTCGATTGTTTTACCCTTGATTCGACGCCAACCGCGATCGCCCCTCGCACTGCAGACGCTGTTGACCGGTCGGTACGGTACCCGCCCCTCGGTTTCTCCTCATTTCCTGAACTCTTCCCCGCTCTAGGGTTCCGAGATCCGAATCCGATCGCGGCTGTAATTTCGGTCCCGGAGAGAGGCGATTGATCAGCCGGCAGCGACGAGATGAGCGAAGTCTTCGAAGGGTACGAACGCCAGTACTGCGAGCTCTCGGCCAACATCTCCAGAAGATGCAGCTCCGCTTCGCTCCTCGACGGAGGTATCGGATTCTCCCGAGCTCGTAGCTCGACAGATTCTGATTTCTTTCTGATTGCTCTTTTGCTCGAAGAAATCGACGCGATGTCGACTGGAGCTTTTGCAACTTTCTTCTTTCCTTTGGTCGCCAATTTGTGAGCGATCCCTTGTTGCGCGTTTCTATTTATATGCCCCGATTCAGAGTCTGTTGGTTTGGCAACATCCCATGTCTTCTTCGTAGAGATGTGGTCGGATCGTCTCCTTCTGCGCGGCTTGCATGGTTATTTACTGTCTCCTAGTGCTGGAGCTGCTAGAGAATTGGACAATTCATTTGTGCTGTCTGTGAATTGTGAACTGTTCGGTACTTGCTGGTCATGGAAGGGTCGGAAACCCATCACGAGTCGCTGAGGAATGTAGAACGCTGTATCCGTGGCATGCTTGAGTCAAAGGTGTTAGGGCCTAGATTTGCACGAACGAAATCCACCTTTCTGTCTATCTCAAAGGAACTAATTTGCGTTAGTTAGGACATGCCTTCTAATATAGAGCTCGCTCTTGGTCACTAGAGACACTTGGTTTTTGTGGTGAGTCACTAACGAGTTAGGAACATTTTAGATTTGGCATACTGTAATAGAGGCGCCTAGTTCGTAAAGAATCCGTCCCTTAAACCAATTATTTGCTTAATCTTTTATTTTCTGGAAGTCTGACATAATCGATGCACTCATATGACAAAACACAAAACGATGCTTCTTGGTTTGCGAATTTGCAGCGTTTAAATTTCTGTGATGAACTGTAGGATAAATGAATTTGTGCTTTTACAGCTTGAGTATGACTGCATTCCAAATTCCGGTTGAAAGTTTTTGGAGGTATATAATGTTAATCGACTGACTGCTCTCCGGAAACCTCAGTATGACTGCAGACAAAATCTGAGCGAAATTCTTGTTTCTTGCTCTGACAAACATGGAGATGATGCTATATGAGCTCGAAGTAATTTATTTGGTGATCTTTCTTGCAGAGGAAAGAAAGCAACAGATATCTGAATTAAAAGTTGCACTTGATGAAGCTGATGGGTTGGTAAGTTGTGAGAGACGTGATTTTCTCTCCCTGTAGCCTGTTCCTCTTTGTCAGGATTTTCTATGCTTCTGACTTTTTATGGTTTGTATTTTACAGATACGTAAAATGGATCTGGATGCTAGAACTTTGCAGCCAAGTGTCAAGGCAATGCTTCTTGCTAAATTGAGGGAATACAAGTCTGACTTGAATAATCTGAAAAGAGAAGTTAAGAGGATGTCATCTCCTAATGCCAACCAGGCTTCACGCGAAGAATTGTTGGAAGCTGGAATGGCAGATGCACATTTGGTATGCATAGAATCTAGCTGAGCATTTGGTACATGAATTGTCCTAGTCCCTTACCTCATTTTAACATAGGGAAATTTTGGGTTTAGTTGCTCGTTGGGTTTCAATGATTATGTCATATGTTTGTGTAAGAGGGTATTCTTGGATGACATGGATCCTACTGCTTATACTACTTGCATTTTTCCTTTCAAGTGGTAGTTCAGATTGTCTGGCAACCTGCATCAGCACTGTGGGTGCTGAAGTTTGGTTTTTCTTTTGGGTTTGTGCAGTTATATTGGCTAGTTGCAGGGCTTGCTGAATATTTACTTTTGAGTGGATGTTGAATTGCAGGCTTCAGCTAATCAAAGAGAGAGAATGGCTTTCTCGACAGAGAGATTGAATGAGTCTAGTGAGAGGATAAAGGAGAGCAGAAGAACCGTGCTAGAGACGGAGGAGCTGGGTGTCTCCATACTCCAAGATCTACACCAGCAACGCCAGACTCTCCTGCACTCTCATAACAAGGTACCTGTTAAAGTTTAGTTCTATTTATTAAATCCTTGAACTTTCTTTTGCCAAGTAAATCTCCGTCATTGCAAATGAGTGTTGTGCGCTTCTTTGAACTTGAAGTGAGTTCGCAGGAGTAGCTGCACTTTATGGGCTAGGACCATGCCATAGCCTAGGAGGCTCAGACCTGTTAATGATTATGGTGCTCTTCTTACATTTTTCAATTTGCAGCTTCATGGGGTGGATGATGCCATAGACAAGAGCAAGAAGATTTTGACGTCTATGTCAAGGAGGATAACTAGGAACAAGTGGATCGTTGGCTCAATAATCGGGGCTCTCGTCTTTGCTATTATCCTAGTTCTCTACTTCAAGCTTTCTTGATGATAGCCAGACCACCGAGAAACTTGTACATACAGTAATCAACACAGTACTCATTGCGTCTCTACGATTCTTATGTCTGTTGTGACTTTCTTGCTTTCTCTTTGTATTTTGCTTGACTGGTTTGCCGGTGAACTCGATTGGAGTTCCCTGTGCCAAAAGGGTCGGACTTATTATGATGCAATAATTCTATTGAGTGGGGGTCGGACTTATTATGGTGCAATACTTCTATCGAGTGTATGTCTCTACGCTTCTGGCAGTTTTGGTTCTTGCTCTTTGTTTCGTCCACTTCGAATGCTTGTATATTTGTCTATGGTGAAAGAATGCTAAACAACGATGGTGGGCGGTTTTCAACCACTTTGGACACTATAGTCTGCACGTTCCTTCTACTCGTCAGCCTCGAATGTGAAATGGTAATACGACGACGACCCGGCGCAGGTCAAAGTTTCTGCAGTCGGGTGAGAATCGCACGGTGCGAGGGCGCTTTGGGCCGTGGGATGGGCCACGGGGGGAAACCGAAAGCCGAAGGCCCAAAGCCCAAAGCCCAAAGCCCAAATCGGAAGCTTCTCTCCTCTAGTCTGGGGCTCCGTGACAACACGTGGGTGAAGCGTGAGCTGACCGCTCTCTTCCAAGCCCCTTCCCCCCTCCGGACCCGCCAAACTGAAAGGAAGAGAGAGAAAAAATATCCCCGCTCGCACGCACGCACGTGGCAGACAGAGATTCATTTCAGAGATTCACCAATACAAACTTCTCCGTCTCTACTTCTTTCTCCTTCGTCGTCTTCTTCGTCTCTCCAGCCATTTGCGGAGCCTTCCACGCCGAGAATCCCGACTTCCATTCTGTTCATCTCACCCTTCACCACCGTCGCCGGCGTAACTGACCGAGATTCTTCAAATCGCGGCTTCGGTCATGGAGTCTCTCTCCCCGGTGTCCCCTTCCATCGTCCTCCCTCCGAGCAACTCGCTTCAGCTCCAGCGGCCGCGGCGGCTGGCCGTCTCCCGCGCGGTCCACGGCGGCTTCCGTCCCCGCCGCGCCCCGCGCTTCCTCGTCCCGCGCCCTCTGGAGCCCTGCCGGAGGAGATTCGCGGAGTTCTGTTGCGGATCGCGTGGGAGCGTTGGAGGAGAGGAAGACGACGGAAGCGACGAGGTGGAGAGGGCGATGCGGATGGACGGGAGCATTCCGGGGACTTCCGACGAGTTCGTGAAGAGAGTGTCTTCTCGTGCTTACGACATGCGCAGGCACCTTCACCAGTCCTTTGAAACCAGTAGCTATGATGGTAATGTTTGTTTTCTCCTTTACTTTCTTCTAATCATCATTTCATTTTGTTGCGTATTTGTGGCTGCTTTCTCTAAGAATGTTCGAGGAATTGTCTGAATGCTGTCAATTAGAGTTCCTTTGCTTCACCTTCGTGAGGCCACGGACTTATATTTAAGAAGTACCACCCGTGGACGGAAGGATCGTTGCTATGTGATACTACGATGTTGCTGAGCTTCGCTACAATAAGGGGCAGCGCAGTTCTCATGGCACGATCTCCATGCCTAGGGTTATTTGCTATGCTTTGCTTATCTCTACATGGATAGAATTTTCTTATGCCAAGGTTTGCACTATTGAGAGGATCTCTGGAGGTGTCGTGAGCGGCGACTCTGTTCTGAGTATTTAAAGTGAAAAGCAACTTAGGTTGAATAATTGTTATGCAGGGGATAGTGCTTTGATCTGCTTCCATGTCCAGTACTTATGCACACGCTAAATGAAATCAGTCTTATTTTTTGACCTTTTTCATCTAGTATTGGAGGCAAATCCATGGAGAGACTCTTCAAAGCCTGTCTATGTATTGACTCATGGTGAAAACCAATTGTGCACGATGAAAACACGAAGAGATCGCAGGTTTGGCTAGTAACGCACACCATGTTTCATATAGTCTTTTGTTGCTTTATCTCTGTTACTCATATTTTTAGCTTTCACAGTGAAGTTGAGAAAGAACTTGGATTACTGTTCTCCAAAGCTGGAAAATGGAGTCCCAGTTCTGGAAGTCAGTCTAAGCAGTCGAGGAGAGGGACGAAGTTCCAGATGCTTGTTGAGGATATCCGGGATGGAGTTCTTGTAAGGTTCTTTAATTTGTAAAGCTTTTTTATTTTTTCTCTAGATTTTCTGCTAAGGACTTTCGTACTGATGTGCTGTATAAATGTGATGAATTCAAACCAGAAAGAAAGATGGAGGAGGTGATGAGGTGATTGTGCAAAACAATCACCAGAAACTTACTATGTATCAAATGGAGCCTTGAGAGCATTGTCAATGAATTTACCTATGCTATCTCCTCTCCTCTTATGGATCTCTAACACTTAGGCTCTATGCTGAGCAATTCTCTGAGTTACAAAACTTGGTTTTGCGATGCAGTGCAGCAAACTGTCCTAACTCCTAAGCTACTTCAGTAAAAAACCTCTTATAAAAAATACAGTTGGTCACTGATCTGGTTTCAGTTCTTGTCATTGTGGCTTTCTTTTGATATTGGCCCCGAGTCTTTTAATTATTTTGACTAGAAATCACAAGAAGTAAATATAATGAATTTGTAATGTAGCTTGGTGTGTCCATTGACTTGTGAAAGGATGTAGTCGGGCCTAAAGTGATGTCATCCTCTAGAAAATGTTAATTTTAGCATCAGTCCCTGGATGCCATCAAGTGTGTAGTAATAACTGGTATTAGAGGATGAAGGAGGAGCAAGAAGAGCTCAGAGGTGAGAAACAGAATGGGTGCCTAGTTTAGAAAGGTTGATGCCTGTTGCTTTGGTGACTGGTGGGGACTGGGTAGATAGGAAAGCCGTGTAGTGCATAGCTTTGCTAGATAATGGTGATCTGGTTGTAATTGACTAGAAAAATCATATATGGTTCAGATGATGCCAAGACGATTTAGGGAAACCTGATTTGGATGTGCACTTTTCCACTTTTTTGGTGCAGGAGCAAATTCGGCTGAGGGAACTTTCCCCATGCAGAGATTTTCAGTTAACAAGATCAAGTCATCCTCTAGTTTGCATGAAAGATTTCATCTAAGCATCCAACAAAGATAGTAGTTAGATAGCTAGGTAGAAATTAGGTGTATTATTTGCTGAAGCTACTAATATTTATTGCAACCCTGGGGATGAATTCCTGGCCAGAAGGTCCTAATTAGTCTGGCTCTAGTGTAAATGGCACTGTCAGCAGCGTTTTCCGTGGTACATGAGGCACACTGCTGGAGCTGTTGTCAAACAATAACTTGGAAAAATGAAGCTCTTGGAGGGTTCGTGCTATGGCCTATGTTTTTGCCTGATTCTTTGTGGCTTATGCATATCTAATTGGAAGGAGGGTTTGCACTATGGCCTATGATCATGCCTGATTGTGTACGGCATATGCATATCGAGCTACATGGTGCTACAAGTAAAGATGCAAACAAAGGCTTAACATTTAGAGGTTTAGGTGCCGGTTTCTTCTTTCTGTGAAAATGTTCTTGCCTGAACATTAATTGTTTGAAGACAGACCTGATCAGTGTGCTATACTCTTGTGATTGCTAGGGACTTATAAACGAGCCTGTTCTTGCCTTTTGGTTTTATGGTTTTCTCTCATTTCATCTGCTATATGAAGAACATCCATATTGTTGCAGGTCTTTGAAGACGAGAATGAAGCTGCAAAATATTGCGACTTATTGCAGGGAAGAGGTCAAGGTTGCGAAGGTGTTGCAGAGATAGAGGCCTCATCGGTAAGGGGATCAGAGGAAATATTGAAAACCTCCAGAACTTCTTGATAATTGGGTAAATTACACTACTGCCCCCTCACTATGCAGGTGTTTGATCTTTGCCGTAAGATGAGGGCTCTTGCAGTTTTGTTTCGTAGGGGAAGAACACCACCTCTGCCCCAAAGCCTTGAGCTTAACTTGAGGGCCAGGAAGCGGTCCCTTGAAGACTAAGAAGGCTCGGCTTTATGCTACGCATGCTCCAACATCACATGAAAAGATCACAGATCATTGTTTATTGAAGGAAGTTGTCCAAAGGTTTTAAAGCCGAGTGTATCTACCAGTTTACTGCAACGCTCTTGTAGCGTATGCTGGGTAAGTATAGGTTGTTCACATCTCCGTTTTCAACACTTACGCACGGGTGGCTTGATAGGAATATGTTGGAGATATTGATGTTGATCACATTCACGTACAGTACACTGTTCAATGCAAAGGCCAATATCACAAACGCCTGATCATCTTGAAATTGTGAAAATCGTCTATGATTTAGTGTAAATTCGATTTGAATATCTCAGGGAAAATGAAAATCAGAGAGCCAAGCGTTGATTAGTGGGGCAGTTGATTCATCATCCAACTTAATGGTTAAAACAGGCGATATCCTTTTCTGTTGGACGAAAAGGCCGCCGCATCTACTTTATCGACTCCGATATCAGTAGAGAAGAGCAGAGTCCGATGGCAGTGCTCATTGAGACAGCTAAAATCATAATATGTATATCTTAAGGTAATGCGTCCGAGGAACAGGCACGCCCACCCCATTCTTCTTCAAGGTAGCGAGAGCCTCTACCGGTTTGATTTTCGGCAATGTTCGTTTAAGGGCTCGGTATCAGGAGGAGAGCTCCGAGCTGCCACGTTGGACCTCAACTCTTATTATCGCGCATCGACGGGCGAGGCCCTCGCCTGTTGAATTATAGTTGAGTGATTAACATTTTCATCAATTTGATGACATTGAGTCCACTCGATTCGGGATCAAAATTGCGCGGGGCAACGGGGCAACTGAAAAATGCGATTTGAAAGCATAATAGGGTTACATTTGTTTTGCGAGAAATGTAACGATAAAGGAAAATGTTTTCCAAAAAAGCATTTTTCATGAAAACGGCGACTTTTCCTTTGTTTAGTAATATATGATTGAAAATGTTTTTTAGACTTTATTGAAGAATGATTTTAATTTCATGATTTTATCTCAGTAAAAAGAATTCAAAATTTTCATGTTTTATCTTTTAATTAATTTGATTTTTAAATTACTTTTACATTTTTCTTTTATGTTATTTTCTTTCTTTTATTTTTCCTTTCTTCCTTCTTCTTCTGCTGCTCTTATCTCCTTCCTCGTGTGCCATTGTCCATTCCTCCGCCACTACCAACTGCCACAGGCAAGCTTCATTTCATGGTGATCAGGCGAGCCGCGAGCTCGCCGGCAACGGTGGAGTCGAGGCTCACTTGGATCTAGCAAGCCCCAAGCTTGTTGGTCTTGACCGAGCTCGAGCATGCCTTGATTTGGTGAGTTGCGAGCTCGCTAGCCATGGTGGGGTCGGAGCTTACCAACCTTAGTTAAGCTCGAGCTTGCCCAGATTTGGCAAGCCCTAAGCTCACTCGCCTCGATGAAGTTTGGGCTCGATCGAGTTGCAAGCTCATTTGCCTTAGGCGAGTTACAACCTCGTCAGTCGAGACGAAGTTCAGGCGAGCTCATTGGCCTTGCCTGAATTAGACAAGCTCATCGGCCTTGATAGAGCTTGGGCTAGCGAGCTCACTAGAATCTATTGCCATCGGCAAAAGGAGGAGGAGGGAGAAGGAGAAAAGAAAAAAGAAAAGAAATAATAATAAAAAATTAATTTTTATAAAAGTAAACTTTTCGTTAAGACTAGGAAAACCTTTTGAAAAATATTTTCTAGTTGTTTTAAAAGAGAAATCGTTATCCCAAATTTAAGTTTTGTTATAAAAATAATTTTCATTGGCTAGAAAATAATTTTTTGTTGATTCATTTTTTTAAGTGAATTAAATATCGAAAAATGAAGAAATTTATGTGAAATAAAGGCACACTAATACGGGGACAATCTTAGATGGGAGAGACAAATAGGCAAAGAAAAACAGCGAGCTCCAATAATTTTGTCCAAATCTGAACGGGGGTTCAGGAAGTCATTTTCCTTGATTCGGACTAATAAATCTCAAATTCCCCAAAAGTCGGCCTTCGCTCCTTTCCTTCTTAAGCTATCATCATCATCATCATCTACGGGGCTAGAGAGATCCAGCCATTAATAGGGGCGGCTACCCCTCTTTCTCTCTCTCTCTCTATATATAAATTATATAATTTAATATAATTTAATAAAAGGAGGAGGAAAATTCCGCATGACCAGTCGCGCACAGCACAAGACAGAGCAACATGGGAAGAACCCCGTTCCCGTTGAAAAAGTAAAACAGAACCATAATAACGGATGCACCCCCACATCAATTCCCACAAAACCTCTCTCTCTCTCTCTCTCGACACCTTTTGCCAATCCATTTCTCACCGTTTGTAATCCCCCCGCTCCGCCCTAAAAAAAAAAAAAAGAGTCGAAAATCCGAAATCGATCCGATCCGATCCGCTTCCCCCATGAGCAGCGGCGGTTGCAGCTCCGATGCCTCCGCCGGCGGCGGCGGCGGCTCCTCGCCCGGCCCTCCCCCGCGAAGGCCGCCGACAAGGAGAAGCAGAAGGAGAAGGCCCGGGTCAGCCGGACGTCCCTCATCCTCTGGCACGCCCACCAGAACGACGTCGCCGCCGTCCGCAAGCTCCTCGAGGAGGATCCCTCCCTCGTCCACGCTATGGATTACGACAACCGCACCCCGCTCCACGTCGCCTCCCTCCACGGCTGGATCGATGTCGCCAAGTGCTTGATTGAGTACGGCGCCGACGTCAACGCCCAGGATCGCTGGAAGAACACGGTGCGTCCTGTCCCGTCCCGTCCCTCCACTCCAACGCTCCCTTTTTTTTTTTTTTGGTCCATAGGATAGGAGCTGGATACTGTGAGGATTTTCGTTTCCTTGAGAGCTCGCTTGTACTGTTTGGCTCATCTAGACTTTGTGTGGGAAACGTCCGACTAAAATGGAAGGTCAGCGAGAGATTTTCTAATGTCGTGCGACTGAGAATTACCACATTTTGGTAACATGCTGCTTCCCTTTATTAAAAAAAAGAAGAAGATATTTTGATTAGTATAAGAGCACTAAGTTAGGTACGAGGAGAAGCTTCTTCGATTTGTTGGGCCATTTGAGAGACTTAACTATTTCGAGAGTTTGGGTTCCAACGAGATTGTTCGTTGCATTTTCTGGTTGCCATCTTTGGGCTGCGATCAACAACTCCAGATTGCTTTTCCCGGGAGAACCTTTCAGTCCGTAACTAACGACGGGATGATTGCGGTTCTCTGCTCTCTATTGTTTGGACGTTACTTATGTGGTGATTGTCCTGGGTCTTGAGAAAATATCTAAAGCAAAACAGCACCTATGATTCCAACCCTATTTAATTTCCCAATTTAGTTTGACTGACTATTGCTTCATGGACTTCCATGGAAGCGCTTGCTTTTACTTTGCATGTGTAATTGATAGATGATAGATGTCCGTAAATAAGGTTCATAACAAATTGCAACTTACCAGTAGCTGACAATGCATGACATGATTGTGAACTGTAAAATTACTTAAAGTGCGTATCTCGATTTAGTATAGTATGCATGAGAAAACTTCCTTTCTGCAATTTCCTGCTCGTGTCATGGTCTAATCCAGATTTTGCCTTGATAGCCTCTGGCTGATGCAGAAGGAGCAAAGAAGGCTAACATGGTGGAGTTGTTAAAGTCGTACGGAGGCTTATCTTATGTAAGTGTGCTATTTGTCCTCCCCCACCCCCACAACCTCTTTTTTTTTTTCCCTCCCTCCCTCCCTCCCTCCTTCTCTCTCTCTCTCTCTCTCTCTCTCTCTCTCTCTCTCTCTAAACTCTTCTTCGAAATCTACATGGAGATTTTTTTTTTTTTTTGGTCTGTAAATCTACATGGAGATTTAAAGGGTGATTGGAGTGTCTTTTCTTTTCCATTGTTACTTTAAATTTTAGAGTTCAAATGAGAATTTCATTCAATAATGAATATCTCGTATCTTTAAAAACATATAAATAGCAAAGTTTAAGGTCACCTTAAATAATATTTGTAGTTTTTGGAGGGGAAAGTGAGGAGTGTTTTCTGGAGAGCTTAAACCTGAACCATATGGGCACTTTGTTGTCAAATCACAAATAATATATCGTGCTGAAGGATGCGGAATGTTTATGTACTAGAACGGCGGCAGTATTGATATAATGTTCCAAAATTCTTTGTGAAAGAGAATCAAGTATACTTTTATAAATTATAGATCCCTAGAGGATTAGTATATTATGGTTGGTATTGGTATGTCCCTCTTCCTTTGCCTCCTTTTGTGGGGTTTTGCTCCTTATTTTACCTTTTTCTTTTCTTTTTTTTCCTTTTCCTTAGTGGATACTTGTAAGTTGAGGTCATATTAAACTGACAGTGAGTAAGTTCAGTAAAAAGTTTTAGAAGATTATATTTTTGCTATCTTTGTCACTGAGAAAGAATGTTTTCTTATTGAGTTTTTCCATGAAAAGGATAAAAAAGGGCAAAAGGAGCAACCTCATCTCCCAATCCCAATCAGAGTTGTATGGGCAATCTTAATATAATGGCTACATAGATTAATTAGAGCATTATGGTTTCTTGGGGTTCCTCTTTAAAATGAAATCTGTTTTGAAGGAGTCACATTGTTTACGTGCTTCATTATACATGCACAAATGCATGATGCGATGAGGCGTATAGCACATAAATCACATGAATGATAGAAAACCAAACTGAATGTCTTTGTGCTTGTTTCTATTTTCACATGCTTAGCTGAAGCAGAATTCATATTACAGAGGTATTTTCTGGATGCCTAAGGATATCGAATATCAATGATCATGCAACGTTTTCTTTAATATATGAAAAATATTTAGGTGAACAATAATTGAACTATAGGAGGTTTATGGTCACCAGTCATTTGAATCTCATTTCATGTTAAGATTACCTTTCCACCCTATATAAAACCAATTAGTTACTACATTTTTGGGAAACCGACAACATATCTTGTGTTTATTTTCATACAACTTTAGCTTCTTAACCTCCATTTGCTGTCTTAAGTCTGGTTAATATGAATGCTTTTACTGGTCTAATATACAGTAAATGCTAAGGTTCAGTATTGCTTCAATCATGGCATTCGGCCAATTTGATCATCGCATAAATTTGTATTCGAGTGTTCAATGTTTGTTGTTTTGTGATGTAGTGATTGCATTTGGCCAATTTTAATTGTAGCGTGCATGATGCAGGGTCAAAACGGAAGTCATTTTGAACCAAAGCCTGTTCCACCCCCATTGCCTAATAAATGTGACTGGGAAATTGACCCTTCTGAGCTCGATTTCTCTAACTCGCATATCATAGGGAAGGTAAGATTTTAGATTTTGTTATGTGTGGTGACTTCATCTATATGAATTTTCTACTGGTCAGAAGCACTCGTCTTCATCACAAATTAAAGAGAACCACTGATTATTGTGGTCCATTGTGCTGCATCTTATGGTCTTTGAGTCTTATAGTGTGCCAGTCATCATTATACCGGTTTAGTTCTTAGTCTGCCCTGTGTTTGAAACCAAATAGGTCAAACAGATGGTCTATTGACTTAGGAAACATCAAGGGATTTTACTTCATTCAGGCAAACTTAGAATCACCATCATCCTTTATTATCATATCTTCTGAGGAGTACCAAAAGGTAATACTATCTTTTAAAAGCAGACAACTACTATGGCCATTGGTGAGTATAACACATTCTGGTGCTCCTTACTACTAATTGGTACTCCTTGAATGTGAATAGAATAAACTGCTATTATTACTCATGGAAAATAGCATTAACTGGAAGATTATCCCTGGGGTTGTGGAACTCTCACTGCACAGCTACTTCTAGTTCATTATCTCTTTTCCATGCTTCTTTATATTGTGTCTTATAGATTCCATTTGCAGTTTCTTATTCAAAGGCAATGATTGTGCAAAAGTTGTCATATGTGCTCTTCTTCTGCATGCTTTAGTGATCTCATTAATAGCTGCTCTACATCTAGGGATCCTTTGGTGAGATAGTGAGAGCAAATTGGAGAGGAACACCAGTTGCTGTCAAACGCATTCTCCCATCTCTTTCAGATGACAGATTGGTAATGTAAGTACATGTTTCACGTGTGATTTGGTATGGTGTGCAACAGAAGATATTTCTGATCCATTTGTGTGGAGGTAACATGGATCATGTGCTTATGTATTCAGACAAACATAAATTTACTATTTCGTTTAATAATGAAATTTGCAGTACCATCTACAGATTGGCAAAGCCAGAAGAAAAGGACACCTATTTTTGCTAGGTTCTGCTCTTAAGGAGCTATCCTGAAGTTATTCTGTCAATTTGATTTTAGCTATATGCTGATCTTCAAATCACATCAATCAATAATTTCAGAATTATTAAATATTTATAAGTCTACAACTCTACATTCACTAAAAGGAAATAATGACCCGCTTCGTTTTATAGCTCTATTTGAATTTCCAACAAATTCTTTGAGGATAGCAAAAGCAATCTCATCTTTCGGTTTCTTTTATTCAGTCAGGATTTCAGGCATGAGGTTAATTTGCTAGTGAAGCTTCGCCACCCTAACATAGTTCAATTTCTTGGCGCTGTCACCGAGAGGAAGCCTCTTATGTTGATAACAGAGTATTTGCGAGGGGTACAGAATGGATATCATGCTTTATTGAAACTTGCTGTTCCTTCTCTCGGGTGCTTGATGCATAGCGCACTTTTGCTTGTACTTGGTTTGAGACATTACTTACTCATGTAGGGTGATCTTCATCAGTACCTAAAGGAGAAAGGTTCTCTCAGCCCCTCAACAGCTATCAACTTTGCTTTGGACATTGCCAGGTGCTTATTACTTGAGATTTTCCATCTTATAGGTCACTATACAACAATCTAAATGCTAATCTTTGTTCACATAGTCTTTTTGCATGTATCTTGTTAGATCTGAGGTTTATGGAGGACACTTCCAAGGAAAGAGATGTGAAATAAAATCTCACTGATTGTTATTCACTGCACTGCCTGTGTATAACTTTTTATGTTCATATTACCTCCCTTTTCATATATTCCCAGGGAACGATAAATTGAATCAATCAGCTGCAACGTTTGGTTTGTTAAGATAGTTCACATCTAATCAGAAAGTTCATCCATCAGTTATACAGAGTGGTTGTCTTGGTTCTCGTGTACTATGTGACCTTAGGAGCCATTATAACTTACATGGTTTTTAATCTTAGAATCATTCTCTTCCTCTTCCCCATCCTATGTAGCCCATGTTATTAGACCTCAACACCTGTATGTAGAGGAAACTAAGTTAGCGTATATGTCTTGACAGCCCATTTTGGAACCTGTTGTCATTTGTATCAGTTTTTCCTGTCATCCTCAATGTCAAATAGATTGTGAGAATGATTCCAATGGAACACTTAAATATTTCCAAGAGAACAGCAAGTAGTTGAGCTTGATAATTTTGTTAGCCATGTGGTTATAGTGCACAGATTTTTTCCCGACATAAATCTTTCAACATAATGGCTAACAGGCACCCAAGAAGATCTGTTGTGGTCCGAATGCTTGTAGTGCACTTATTTTTTTTACGTTCTCCATTCCACTCATTTAATGCTCTCGTATGTAATGATTATCTCACTGAACTTGAGATGTATATTATTTTTCTTCTCGTATATTTTATACCTTAATTTTTGTCATTGCCCATAACAAAATTTTTATGCCCTGATTTTTTTTTTTTTTTTTGGGGGGGAGGGGGAGGTTGATTATTATCTGACTGAACTTGAGATGTATATTATTTTTCTTCTTGTATATTTTATACCTTAATTTTGTTAGTGCCCATAATAAAATTTCTATGCCCTGAATGGGGGAAGGGTGGACTGGGAGAGGGAGAGGGAGAAAAAAAGGGGGGGGGGTGAGGGAGTCTGAGCACATGGTAGAGGGGAAGAGACTACAAACACTATTTATGTAGTATTGTCGAATGTGAAATTGAATTTACTTTCATCTCCACAGCTCAAAAGTATTGGAGGTGTTGCCAGTCAAGTCGAGTTTGACAATTGCAATCTACGTTATGCTTATTAAATAACGTTATTTTTATGGATCAGGGGTATGGCATATCTGCACAATGAGCCAAATGTCATAATTCACCGCGACTTGAAACCAAGGTATGCATCTTTGTGCCTAGAATATGGTGAAGTTTCTCTCTACTAATACAATCAATGAAGTTCCTCATCATTCTCATATGTTCTTGGGTGATGTCCTTCCTTTGGGACTTCGTTTTTTTATGGACTGCATTCTTCAATCTGCCGTCTGAATTGTTTCCAGGAATGTCCTTTTAGTCAACTCTAGTGCCGACCATTTGAAGGTTGGAGATTTTGGACTAAGTAAACTAATCAGGGTTCAAAATTCTCATGATGTCTATAAAATGACCGGCGAAACAGGAAGCTGTGAGTGTCTCAACAGGACTTTTCAGTATATAACCTGATTACTCATGCCCATGTGCATTTATCTTCTTAACTATCTCTCCTTTTGCCATGGAACAAACCCAAGACCGCTACATGGCTCCTGAAGTTTTTAAGCATCGGAGGTATGATAAGAAGGTTGATGTTTTCTCATTTGCCATGATACTATATGAGGTAAGTGTCCATTTGTTCGGCTTGGATGTCAAGGATTGAAGTACTTGAAGGTCTTAATAATATTTTTAATGTCCAGATGCTTGAAGGAGATCCGCCTATGTCCAATTATGAGCCATATGAGGCTGCCAAATATGTGGCAGAAGGCAATCGACCTATCTTCCGCTCGAAAGGATACATCCAAGATCTGCGAGAGTAAGTCGATTCTAGATTTATTAAAACCATACTTTTGGTGCTTTCCAAATATAGCCTGAAGATATAAATCTAATTCTAAATGGTGAAAAGAGCAAGCTATGCACATTTTCTTTTTTATAGAAGAGCAACTATCAGATTGTTGTGAACATCGTGTGCATGAAGCTTTCTCAATCGACAGCCTTGTGCAAAGTAGGATAATTTATGAGTTGCTTGATTAGTCTAGTGAGAAAAGAGCGTAAGACTACTTAAGTGTACCCTTGAGCAGTTCTGTCAAGTCAATAGTGAGAAGTGCGGATTTTCTCTTCTTTAATCATTAAATACCCTTTGTAATTCAAGAAGAGTCCCCCAAAAACTGTAGAATGGGTTCCTGTCTGTCAAATTAGGATAACTTCATCTGTCTTCCATATTCATTGGTATTTTATCACCTAAAGCTTTAGTAAGTGAAAACTTGTCTGTCTGTGCTTGACTAAGTTCTTTAGAGGGATGCTTGTTTGGATTTCTGTCATTCTCTTCCATCAACACTACTTTGGGATGGATAGGCTTGAATTTGCTTTCTTGCCAGTTAGGACAATACTTGTTTTGGCTATTCTTATTGGATGAGCAGCACCTGTATCATCCTCAGCTTTCACTTCTGCAATGAAAGAAAAATAGTGAAAACAGGTGTCCTTTGACGGTCTCGTGAACCTCTTATCTCGAGAGAAGGATTCGTTGCTCTTGACTCTTATGCAGCGAACCCTTGGACTTGGTTTCTTATATGAGTCCAAAACATAGTTTTGGGAATGCATCTTTGTAAATGCTGGGCTGCTGAATTCTTATATGGAATATTTGCAGTTTAACAGAGCAGTGCTGGGCTGCCGACATGAACAAAAGACTTTCATTCTTGGATATACTCAAGAGGCTTGAGAAAATTAAAGAAACTTTGCATACCGATCATCACTGGAGCTTATTCAATGCTTAATGCTGAAGCTGACAGGGATGTTAAGTTGGATCTATCTATGCTGTAATTTACCGTCAAACTCTTGTGCCCCCGATCATGCTCAGTTCAGATGACTTATGCGTAGAAGCAATTAAAGGTTGCGAGAATTATTCACTCATGCTTTGAGGCCAGATTCTGATTGTGAAGACTGAGCAGAGTGATGTATTTCCTGATTCTTGATTTCAACAGTGATATTCTTGATCAACCATAAGCAAGACAAAGGCATTGTCCAGGTTGACCCATTTGCCTCAAGGCGAAGTCATTTGACCACATTTCTTTTGTAACATAAAGTTATAGTTCGCTGTGGTCCCTGGTCCATTTGGAGAAATCGAAAAAATAGTGTTTCTTTCTTCCTCGATAGATTTAGAATGCTTATGCCAAATCTCTCATTTTGTTTGGGTACGATGTTTTCAATTGTAAAGAACCCAAGACGTTAATTGTGCACCGAAGCCATGCTTTGTCGGCTGACCGACGCAGATTGCGCTGTTTTATGCTGCTTCCCTAATGGTCTTTCTTTTCCAAAGGACAATATAAAAAGTGGCCTTTGCCCTACAACTGCTTTGCGCACGTGAAGTATCCAAGGAAAGGAAGAGGGCTCATGATAAGGGTATAAAAGAACTGAACTGGAAATCGATGGAACCGAATTGAATTGGCTGGCTTTGGGCAATGGGCAATGCCCATGGGAACCAGTCCGGTTCCTAATTTCAATAAATTGGAATTGCATAGTATTGGTCCAGATTCGGGTGCTGTACTGTTCATCTGACTGTCCGGATGATATATATTTTTTATTTTTTCACAAAATCCTAATTCCTTTCTAATTCTCTAGCCCCTGTCCTCATCTCACTTTGAGCTTCTCCTTGCATGGTCTCAACTCTCTGTCTTATCTCGCTCTTGGTTGCTCTCACCTCATGCCCTCTATTGTGGTATCACAATTGCGGCCTCGCATTCATCCCTACCTCGCAAACACGCACTCATGGCCTTGCTTCCCTCTTCGAGTCCGTTGCCTCATCTCTCTCGCAAGACAATGACGCTAATTTCGCTCGTCACTATTCTCGCAGCCTCGCTCCGCTTATTGCTCCCTCTCCTATGAGAGTTCAAAACTCTAATTGCCATTTGCCCCTTTTCTAGTATCTTCACTCGGTCTTGCGCCATTTTCCCCTTTTCTACTTTCTTGCTGCTCTCTCTGGTCCTTTCTTCTGTGTCATTGCTGCTGACAATCCAGTCGGTCGTCATATTTGTAATCAATCAGGTTGTGTTCATATGGTCCTTCGTTGGAGAAAAAGAGATTACTCTCGTGACCTTGCAACCAGGCGGTGAAGCCGCCAGTTGTTTCGGTGCTGTCCCACTGTGATTATCTTGGTAGTTTTGAAAAGAATTTGAAGTAGCCTTTGTTCTGACGTATAGTTTCCCCCTGTCAAGATCCATCTATTCTTCAAGTTTCAATTGTCATTGGCAAAATGAGCTTCAAAAGTGAAGGGGCTGCATCTATATCAGTATTGCATTAGCAGAGATCGTCATAGACCATCTCCCAGCACTAAAACTGCATGCTGGTCACTCAGTGCCGTCCAATGGCCGGCTCTATGAAGCCACCTGGTAACCGGACCAGTGGTCCAGGTGGATCTAGAAATCAACAAGTGGTTCCCTATTCCAGGGTTTGTGAAACTGGTCTTTTGTGGGCAGCTCTCAATTTCAGTGTGGGAACTGGTCACGTTGAACCGATCACCCCTAGCTTGTAATCCTCATGAAACCATCAAAGGGGCAGTCACTTCACCGTATTCTCTACTTTGAGTGGAGCAAAAGCTAAACCATCATAAAAATCCTGTTAACAACCATTTTGCCCAAACTCTACTTCTCACTTGCCCGATCTTTCCAGATAGGGGTGCTTCCGATTCAGAAGCAGAATATTAGATTACTCAATTTCCCATTGCATGACACGACACTCAACATCACAATTAGAATCTTCCTGCTTACAATTTGGCTTCTTTCAAGCCACCGAATAAACCTGGTACTGCCTCAGTGACAGTGAAAACCAGTTCGGTCAAATCATTACAACTACCAAGTTGTCCAACTAACCAACTCCATATCAATAAAATCTTGGATACAAATCTAGACTAGAGACCTCAGTAATAACTCACTAGGAATGATGACGACCAGATCTTTTGGAGAATGATTTTTCTTCTCTCTCTCTCTGTTTGTTTTTTTTTTTTTTTTTTTTGGGGGGGGCATAATCTCAACTTAGGATCTCTAACAATGTAGACATCTCAGAAAGGTTGTATCCCCATCGAAGCATTCCGCAAAAGTACAAAAAGAATGTCTAAGCTATTAAGAAAATATTCAAATGATTTTCTTTTTCTCGAAAAAGGTCTTCAAGTGCCATAGTTGCAAGCCAGCCACAGATAGGCAAACAAAAAGCGAAAGGCAACTGAGCCAGGCCATTTTTGTGTTAGTTGCTTGGTTGAGCTCCTGCATTTCCTCTTCTCTGCTTAAGAGCAAACGAACATGTCAAACCCAACATTCCACGTGACATATCTAGTTTGATGAATATATATACTGTTACCTTTCACGGAGATAAAACATCTCATTATGAATGGAGTCAATAGTCTCATACAACTTCTTCAGTTCCAATTCCACGGCCTGGCATTCAGAAGATGACAACATGCAAAATTAGAAAATCCCTCTAGAACAAGCCCACACTCCAAAATTCGTTATTGTTTCCTTTTCTATTCAGTCACAGAATCTCCAAATATAAACTGGGAAAATTTTGATCCTCCCCTGTTTTACCTATCTTCCGCAATTCCACTCACATTTAACTTAAAAATCAGGGCTCCCAATTTCTGGCATGAATTAACACGACTATTTGGCAAACTTGAA
Organism: Corymbia calophylla; assembly: GCA_014182845.1. Classification (NCBI taxonomy): domain Eukaryota; kingdom Viridiplantae; phylum Streptophyta; class Magnoliopsida; order Myrtales; family Myrtaceae; genus Corymbia; species Corymbia calophylla. The sequence goes on from CM024694.1 coordinate 27,710,228, forward strand.
AGTAACTCGACTTAATACAAATTCAACATGCATAAGTTTCACAGAATAATTAGCAAAAACATAGGATGTCCAATGACTCAACTTGACACGGTTAGAAGACTGATTATGATATGTGAACAAGTATTGTCAAACCTTGAAAAGCACATTACCATGCACTAACTGGTACCAACGAACTAAAAAACATAAAAGCACAATCCATAACTAAAACGGTAAAAGAAAATTCACAATTTCCATCTTCTAGGTCGATATCGGAAATAAGCAATTTAAACCAGCTTTCTAATGTGGACCCCATTTTGAAAATGAACTTCAAAAAAAGCCTCCACTCCAACTCAAGACCAGGGAATCTTTCTTATGAAGTTCAAATTTCCATCCAGAAGCAGTTGTAGAAAAGCCAAATTAGCATCTATATGGATTTCTCAAGCTTTCAAATGCAGCAGGTAATTTACCAATTGCGGCCTCAGTTTTACCAATAGCAAGTATTCTTATGGTTTACCCATATGTCCTTGACATTGGACATATTAAATCAGCCGAAAATTCCTACCCAGGTGGGGGCAGAGATACCAACATGATATATCCAAAAGCCAAACATTCACAAATTCCAACATATAACCACAACTTCAAAAAAGAAAAGAAGATGAAATCACTTACATCGACTTGGCCTTTCTTGGCAACATTGGACCAATCCTTGGCAGCCATCCCGGTTCTCCAGTCGAAATCCACCGTCATAGTCACTGGGGGCTGGTGATCAGGAGCCCAGAAGCAAGCCATGTAATCCCCAGCTTCCGCGACCGTGAATGCAAACTGCCCCGACTCCACATTCTCCGATTCGTGATAGCCGGTCCCGTGTGGAGAAGTCACCTAACAACAAATCAATCAGGGAAAAAGGGGGAAGAAAGGAAAAAAAAAAAAAACCCTAAATCACCAAAGACATGACTGAAAAAATTCTGGACCCAATGCAATCGCGCGTTAAGAAAGAAGGATTCAACACAGGAAACAGTTCCGAATCCCGAATGGGGAAAAAGGGGGGAAAAACAAGAAATGGGCAAAGGACAAAAAGAGAAGGGAGCTCACCCGGGCGGAGAGCTTATGAGTTTCGGGCAAGGGAGAGCCTTCGTGAGGACTGACGATGGTGAACTTGCCGACGGTCATGGAATTGGCCCTGATGTCCTCGGCGATGCACCTCGTCTGGCCCGACTGCAAGTCGAATCGGAGCGAGTGAGACGCGGGCGCCAGGAACCCTAGCACCATCACGACGAGGACGCCGTGGAGACGGCGAGAGACATCCTGCGACGGCAACATCTCCCCGCTCGTGAGCGACTGACCGGAGAGCAGAGGAGTCGGCGCCGAACGAAGAGACGATGGAGAGAGAGAGAGAGAGAGATCCGCCTTCTGTGGAAATATGATGTGGAGTGTCGTCGGAGCAGAGGAGTTGAAGGGTGACAATGCGAGGCGTCACCCCCAGTCAAAAACGGGCACGTGGCACATCGAGGTCCTTGTTACGAGGGCTTGGACCCGTAATTTAGTTGACAGGAAGTCAGATGAATTGACACATATCGGCACGGTAATAACACACGGTACACTGCTGTACCTTTCACCCCTCCATTTACTATCGAACGATGAAAGCACGGTAAGTTTTCCATCCACGGTGGATTGGATAGCTATCAAACTTATAAAATGTAACGATAATCCACGTCATTCAACATTCGATAATTGATGATTTGTGATGTAATATTGCACTAAAGAAGTGTATGATGTTATCTGCATTATTACGATCAGATATTAACACCAAATTTAAATCGAATAAGGCGATTGTCAATCATATTTTACTAGATTATTGAAATTTATTCAATATGGGCGATGCTAGCATTTGAATTTCTAGAAGATGTTCAAAATAATAATAACAAGTGTTTGTGGTTCTTCTAGAAGAAATGAAACAAATAAATACAGCAGAACCAGAACAGTTATTGAATCAAGTCTACCCAATGCTAGATGTGGAAGCACATAATAAATCAAAGTGAAGATTATGAACTATCCCGCGATAAAACCTGTTGCTTGTTTTTTATTTTTTGGTTGAATAAAAAAAATGGACAAATTTTTTATGATTCCATACCTTGTGAAATCATTTGGATTGATGACGTACATATGAACTAAGTTCTTTACGGTTAACGAATCTCTTTCCATATGCTTTGAGAAGATTAGGAGACTCTTTAGAAGGATATACAGGGTAGTCTTGTAAATAAGATATAAACTACAAAATCCAACCACCAAAAATTTGCAATATAAAATAGCAAAAGAACATGCAGATGGGGATGGAAGGGCCAAATGTAACGAGGCCTCGTACCAGAACATAATCGAGAACATTGTCAAGGGTAGCCTATATAGTTTCTCTTAACCAGGTAACCTTCCATGTGATTTTCTCAGACAGCCTCATGACCTAAGTACAAACAAGAACACATCGAAAGGAAAGAGCATGAAACATTACAAGCACAGGTAAGTCACGGGAAACCAGGGCTTAGATGGTGCAGCAACTGTTGGGGTTCCACTGCCAAACCTTACCATTAAACGGATGAGCAAAGTTAAAGGTGACAGCATGTCAATTGGACAACTCCAAGCTGGAGCAGCACAATGTTGTGTTCCTCCTTTGGATCATTGAGACAATCACTCTAAATCTGGATGTTCATCAATCACCCAGCACTTCAGCCTTCACCCCTGTGACCAATCCTTACCTTCCCTACAAAAGGTATAAGGGAGGTCCATTCCCATCTTGTACACATATAGAACATTGCTCACATAAAAAGTTCCTAGTGTAATCAAGTCCACTCATTCTCCAATGTTTACATTCCTATAACAGCAAACTATTCCAAATCTCAGCATATGCAGAAAACAGAAGATGTAGCTAAAAAAAATCCTTAATAATGGGGATTGATGGAACATATTAGGACAGATAATACATAATTGCACGATTACAAACTCAAATGCTAATACAAAGAAAAATTTGAAATGCATATGAAGAAATTAATGAAGAGCGTGACAAGAAAATCTACTTGTTCACATGAGAAAACATAGAAGGCTTTGGTGTTAACTAATTATCATGGGATATGTCCAATCTTCAGATAACATCTAACCTGAAGAGGGGAAACCTCCAGAAATTACAGTTCCTTTATGATAGGCCAGAAAACCCATCATTAAAATATGTTTCCTCACCCAAGATTTGAATCTACAGAATATCAATCAAGCTTTTGCTTGTACAATGCCGTTCTAAGCCTTCTCCACAATGCCTTCTATAATTAGAGAGAGAGAGAGAGAGCGGAGAACCATTAAATAGCTAAAATACTGTTATAAGGTATAGGCCCTTTCAAAAATCTAAATCTAAGAATCTACCACATCGCAAGCTGCCGTTAACTGCAGACAAACTCACACAAATAGAAGCAAATCTGCAGCCAACAGATTCGGGGTCATCCAGTCAATAATTTACCATAAAGTCTTGTGCTCAGTGACCACAAAGACTGTCTAGACATTTAGTTCAGCATTCAACATAACGCCAACCCAGATGTTTGAGCCAAAGAATCAATTTTAATGCCATCTTTTCCACCTTTAAGGCGCTGCAATTCTTGGGCTCTTGTTAACACTTAACATATATAGTAGGTTATAATAAGAACAGACCAATGAGATCATGTCATGACAGTGTATGACCAAGACATTCGCACTATTACCCTAGAATCAACAACACAGACTGCAGATAATCTTGTGTGGTAGTCTTAAAGGCAAGGACAAATGAAAGCAACACAATCCACAACATGGCTGTAATCACAATGCAATGAGAGCAAGCAACGAGCATTGAGCTCTTTAGAAACAAATTTCCAGCCATTAGTCTGAACTGTGTTTAAATCTCAAAGTCAATGTCAGAGTACACTTATTATGACAGCACTCTCCCATCTCGAAATCTATTCCTTTAATTTAACTCGATGGCAGAAACAGAAGTTCAATTTGTACTCCTCACATGAAAATTGCCTCCATATCGTCGGAAATTTTCCGAAAATCAGCAGAATTAGCTGAAACAAACTACTATTTTGCTCTCAGTAATCAAAAGATTTGAAAAGCCAAAAAAATTTGCCTGACCGTCACCAATCCTTCAAAACCCGATCACTCATTCGCAACTTCTAAGGTCTCGATTCGCTCCTCGGAAGCAGGCTTCGCGCTCGAGCCCTGCTCTGAGTCCTTTGCAGCCGCCTCTCTCTCCAATTCCTTCACGGCCTCCTCTTCCGCCACCTTCTCGGCGCGCAGTATCGGTTCGTAGTAGTCGGAGTGAGCCTCCATGCACTTCTTCAGGGAGGCGGTCGCCTGGTAGCACTTGTCCACGATGTCCTCCTGGCTCTTCTCCGCCTCCTCGATGCACTTCTCCCAGTCGACGAACGCGTCCTTGCAGCCGCCGGCCTTCATGAACAAGCAGAACCCGCACTCCCCTTCCTCTTCCTCCGCCTCCCCTTCGCCTCCGGCATTCGTCTCGGCCCGGTCCGAGCTCGACTTCCCGTCGGAATTGGGGGTCTCTAGGGTTTCCGCCTTGCTCGGAGAGGAATCCGGAGGACGAGCCGATGGATCGGAGCTCGGGGATTCTGAAGCCGAGGCGGACATGGATCGGAGAAGGACGAAGATCGACGGCGATTGGCGGTTCTGATCGGAGATGAAGCGGCGATGGCGAAGGATTCGTCGTTGAAAAACACAGGCTTTGCTTTAAAACCTCCTTAAAACCCCTTCCTTCTTCCTTCCTGGGCGGAAGTTTCCGACCTCGCCTTGCTTGCTCCTCGCACGCGTACGTCACGTGAGCTCTTTTTATTTTTTATTTTTTTCCTTCTAAATTTTCACGGTCCTTTATTTTCGTGACTATTTATTTCGAGTTTAACTCTATTGATCATATGACAAATTACGCCCCACGACGCAATGATTGAAATATTAAAACGATTTCAAATCACATTATCTACTTTTTCGTAATAACATGAATTTTTGTTAAATTGTACTCTATAGCTAATATTTAAAGATGAATTTTCCTTCCGTCGGACCTCTTCGTAGTCGAATATTCGCAAATCATTCATTAAATTCGATGCGGAAAAAGAAAATCTTCACTAATGTGGGAGATGGGCCATTAATTTACCATACGGGGTTTAATGCAAAAGTAAAAGGTATGAGGCGCGATTTAGTGGATAATGCAAGAATTGGGGGTGCAAAGTGGAAAAAACGTGTCGGACATGAGAAAATAGACCAAAACGAAAGCGGGTTTCACAGCTGTCGGGAGCCCTTCTCGGATTTCATACTCCCCCTCGTCTCTTGCAGAATCGATCGATCGGGGAGAGAGAGAGGAGGATGAACAGCCATCACAGTCAGAGCCAGCAGTCGAGCGAGAGCAAGCACGACGACGATGCCGCGCTCACCGAGTTCCTCGCTTCCCTGATGGAGTACACCCCCACTGTAAGCAAATCTCGCTTCTTCCTTTGCTCCCAAAAATCGACACTTTTTCTTGTTGGGTTTCGATTCTCATGTGTCGAGTCTCCCGCTGGTTGTTGATTTCGTCCCAGGTGCCCGATGAGCTGGTGGAGCACTACTTGGGGAAGAGCGGGTTTCAGTGTCCCGATGTCCGACTGTAGGTACTTCAGTACTCGGTGTCGAATTCAATTTCGCTTGCTTTTGGTACAATTGGTCGTGTCTCGGTAGATGAATACGACCACTGCGCCTGATATGAATATGAGCTCCGGAGAATCATGGGCTCCGGCAGATTTCGTTGCTTTTCTTAAGAATTTGAGAGTTCGGTCGATTTCCTCCCCTAGAGAGCTATATGATGTTGGCAGGTCTATGGTTGTGGAAAACTATTTTGGCTGAAACTCAATCACTAGGTGGGGGATGGTCGATTCTGAGCTTCTTCATGCTCATAGAAACTTCTCAGTTAGGCATTTGGCTGCTTATTCTTTCAGTTCTAATAATGTACAGTGAAAGCCATTCTAGAGTTCTGCAGTGCGTTGTAACCTCTGGGGTTGTGGCATAAAGGAAAGCAAGAAGCTTTATGTTAACTCTTTCTGTTATTTGGGAGTTGATGCAAAGTAAACGGAAACCTTTATGGGTATTTATTATTCATTAGTATTGAATGATTTCACTTTTTCAGTGATGTTTGTAAGGAACGAAAATTTCACGGATGAAGATGTAATTGAAGGTTGATGACAGATTCATGGATAGAGAAGATTAGAGTTTTAACTGATAGAATTCACATAGTGGGTTAGACTTGAAGGACTCCGAGCGATGTCAAAACATTGAATTTGGATATGATATTAGTAATTCCGTCAAGAGTCTCAAGAAGGAACATTTCCCAATGAGAAGACTCAGAACTGCATTATCATTGTGTTGCTTCCATTTGCCTATTTGGCAATGGCTGAACTACCAAAGTTCTACTGATTTTGTTAGAGGATAAATTACAGATTTCAGATTAAGCACAGCATGATCATGGTTTGTCCTAGCATCCTAATGACCATGACAGTTGCACATTACACGATGCTTAAATAGCTTCTCTTTTTTTTTTTCCTTGTGGGGAGAGGTAATCAGATCGACCTTGTTCCTTCTCTGTCTATTCTTCATAAGGTTCCTTGTACATCTTTTTATGGTTTTTTTGTTTTTGTTTTTCTTATACATCCTAGATTCTACTTTCCTTGCTTTAAACTAGTAATGGACTGTGTGAAAAAGATAGCACCTTTTTCAGAGTAGTTGAAATGTATGTGCATCTTGATTAAGATTGAGGGTGTTGTGGTGGACCATAATCTATCAGGACTAGACACCAATAACTTCCAAGTTAATTTGTTGGACCTAATTACCTAAATCATAATTTTCGGGTCATTAGTGTTCTAGACAAAGAGTTTTTCTTTTTTTTTTAATATGAATCTTTGGGTGGCGTCACCTTCATATTTACATAGGGAGTTCACTGATTATTGATGTCATGGAGTATTGATTCTTATTGTCCCCTGTACTTGCAGAACAAGGTTGGTAGCTGTTGCTACACAGAAATTCGTTGCAGATATTGCTAGTGATGCTCTTCAGTATGTAACTGCAGCTATCTTCTTTCTAATTAATGAATTTCGCTGATGTGTTCACGTTAGTCATTAACACTGCTTAGGATGTGTGCTGCATTTGACCGACATGTCTGTTTTAATTTTAGCGTTTACCTTGAGGATGTAAATAATTGAGTTGACTAAAGAAGGATTTCAATTTGAGGACCATGTTTTTGGATTTTATTTTTGTAGTGCAAAAAGAATAGAATTTCTAGGTAAAATTTTTTTTGAAGAGGGGACATATGTACGGACATCAAAACTTTGAAATTGATTCCTGTATAATTTAACAATGCGAAGTCATTTTATGTTACTTAGTGTTGTTATTTCAGTGCTACTTCCTTTTGCAGTTTATCATTGACATCCTAGTCTGACTGAGCTGACTTCCTGAAAGCATTTTATGTAAATGACAGGCATTGCAAGGCAAGACAGGCCTCAGTGGTTAAAGACAAAAGGGATAAGCAGCAGAAGGTGTTTTATGTCATACATCTGAAAGTAGCATCTAATCTAATTTACTCTCTTCACATTCTGACCTTTTTTATTACAGGATAAGCGCCTGATCTTGACAATGGATGATCTCTCAAAAGCTCTACGTGAGGTTAGAATCCAGAACTTTTGGTCATTGAAGTAATATTTTGGCTTGGACATCTTGCGGTTGCCTGTGCTACCTTTCATACTTTCATCTTTTTACATATTTGTCTCATGTGCAATAGATGATTGATGACCAATACTTTTTTCTTTTTTTCAGTATGGTGTCAATGTGAAGCACCAGGAGTACTTCGCAGACAGCCCTTCAGCTGGGTTGGATACTGCCTCCAGGGATGAATAAGGGATAATGATGCAAAAAGATATTCCTGGATCTAGAGAAAAAGTTCTGGACTTTTTCCAAGTCTGCCGTATGCAGAAATGACGATAGTTTCTTGTAGCTTTTTTCTGCTTATCTTTAATTTTCCGAAGAAACCATCGTGTTGTCGTCATATTGCTTAACTTGTATGGAAATCGATGATGGTTTCCTTGTTGCTGGTGCTGCTGATTTTTTTCTTCTGGATCGACGTGGACTTTGGAGTGTTGTACAGTAGAGTTCTGGGAAATGGAATCTCAGTGCAAATGTCATTTCCACTTTTAAGCATTTGGCGTAAAGCTTTGACCGGATGTCCTTCGACAATATATGTCAGATGCATTTACGTTATTGAATATATGTCTATCCAATTATCCGTGAAATTGACACCGCCAGTATTCTTTTCATGTTAATATATAAATTCAACCAAACCTAAAATTGTAGTGCCAAACCGGTTGTTTCATTTGTTCTGAGCAGTTGATGAAAGTGCTCCATCAATCTATAACCTCAAGCGAAATTTTCCACTCCATGAAGCGCTTGACATTTTTCCCGTGGCGAATGAAAAAGGACAACCAAAATCAACAAGAGTCTCGGCAGTGACTATGCAGGAACCTGTTTAGACAGTTTCTTGGCCCTAACTAAAATTTTAAGATCTTCGGAGTAGGGCAAAGATAGCACTGCCCAGTTCCCTGAAATTCTTCACAACAAATTGTTCAAATACATTGACCCTTAACCCCTCGCATATGCTTCCTCACCAAATGAAAGCATTGCCTACCATTTGGATGCACCTGCTAAAATAATTTGGGCTAACAATGCAAGAAAAAGTTCTCATCTGTCCTAAATTTAAGACAACTCTTTCCTAATCGTTCGAAAAGAATGCCGTAACATGACAGATGGCTTCTGGCATGTTTAGATTGGAAATCCTACCCCAAAGGCCACACAATCAATCTGACAGTCATTTTCAATTATCCCATGAGGGAGATGGGACCTTTCATGTGTTTCAGATCGGAAAATAGAAAGGTCCACTACATTCAATAGCCCAAGTATGAATATGAATGATGAGCTAAATTCAATTTCACTAATGAGTTTCATGTGGATTAAAATGCAGAAAGTAAGTCACATTTCTGCTTGCCACTTGATTAAGAAAAATAAGCAAGCTGGAACAAGCCTGAACCCCACATAGAAGGTAGAATTTAGGCACATCCTGAAAAGCCACATGTTTTGATGAAAACTGTGGTTGCAGTTGTCAGTGTGGAGCACCAAATTGACCTCACGGATTTGAACTCCAAATCACCTTAGTCCTCTTTGTCAGAGTTGTCATTGTCATTACCCTCATCATAGAAACTGAAGGGATGTGGGACAGACTTAAATGCCCGGTATCTTCCCACGTTGTTTAAGTGTTCATTCTCCAACCTAATAAATTGCAATCCTCTTTAGCGATGTCGCAAAACAAAACCTTTTTGTTGCAATGATATCGAAGAATCCACATTAATGAGCCTTCTTCTGATCAGCACAATCAGTGAAAGATGTTTCATTGTTCATGCCACTACTTAACGGCTGGAACGTTTTATCATTACAGTAATTCAATCAGCAAATAAACACTGAATTTTCTCTGTATATTTGAAGAGGTACAGTACCTGAAGAAGCTCCAGATTCCACGACGAAGGATTTCTAGACAAGAGACAATTGTTGTAACTGCCATCTTATGCAGGGAAGGCAGTTTGAACTCCAGCACAAGCTGCATCCAGGCCAGTCTCAAGACTACGTTTAAAACCTACAGTGACATCCAGAAGGAAAAAAGCATCAACCCTAAAAAAAGAAAAAAGAAAGGAGAGAGCACAAACAAATTCTGGCTTTACTAGTAGTCATGTACCATGGCTGCAAAATAAACGCTTTTATGTGAAATGAGAAGTTTATCCCTCAAGTAAAAGTTCCTGGAATGCCTTCGAAGAAGCCCCCAGTCTACTACGATATCCCAATATGTGTTCATTATTGTCGCGACAGCTGAGCTGATGAAAGCAAGAATCAACCATGCATGTCCCTTCTTAAGTTCACAAGCAGTTCTTACTAGAACAGCCACAATTGTCAGGAAGTATTTTAACCCATTGAATCCATGAACGGCATCTCCTTCTTCACACAGTCGACGGATGCACTGAGTGATAACATGAAATCTTCTTCAAAAGTCAATGCTCAAGATTCATGTAAAAGTAATTATCATGAGATCCAGCTACACTTTCCATTAATACCAGGCTATTACATTAGAAGAAATCTTACAGTAAATACAAGCAAATTCTGTCAGGGAGCATTTATTTAAAGGATAAAATGCCATTTCTCACAAAACATGTTACTTCAGTGCAAACGTTTCCTACGTAAAGCAGTTCTTTACTTGGATGTTCGTCATCACTACTATTTTTTTAAAATTATTTTCATGCACCCAAGAGAACTTAAGGCAGCAAAAGAATGCATATCAGCAAGAGTCCTTCCAAAATGTACTTCAGATAAAACAATTGCAATGGCTAACTACTGTAATAGTCATTCCATGTTGGAGTCACTTTCAGTCAAATTCGTTATACTTTAAAGTTTTTTATTGGCTCATTGTATTTTCAAGATGATCAACAATCAGATCATTTTGTCAGTCATCCACTTAATGGAAGCTTATATATTGAAAGTAAACTCATAAATTATATTATGCACAAGTTACAATTGTGCAAAACCACAAACAAAATTTTGCTAACAGCATCCTCTCTCGACTTATCCCTATGCTGTTGTGAAGGTAACCAGAGAACACTTGTAGCAAAATGTCACCTGCATGAAGCGCATCCAATATGGGATGATGGCGACGATGAAATAGAAAACATTATAGACACCATGGCTGTGGCACCTATTTCGTCTCTGAGAATACTCTCCCAACCCATAGTAGCAAATGTACAGCTCCAGACTCCGTATTGCCTGCACCTAAAAATTAGGATGATGGAAAGTATGTTAAGCATATGTCCCTACATGGAGTGGCCAATAAAAAATTGAAAGCACTTCCTGACTTTACACCTGGCTTGTAAGGTGGTCTGCCAAGAAGAAATCTGAAAGAGTCACCTGCCAGGACAGAACATATTAAACTGAATCACTGTCTAGCTGTTCATCCTAATGGATACTTTACATCTCATCTCGTTTACCTTGTAGAGAGGAGCACATATACAGTGAAAAAGACATCTGATGAAGAAAAAGCGGCTTGAACCATATATGATGTTAAAAGGGCAGAAAATTATTATAAGAATGACCTGCGCTGAAAGAACAGCTAATCAGAAAGAATTTACCTTAAGCATAAGCAAATTGGATAGTTGGAAGAATGAAATCCGCATAGAAAAGTAGATGGGGACTATTTGCATTGTCATACCGTGACTAGGCTCAAAGGAACCAGTTCAGTGAATGTCCTGAAATTTCGAGTTTTTGAGCCCAAATCGAGGTACAAATTTACCAGGAAACTGCCTAGTGCAAGTACTGCAAGCCCTGTGCTTACAAGAAATACTTCACGGTATCCCAGTTCGGTTCCTTGCTTAAACCCAAATATAAATGGGTAGTTAATCCGATATCGTCTCCAGAAGTATAGATTTGCCGCATATGTTAGCATATGGAGAATGACATATCCAAAAAAACTGCAAACATGGGAGAAAAAGATTTTCATTGATGGGATTCATGCATCCAATTAAATGGGTATCAGAGATGCATTTTTCGGGTATTTCATGGAATAGTAAATTAAACTTTAACGGGGTCTTTCCAACCTGTACAAAGGGAAAATGTTTTCCATGTATCTTGCACCTTCCTCCTTATCCATCAGCTTTTTGGTTTCTATTCTCAGAACAACAGCAACCACAAGAGCAGCTGAGCAACCAGAAAAGAAACCTGGAAACCAGAAGAATCACATTGCAGTTTGTGGTTTTTTCATGCCCTAACAAGCAATAGAGAACCAAAATGGTGAATGTATTCTGATATAACTACATTATTGAGACAAATATCCTTCACCTGAGAAAAATGTTACTTTATGCCTCTCCTTTTTTGGCTTCGTTCTCAATGACTTCATGCCTTCTCTGCGATTTGAATTGGAAAAATGCTCAACAAAAGTTGCTTCCACCCTCTCCAAGAGACTAGTGACCTGTGTACAATTAGTCTTTTAGTGTGAGTAATGATTTTTTCACAAGGTACAGGTAAGAGTAATATGGGTTTAATAAAACTTGGCAAAGCTTTTGTCTGACTCTTGACCAATTCACTAATGTATTTACTCCCATCCTTATTATTAGTACAAAGAATAAGGAATTGGGGTAGGATCACGGGTGATATTACTCCAATAGTGGTTGTTCACATCAAGTCGATGAAGTATAACCCGACAAAGTATAAGACCAAAGAAAATAGAGAATTCATATGTCCATCATCCATTCTGAGTATAAATTCTTATCTCTACTGAGGATTATAATGGACTTACTTGGTCCGTATATATTTGTGCCTGAATTTTACATGGGTTCCTACGAAGGATTACATAGTATCATATCCCATAGACCACACACTAGCTTGTTGGTTAGAGAACAAACCTCATCAGAGCTGCCTAGGTAAGAGTTGTCCACTATTTCCATGTATGACCTGGCTACTCTTCGTGATGTGATCTAAGATAGAGTCAACAACAAGAGAATCATAAAATCATCACTAAACCAAACTTCTATCAAGTGACAGGTATGTACATTTTCACATGATTACGTGACGAATAAGAAAGATGAAAGGTGCAACAAGGAAACCTAGCAGTTCGATGCTGATGTCTGACCTTTTCATATTTCTTCAAGATCTTTGAAAAGGCCGAGAGGTTCATAAAGCTGGTCTCATCAGAGGAAAGCAATAACTATTAAATAGAGAGAAAGCAAATATCCCACAAACAAACAATTTACAACATTTTACCTAAAAAGCTTTAAAAGGCAAAGCTTCTGATAGAATTCGATAAATACAAGCCTCAGTCTTTCTTCCACTTTCCTCAGCTCCTCTTTTTTAAATCTCGGCTCGACATCTTTGGAATCTCGGAAAACGCCTTTCAATGTGGAAATAGGAGATTCAAGTGGTTTGTGAATCTTCACGTGCTCAAGTACTTCCAGGGGGTCCTGTCTGCACACACCTACAGAACAGGCCATATGAGGTGGACGGTTGATCCTCCTTTTTCTGTGTCTTTTCAGTAATATCATCACATTGAGCACTGTGCTCCATGATTACAAAAGGAAATTATTTTGTATAGATACATTGCCCTAGGATAGATTCTTCCGAGCAAAGTACCCTGAAGACTTCAACCCCTATCTTTCATAAGTGAGAGAAGTACCCTCTTGAGCAGGAAGTGTCAATCTTAGTGTGATATTTACTAGATTAAATAATGGTTTCCACAATCATGCACTCACAATTTCAAGACGCATATTAATTCGAACCTCCATCTATTTTATCATCACAGAACTCCCTATTGTATGCGAAACCTAACTGTATAATTACTAATTGTAATGACTGAATATAAACCACACCCTTACCTGAATTACCATCTTCATTTAGATCGTCACTAGGTAACAGCTCTGTGGTGGCAGTGTTAGTTGAATTTGTCTTCAAACTGGAGCCGTTAGCATCAGGGTTTTCCACCTTAATTCTCAAAGCGACCAGTGCATCCATCTGTCTATCTAGTGAAGAAGCTTCATTCATCAGTTCCTCTACCTTATCTTTATAGAAGGCATTTACCTTGTTAAGCTCTTCATCAAGCTTCCTGAAGAACATGGCCTCAATATCTCCTCCTTCCTTAGATTGTTTGAGAAAGTCAGTCCAGTAACACTGCATAGAACCTTCCCCTGGTGATGAATCAACAGCGATCACTTGGTCCTCAATATCACTCTCTTTAGGTGGAATGCTAGATGGTACAGTTAGTCCACTGAAGGGTCTGTACAATGCCAATCTTTGCTGAAAGGTTCTCAAAGGCGTCACTGGTTGCTTCCTCTGCTGAAAGAGGACTATCTCCCTTAAGATCCTTTTCAGACCATTGTAATCCATATAGGCATCGACCCACTCAGGCACTTTTTGTCGCTTAAAATGTTTGCCAAACTTCATCTCTGCAGTCCTGGAATGAGCTCTTGTTGTGTTTTAAGCGTGCATATGCTCTGTAATACTGGGACATGCATGGTGAGTAAACCAGAACCAAAGACTAAGGAAAAAGCATCTTGCCCATGACATCTACGATGACTGAAACCAGTAACTCGCAGAAAAGAGGAAGTCTTGAGCACGAAAAGCTGGCCTTAAAAATAGACAACCGGGACAGATACATGATTTGATCATACCTATTAGATGAAATGAAAAAGAAACACACCCACATCTATAACAGAACCGCGCCAGGACAGTGGTCTCGGCTCAAATAACACGAAGAGAATGGAAATCACTATGTGGAATTGTAAATTCCGGAACCGACTCTACTTTTGCAATCCCTGTCCACACTCGCCACACCTAATCCCAGGACATAAATCGCCAGGAATTGCCCACCGGGAACAGCATAAAAGAAAGACTGTTTATTAAGCGGCGCGACCAGCTCAAATGCATGACAGAGAAAAAGAAAAATTCAGCGGTCATCACTCATCATAGACTACGTAAACGGCCGAGGCGGTGACTGCAGACAGATACAGATCAGCACTTTTGCAGTGTTGATACTTTTCGACGGGAACAGCAAACACGCATGGGACAAGATATAGGAACCGATACGGAGGGGGAGAGGAGTAGGGGGGAGAGATTGGCGCCGGAGGTGACGATTCGACGTCGACTCCGACGGTCGACGCAAAATCTCCATTTTCTCCGGTAGCTACCGACACTGCACAAAATGCGAACGGACGTAGCGTACGGCACTCGCAAATCGGGATCACATCCGTCCTCGAGCTCGACTAAAACTCGTCAATGGCTGAGTATGATCATTACCTCGATCAGCAAGACGAGTGAATGCAGACGCGAGTGAATGCAGACGCCGTCTCCGAATTCGTGCTCGCGCTCGAAATCACTTTATGAAAGAACAAAAGTGTTTGACTACTGATCTCCACGTAAATGACTTCCATATATATATATATTACAAATGATACGTTTTATATAAAAATAAAATAATAATAAAAAGGAGATTATAATATTACAAAAGTTATTAATATTTTAATTTTGACATCTCCAAAAATCAATAAATTGATTATGATATTTTCGATTGATTATAACATTTTTAATTAATTTAGATCCTTCGATATCTCTAAATCATTATTCCTTGATTGCTAAATCAGTATCTTTACTCTCGCGTCGGGAACAAAGAGACTGGAAGTGGCTCGTAAGTGCCCCTGGTGCAGAGCTCTGCTCTGCTGCCGCAGAACACGAGTTTGTTATGCTCGGAGATCTGGTGCGGCGTGGCCCACGGTGTACCAAAACGTTGGTCCAATGCGTTTTGAATCTTGAGCGTCGGTCCCTGAGGATCCGACAAGTGGCTCATGTTGGTTGGTTTGGGGATCAAAACGGTTGGTATGGAGCTGGGAGCAGAGCACGAATGCCGTTGCGGTGGGAGTGCCAACCGTCGTCCCGCGGGGGCGCAACGCGTGTTTCCAGTTTCGAGCCGGATCAGCGCGAGTCCGGATTTATGCCAAGCCGAATGCCCATTCCAAGGGTTTTATTACAGGCCATGTCCAAAATGAATAATGCCGACAAAATTAAAACTTAATATAGCAAAATAACTTATTATATGACGTGGCGGATTTATATTTGGGCCTTATACATATCCATTAGATTAAATAATTATTTACTATATAGAGATGTTATTTAATAAACTTACTTATCATGTTAAATTGTGAAATCTTTAGGATAGAGAAGTAGTGGCGATTTTAATATAATAAGCTTTTGATTGAAATTATGAATGATTTTTTCAAATTTGCCTTAACTTCGACATAAATTGCATACTATTTATAGGATTGATTCACACCCCACCTTCTTGGAAGGAATTTTATGCGACGAATTTAAAAAAAGAAAAAAGAACGAGAGGGACAGGATTGTGCGGATGGATCATAAGATTAGAAAAGAAAGTTTCAGTGCCTTGGAATGGGAAATGAATGGGTCTTCCTCGAAGGACGGAGAGAGTAATATAAGGTTCAACCTAAGAATGGGAAGATGAGAAGACATTCTATGAGAAGATATTAGTTGATGTTAAATTGGATTTTTCTCATTTACTCCTTTTCTTTTTAAAGAAATTTTCATTTGTTACCAAAATAATACATGATGGGATTCATAGGAAATTTCAAAAGTTACCCTAACAAGATAAACTCATAAAACTCAAAAACAAACAAAAAACCAAAAATCAAGATACATCATTAGAGCTTGGTTGGCAAATATTATGATATGCTTGTCTTTCATGAATAGATCTATGATTGCATCCAAGTAAAAAGATCGGTGGCCGATCACTAAATCACACATTATTATTAGTAATAAGCACAGTCCGGACCTTTAATTATAATTATGGCTTTGTCTTTCGGTAGTATGCATCTAGGTTTGATATCATCAACACTATCTCATATGGAGATAATATAAACATAAATATGTTAAATAAGTTTTGATCTATCATTTATGATAACGAGTCCATTAGCGAGTGCGAGTGTGGGCCGCCAAAGCTTTTAAAAGAAACATGTTAACACAAATAGCTACGTTGTGAACATTATTGCAATTGGATGTGAAACTCTTATTCCTCAAAATTCCTAAATCTAGAATTAGATCGGAAAGAAAAGTTCCCACATATAAAATCAGGAGAGCAAAAGTCCTATATTTAAAACTAGATTGGGAGAGTAAAAAAAAAAAAAAGAGGAGATAAATTGAGAAAATTGTACAAGCGTAAAACCCCATGTGAATAATGAGGCCTGTCCACCTGGATTTTAGTAAATACTGTATACATCAAATGCCAGGGAAAGACCCCAAAATGTTAAGCGTACATATACAGTGATTCCTATTATTTTACCTGGTCGAAATAATGCGTGCGCACTTACATTGCAATTAATATTTTGGTAATTTTACGTTTCATGTAGCCTCAGAGAGGATAAACTTACCCGGTCAGATTTGGACCTACTTAAAATAATACTCTACTTAAATTTTAGCGGAGAACTCGATGGATGTGAGGACTTATTCTTGTTATAAATTTTTTTTTTCATGTTATTACTCTTGCAAGCTGATTTTAATAATTAGAACAATCTCACAAAATATAATTTTAGACTCATGCATTCACTCTGAGTAGCACCAATACCACATGCGACATAATATGACACAACACGCCGACACGTTTTTTATAAAAAAATAGAGAATTTCGATATATAGGAATACATTATATTTTAAATGTATATATAGATATATATATATATATATTTGTGATAAATTATCATTTTGATGATTATTTCAATCAAGTTAATTTGATTCAAATTCACAAATAAATAAATAAATAAATAATAAAAAAGAGTCTAAAATAAATTTACACTAAAAATATTAATCCACCATTTGTTGATATGTTTCATTATTTCAATTTGATAAATTCAATTCTATTCCAATAATCCATAAAATTTGGGGAAAAAATAAGTAATCCATTTTAAAATTTGTTGGAATAAAAGAAAAAAAAAACTTAGATTTTTTTGAGAGTCATTTATTTTTTTTTCTTTTTTTCCCATTTATTTTTTTTCATTTTTCTTTACATATTTATATTTTGACATCTCATTTGTTAATTTTTTTAAAAAAAATTAACTCCGTGCATGTTAGAATTCCAAACTCGCTTGTTGGATAGCGTCGAGAGAATTAACTATTACATGGACCCTCCCGAAAGGTGTCGGTATATCCTAGCATCCACTCATTTATCACGGTGCAAGGTTTCAAAAAAAGAAAAAAAAAAGGCAAGCAAGGTTGAATTAGCGTACTAATAATGCGGGGGTGAATCTTATTGATCGTTAAAGTGGCCAAACTTTCCATATCAGGGTGCAGTACGAACGGTAGCATCACCTGAGAAAAACACGTCACACCTTCACCTTTGACGGCCAATCACGCTCCCATCCCGAAGTGATCCCCACTCTCCCGACCAGTCGTCTTCTTCCTCTTCTCCTTTGCCTTTCCATCTCATTCCCTCACCGACATCAAAGCTTCGTCCTACTTTAGCTTCTTCTTCTTCTTCTTCTTCGTCGCTCGCTCCAAACAGCCATCGCTGCGAATCGTCCGCCTGCTGCCGTCGACGGCGAGCCTTTCGGAATGGCCGGCGCTGCCGCATGGATCTGAGCTCCTTCAGGAGGCGGTCGTCGCCGTCGGCGTCCCCGGATCGCGGCTCGGTCCGCGGGTTCTTCCCGCCGCCCGCGAGGAGATTCGGGCTCGGCGGGATGAGGCTCAACCGGATCTTGGCTTCGGCCCTGCTGGTTCTCCCTCTGTTCGCGATGATCTCGGTGTTCTATCCTCGCGATGGGGTTCGGCGACCGTCCGATCGCGTCGTCGGGTTCGCGGAAGCTAGGGTTCTGGATGGGAGGGCGATGAATGGCAATGCCACGCCGCTGGTCTCAGGTAGATCCGAGGTTCTCTGGGTGTGGATGACGTGCATTGCCACTATGCTTGCAGTCGCTTTTGATCGACCTCTTTTATGTTCCCGTTGTCTTGTACTGCTTTTGATCTGCTAAGGATAGCGAGCTCACATGATTTGAGGTTGACAGCTAGTGATCGGGAGATGAAAGAATCTATAAGCTGCCCTCCATCATTCAGATCGGTTGCCGGTACTCGGTTTTAATGAAAAGAGAATCCCGACAATTGTATTGCTGCCTCTGTGATGATTACAAGATGAAGATAATTCACTTGAGCTTGTCGAAGATTGAGTTAACTTTAAGCGGTTCTACTGAGACTTTAATTATCTTGTCATGATTGCTCTTTTCCGCTCTTCAATGCTCTTCAATGCATACATTGATGACCTAGAGCTAGTGTCCCGTGCTGTATCTCTAAAAGTTTCATAATGATGAACATGATAGCGTGCTCGGTCACAGGGTTTTGAAGTCATCTATTGTGAGTCCACAAAGATGTTTTAAGTGGCAGCACAACGTTAGAAAGTGAAACGAAATTTATCCTCTGAGATGCTTGTTGCTCTCACATGGCAACTGTTATCAACTAGATCTCAAACATTTACAATTCTAAAGTCTTTTGTTATTTTTTTTCTCTCTTTGCTGGGCTAAACCTTGCTAAAGTTGCTTATGAGCAATCACTCATCCCTTAGCCTCTTATCCTGCTGCTGCTGCTGCCGCCACTGCCGCTATTGTTGTTTCGTTATCTTGGAAAATTTGAATCACCTTCTCTTATGCTTCCATTTGATATGTTCAGATGACACTGACAGTTCCTCTCCACCAGTGGACTTGCCTAAGAATGATTTGCTCGGCGGGCTTCTTGCTGCTGAGTTCGATAAGCAATCATGCTTAAGCAGGTTCCAGTCAGCCATCTATCGGAAGATTTCACCCCATAAGCCTTCTTCATTTCTCATTTCCAGGCTTAGAGAGTACGAAAAGCTTCATAAGCGCTGCAGGTCCCTACAGTCAGTCCTACAATGAGACATTGGTGAACATCAATTCTGGCAAGGCTATTGGATCTACGGATTGTAAATATATTGTCTGGATATCTTTCAGTGGTTTGGGAAACAGAATATTGACCCTGGCTTCAGCATTTCTTTATGCTCTCCTGACCAATCGTGTTCTGCTTGTTGACCGAGGAAAAGACATGGCGGATCTCTTCTGCGAACCATTTCCAGAGAAATCTTGGTTACTTCCTACTGATTTCCCCCTTGTTAATCAGTTCCAAACCTTTGACCAGAATTCTCCCAATTGTCATGGAAACATGCTGAAAAATAACATCTTAAACTCATCTATCGATGCACTACCTGCCTATCTATATCTCCACTTGGCCCATGACTATGGAGACCATGACAAGCTTTTCTTCTGCGATGAAGAACAAACTGTACTTGCAAAGATTCCTTGGTTGGTTTTGAAGACGGACAATTATTTTGTCCCCTCCCTGTTCTTGATGTCCTCCTTTGAGGAAGACCTGAGCAAATTATTTCCTGATAAAGAGACTGTTTTTCACCACTTGGGTAGATACCTCTTCCATCCCACTAATCGGGTGTGGGGACTGATTACTAGGTACTACCAGGCTTATTTAGTGAAGGCAGATGAGAAGATTGGGATCCAGGTAAGAGTTTTTGATGTGGGAAATGGTCCATTTCCACATGTAATGGACCAAATATTAGCCTGCACACTGAAGGAGAAATTGCTTCCTGAAGTAGATGAGAAAGGATCCATTAGCTCTCCTCCAGAAAACCAGAAGCTAAAAGCCGTTCTTTTGACATCTTTAAGTTCCGGATACTCTGAAAAACTAAAAACATGTATTGGGAGTACCCGACTGTCAATGGGGACTTGGTTGGGGTTTATCAACCGAGCCATGAAGAATACCAGCAGACAGAAAGGCAATTACACAACCAGAAAGCGTGGGCTGAAATGTATCTCCTTAGTATGTCTGATGTATTAGTCACCAGTTCATGGTCGACATTTGGGTATGTGGCTCAGGGCCTCGGGGGTTTGAAGCCTTGGATCCTTTACAAGCCTGAAAGCAGAACCGCTCCCAACCCACCTTGTCGTAGAGCCATGTCGATGGAACCATGCTTTCATGCTCCTCCTTTCTATGACTGCAAGGCTAAGACGGGAACTGACACGGGTGCATTGGTGCCTCATGTGAGACACTGTGAGGACATGAGCTGGGGGCTTAAGGTGGTCAGTGGTCGTGATGAGTTATAGTTCTATGATGAGCTATAGTTTTTAGTTCCTATCTTTTCCAATTTCATTTTTTGAATGCGACTTTAGCTTTAGGTAGAAATTATGGTGGAGGTAATTTGATTCATTGCAGAGTACTTATGAGGGTTGTGCATAATTTTGACATACTTTATTGGCGATGTACGATGGTAGAGTAATTGGAGAATTTTGATGAGCAAGAAGGATTGGAAATTTCAGGCTTACGAGTTGAAGCAAGCCTTCTCATTCAACGATGTTTTTGCTGCTATCATCGTCTGATTTCTATGCATGGTTGTAACAAAATGAATGATGCAACGGCACGATGATTTATTCTAGCAAATGAATGCTGTAATGGAGTGAAAAGAAAAACGAAATTAAATTGGAATATCCGATTGCCCTTGTAATGACTGCCCAGGTTGCTGAATAATCATTAGAAATTTATGCAATGCAGTGGTTGCTTCTTGAAATACCCATTCATTTTCTTTTAGGTGCATATTTAGCGATTTGTAATCCCTTAGTTGCTTGATTCTTCTGTAAAATGTGAGAATAACCAAATTTAGAGCAATCCTCTTAAAGGGACGAACTAAAAGCGGAGAAAATAAGCATTATACCACTCCACGTGATACCTTTCTTCAGCAGCAAGCATACAATCTCTTTATCCTTCTCTTTAATCCGAGCATATGAAGAAAAGCATAGGACAAAAGATCATGCTTGAATTTTCAAACACTTGCGCTGGAAAAGGGATAAAGAGACTTCATTCTGTGAATTCTGGATTTTGTTTAATCAGAAAAGCTTGGGATAATACTGGTAGTGAGATGCGAAGAGGCTGATGCCCATCAAGCCAGGCTTATGCTTTTAAGTTGGAGAAGCCGAATAACGAAGTAGCACATTTATTCTTAGAAGAAAAGAGAAGCATAATGTTTTTCATGAAATGCACCTCCTTTTCCTTAACCCCGTCAGATTAGGGAACACTAGGAACCCACGTCTTTCTTTCCCTCCTTTCAACTCGATTCTGTATCGCTTGCTGATGATAATATGGTGACTCTTATGTTGAACATACAAGATTTTCCTCGTACGGACGAGCAATTATATCCATATAATAAGAAAACTTGAAACAATACTAGAAGGAAAGGACCATCTATCTTCCGCTTCACCAGTCGATAACTCTTTTTTGGGCTGTATATCGAGCATCAAGACTGCAAATGCGTGTTTAAACGGGTAAGGCGCGTTAGCAAGCATGCAGATTTTGCATCGGATACCTAGAGCAGTATTTTGCTGATAACTTAGTCAACAGAACTTGAAAATAAACCGGAAAATATGACTAAACCGTACGGAGAATTGTTATCCACAAACGAACCACATGACAGACAAGTAACTAGAAAAGCAGGCCACCCAGGCTATCCTCCCAAGCACCTATCAGATCCCCCCGATATAAAAGTGGGGACCCCATTGATGAGAGCTTAGTGGTAGATAGAAGAGAGCCAGAGAAGGAGCAGTCTCTGCTTTCAATTCTCCCTCCAAACCATCCTTACTCATACGATAAGTGGCTCACAATCTCACGAGTCATCGCTCCTACTTCCCCAGCTAAGTTGTCAACATCCTCCGTGCTCTGTTGGATCCATCTCTGCACCAACACCTACCTACGATGAACAGCTTCAGCTTCCTTGCAGCTCCCACCACCGCTCACAAATTTACCAATTCAACTACCTCGCTTCCTCCATGTCCAGCCCCTCACAAACCCTACCTGCTCACTCTCCATGCGATCACATTCGACTCCAGGCGCACCCTTTCTCTCGTCGCTCGCTGTTCCACGAAGCCCGACGCGGGCATCACCAATGGAACCGATGAAAATCCGAGCTTTGAATCCAGTCACGGCTCGAAATTCCTGGAAAATTCAACACCCTCGTCAGATAATTGCACCTCTTCTTCGGCGTCTTCTTCCACGACATTGCTTTGCTCGAGGGGTTTGGTGTTTGACTTGGGCCCTGCTAACTCGTGGGACAGTGCAGAAGTCGGGTCTCCAGTTGTGAAGAGGTTCTTGAGCGACGAGGAAGAGAGGTGGTACATGTGGTACCATGGAAGCTCAGATCAGGATCCCAGTTCTGATGCAACTGGATTGGCAGTTTCCTGCAATGGGATTCACTGGGAACGCGGAGGAGGAGCAACAATAAAATCAACCGATGTTGCAGGTTTGGTATTGAATTGCAGTAAAGATTGGTGGGCTTTCGACACGATGAGCATCAGGCCTAGTGAGGTAGTAATTATGTCCAGTAAAATAGTCAGAGCCTCCAGTGCTGTTTACTGGCTATACTACACTGGCTATAGTTCTGAAAATGTCAAGTATATCGACGATTCTTCGGAACTCGATGTGAAAAACCCGGAAAGATTCTGCAGCAGGAAAGGAGAGGTCTTCAAGTCCTTGCCGGGGTTGGCCATGAGTCAGGATGGCAGGCACTGGGCAAGAATTGAAGGGGAGCATCACAGCGGAGCTCTGTTTGATGTCGGGTCGGAGAACGAGTGGGATTCCCTGTTCATATCTTCGCCACAGGTCGTTTTCCATGGAAACGGAGATTTGAGAATGTATTACCATTCCTTCGACGTGGAGAAGGGTGAGTACTGCATCGGGATTGCGAGATCGAGGGACGCCATCAAGTGGCTGAAGCTGGGGAAGATAATGGGAGGAAGGAAAGGGTGCTTCGACGAGCGCGGGGCTATGAATGCTCGTGTGGTGAAGAACAAGAAAGACGGCCAGTACTTGATGGTGTACGAAGGTGTGGGCCGACATGGGGAGAGGAGCATAGGAGCCGCGGTTTCGTCGGATGGATTGAAGGATTGGAGAAGGCTTGGAGAAGAAGCAATCCTGGGAAGATCAGATGGAGGATGGGATGGTGAGGGAGTGGGGAGTCCATGCTTGGTTCAGTTGGATGGGGAGGCAAGCGAGTGGAGGTTGTATTACAGAGGTGTTGGCAGCGGAGGGAGGACCGGAATTGGTTTGGTGGTTTCTGATGGGAGTGATTTGAGCGGTTTCAAAAGATGGACAGGTTTTCATATCTGAAGACATTGGATTTCCTCTCTTCTTTTGTCTGTCCATTGGGTGGAGGGGGTGTCAATTGCTTTGAGTTGTGGTTCTGCAGGATCTTGCTGTCTGCTTGGTTTTGACACTACGCTAATTAACACATTTTTGGTATCCTTGTGGGTGTTAACACCTAGCTATTCTGTTGATCGATCTTGTTTTGGTCGGAACGAGAATACCCGCGGCTTCTGCAGAATCGCGGCTAAGAGGACTGGTGTTGAGCTGCTGTTAGTGAGTTGGTAAACTGTGAAAAGTGCATTGAAAAACAACCATGTAATGGAAACACATTTGAAAACTCCCTTGGTATGACCAATTTAAGCTTTTTGTTTTTAATTTGTTTAAAAATGAAAAAAAGAAAAAAATGACCAAAACTTTTACGGTGTGAATTTCATAAATGGAAGAAGGAAAAAAAAAAAAAACACTTCTGTTGATTGGCTAAAGGAGTCACTTGGGCTACATAAAACCGGATATATAGATCTTGTAGTCGCAAGTTATTCAGATTGGTGTTTAATTTTGGAAGATTCGATACGGATTTCGCAAAACAATGTGGGTTCCAGCGATTTTTCAATTTGCTTCCACTCTCGATCAAAAACTCCAATCTAATAAAGTAGATGATGACACCTTGCCAACCAGGCTATTTATTAGCTCCCTCTAAACCAGCCCTACTCTTAACAGTCGTAGATGCATTTTAACATGCTAATCGCAGTCTTAGAGATGAGTTGACACAATAGTAACATATTCCAGTTGAGACCGAACCCATTGCCAGTGACATCCATTCCAGAAAGATACAAGTGACAAGGGACCATCTAATTCAGTCAAGGGCCAGAAGGGCTGCAGCTGCATGCACATGGAAGTGCATCTTATCAAGGTTGATGCCCGAGAAGCAATGGTTGGTTAGAATGCATGGGTTTGAGCAATCTCAGTGCGATCTCGATGATCATTCATGGATTCATACCTCAACGACCGAAGAATAGCTTCCAGTGGGAATCCCCTGCGAACAGAGGTATAATATCACATTTTCCTCTGTATTCCTACCACGACAATGATAGATCAATGGTCCAAAGTGAAGTAATTTGATGAAATCTGATGCCGAAGGGTTTGCACATAGACGGAATTCAACATTTTCACTATATGATGCAGCAGAAGTTTACTCCCAACATTAAGCAATAATATTTACCAAGTTTGAGGAACATAAAGGTTTGATTTTCACTGCAAGCGAGCCAGAGCACAAACAAGAACTATATCACAACCAGTCTTCAGCACCCAGAAGATAAACTACAATGTCCACAACAGCTCATTTTTTTCAGGATCAGAAGCCAAACCCAAGTAAAGGAAGTGAAAATTTAGCTTTAAAATTTAGCCCAAAAGCAAACTTTTCACCTAAAATCCACTACTTCGTCCATATAAGGTCAAGAATTTACCAGATGGACTGACTTTACCCTGCAGATCAGGAAGCATTATCATCACCAAGAAAGAGATTTTTCTGACAAGCTTGACCGGAAGAGTGACGTATAGTTCAGTTATAGCATGATCACCACAACATTTTTAGAAAATCCATTAAAAAAACTTTAATCTAAAATGCCAAAAAAAAAAAAAATGGAGCCAGATCTGATCACATGTGTAATCAACTGAGTGGCACGAAATGCCCCCTGGAATTAACACATAATCGAGAATTAAGAACCAAGTACCCAATAACAAAACTATATGTAAATATCCTGTCCACTAAAGAGTGAAACAAATCACACCCAGCAAAATCATACTGCAAAACGGGAAGCGAAAGTGGAGGAAAAATAACCAAGAGACTAAAAATCAATAATTAATGGAAGTACCAGAAGCAGCGGAGGAGATTAACGAGGAAATCAAAGAGAGGTGAGCAATGTCACCAGTGAGCTGCTTCGTGAGGCAAGAGAAGAGAGAGTAATAAATCTAAGGGTTTTTATTTTGAAAAGGGGTAAATATGGAATCATGATTAGTGAGTGAGGGTGAGATCGAAAATAAAAAAATTCATTAATTCAGGGCTTTGCATGTTGAGAAAGCAGAAACTGGAATGCTCCTCCCTGCTTATCTTGAGCTAAACCCCTTTGGAAATACACTGTTTTTTCCCAATGACCCTCCAAAATTTTTCACCAAACACGATTGCATTTGCCCAAGGATCTTTAGAGCCCCAAAGCCCATTTCCAAAGCCAAACCAAACACACTCATTGGGTCTGCATATCCTCTAGAAAATAATTTAACCATTGCCACTGGGTGAACGAGAACAGGCTGCCCAACTCGACAATGCCCTGGCTAATGGAAATCCTCTTAATAACATTCCAACAACTCCAGTAACCTCAGAACACTGGAAACCAATTAAGACACTGAAACAATCACTGGAACAACAGGTTGCATAGTGTGTGGAAATAAATGGCTATGCTTGGACACCACACTGCTCCATGAATAGCATCAAATGCTAAAATTGGAGCTTCAAATTCTATGAACCATGTGTATTACCACACCATAGCCTAACCATCAATGGATAAAGCATATCACAGCACTTAGATAAAAGACCAGATAAGATAAACAGCATCATAAAGTTTCTAAATTCGGGCTTAGGAGAGGGGTGACAGAGATCAATATGTTAATGGATAAGAAATGTCTTCGAAACAAGACAAAAGCCGAAATAATTTCTTGTCCAGAATTTAGAGAGAGAGAGTTCAAACAAAGAGAAATCTCAATATCTATTTAAAAGCCAAAAACAAGAACAACATTTTGACGACCATCTTCCCTAGGGCAATCCCAAAATGGATTATTATCACATTGTTCTTGCCTTGTTGGCTACACCATTATTTCATCAGATGAACTTTCAAGGAGAACAGCAAGCAATAATGACTTATGACTACCTATTGCAGCTCAGGGAAAATTGAACATGTTGTAAAAGCTGAGAGATTTGGTGTGCTCAATCTTGAAAAGCAAGGAATCTCATTATCTTATTCTCACTGGAGATTGACCTTGCATCCAATGCAAAGCAATTGTAGACATAACGTACCACTCAAATAGTTTATCAGAAAGATGACATGCCTGCAATTGTTCTAAATTTTTCATAAGAAACCCAGAACACAAATTGCCAAGGACCAAGCCTTGCCCATGTCGGGAAAAAGCCCTTCCAAAGAGCTTTTATTCCTTCAAATTTTACAGTCTTTACCAGGCAATCATAAGAGCTTAGGTACATTGCCTTACCGTCCTTGTTTGTAGCCTGATTCATCATTCTCGTCTTAACCACATCAGCTGGACAGCTCAGTGCTGTAGCTGATAGACCTGACATGATTGACGCCAAGGTATGGGCATATATATTATCTTCAGCAATTTGATTCTGAATAACAAATCTCTTAGCCTGATCATAGCATGCCAATTCCCCCATGTTCACAAGAAATGCTCTCTGTGCATTTGGAAAAACCCCTCTCCAAAGCCCCGAGGCACCTTCTTCATGTACAATCTTCCTGAAAGCATCCAAAGGCCCCGAGTACCGTGGCTGAAGTCCTCGGCTTACCATACGGCCATCTGCTTGCATCCTCACCTTGACAAGATCCGCAGGGCTTGCCACCACCTGAATAACTAACCATATACCGAAGAGCACAGTTAAATTGAAACCATTGTGCATCACGAGATAAAGACTTGCCCAAATGACAATTACATGGGTAGAGAGCACCACAAATTCTGAACAGCTTATAAATAGATTATAATCATCAACCATGCAAATGCATCTAGTAAAAGTGCTGATCATGGAGAGAATTCAGCATAAGAAATCATAGTCCAAAACAAGAAAGAAAGATTTTTTCGAGAACTGAAAGCATCGAAGAGCTCTCAGTTGATCAGAGTATATTTGTTTTTAGCTCACGTCAGAGATCGTCTATGCAAGAGAAGGACGACTCGTGTAACCTCATCACCAACAATTCAATTAGTAAGATAGAAGGAGCAATTTTACCTGAGCTACGACTCCAGAAACTCCGCCGACGAGAGCCTTGCCGAGGAGAGGGAGGGACCGATCGCCCGCATCGACGGCGTTCCTCAGGTTCTCGTAGCCGACGATCCTCATCGGAGTGTAGAAGAGGTGCCTGATGATCGCGGGAGACAGGCCCTGGTAGAGGCCGAGAACGCCCTGCCGGCGGACGATGTCGGCGGCGACGCGGAAGGCGGTGGTGGCGGTGGGGCGAGCGGAGGAGGAGGAGGAGGATGGGAGGGACTGGCCGTGGAGCTGGAGGCGCGTCTTGGTGAGGTCAATGGGGAAAGTGGCCGACTCGGCGACCATGGCCGAGACCGACGTGAGCAGGATCTTCGCGCTGGTTCGCTCGCCGGGAGTGGCGTCCGCCATGTGTTTGTTGTGGTGCCTAGATGAATCCGCTTCGTGGGAAATGGGGAGCAGAGAAGAGGGAAGGACAGTGAGGCTGATTATAGTATTAACCGACAATTTTCTAAGTCGATATTTTTTTGGGCAATCCCACCAAAATTGAGGGTTCGAATCCAAAACTGAGGGTTGATTTGTTTGAAAAAAAAAATGTTTTCCCATTTTTTTTTTATATTTGGATGACAGAATGCTAAGTCATTTATAAAAACATTTTTTATGAACTGAAAATGAAAGTTTAGACAAAATATTCATGAAAAATATTTTATTTATCATGAATTTTTAGTAAAAACAAAAATGCACCATTAGACTCTAGTTATTTTGTGAAAAATGTCGCCATTTTAAATTAGTAATATCTTTCAGTATTCGATTAGAACTTAGAAATTAATTGTAAAATATTTTTGTCATTCGACATAAAAAATCTAATTTGATCTTCCTAAATAAATATGTTGTGATAACTCATGCATGGACAATCGGAAGATTAAGTATGGTCACTAGAGCCCCAAATTCAGCCTCGATGGGGTGTTGGGATCAAGGCACAAGCACGTGGGTCTTAGAATAGCCTCGATGAACTTGAGTGCAAGTATCAGGATCTTGACCAAGCTTTTGTGGACTAAGGCCTTGATGTGGAGATCTTGAGCTCAACCTTTGTGGGCCTAGGCCCAAGTGTTGAGGCCTTGAGCTTGTCTCGATGGACCAAAGTGTCGATGTCAAGAACCTAAACTTATTTTTCAAAGCAAATCAAACGCCATAAATTATTTTCAGAGAAATAAACAGTGACTTAGTTGAGTTGATTAAGACTCAAATATTACATTGCACCTAATGGATGGAATTTTGATCCCTTAGGCTGCGAAGAAGATGAAAATTAACAATAAAAAATCTCTCGAGAAAAGAAATAAAAATAATAATAGCAAAAACAAATAGAATAAAGGCGAGGAGCACAATCCCATGATAGCCGTTGGCGTTACAGAAACGTCGGATAAGGAAAAGCATAAAATACGGAACTAAATGTCGACCGTTACAACCCGCACCATAACCCCAAATTTTCAAAAGGAGTCCTTGCTCCCCTCAACCCCAGACGAGAAGAACACAGAAATCTCTGTGCAGTAGACCCCATCTCACCAAACAGCGATGAGAGAAGAGCAACGACAGCAGCCGCAGATGGCCATGGCGGAGGAAGAACTCCTGCAGGAGCTCAGGTCGAAAGCCACCGAGCTCTTTCTCCGCGAGCAGTGGGCCGAATCGTCCGGCCTCTGCTCCCAGCTCATCGACCTCTGCCGCGCCCACCTCTCGAGCACCGACCGAGCCTCGGACCCGGACAAGTTCTCCAAGCTCCAGAAATCCCTCTGCCTGGCCCTCGCCAACCGGGCCGACGCGAGCTCGAAGCTGAGATCCCTCGACGAGGCGCTGAGAGACTGCGACGAGGCGCTCGCCATCGAGAGCTCCCATTTCAGGGCCTTGGTCTGCAAAGGTAAGATCTTGCTGAGCCTCGGCAAGTACTTGGCTGCCCTCGAGTGCTTCAAGTCGGCGGGTTCGCTGGATCCTCAGGCGAACGGGAATGCCGAGACTCTGAATGTGTGGTTGGATAAGTGCAAGAAGCTCGAGTATCAATCCCGGACCGGCAATTTCGATCTCTCCAACTGGGTCTCGACCGGGTTCCGCGGAGAAGTTCCTGAGCTTGCGGAGTACATCGGGCCGGTGGAGATCAAGAAATCGGAGATCAGCGGGAGGGGGCTGTTCGCCACGAAGAACATCGACGCCGGGACTGTGCTGCTGGTAACCAGAGCAATCGCGATAGAGAGAGGGATAGTGATGGGAGAAGGTTCGGGTTCAGGCGAGAACAAGCAAATGGTCATGTGGAAGAACTTCATAGAAAGAGTCGCGGGCTGTGTTTCGAAATGCCGCAGAACCCGTCGCCTGATCGGTACCCTGTCTTCAGGGGAAGATGAGGAGGGTCTCGAGGTTCCGGATCTGAGCATTTTCAGGGCGGAGGCAAGTGAAAGCCATGACTATCCAGATGAGAAGCTTGACATGAACAAGATTTTGAGCATTTTAGATGTGAACTCTCTTGTGGAGAATGCGATTTCAGCTAAGGTCATGGGTAGGAACAAGGACTACTATGGTGTCGGGCTGTGGCTCCTCGCTTCTTTCATCAACCACTCGTGTTGTCCCAACGCGAGGAGGCTCCACGTGGGGAATCACCTGATGGTCATCGCCTCTCGGGACGTAAGAGCCGGGGAAGAGCTCGCGTTCGCCTACTTCGACGTGCTGCAGCCGCCCGCGAAGCGCCGCGAGATGGCCGCCGCGTGGGGATTCGACTGCTCCTGCAAGAGGTGCCAGTTCGAGGAGAAGATGCGGTCGAAGCAAGAGCTGAGGGACACCGAGGCGGGCCTCGAGGGCAGGATGGACGCGGGAGGAGTCGTGTACAGATTGGAGGAAGGCATGAGGAGGTGGAACGTGAGGGGGAAAGAGAAGGGGTATCTGAGGGCCTCGTTCTGGGCCGCATACGGCGAGGCGTACGGGTCGGAGAAGTTGGCGAAGCGGTGGGGGAGGCGGATCCCGGCGGCGGAGGCGGTGGTGGAAAGCGTCGCGGAGGCGGCGGGAAGCGACGGGAGGGTGTTGAAGGTGTTGGTGGAGCAACTGAGCAGGAGCGGCGGCGGACTCGGCGGCGGGATGATGATGGTGGAGATGGACAAGGCACTGAAATTGGGAAGAGGGATATATGGGAAGGTGGTCAAGAAACAAGCATTGAGGGCTCTAATTGAGCTTTGACATTTTGGGAATTATCAATGCCTAAGAGCCCCCTCTTTTCATTTTCTCTCTCTCTCTCTCTATTTTAATTTTTTCCAACTGTCTTATGTTGGACAAAGAGATGTTTATTTGTTGATTCAGCTCTTTTCGAGCAAAAGTGCCAATTTAGAATAAAAACATTTCATTCGAGAGTGCATGAATCTCTAGTGTTTTAAAGCATGGCTGGAGGTGGGAAAATGAGCCTTGGGCCGAGAAGGGGACATTCGTTTTGGGCCGAACCATGGGCCAGGCATGGCATGGCAGGCCCTCGATCTTTTCTTCCCCAAAGTTCTTACTCTTGGGGAGAAAATATTGGCTGAGTTTAACACTCCACGTAGGATGGTGCAGCAAACTACTCAGCTATGGACACGTGTCCATCCGGGTCCACGCTGTCTCCCTCCTCTCTCTGTGTCAGATTAGGGTCCACATCAGCAGCAGACCCTCTCTCTCCCCGTCTTCAACGCTCCTCTCTCTCTCTTCTCCATGAAGAAGTTATGGAGGAAAAAAAATCACTCTGCTCTCTCTCCCCCACGAAGAAGCGTGTCTTTGAGAGCCAACCATGAGCCGATGCCCTTGCCTCCTCCTCTGCCGTTGGCCCCGTCTCCGCCGTTGCCTTCTTGAGTCCCACCGTCGCGTTTTTCCCTCACTCTTCACGAGCCCCTCACTTTTTGCGACCTCCACTCTGCTCTCTCTCTTTTCTCCACGAAGTGCCCCTTGCTCGTCGACGCCGATGCCGCCGTCACCTCCTCGAGCCCCACCGTCGCCCCTCGAGCAGATCGATTTTTAACATTTTTTTTCCTCCATAAGGGAACGGAGTGTTGAAACGAGAAGAGAGAGAGGAGAGAGGAGAGGGAGGGGATTTGACACAGAGAAAGAGGAGGGAGACAGCGTGGACCCAGATAGACACGTGTTCATAGCTGAGTGGTTTTCTGCACCATCCTATATGGAGTGTTAAATTCAGCTAATATTTTCTCACTCTGGGGAGAGAGACACATCTCCTGATGGGACATCTCCAGTGGTTGAAATTCAAAGATGCCCTCAATCGATCCACACCCTTGCGAAAAATGGGATTAATTAGATAACAATTTGGGTCTCTCTTTTTTTCTTTTGTCCGCCGCAATCATATGACATTTGCCAGTGCCACCCCATCGCAATAACATTGTATTTCAATGGGCCACATAGCGATAAAGTGAAAAGAGATTGAGGTTTAGGAAGCGTTGGTTGGAGGATTAAAGTTTCTTAAGGGGAATTGCCTTTTTATAAGTTGTCGATAAATTAAAGATGGATGTGTCGAATTCTATTACAGTTCCTTATGGTTGTACAGTAAATATACCAAGTTGTTGCTGCAAATCACGAGATATTTTCGCATTTTGCGAAATTTGTAGCTCGTAATTTTATTTTTTTTGGGGGCTCCGCATGGATCTTTTTTTTATAGGAGTCTTGTAAGCTGGGAAAATATGCGTTGTTTTTCCACTTTTCCGTGGAATTGCGGTAGCGGTCAACAACGTGGGTCCCAGCAGTGAGATGGCATGATAAGAGGGGCAATCAGCAACTTGCAATTTCTGGGGTTCTTATCTTATCCTCGAACAAGGAACACGGGCTGTCGGTAAAGTCCGGCGAAAGCCACGTCAGCACACCGATTGCCGAAACGGCTTGCGCCCTCGTCCTTATCCGATGTCAGACATTGAAACTCTACTCTCCCGGGTGTCAAAAGATCCTTCATCTCTCTTCCCTCAGCAAAGGGAGGAGCTCGTGGAGGTGTTTTCATCGATTGGATAAGTCATTGGACAAACTCATGATGTCGTGGAATGAAAACATAAAATGTTTCGAAATCCAGTGATTGAAGCGCGACTTTTCACTATCCCCGTAAATGATTTGATTGAATAAAAAAATTAGATAGCCGTCATTTGATTCACAAATGATACTTTTTTTCTATTAGGAATATGTGAATTATTCAAATGGGTTCCTTTGTGAGAGTGGTACTACCTGAACTACCCTTTCAAGATTGTGCGCAATATTCACGACTTATTGGAGTTAGTAAGTATAATATACCTAATTAGTTCTTTTAACAACTCAACAGTCAAATTTACGATACCATTATTCCGAATAGCTTTCTTGACGGTTCGAAATGAGGTCAAAAGTTAATTTAATTAAGATATCTAAATCGTGAGATTAGACCATGGTGCCTGTGAGGTCATCAAGCTAATCCTTTTAGTCACCGGCTACGAGGGAATATGTAGGGACTAGTTGTGATTAAAGCGCGAGATGCCCTCCATTCGACTTGCGCGTTTAGTCACTCGGTCAATCTCCGTCAAGCTTAACTTCAATTATCTTTAGCGCTCATTCCAAAGGAAAAGATACATTAAATAGATATACTTCACAGAAGGGACAAAACTTCAGAAATGGCGGTCCCAATCAGAGAGAGAGAGCACGATGCTTTTTTGTCTGACCTGCGCAAGCATGACGAAGAGCCACCGTGTGAGAAATCCAGGTCCAAGAAACCACCAATCGAAATCCATGCAAATCCCACAAGACGACAGAAAACGACCATCGATAAGAGGAGGGGTGGCCATCTTCATGCAAACATTTCAAACGCCTCAGTCTCTCTTTAGGATCTCCCTTTTCAATTCCCATGGCCTTGCTTTCCTCTTTGGATAGCTAAGACATACAGCAGACACTGGGTGGTTTTAGCATCAGCACTTTGTTTTCGCTTGCTTTTCAGTCTCTGTTCCGGTTTCGAGTTTCAAGAGCTTGCGATGAATTACGAACTCCCTCCTGGTTTTAGATTCCACCCAACAGATGAAGAGCTGATCGTGTATTACCTCCAGAACCAAGCCATGTCCAGGCCGTGTCCTGTGTCCATCATCTCCGAAGTCGATATTTATAAATTCGACCCATGGCAATTGCCTGGTTAGTTCCCAAGATGACGTGTCGAAGTCTTAACGTAGTTCTCGTGAAAACATCAGTAATTTCTGTGAGAGTTCAGTACCGGTTATTGCTGTTCTAAGTAAGTATTTTCAATCTCGTGGTTTGTAGAAAAAGCCGAACTTGGCGAGAAGGAATGGTACTTCTTCACCCCGCGTAACCGGAAGTATCCAAACGGGGTGCGTCCTAACCGAGCGGCGCTTTCGGGATATTGGAAAGCCACAGGTACAGATAAGCCGATCTATAGTGGGTCTAACCATGTAGGAGTGAAGAAATCCCTCGTGTTTTACAAGGGCCGGCCGCCTAAGGGCTCAAAAACAGATTGGATCATGCACGAGTATCGTTTGGCTGATTCAAGAAGGCATGTGCAGCATCACTCTATGAAAGTAAGCCTTTTTTCTCATATCACATGTTATTGGATATGTGACTGGTCTTTTATAAACTTGGACCGTGTCCCTTACTCTTTCATGCGTTGCGTTTCAGTTGGATTGGGTCCTATGCAGGATATACAAGAAGCAACGCTCGAGTAAAACTGTGGAACGAAAAGTGGAAGACTTCCATGGCCAAAGTAACCGAACCACGCCCAATGAGGCTAGTGACAAGCAAGTGATGCGATTACCTAGCATTTGCTCACTTACCCATGATCTGTTACAATGGGACTACTTTGGTCCTATCTCACAGCTTCTGATAGAAAGCTCATACCATCCAACCTTTGGCTGCCAAAACATCATTGTTGATGGCGAAACCTATGGTGCTGAGAAGAAACTTCAGTTTCGGGGAAACAAGATGTCCTGCCTTTATGCAGATCAAGGGAAATTATGATCGAATCAGAAAAATCACTTAAGCCATGCAAGATATGTCTGCCAAACTCTGTATTCAGTGTACTGTGATCATTCACAGGCTGATAAACTAAAGGAGGATTGTGTTGATCGTCTTTTAAATTTGTGAAATTTGTGTGTTTAGACTTAAGAGCGTACATACATGTGCAACTAATTTTGAAATATAATGGTTCTTGAGGATTTTAGCCACTCTGCAATAGCCTCTACGTTTGACAAGTTGCTACATCCGGTAGTTACAATTGAAGGCAAAATTGTACATCTTTTGAGCAGATGTGGCATGGCACCTATTTTGGTCTATTGTATTATCCAAGGGACAATGAATACCTCATCGACGGCTCGACATAGATTGATTAATGAATGCGATCTTATCGCAAGAGAGCAGCGCAGAAACACTTCATTTATTAATTTTTCGGCTTATTCAGAGAAGTGAGGATTATCATGAGGAGGAGCTATCTGTGTGGTGTTCATGGGCAGCTAATAACACATATATTCGCACTCGTAAAGGAGGGTATTGTTAATTCTGGCAAACTTGGATCATTTCCATCGATTGCTTTAGCGCGTCTTACTTATTCCCTGTCAGTGCGCACAAATTCATGACTTAGTTTTACCGTCAGAAGTTGAGTAAAATTAGGTTGGGGGTTCAAAAGATGTGATTGTTGTTGAACCTAAGCTTCTTGCGGAGAGCACAAAAAGATTGTTTTCAAACAGAAGCTAATCAACCATCTTTTTGTCTGTCCGACTATCAAGCAGTAACCTACTTCCTATGCACATTATAAGAACCAGTCCATGTCTAGAACTTCATTCTATGTCGCTCCAGAATGGAAGCCGATGATCTCTCATCAGCACATTATCTCCCAGATGTACGTATGGGATGGTTTGCCTCTATTTGTGTCATTGTGTCATGGATCATTATCCACAGATGGAACCAGATGAATAAAATTGGCCCGAAGACATGGCCACTGGTAGGGGCAGCGATCGAGCAGTTCATGAATTATGAGCGGATGCATGATTGGCTAGTTGAGTACTTGTCCAAGTTGAGGACCGTTGTGGTCCCTATGCCATTCACAACCTATACTTACATTGCAGATCCTGAAAATGTAGAACACGTCTTGAAGACCAACTTTGCAAATTATCCGAAGGTATAACATCAATTCAGGTGTTCAATTTTCCTACTTATTTTTCAGAGAGATTCACTTTTAACGCCGGTAACACCCAATAAAAATTCCCGTAATTTGTTGAACGGTTTGCACATGTCAAGGAAATCTCTTTTTAATCACCTAAATAGCTTGTTCATGCATCAAGGAAGCACTTTTTGCTTTCAATTTGTCAAGATTTGCGTAGATTTTGGTGATGGCAGTGGTAGATGGTTATTGTCTCATCATTTCATGCTCGATTCTTCTTTTCTATTGTTACTATTATCTGTATTAAAGAGCTTAATCATCTGTTGCTGAAGGGGAAAGTTTATCATTCATACATGGAAGTTCTGCTCGGAGACGGGATATTTAACGCGGATGGTGAATCTTGGAGGAAGCAAAGGAAGACTGCGAGTTTCGAATTCGCGTCCAAGAATTTGAGGGATTTTAGCACTGTGGTCTTCAGAGAATACAGTCTGAAGCTTTCTTCTATCCTAAGTCAAGCTTCATTCTGCAAAAAAGAGGTGGACATGCAGGTGAATAATGGTTTTGATGGAAACTTCATTTCTATTTAACAATGACAGATCTATTCCTACAATAAAGCAGAGTCAAAATGAAATAGTTTCAATTCTTGTGGCGCCAAAATGCCCCCTATTTTCTGTATGAAGCCTGACAAAGCTTGAGAAGTTTTTCGTCTCTAGGAACTGCTGATGAGGATGACTTTGGACTCCATATGCAAAGTGGGATTCGGTGTCGAAATAGGAACTTTGGCTCCGGATCTACCAGATAACCACTTCGCTCAATCTTTTGATGCAGCAAACATAATTGTGACCTTTCGATTCATCGACCCCCTCTGGAGGATCAAGAAATTTCTGAATGTGGGATCAGAAGCTCTTCTTGACAGAGCCATCAAAGTGATTGATGATTTCACCTACTCTGTCATTAGAAAGAGGAAAGCCGAGGTAGAAGCTGCTCGCAAGTCTCGTGAAGATGCAAAGGTAAATAAACATAAACCGCCCGATTCTCAATGTTCAAGTACTCTTCCTTTATCCTCTCAATAGGAAATGAGAAAACGATCTATGCCATGAAAACTGCAGATGAAGCATGATATACTGTCGAGATTCATCAAACTAGGTAACGATCCGGAGAGCAATTTAACCGACAAAAGCCTCAGAGACATTGTCCTGAACTTTGTAATCGCGGGGCGTGACACGACAGCAACCACCCTCTCATGGTCTATTTACATGATAATGACCCATCAGAATATTGCCGAAAAAATCTACTCAGAACTTGAAAATTTGGAGAGAGATCAAGCGAGGGAAGAGGAGGTCTCACTGCTTCCTTACGACGTGGACGACCCTAAATCATTCAATCGGAGGGTATTGCAATTCGCAAAACTATTGACATATGATGCCCTCGGAAAGTTGCACTACCTACATGCTGTGATCACGGAAACGCTGCGCCTGTATCCAGCAGTACCTCAGGCATGCATGATATTTCTCATTTTAAGTACAATATTGCCGAGTACATACTCAGAACGGACAAATGACTGTTCAGTTTATCTCTCTCACGAAAGAAAAACTTGACCGCAGGATCCGAAGGGGGTGTTGAAGGACGACGTATTGCCCGATGGGACGACAGTGAAAGCGGGAGGAATGGTGACGTATGTACCATACTCCATGGGAAGAATGGAGTACAATTGGGGTCCCGACGCCGCTTTGTTCAAGCCCGAGAGGTGGCTGAAGGAGGGTTTCTTTCAAAATGCTTCTCCATTCAAGTTCACCGCATTTCAGGTAAACCCATGGCAATCGACAGACAATATATAACAGCTGTTCATGATGAGCCTGGCCTATGTTAAATTCAAGCCTTGGAGGGACGATTCAGTATGGTCATCAGGCATAGCAACTGTAGTGTGATAACGGGATCTGCATCAGGCCAACGAAGCTGCAATGTGTGATCTTTGCCATAGCTGTCATTTTACCAAGACGACCGTATAATGAGCACCGCTTATTTCGATCATATTGTTATCGCCTGATGCTTTATGTTTCTTTGTTGCTATGCAGGCGGGGCCGAGGATATGCCTAGGGAAGGACTCGGCATATCTGCAGATGAAGATGGTACTGGCCATTCTGTGCCGATTTTACGAGTTCAAGCTGGTGCCAAACCACCCGGTGGAGTACAGGATGATGACCATTCTGTCGATGAAGCATGGCCTGAGGCTGACAGTGGCAAGACGCCCTTGAACCAAATACCAGATTTCTCAGTTTTCACCAGCTTCTGTTGCACCAGTTTGGTCCCAAGGGCCAAAGATGCTGTTACAATCTACATCTATTATGGTACTTTAGTCAACTCCATTGTCAATGTTTCGCCTCAGGACAAGTGACTTGTCGGCACAGAACAGTGATAATATAGAGTTCTCAATCATTTCCCTCTGCCGTATTTATTTAGTGTTAGAACCTTGTTTGAGATCAAATTGATTTACCGTCTCATTGGAACACGAACAACTTATCGGAAAAGATGAATGATAAATGTGTATGTGTCATGGATGAATTGTCAAATCATCAATCTAGAGAAACAAGTACTATCAAATTGATAGGTAGAACTCACTCTTTATCATTGGATCACAAGACAAAATTGATATTCATCAAGATGTATCTTTATTATTGAATTAGTCAAGATGAAAATTGAATCTTTCTATCATTACATCATTAAATCAAGTGAATCTCCACAATTAGGTTGATAGGTGAGATTAGCTTATCTCTATCATTAAATGAGGGATGAGATCAATTTTGTAATTAGGGACATTCTTTATAAATATGGAAACACTCTTCTTAATATGAAAAGTAACCCAACATGTTATCGAGGCAGAAAATATTACACGGCCATTCTTTTTTCCTTGACATATGAATCCTTGTGAACTCAACTCGAGTACTCGGGCAAATAAATGAACCAGACATGAACCTATCAAGTAATCAAGAAAAGAGTATCTAGAACCCTTGTGATTGTTTGCAAATCCAAACCAAAGTCTAACATGTACTAAAA
Source organism: Corymbia calophylla (assembly GCA_014182845.1). Taxonomy (NCBI): domain Eukaryota; kingdom Viridiplantae; phylum Streptophyta; class Magnoliopsida; order Myrtales; family Myrtaceae; genus Corymbia; species Corymbia calophylla. The sequence continues at coordinate 27,749,167 of CM024694.1, forward strand.
GAATTACCAACTAAAAAAAAAAAAAATCACTGAGCGATATTAAAACGAAGCCAAACGAGATAATTTTAAATAGTAATCCTAACATAAACGAAAATGAGATTTTCTTTTTATCTTTTCTTTTGATCAGTTTTTTGTATGTTTATACTTTGTTATTTATTCATCTGGAAACAAATCAACTAAGATTCATTTTACCTTAAAAATCACAAAATGAAACCTTCTAAACTATAACAACACGATCTAAATTAAAATTCGTTGAATCTATTCCTAAAATTTTATCAATTTAAATGAAATAATCATCATCCAACATTTTGACAATAAAGAATTTAGATTTTTCTAAAACTCGATAAAAATCTAAAAGCAAAAATTAAAAAAAAAGTAAAGCACGATCGACTTAAAAAAAACAAGTGAGTGATTAATCCTCGCGGGCGGCCGAGCCAAAAGGACCCTAAGTTCTAAACTGTTCGCGATTTTTTAAGTAATGGCTTGTGTTGTGACGAGTGGCCATGACAAAATCTCTGACGTCATCAATAAAATCCGCGCTGGAATCCGAAGGATGAATGCGCGTGGCGTGGCATTCAGGCAGAGACAGCATCTCATTCTCGCTCTGTCCCGTGGTGTCTCGACGTCGATTCTGTTCATCTTCCATTTCAAGCAGCTTTCTCGCGTTCGGATTCTTGCAATCTTCCGCCCCCGCGTCTCTCGTCGGAGCTCTTTTTAGTCAGGTAATCTCTGCTCCCGGCTTTGTTTGAGCAAGTAGCGACGAACGTGTTAGCGCGAAAGAAAATTCGGTGGTTCGTGCAAGCTCCGAAGATTTCCAGGTGATTTTTTTTGCTGTTCGTTACTGACCAACGGGTACAAACCGCATTCAGCTGAAGAGCTGATTACGACGTGAACGGAATTAGTGTTGTGTTGGATGAAAAAGCGTGCGAAAGAGTGTGGTTTTATAGCTTGAAGTAGGAGAAGGTGGAAAATTCGTACCAGGATGCTCTAGGATCAAACGTGGAACGACACAGAAGTCTGACCCATGACGTGGCATAGTGATCTTTCGTCTGGGTCGGTTTTTTTATGGAGGAATTTTCACTACTCGGATCGTGTTTTCAAATTTTAGTAAGAGAGGATGGATTGGCAGAGATGCCTGGGTTTGAGTGCAGATATTAGTTTGCTAAAGTTAACAGAAGGGAAAGTTTTTGATGCTGTATAGAATCCTATGTAGCATCCGTGACTCTAAATGTGTGTATGTGTACCCGGGTTGATGTTTCGTTATTTCTTTTGATATTAGCTTGATGTTGCTCTGTTCGAACTTTTCTTTTCTTTTCTTTCCAAACAAATTATCTTCTTCTTTCTCTTGGGTGAGTGGTGAGTTGGTTAGAGGAACATTTTCCTTTCTGGTATTGACGCATGAAAAGATAAAAATTGATTATCCTGTTATGTGGTGATGATGTTTATGTTTTTCCTGACTGTTTGGTATCATCTGCTTCGTAATTGCAGCTATTACCCGTTCAATAAAATGTCAGGCACAATTGTTGAGGACTCACGGGACCAAGCGCATACTGATTGTACAATTAAAAATGATGGTGACAGTGAAGGTGAAGGTGCTTTTAAAGATATGATAAATTCAGATGTAGGTGATGAGAATGCTGTGCCATCCCCAGAGGAGGAGGTATGACTAATTGCTGCTAGTGCATTCTGTATTCAGTTGAGGATCATGCCCAGGATGCTTGTACAGGATAAAGACTGTATCTGGACTTTGTTTAGTTTAGTTGTAGCCATCATGCAACTTTTCCAAAGACAAAAATTTTGCGTTGATATGTTAAGTGCACTAAGAATATGATTCAGTTGTGGATGCCCTTCTTTTTTCCCTCATTCTTTCATTTTCTTTAGTCATCTAACCAGAGAAAAGTATGAGTTGTTTCCTAAGCTAAAATGGTCAATAACATGTACTCTGTTTTTATTCCATTATTTTTTAATCTTGGTCTTGTGTAAAGTTTGTGGGGACTCTTTTATCTAGAAAGTATCTCTTCCATAGGAGGAAATAATCAAGAAAAAGTATAGGGGCCTGTTACCAAAGAAGCCTCCATTGATTTCCAAGGTATGTTTTGTTTGCCCCCCTTCCACTTCTTTAGTTCTCTGAAATGATGTACTCCAGCAATATTAAAACTAGCTTCTGCTGAAAAAAATGTGCTCTCCAGGATCATGAACGTGCCTTTTTTGATTCTGCTGACTGGGCTTTGGGTAAGGTACTTGTAACTCGTTCAGGCTTCTTCAAATATCATTTTTGAATAAAAACTGATAGTTGGTTCTAATTTCTAATGTCCTCATTGACCAATATTGCAGCAAGGAGCACAGAAGCCCAAAGGACCACTTGAAGCTCTCCGACCCAAGTTGCAGGTACTTGATGTTTATGCTAATATTGCAGTTTTTATGCCAAAACATCTGCCAGAATTGCAACCTATAGGGTCTAAGCAAGCAGCCTCACAAATCATCATTGGGACATTTTGAAAATCTCTAAACTTGTTTAAAATATGTTGGAACAAGCATTTCAGTGTGTTCAGGGACCGAGACCTCCAATCCCATGTCTTAGATATGAGAGAGAACAGGTTATATGGAGTTTTCTCGGTGAATGTTGTGGCTACTGAATTTTCCTTCAGTGAAGATACGTCATGTGTCCCAAACAAGGAAGACTTTATGCATGATCTTAGGTATTAGTATCTGCAGTGTTAAATACTTATTTGAACCTTCAGAGTGTGGCCTCAATTTTTCTGGTTATTAATTAATATTACATGCCATGGTTGATGCTGGTTTCTTTTTCTTTTTTTTTTTTGGGGGGAGGGGGTATCTTCGTGTTCTTCTTCTTTCTTTTTTTCATTTTTTTTTCATTTGCATTCTATCTCTATGTTCTTGAAATCACCAATTCCTGCTGAGAACATGTGCTGCTAAATGCAAATAGTAGGATGACATGAACATTAATTTAATGGCGAAGATTTGGGTTGCAGAAAGGACAATCTTCACATGTATTGGTGGTGCATATACCCAATTCGAGTTCACCTGTCATGCTATAACAGGTTTACAGTTAGTTTCTTGACTTCTTACTTCTCTTTATCCTTTTGCTGTAATCAGCCCACCCCACATCACCAAGGAAGGTCAAGGCGTTCAGCATATGCACCTGCAGATGATGGTAATGAAGGTAAAGCACATTGGCACTGTCAACTGATACTTTAGACAATATAGCATCCTCTACTCTAGATGAGGGTTCACCGATAAAAGAGGGCATGAAGTTTTCTGCTGATTTCTGAGCAATCACAAGGAGGCACATCTACATTTACTTTTTCCATGTATGAAGAACCAAGTACAGAAAATTATTTATCCCCTAAAGTTCTAAATTTGTTTTCTGGTCAAGATGACCGTAGTAGGTTGATTGATACGAGGGAACCCGATTGTCCACTTGTCAATATCCTTCTCTTTTAATTCAAAGCGGTAAATGTAACATTTTTTTAGTCCCTTGTTCTTGTGTCACAGGGAATGGCTACCATAGTGAAGATCCAGAAGACGAGAGCCACAAAGTAGAGGATGGTAGCGAGAAGGATCTTTCTTCGGAGGAGAAAAGCTGTCAGGATGAGCCGCATGATGTTCTTCTATGCTGAGTCATTCTGGTTGAACCGGTGTTTTCTCTCCCTTCTGTAATTGATAAATTGTGAACCCAAAACAGGAGGCAGTTGAACTACATAAGCCTGCCCTTTGATGAGTGATGAACCGGAACTACATAAGCCTACCCTTTGATGAGTGATGAACCGGATAGACGTATTTGCAACGGTGGCCTGTAGTATTGCAGGCAACGCATTTGTCAGTCCACCTTTTGCCTTTCTCACCTGCACATAAAGCCTAAACTCAAGGAGGACAATATGTCAACCACAATCTGCGGTCGGAAAGATCTTTTATCAAATTCAAGACGTTATCATAGACCAAATCACTGTTCTGAATGCAACCGTTGGAGAACAGGTTCCTACTGGCGTATTCTTGAATTTTCTTCACATGGCTGACTTCGTGTCAATTTGGAGGCTGGCACCGGCAGGATATGGAGTCCTGGTTTAATATTTACCGTGTTATTTATCATCCGATTTCATTCAAACTTCCTCCCCTCCGTTGTTCCAAATCCAAGTCGTAGTAGAGAGAAAACACACTTCAGTGGGCGATTAGAACGGAGTTTTTCCTCGAACGCGCGGTCATGGCGTGGTTTGGATTTACGTTTGACCCTTCAACTGTCCTTGTTTTCAGCCACCCTCTTCAGATTTTAACGACCCACAGCAAATTCTATCACCATCATTATCAGAGAGAGAGAGAGAGAGAGAGAGGTGGGTGTTTTCTGACAAGGTTCAGCAACAGCTTCATGCCTTTTAGCTGAAAGTTAACACATGACGATGAGGGTACTCCACTCCTCTTCCTGGCCCTCCGTATTCAACTTCAGCTCCAACTCCAAGTTCGACACTCCCACCTTCACCACACGAAAGCCCATCGGAACTTCTCTCCCCGATCGTGTCGTCGCGCGCTCCGGTTCATGTTCGGATGCTGAAAACCTCTGATCCCGAACTGAAACGAGCCCTCGTCGGTGAAGGGTTGCGTGGCGGCGGACTCTGCTGCTGCGGAAGAAGGCATTTCATGGCGGCAGCTGGAGCGACCACATCGCCATTCTTCCCAATTCGCTCTTCAAATGCTTCTGATCTTTCTCCTGATTATGCGGTACGCACGCTCGTCTCGCTCGCTCTCATAGTTATAAAATTTTGTGGATATGTTTTCATTTCGGTTCATTCGTCGAGTTTCCACGTATGCCCTTTTTGATTTTTTTGGTTTCCTTTACATGAGGGTGGATTTCAAATCAATTTTTGGTAAATACGGATGGTTTATTTGTCTCACAGCTTAAGCTTTTTTAAATCAAGTTGGCGATAGTCTTGTGTTAGGTCCATCAGAAGCCATGAAATGTTGAAGAAAGTTGGCGAATCAGATGGTAATGGTAGGTAACGCGGTAGATATTAAACTGCAACCTCATATTCTGTGGGTGTTGCTATTCAAATGAAACTGATTCAGCCATGTGATCAAATTTCAAGAATGCATCGTGGGAACATGTTCTCTAATAGGTTCCATTCAGAACAGTTATTTGGTCTATGATAATGTTGCGAATTTGATGAAAGATCTTGACTGAAGTTGTGGTTAACATATTGTCCTGATTAAGTTCAATCATTCCTGAACTGGGAAGGCTGGATTTTAGGCATTGATTGCATTCTGTTTGGAATGCAAGCGATCTGTGTTTATATCAGTGTGATAACAAAGGGAGGTGTTCTCACTTTCATGTTCTGACTCCTCATTCGCCCTTTATATCTGATCAATGCCCATGCTTTAGGTTGAGCCATAGCTACACTGTTTATTGGACAAATAGGTCACCTTATCATGTGGTCGAGTATCACTTTATTCCAACCATTTGTTTTTTCCAAAGAGTTTACACGAAGATTGTCAGATATGGGCTTGTGAAGTTCTAACATCATTTAACTTGCATTATCTGCACATAGGCGATATTGGATAAATTTCATGCTCCTAGATCTCGGTGGTATGAGGAGTTCCAAGCTATGGTCCTCGATAAGACTATGAAAGGTTATGAGGCTGAGGTTAGTCTCCCTTTTCAGATTACCTGAGTTGTCCTAAATCTTTGTCTCGCTCCGAAAAAAGGTTCTTGTCTTGAGTTCATACATAACCATATGCAATTGCATTCCGTTACTTGGCAAGATTGCAAGGTATAAGTCCCAGCTATTCAGCAAATTGAAGGGAAAAGTCAAGGAAGTTTTGGAGATCGGTATAGGAACAGGTCCTAATCTCAAGTATTATGCCAATGACAACAACGTCCATGTTGTAGGGATAGACCCAAAGAGAACAATGGAAAGATATGCTCGGGCAGCAGCAGTGGCAGCTGGTCTACCATCTCCCAACTTCAAATTTCTCCAAGCAGTATGAATATGGCAATACTAGTCGCTGATATTTGTTTTCCTTTTTTATTATTTTGCTTCTTGAATTTGTGCACTTTTGAAGAGTGTAGTCATTGGAATTGGTATACCCAGTGGAGATAATTGGGCTTGAGTGATCCATCATCAACTGCATCATATAAACTTTAACAAGAATATTCTTTATAATAATTTTCCAAAAATAAAGAAGAAGGTTTTGTCAAGCGATCATTGAAAATGCATAGGCTGTTGATGATTCTGTAGTGCTTCTTCTGACTTGTGTTCGGTGAGTCTAACTCAAATATACAGAATGGAAGATGCTTTCTCAAGTAGAAGGTGAATTTTTTCTTATTGTCATGATGTTACCTATAACCTTAATGGCCTAATAATTTGTCAACTTGCAAAGAAGATCATCCAAACCTTAAGACCTTGGTTGTCAAGATACTATATCTGGTGAGAGGATGGATCAAGCAGGGGCTATTGGGCTTAGTTAATCTGATTACCAGGATTATATCCGCCGGATATGACCTCTGTCTGCCAACTACCAATGTCTATCATGCCTTTTTCTTAGATCAGAATCTCTTTGGTTGATGTCATCCAGGTTGGTGAGGCTATACCACTAGCGGATGCATCTGTTGAAGCAGTTGTGGGAACACTCATCTTGTGCTCCGTCAGTGATGTTGACCTGACACTGAAAGGTAATTACTCTGCAAAGGCTATGAGCTCCTTTTTTACCATCTGTCTACTTCTGCACTTCTATAGTGCAAATCTGAGGTGTTAAGCTTCTCTTTTGACTTTTCATTGGTATGCAAAGTCAAGCAAGCTGTCGTTATTCCGATAGCAAGTAGGAAACTTGGCATGTGAGTTGCATTGTTTATTTGTGAGGATTATACTCCTTTGTTATAGCTAGCAAGTTGAGGCCATTTGGTCTTTTCTCAAAGCGTGATCTTTATATTTATGTTTTCTAGAAGTGAAGAGGGTGCTTAAGCCAGGTGGTTCATACATCTTTGTGGAGCATGTGGCTGCAAAAGGTACAAGCCCAGAAAACTTCTAAATGGTTGTGGCATGAAAAGCGAGAAGTTTGAGTTGACATCACTTTAGATACTTGGTTATGCTCTAGTGTTGATATTTATTCTTCAAAATTTGATAATTCAGATGGAACAATCCTCAAGTTCCTCCAAGGTATCCTCAATCCCTTGCAGCAGGCAGTTGCTGATGGGTGTCACCTTACCAGAGAGACAGGGAAGAACATATCCGAGGCTGGATTCTCCAGTGTCGAGCTTGGCACGGTTGATTTGGCAAACACCCTCCTTATGAAATCTCATATATATGGAATTGCCATCAAGTAGCGCTGCTAAACAACCACCAGTTATTAGAGAAAGTGGCGAGCATGTCAAATTATGTCCTGGGTTTGCTAGTCTGGTCCTTTTATGACTGTTTTGATCTGGAATAAGCAAGATAGAGGATACTCTAGATTTGTATTTAATGAAGAATGCTATGACTCCTTTGGCCTTAGGTAGGTGCACTCTGTCCTTATGATCCATTATACGGCGTTTGTATTTAAGTAGTAACGCATTCTTGTGCCTGTCTGACTTTGAGCGGATAGTAATGTGGATCTTGATCAGCACCGAGCTGGAAGGAGATAAGGAGTATATGTAATGGTCTTCGCTTCACGAAAACCTACTGATTCGAGATGTTGATTGCAACTGGAGGATCATCACTAGATCTGGTGCAAAACGAACACCGTAGACGGGCTTATGAATACTGGCTGTTGAAACCAAACATGCTCTTATTCTTGCTGTCTCATGAGGTGGTTGCAGGGCTGCTGACGAGAATTTATCCGGAGACATCCGAAATCAAACACATCACAAGCAGCTAAACTGGCAACTGGCACGTTTTGACTCATTCTCAATGAAAAGTAAATTTTCATCGTATCGAAATGTGCTCCTTAAGATACAAATAACGGGCACGAACAGGATGCCCCGACACGAGTTGATGGCTCTATGCGGTGGGTATCCTCTGAATCAGGCCAACAACTCTGGAGGATGACTGGATTTGTTGCGACTTGTTTGTTCATGGAAAGCATCTTCAATTGAATCCTTCATTCCTTTTGTTACTTGCGGCCGGCGCTTTAATTTATTCCTTCGGGTTGAGCTTAATCAATTAGAATTTTATTGCTAGTTCGCTGTAAGCGGAAGAGTACCGAGCACAAGTGCCCGTGCTTCCTACTGCTTGATCCAGTTCCTGGAATTTGAACGAAAATCTATCAGTCGGATGTACAGCGAATGCCTTGTGAAGGTGAATTGTGTCGTTCTCTCGCGGTCATCTGATGGATTTTCGTCGCTTCTCTGGTCGGCCCTCTGGCCTTTTCGGTCTGTTGAACGAATCTTGATCTCTTATTCCCAAAATTGGATGGTCGAAATCGATGCTGGTCTATAACTTGCTACCTTGTTTATTCTTTTAGAGGTAAAAATGTTAGGACCAACGTGGGTGTAACTTGAACAAGAAGTGAATGTGTTCATATTAAAGTTGGGCATAAAGACACTAGAAATGTTAAAAGTTTTGTATGACGCTCGCTTTAGTACCAAAAGTTTTTCTTAGCTCATTTAAGTTTCAAATCGGAGAAAAAATGATTACTTGAATATTTTTGACGATAAGTTCTGACCAAAAATATTATGTGACTTTTTTAATTAATTGTTAATGTATATGTGGTTTTTCTTAAAAAGAAAGTCAATGGACAATAAGTTGGCCTTTAAGCACAAAGCACACTTCACTTAAGCAATTTAATCTCTCTTTCTCAACCATTAAAAGCTGCTCTAGTGGCCATCATATCTATATGAAAAAGAGAGATGAGGAGTTCAATTCCTCACATTTCAAAAGCTAAGGATGGGGATGTTTAAATTAGATGTGGTTCAATTCATTTATGCAAAAAAAGAACAAAAGTTTAAGAGTAAGTAGAAAGTCAAAATTTGGGGGAAAATGCTTGATTGTCCGATTTAAGGTTTAATTTAGGGCAAAATATGTAAACGGCTTCGTTTAAGGGTATATAAATGTTGATTGGGGAGATAAAGAAAAAAAAATTTGCTACATCAAATTTCCTATTCTCAAATCAAAGTTAGCATTCAACCAATATTTTTTTTTTTATTTTTAAAAGTGACATTAGAATGATCTGATGAAAAAATTTGATATTAAAGCGTGCACCAAACTTTTGACACCTTCCTTTAATGTTCTTTATGCCCTTTTAAGTCGTCATGTAATCAATCGATTAAGTTCACCTCAAGTGTGACCTGGGGAAAAACAGGCCTTTTAGAACAGCATTCATGCATTTGATCAAGCAATCAATATCAAGCCACTACACTTGAAGTAGATCCACTTTGATATATATATATACATGCATCCTTTAATAGTACACAGCATTAATGCGTTTTGATAAAGTCGTATTAAAACTCGATTTGCCATGTCATTCGTGACACCATCCGCTCTTTTTTCCCGTCTTAAAGTTCAAAAGGAGCTTTGTCCCTCCGTAGAAAAATGAAAAGTGGCGCATCTAAGAGTGGAACATGAATCATAGAAAGGGCTGGACGATAGTGCTTGCAAGTTTTGAATGCCACAGTCCGCCTTGACAAAGACCTGCCGTGTTGGTACGAATGGAATAATCAATCACATCTTTTCTATTGGAAAAACAGGTCTAAAACGACTTTTTAATCTAAAATTTCTGTCCTGAAATTTCGATAATGATTCACAGCTAGCTCTCTCAAATTCATTGTCAACTCGAGCCCCCACCTCTACTCTCTTTCGTGGGGTTTTTCATTTTTGCCCCCACACTAAGTATGCGTGTGCATTTTAGCCATGAAGAAGAGAAGATGGATTGTTTTTGCCCTAAGAAGAAATTTGGTTAATGGGGGCGCAACTTGATGGTTAGAATCACATCACTCGAGGCATGTAGGTCATTGTTTTGAAAGCGACGATGAATGCAAAGTTATTACAAGTAATGGACATGAGTTATAGTCGGTTCAATTGATGATATGAACATGATATGATTTATTTATTTTCGAGTTACATCGTCGTGTTTTTTGACAAATCAAAAGAAGTTCTTGAAAATGAATATCACAACCATTGATGAAAGTGTTGACAAAGTAAGAACTAGACATTCCTTGAGCTCTTAATCTACATAACCTGAGTGGGGCCATCCCTTTGTCGCCAAGCCTACAAATCTAAAGTTCCAAAAATTAGAAGGCGGTCATGAAATGAAACAATAGATACCTCGTAACATGGTGATACTCAAGCATGAGCAAGAACCGACCAATTCTTGTATTTTTTTATCTTTTTATATAATTTTTTTGGATGTCTTATCAAGTGAATTTTAGATTTCGTTTGTTTCACAAAAAATAATTTGAAATTGATTGTTTATATTATTTGAAATAATAAATCAATGAAAAATGTTTACATTATCAATAATAATTTTATATTTAAATATTTTATCAATGATGAAAGTATCTTTCGAATATTAATTTTCGTAAACGGTAGAAGTGATGATTTTTTAAAAAATATATTTTTCAAATCACCGTTAAACAAAAGAAGCCTCCTTTGCACGTTAATCTAGGGCTACAACTAGACAAGACAAGACAAGACCAACTGGGGAAGAAAAGGCACAGGGAATATGCAGAAATAGTTAAAAGATTGGGGACCTCAATGCAAATGACGCAGACACCACCCCACTTTTCTCTTTTGTCTGGAATAGTTAGGGCTTTTCTCATTCCTGATTGCAGTTTCGTGCTCATTTTCCTCAAATTATGAGTCCCCAAGCACTGCATTTCCCCTAATGACACCCTCTCTCTCTCTTTCTTTCTCGCTCTAACCCATCTTCCTCGATGCCCAATGGCACTGGTGAGTGTTGGCTCCATCTTAACTTTTTCCTGGGCATTTTTTTCCGTTATTTCTCGAGTTATTTAGCTCAAATGGTGTTGATTTTGCTTTGGCTAGTGTATAATTTCTAAAATGTGTTTGAATTCTTTGGCGGTTCGGTTCGCTTTGGCCTTCGGAAATAGTTTCTGGGTAGCCATTTACCGATTTTGGCATCAAGTTCTGCTTTTTTTTTCCCCTTTTTGGTGAGGGTGACTCATGCAGAAATGCTGTTAGTGCAGACTTCAGCTGTTTGGACACCTGAAGGGGCCTTAGATTCTTTTGTCATTTGGGGATTTGTCTTGTGATAGATGTGTTATGTTTTTTTACCGTAAATTTCGGTTTTTTACTCATGCAGAAATTTGTCTTGTGATAGAAGGGTTGTTCCCTGTCCGGTAAGAAATTCTGGGGAACTGCTCTGCTCAAGGTCATGACTGCGTAAACACGAAATTGCATGTCATTCAAGAATGTTGCTTCTTGTTGTTAATTGTGATGCCGATGGTGTTACCTTGGAGCCATGATCTGCGTTCCTAGCTATGGTGTTCTTGTAGAGATTCTCAGGAACTTAATTTCTATTTTTTGTGTTTAGCTTCCCTCTGAGGTTGTTTTTTCCATTTTCCATTACGTGCTGGAATTTCCTCTGTGATTCCTGAAGAGTTTCTTATTGAAATCTGGTTATTGTAGGCACAGCAGCACATTCTTCAGGATGGGTTCATGTGCTTCCTGGACAGTGACATCGAAGGAGACATAATCACCCTGACCAGGAGCGTAAGTTGTTAATTTGCCTGTATGAATTAGGTGTCCTTCTCGGCCACAATACTGCCTTTGACTTAAAGCACCAATGGAAGACATTTATGTATTCCGTGAGCCTAATTCCTTGACAGAATTATGAGCTGACTTGGTAGAAGCTACTGGATTCATTTCAGTCGATCATTGTCCAGTTTTAAAAGCTTAAGATATTAGCTTCTGGAGTTATACAGAAAATAGCTAAAACGGGGTCGCTCTGTTGTGTGGCTGCAAGGCCACATGGATCACATGCAGCCAGTGGGGACTGGTCTGTGGGTCCACATGAGCCTTACTGGCGAACAAACACTAGCTTTTCGCCACCTCCATCAAGATTGGATATCCGGCTTCAATATGAGGGCCTACCTAATGGTGTACGGGACAGTGATCAGCTTTATCGATCATCCACATCTTCAAACAGTAAAGGAAGTAGGGGATGGGTGAGAGGCAATCGTCTCTACAATCATCACTACTCTGCTTCTGATGGTGCAGAGCTGTTTTTAAGTAGTCCATCTGACCAGTCTCAGGGTCCCCAGTGGACACCTCCAGCCATACAAGAAATCAACATCGAGGACTATGGAACTCCAACTAGAAGAGGTGAGCATCAAATGTACATTTTATGAAGCATTCTCATTCTAATATCTTATCCTGTTAGAATTTGGTTGGTTATTGCTATCCTCTATTGCAAGACCATCTGAGGTTTTCTTGATTTTTTAGAGTAAGAAGTTAGAACTTTCCATGATTCTTCAGTTCTTTGATGTTTGATCATTTTTCTCTGACATTCAGTGTTGAAGTGACATCACATCCCCTTTAAGATGATGATTTCTAACAAACTCAATGGATTGAATTAATTTCTGGTATTATCATATATCAATTGCAGTTTTGTTGGCTCTTCTTAATGGAAAAATTGAAATTATTAGTTGGATACAAGAACTATCATCCTTTGATGTGGTCTTTTTTTTTTTGCATGTGTATCTTTTTGTCCGTAGTCTTTGCATATATGCACATAGTTTTTGTAAGTCAGTTTTTGATAAAGCGTGAAGTTTGGCTCATAGAATGTTTGATTTTTGAAGACCTTAGAACATTTTGTTCATGCGCTATTTTTCTATAAATGGCACCCACTTAATGATTCACACTGGATGATCTCTCTCTCTCTCTCTCAAATAAAACCAATCCCAACCCAACATGTTGGTTTTTCTTGGGATGTGTCAAGTGTTAGTGGCTCAAGCGAAGGTTCTTTTGCAATCTCAAGTGTAGGTCATACTAGTATTGGCCTACAAAGGTGACACTACTCAAAAATATTCAATCAACTTTCAGTTGATGGGACCCCAATCTGATTTATGCCAAATGTGGCTAATGTATTTTCATGAGTGCACTCTTTTTCTTATTTTTTCTTTTGGTCTGAATGAGTGAGCTCTTTGAGGATCTGTTATTTTGGCATATATTTAGAAGTTGTATATTATGTTGTTTTGCTACGGAAAAACATATCTTCAGTTCTAATAGGAGCTGTGCACTGTTACTCTAGAATGCATATATCTGGTTCCTAAACTAAGCCTTACAATAACAGATGGCAAGAATTTGGCAGTGTGAGATAAGCTAGGCTAACTATTGACATGTCTGTTATACTGAAGCTGAGATAGCTAGGGCGTTCATTTCTGAGATGGCTGGGCAGTCAGCTTTTCTTTGCCATCCAAATTACAAGCTAAAACATTTGATTACTAATTTTGAGAGGTTACCAGAGGCTTGGGGAAGTAAGGAATAAATATGATATTTAATAAGTCTTGGTAAGGGTGGACCACCTCTAAGTCAATCCTGTGTCCTTGTTGAATGTTGAAACCTACAAATTGCGAGGTCTAAGTGCTTCCCAGCAATATGGACTTGACCAGCTCCTAGCAACCCCTTGCATGAGACTGCATTATGTGTTTGAGAAGTGTAATTTCAAATTTTAGAAGAATTAACAAGATATACACATGGTACATTTTCATCGCCTCGTTTGCCGTAAAACGTTTCCTGCATAGGCATCTGAATTTGGAACCTACTTTTACTTTCCCTTCTTCCTCTTGCAAGATTTTACTTGTTTATGGAGCATTCCTAGTAGCACTGAGACGGACCATGCTTCAGTGAAGAATTTCCAGATTAAACAGTTTTTGTGCCATCCCAATGATTCACAGTGCCAACATTTCTGAACTTTTGACAACTTGTTTTTGTCTTTGCTAGATCAAGCTTCGCGGCCATTATCCTTTGCATCTATGATGGAGGTATTTTGTTCTCTCCCCATTGTAATCCCTTCCACATACCAATTGGCATCTCAGAGATGATTTTAATTTATGAAACTTTGCAGGGAACCATGATGAATCAAGATAGTTTAGGTTCTTGTTCATCCCGCTCAGACAGTAGTGAGTCGGAACCTGCATTTAAGTCATGCATGCGCACTCACCGCAACATCTCAAGCCGTCGTTTCTTCATATCCAAGCCAATTCACCCACTCTCCTTTCCCACTGATAGTCCAGCTAGAGAAGCTTCTGGTCCTGTGGCTACTGGAATCTTGGGGCTCGATGCTTCCTCCACTCCACAAAGAGATGTCCATCGTTGGAGTAGTGGTAGCAGCAGCATCGACTTAACAGACGCATCGGAACCATTGGAATCTGAAATATTTGGCCGATCCTCACTCTCCCACTCATCCGATGCTTTCAGATGTGGATTGTGCGAGAGATTCCTTTCACATAGATCACCATGGAGTTCACGTCGGATTGTCAGAAGTGGAGATATGCCGGTCGCTGGGGTCCTTTCTTGTAGTCACGTTTTTCACGCAGAGTGTTTGGAGCAGACGACTCCTAAGATGCGGAAAAGCGACCCTCCTTGCCCTTTATGTGCAAGAGTGGAAGAAGAGAATTCCCCAGAGTTGCGAGTTACTTCCAAAATGAGGAATGGTTTTCCTAGGTTTAGAACATTTTCTGAGGGTGGGCCATCTAGGCCTTCTTGGGGTTGTACACAGGTTGGGGATTGCGTCGAAGGAGCACTGCATGCACCTCCTCGAAATGCCATGATATTGCTGAATAGGAATCGTGTCAAGAAGAACCTCTCCCTTAAGGGCACCACGAGCAAGGAATATCCTGGTAAGTTGAGAAAAACCGGTTCCCATTCTTCGCAGTTTAGCAGTAGAATATTTGTGGATCAGAACCATCAGGCGGCGGCGGTCGGGTGCTCTGATTCAAAGTCGGGCCCGAGCGTGCATATTGGATGACTGCTTGCGAAAGAGTTTTTAACTTCTAATTGTAATAGTGTAGTTTTTATCCCCGCGATTTGCCTTTACAGCTGATGGGTCTACACCAGTAGGATTTTGAGACTAGAGAAACCTAGTGTTGTTGTATGCTTACGACATTGTTACTTGCTCAAATCAAGTACGGAGGGTTCGGCGATGTGTATATTCTTCGTATGGATGACTGATATTTGATGGGAGTATTCAACAAGAACAGAGAGATGGATATTTAACCTGATAGCTCGTAACTCTCTGAATATGGGCCATTAGCGTTAGACATTTCATCGGATTTTTCATAGTCCCATGTAGTTCTTGTGAGCAAGCACCAAAATCTCTGCATCCTCCGGAGTATCTTGAGATGCTCGATATATGACGGCCCAATGTTGCCTAAATTGGTCGTGCCACATCAAAAGTCCAAACACCAGTGAGCTAAATTTTCAGTCTAGCTAGTGTAATTGTGGATGGAATGTCATCCCGGTAGGGGGGCCGGGGGTGCCCCGTGAAATGCCGTCACGGATGAAGAGGAGCATATGGCTGCATCCCGTGCCTCTCTTGGCGCGAAGCATCTCGTCCGAGAAGGATCAACTCGTCAATCCTGCGGATCACATTATCTAATGACAACAAGCGTGCGGCTAGTGGAAAGCGTCGTGTAATTTGAACATCCACATCCCTCCAACCGCAATGGGTTTCCCCACATATCACAGTTTTCAGGACGTTTGAGTTCAGAGACAGGAGAGAAGCGCGCGTATGTCACTCGACATATACGACAAGGACTGTAAAAGATCTGATGGTACCCTTGTCTCAATTTGAAAGGGAAGAGACGGACATACAAACAATGCAAAAGATCAAAGGACTGCAAATCTTAGTTGGATGCGAAACACTTTGGTCCACATGAATGTCGTTCGCAGCGTTGTCTTCTACTAATCCTCCCCCCCGTGAGAAACCTCGTTGTCTTCTACAAATCCTCCCCCCCGTGAGAAACCTAAAGAGCGTGTACTTCGCCATGAGAGGCCTTGATCGTTGCACCAGTAGCTGTCGTATCTTTCTGTGGGCCGACCCGACTCCCTCCGCCATGTTCCGGGGCTGCCGGTGTAGTAGGAAAGAGAGGAACCATCCTGGAGCCTCTCTCTAGCGGATATGTCATTTACCATTTACAGCTCGTTCACACAGCACAAATACTTACAAGATTCCTCGCCAGACATGTTGGCCCTTCCCTGATGAGAATTTGGAAAAATTGCAGGCTGTCTGAATTTTAGTAGTGCTGTGGCCGGGAAAAAGAGAAGAAGCAGGGAGGACAAACGAGAAGAGAAGAAAGGAACATCAGCGGACCTCTACTTTTTAGTGCTTCATACAAAATCTCACGTCGTCTTATTGGGCTTATTCAGATTTTCTTCCTTCTTTTTTTTCCATTTTTGAACTGGAGTTTATCTAATTATTCAAGGGTAAAGGGCATAAACATCAAATCGTGCAGGCCATGTTCCCGTGAAGAGCTGGATTCGGTCGCCTGAGGGGAGAAATTTCGTATTTCAATCGTGTAAATGTCTCCGGGGAAAGACGGAGAGTAAACCGACAAACGCACCGATGCACTTAATAATAGCTCTATGCACGACACAATCTACATTCTACCATGAATATAACATTAGTCCTTCAAAGTAAGTGGGTCCTTTTGCTAATGAACTACTCAATCTTGCCTGAGAACTCCTTGTGCGATCACAATGCTCCAACGTACCGATGATTAGCACCATCAATATGAAGAAGCAAGTCGATCGCTTTGATAAAACGTTAACGAGGTCTCCATCTCACGTCGGCTCTCGAGAGTAACTAGAATCAATGTCGCACGAGCCGTATAGGAAGAAGCAAAAGCAGCGACGCAAGACGCAATTTCTTCGGGCGTGGATCGGAAAGGGATTGAACGGAATTGTCAATGGAGGGAGTCCAGAGATATTGGTGGATTGTGTGGTCACCGTCGACGTAAAATGCCACCATCCTCCCCCAAAATGGGCGGCTGATGGCACCCGCGATCTTTGACTAATCTCTCTCCCTGACCCTAGTTCAGATATGTTGTTGGACAGGCTGGTATCGTGGACAATTACAAGTATCATTTTCCAGATGAGATTGAGATGGTAGATTCATCGAATACAATTCGAATTCAAGGATCGGCTATGTCTAAATATGAATGTCTCTCTCAAAGTGTATCGAAATTCTCGTGAAGGCAGTCGATTTTTAAAAAAAGAAAGCAAAATAGAGTGAAATATTTAGGACCGCTCGACATTTCTTACAATAATTAGTATTTGCCCTTGTCGGGATCTAATCGGCTCACTACTAGCTAGAAATTAAAACATTTCAATGTAAAAGAAACGATTGGGAATGGATGTTACCATGGCCGCTTATTGGTACAAACTAAAAGTGCTCAAATGAATGCATACAAGTTATGTGAGTAATTATTTTGAACGGTAAGTTTGGTTCTCATATTTTTTTCGTTAGAATACTTAAGTATTATTTCATGTCTTGATCTATCAGTTCAATGGCCCTATAGAATTTTACTGCAGTGTAAACTACGTGATGGTAATTTTTTTTTGTCAAAAGAAAGTTTCATTTATTTATTTAGATCAAATGTGAGAGGAATATAGAAAGCTTCCACCTAAATCAAATACCAAAGAGCTGTGAAACAAAACACAATTTAGAAAATAACAAAGTATAACTTGCAATTATGAGTATGCTCTCATCCTAAAAGATCGGATCTATCACAACATAAACTATCATCAAAATCATCAATGACATACACATCAAGATTTTTCCCTCTAAAAATTACGGCTTGCAATGCGCGCCTAGGTTCAATGTTCTCAACATGTCGCCATACAGACAACATGTTGAACCACCACCCATCAAACACCTCTACAGAACTCCTAGACCTTGATATAGATTGGGAGAAAAAGTTTCCTAGATTTAAATGTAAATCTAAATAAGAAGAAGGGAGCTTTCGCTGAATCTTGAATAAATCATAAAACAACATCTCTGGCCATCTTGCCGACTGGATTGGTGACGGTATTCTCACAAAATTTTCAGTTGCATGCAGATTTATTCACGATGAGCAAAGAAAAGCAATAACAAGGAGCGAAAGAAGACACCAAAGCAAATGATTTTCCATTGACTAATCAATTTTAGCAAATTAAATACGTAAAAGTTCAGAAAATTAGCTCGCAGAAAATTCTCACTCAAACAAACACATCCTAAGCCTAGTTAATTTTAAGTTAAATACTGCATTGTTTTCCGGACATTCCGGTAGGACATCTTCCAAAGTTAAAAAGCAAAGTCCCATGCAACACGACTTATCCAACTCCCAATAACGATCCCGATCCGCAATGGAAACGACAACGTTACATCTTTTTCCAACGTGGAACGGAGAAGCAACTGAGGAAGAATCAAATCGGGAGCACTCTCTCCTGTCGGCAGCAACCCCTTTTCACCCCCCCTTTAAGCTGTTGCTTCCACATTCTTCAAATCTCACGACCCCATCGGCAATATATTTCCCTTGGATCAGACGGTCACGAGTGAATAATCTATGCCCCTCTTTGTTGGTTAGGGCTGATGATTCGAATCTTGACGGCCTTTTGGAGAGGTCACTTTAGCCCCACCGAATCGCACTTGGATGACCCACTATTTAGAAAAAGGCTACGACGCACCATGCACTCGACCTAATTGGGAGTTGGTGTGCTTTTTTGTAATGCATTTTGTTCGGGGTCTTGCAAAGTACTAGACGAGGAAATGAAAAGGAAAAGGAAAGATGAATAAATATAGGGACTTAGCTAGGTAAGTTAGGTGGTCTACCGAAAGGTAGTTGAAAGACAAGAACGCATCATCATATCTCCATGGAAAGATTCATGACAGCTTTGGCGTCCCATTGATCGCGGGGACTCTTTGCATTATGCATTGGAGTTCTCTCCAAGCTCATCCACGATTGCATTATGAAACAAGGCTTCCCATTGCGAATCGATTTTGAGGTTAGCATTTTGGAATGTTTCGCGACCGGATTCAATCCATCATGGAAGGATTTAGAGCTGTGCCCCCCTGACACCATATGTTGTTCCGGCGCTGCTTAATATTTACCTGGCTGAGTCCTTATTCTAGTGGATGCTCTGACGCGATGATAAAAGATGTCCGAATTGTGGTGATGAGACTCGATGGCAATGCTTGTAATCTGATGCCACGACAAGAAGCCCACTACTTCTATATTCACGTATCGTATTGTATGGCCTTTATTTCATGCACATCAAACCTATCTAAGCAGTTGACCATATGAGTTTCGTGATCAAATTCACATACTAATGATTCAGATCTTTCATCACATAAGATACGAAAGGTCAACATGCCTAACACGGATATTGACTAGTCCCGATATCCGCCATGTCGATTGAAAGGGCGTTTCTTCGTGATGTACAGCTTTAAAGGAACGGACAAATGAAGAATTCTCTTTTCAATTTCGTCCTCCCCCTCTCCCTCTATAAACAATTTGGGAATCGTTCGATGGTGTCCGTTGAAAAGCAAGCGAGAGCGTTCGAAATTGAAGCCCCCACCAGATCTTCTCATTACATGAAAATAAAATCAACAAATTAAATGATAATTATTTCACGAGAAAGAGAGAGGTGTGCATGTGCAAAAGAGCGCAAATGCAATCCAATAAGGACGGACGTGATGTGTCTTTTGCGGAGCGAAAAAAGGGGTCGCAATGAGATATGATTAACCTATAATGGCTAGGGCTTTTCGACGACACCCCCACTCGTGGGGGAGTACTATGAACAGAGGCTTTAGTTCCCCCCTTCTTTCTTCTAAAGATAAAATACATAGACAAAATTATTGCCAATGTCCTACATCTAACTAACATAACTCGACGTGCCACCTCCCTCTCCGTCAAATTCGGCGCCGCCTCGTGTGATTTTTTTTTACCAAGGCGGCCTACATCATCAGGTTGGAAAATGATGACGTGGCTATCTGTTTTCGACTACACATGTATCAGTCTCGGTTTGCCCTTTGTCTTCCTCTGTCTCTCCAGCGGGATATATCGAAACCAAGCATTACGCTTTCGGGATTTGACTAGCTCCATTTCTTGTTTCCAAATGCGAACCTTTCTCAATTAGTTTTTACAATCTTTTATCTAAAATTTCGAGAGGACCCTTTTTAGAATTTCGAATATCTAACCTTACGACATAAATCTAGAATATTATTCGGGAGAAACTATTTGTCATCTTTCTGTAGAAAAGAATTACATCCTTGATAAGCTGTAAAGTCCTCTTGCGCTGTTGATGATGTCCCTATGAAAATCCAAGGTTTGCCCAGTCAATCATGTTCGAACAACGAGATGAAAAAGTGGGGAATTCTCTTTAATTAGACATAAAGCAAGTGGTGGAGGTGGGGGCTGCCTCGCCTCCAAATTCTCCAATTGACTTTCCGCAGGTGGGTGGGGACAATTTGGACATGACATTCCGTATAAAGTAGGAGACAAGAGATCTAGTAAAAATTCAGCATAACCCTTGGTACATTGGGCAGATAGAGAATCCTACATTCATCAGAAAAACTGAAAAACCCACAAAAAAACAAACAAAAGAAACAAAAGAGGCCAGCATGATTTTAAGCTTGTTTCTGCTTTTTCACTTTTGGATGCACTAAAAAATCTTATAATTCACGCATTTTGATCTCACGAAATTTAATTTTTTTCAAAGAAAATATTACACAAAAAGTAAAAATCGACAAAGTAAAGTCGAATATGATTTTATCATAATTACTAGATTTTTCAGAGGGATTTGGACATTTTTACTGCACCTCTTGACCTGTAGCTGAGGAGAATCAAAACCCTAAATTTGGGAGCAACAGTGAAGGCTGAAGAGATGTGCGACAGTGAAAGGTTAGGAGGGAACAAAAAAGGAAGCGGGGGAAATCTAGCAGAATATCAGTGTCTCTGAACATGTGATCTGCTTTGGCTCGCATCGACGTCAACGTTCTTGTCATTAAAGGCACCACCAGATTCAATGGGAAAAAAGAAAGAAAGAAAGAAAGAAAGAAGGGGGATAGTTGAAGGGAAGGTTGGCATTTCGGACATAATGACCTGTCTGCATCGTAACCATTGAAATTCGTGAAATTCATGCGAGATAATTGGGACGGTCGAATTAGATCTATTTAAGGTAATTAATTGCAGGACCAATCAATTCCTAACTTAAAATTGAGAACCGGATTGAAATGATCTATTTCCATATGGTCCTGAAATCGGACCGAATCAATCGGCTCAATCCGTTTTCTGAGTGATCCTATTCTCTGCAATACTGCCAGTATTGTTGCATAGTCTAAACTCTTATTCTTTAGTGATTTGGATCTTTAATCGATAAAAATCTTGATGGAAAGATTCCGAAGGTGTGATAAAATATGATCAATTATCATTAACTTGCTAATTAAAAAAATACTGGTCCAATTCGAGTGGTTTGATTCTACATGTGAAACTGGAACTAGACAAACAATTACCAATTCCTATTTTAGGAATCAAAAACCGGATTTGTTCTACTGCTCACCTTTAAGATTTACTGTATTCAAGATGGACGCAGTCCACGCAAGTATTACCTATAAGTGGTTAGTCAAGTGATCCAAAACTCAACTTGTAAGCCGAAAAGTCACAAGTTCGCTTTTCCAAAAGATACTTGGTCTCAAGAAATTTTAGGTAGTCTAGAAGAAATGCGCTTAGGCTTTTAGATGTATCAACAATCTTGGGCTAACCCACTCACACCTTTTGAGATTATGGAGACAAGCCTAGTTAGTGGCATGTCGATACTTTGTTAGCTCCTTAAATAGGGCATTCTAACAACGGATGGGTATAAATCCCTACTCTGTCCAAACCCTTTTTTCACGCGTAAAAGAAAACTCAAGCAAGGATTTACCATTTATTGGTCACCTTTAAAATGAAAGGTTAATAGAATGAAAAGATCTCACTCGTGTGATTTATTATTTCAAACTAATTTTTGGGTCACAATAAAATTTAAAACTAGCACAATAATACCGCTATGTCTATTATGGAGAACAGATTTGCTTCCCCATTTTTCTTCTTCAGCCATCTATGTTTTGAAAATGAGGCCAAATGAGAGAAATTGAAGTTTGGATGGAAAATCAAATTGGGACACGTCAAAATTTAAACAGGGTACTCAACTTTCAGAATTACAAAATGAGGATTACATACGCCATTGATTTTCAGTGGCCTCCTCGAAAGAATCTTGAAACGAAGTGTCCCCAAAAGAAAATACAAAAGAAATTAAAGATGGATGTGCAAAGAGCCAAAAATGGGCATGTAGAGTGCATGTGCAAGCAAAATGCACATATCTCTTGAAAGGACCCACCACAATTGAATTGATTTTCGACTAATTAAGCTTATCTTTTTGGAGGAGATAAAACAAAATCAGCGCGCCTAATTTTGGATTAATGCATCTCAGCTGCTTAGCTATCGTTATTCCAATAATTACGTATCTGATTTGACCTATACAGACGAATATTTAAGCATATGGTTCATGCTACTAAACCAATTTCATGAGTGTAAGTTACGTACAATTACAAAACCAACTCGAACCTCACAAAAGCTTTGCATTTCCTACTTTGACATTTCAAAGACTTGGACTTTGCGCCTCTAAAGTCTCGAAAGCCTCACATCTTGCGACATTTTCAAGAGAGTCCACGTTCGCCGGACGCCAAACTTAGGGTTTCGAAAATACGAGATGCACAACAACGAGAGGATGCGACGAGGGAAAAAAGAAAAGTAATGAAGGGGTAGGTCGAGGATGGTTTTTTGAGATTAATTTAGTACTCGAAAGCTTACTTTCATGTGGCCTCATCGCGTCGTCAATTCTTTAATACATGCTCACCGTCGCAAATCATCTTTTATCAAAACGGAATACAATGGCAAAAAGGCTCTTGCGAATTAAAAGAAGAAGTATAATTCCATGCAAACCAACAAATCGAAGAAGATGACAAATTCCGTTTCTCTATCGCAAGGACCTTTGAATATTACGTTACGCCTCTAAATTCTCAGTTCTGGAGGGCACTTATCGTGCCTTGATGACTGATTGACAGGCTAAACATCCGGAAATCCCGGCCGTGTTCTCCCGCCTAGTCAGTCCGAACGACTTTGCAACATTTCGTTTTCCATGCAGATCCTGTTCTAGCGAACAGAATCGACCCGATCACAGCTGTGTTCTTGTGGGAGATGACCGCTGATCCGCCGCTTTAGACGACACGTGGTGCTTTCGGAGTCTTGAGGGGGAATAGTGAAAGACGGGAGAGAAGCGCTGGACTCCAATTAGGTAGGATCCAAGTCTGTCGTACGTGAAAGGGGACCGTCATTGATTAATGCCATCATGTGCTAATTATTGCTTCTTATGGCATTAAGCACCCGTGAGCTCCATCGATTAGATTGCCCCATTGATCACAAAACAGCTGATAAGCTTTTTGCTGCTGTAAAGACGATACGATAGATAGTTCGAGAATATGGTGTTGTAAAGACTTTTTAGTTTGAATAATCTTCATGACAGAGCTGGCAATCGGCTTGGAGAATAAGGACTAAGGGTCGGTCGAGTCATTAGGCTCAAGCTTTGATCTGATAATTTAGGATTTTAACATCGACCGGCCTTCGTACTTTGTCCATTCGAATGGTCATTCTCTCATGTACCCCACTGTGAGATTAGTATCTAGGGGTTAATGAACATGACGGAATGAAGCTACTCCTAAGAGGGGAATCGAGGCTAGAGAGTCGTCTCCATTCTAGCAAAATGGAACCCCACGTCGATTCATCAAAACCCAAGAGCTGTAGAGCAGCAACCCAGAGAGAGAGAGAGAGAGAGATGAATCATGCTTTAAACGAGAATGCACCCATTAAATGAAGCGAACGAAGGTTGAGTCTAACTCCCACCTAACCTCCTCTTTCAAGGCGGTGCGTAGCTGCGAGCTGGACTCCTCGTCCTTCTTACCTAGAGTGCACGGTCTGTCCGTGTTTTGTCTAAAGCAGAATCATCTGTTAACAAGCAACTAATGTAGCAGATGGTGAGATTAACGCCTGGCGATGTGACTCCTCTCTAGGGATTCCTACGCTGCTGTTCGCGTGCTCTTCGTTGGGTTCATGATATTTTACTCTACGGAACTGGCTTGATCGTGAACGATAATCTTGCTTAACGACACATATCATTAAGAATCTAGTAAAGAGCATCCAAGAAAGTAGGGGGGAGGAGAGAGAGAGAGAAGGGGGAGGTGCGGCAAACGGGCGTTGCATGCCAACAAAAACCGATTGCTGGTGGGCATGGCATGGCGTCTCGAACGCCCGCCATCTGTCCGTCGTCGCTTGGATTTTTGAGGGACTCTCCTTTTCTTTTTTTCCCGATTGAAAACGCCCCGAAAACCACACGCTTTCTTTTCTCGAAAACCAGACTTCGAGCCTCGTTTTACGCAAAATTTCCTTCGGTCACTGTTTGGAAAAACGCTCGTACGGTCCTGCAGCACTGGCAGTCTTTTGGTCCCTACCAGAACAGTACGACAGCAAAGTGTCTTGTGTTAGTTGTGAAGCAACTAAAACATCCAGAAGCGGTGAAGCACAACCCCTCTTCCCCGAACTCCCTATAAATCTCCCGCTCGAGCTCCGTTCATTTCCCCCACTGCACTCCCACTCTCTCTCTCTCTCTCTCTCTCTCTCTCGTGCGTGTGAAGTCTGAAGTTCTGCCCAGTCTTTTGCAGGTAATAATATCTACAATTCCCATTTTGGTCATTGCTCTAAAAGTGAACTCCAAAAAGCCTCTTTCTTTTCATCTAAAACCGGTGCTAAGCTCGGAGAGTGTGCTGTGCTTAAAGCTGGAGTTTTCTTTTGTCACCCAAACATGCTGCATTGCATAATGTGTGTTGATTTGGTCTATGTCCTGTGCAGGGGAAGCAAAGAATGGCCATGGTTGGGTTGGCGTTGGTGGGTTGGCTCGCAATGTGGGTGTGCTCCGTCGACGGGTACGGAGGAGGAGGGTGGATTAATGCTCACGCCACTTTCTACGGAGGCAGCGACGCTTCTGGGACAATGGGTAAACCAACCCTTCCCCACTTCGACGCCTCTCTCTTCTTCCTCCTCTGCTTCTTCATTTTCAAACTCTTTTTTGCTCTGTTTTGTCTCTCTAGCACTGCGCACAGCTACTCACCTTGCAAACAGTAACAACGATAAGATAACGACATCCAATAGAAACGTGTCGATGAAGTCCACTATCTTCAAACATTTCAACTGCGGTCCTTTTGCGATGATACATCTGACGTTAAAAAGAAAGTAAACAGGGGGGAATTTCGCCGACATTTGTTAAGCATTCTCGCACTCGGCCACATTACAACATTTTCAGGACATGAAAGATGGTAAAGTACAGTAATTACATACACCATAAGGAAAAGAAGATGGAAAAGAAATGGCTTTTTCTTTTCCACATTTCCCAAAATTCGCAGGTTAAACAGGCATTTTTAAGCGAAGTCGCTAGCACAACAAAAGAGTCCTCTGCATCATGCTCTGCTGTAGTGCCTCCAGATAAATTTCCAATGTCATAAAAGTTTAGACTAAGGTCTCTCCGGTCACTCCCACTCAAGAACAGGAGCTCGTCTCTAAACTCCGGTCCTCATCTTCCAATTTTTTGTCACATCAGGTGGAGCCTGCGGGTATGGGAACTTGTACAGCCAGGGCTACGGCACCAACACCGCGGCGCTGAGCACGGCCCTCTTCAACAACGGCCTGAGCTGCGGGTCGTGCTTCGAGATCCGATGCGTGAACGACCGCCAGTGGTGCCTCCCTGCGACCATCGTGGTCACCGCCACCAACTTCTGCCCGCCCAACAATGCGCTCCCCAGCAACGCGGGCGGGTGGTGCAACCCTCCTCTCCAACACTTCGACCTCGCTCAGCCCGTCTTCGAGCACATCGCCCATTACAAGGCCGGGATCGTGCCCGTCGCGTACCGGAGGTACGAACACTGCAATGCTAGGCCCAATGTTTGTGGTTACATGAAAAAAAGTTAGGTGCGTGTGTTAGGAGCACGCGGACATTGTGGTACGAACGGTCGATTTACAATATCTAGTGTGGGGGACATTTTTGCAGGGTGCCCTGCCAGAGGAGGGGAGGCATAAGGTTCACGATCAACGGCCACTCCTACTTCAACCTGGTCCTCATCACCAACGTGGGCGGGGCTGGCGACGTCCACGCCGTGTCCGTGAAAGGGCCCCGGACCGGGTGGATGTCCATGTCCAGGAACTGGGGCCAGAACTGGCAGAGCAACACCTACCTCAACGGCCAGAGCCTCTCCTTCAAGGTCACCACCAGCGACGGCCGCAGCATCGTGTCCTACAACGTGGCGCCTGCCCGCTGGTCGTTCGGGCAGACCTTCTCGGGAGCCCAGTTCCGCTAGATTTACCATAATATATTCTACACGAGCCGGCTAGGGCCAAATAACACGGTAACACAGCGGTCCACGGACAGCCCGGAAGCCGGCCTATATACGAAGAAGTGTATACTGTGGTTAGTATACAGAGGGTCGACTAAACCCCCGATGGAGATTTGAGTAATGTATATGTGTGCCATGTTTGTGATATGTTTGGTGGAGGTCATTGTAGCCTCCTAGCCCTGTAGCTCGGTACCAAGTCGATATGAGAAGGGGCTAATAATTTTACATTGGCTCCTCATGGTTAGGCAACTATTCTGGTCACGAGCGGTCCCTGCATGTACTAGCAATTATAGAAGTGGGCAGTGGTGGAGTTTTACCACCCGCAACTATGTAGCTTTTTCTATTTTTAGTAGCCTTTTTCGCCTTGTCCCTCTCAATGCTCGACAAGGTCATGTTTCTCCAGCATTTGTCTGCGTATGTCCACGACTATTATATGCGGTTTGTACTGTAAACTTCAGGTCATTCTAATCAAGATTGAAAGACTTTGAATTTTAGTATTTTTGGTTCTCTGTAATACGTGCTTAAAATCTTGAAGCTTCCGTAGTCGGCACGATGTTATATCTGTAGCATTGTTTTTGTCTTCAGCTCGATGGACTTCGAGAAAAGTTGATCCATGACGACACGACTTCGGTTTGTTGTTTTGCTTTCGGGTCGTCCCATCCGAGAAGAACGGGTTTTCCTTCAGTTTCGGAAAGTAAGAAAGCAACCCGCTGAAGGAGAGTTTGAACAGACAAGTTACGTTGTGCTGCTGTTGATTGAATCCATTTGAGAAACAACAAGACATGTCGTGTCGGATGTATTTTGCCCTGTTCCTTGGATTGAATGTATCCAGAGAGTTATTCATGCAGAGTGGATTCAAGCTCTTAACACGGTCCTAAAAACACTAACACTATCGGTAAAAATGGAAGAGGAACCCGTTTGTCGCTTAGGAAATCTTCATTTATCGGTTCCGATGTCCTTTTCCCAGTAAAGTTTTCTAAGCCCGGCATGTGCACATGCACACAGCTGGGAAGCAACAGCAATGGACTGTTGATTACGACTAACGAATCTCGATGAGATGATGACAATGTACAATCAACGCGCCAACCTTCTTCCTATTCTTTTTTATTTTTCCATTACGTTATGGTGCTCTGTTTTCCCCTCAAGTTAGCACGGGGACAGAATATTCCGATCATGAGACGAATCAATGTATGGCAATCCTTTGGCCAGGACCAGACAAAGTATCGTGGTGGAATTGAAGTCGATAGAGGAGGGCGATCTGAACACGGCTCTGAGGCTTGCAGGGAGTTCCTAAGACATTTCATGGTCGTTTATTTTCGTTTCTTCTTCAGTAGTGAACGAGAAGATCGAGTTTATACTGATGGTTTGTGATCGAAGGTATATATATCCCCCAGAAGGAACTTTGATGTTACAATGCTTTTTAAGTGTACGGTTGGGTCAGTTGAAAGTTCTATAATCTGGAAATTAATTCAACCTTTTTGTGACTCTGATTGTTTTGTTTCTCTCACGGCTATTTTCTCCTCCTCTTGATTGTGGGGAAGCTAGGATCTGTGAATCTGTCTATTATCTGTGCGATGAAGCTTGGGTCAATGCTTAGAAAGAGACAAACAAACGTTGTTTCAATCTTTGTAGGGCATCAAAATTGCCTACGTTTCTTCAGTTTGGACGGTGATCCAATATTTGAGCCCAGGCTTTTCTCATTCCTCCTTTTTCTGTTTCCTTTTCTTTCTTCTGTTGAAATTTTGCAGCATCCAAACGATCATGCCATCCCATTCGGACATCCAATGACTGCCTCCATACAAAAATAATGAGGTTAAGGTTGCGTTTGGTTGGATTTTCGGGAAAAACCTTTGGAAAATGGAAAAGACATTAAGTTAAAGGGATTTTCTAAAATGTAAATTGTGTTTGTTAAATTATAATCTGAAAGTTTATTGTGAAGTATTTTTAGGCAAAATAGTGTTTGAAGAAATTATATTTACAAAGACTTTTATGATTAAAAAAAAATGAAATTTCGATCAAAAGAAAAAAAAAAGTTGGCCAATGACGAGCAAGCGGCTGCTGGCAATCGAAATTTGTCACCAGAGAGACCCTCGCAACCTCTCACGAGGGGTTAGGCAGCCTTGGCGAGGGTCACCCAGTTGTGCGAGCTCAGGTGGCCCTTCACAGAGGTTGCACGACCCAAATCTGGGTCGCCACAATTGGTCAGTGACAACCATCGGGGTAGCCGCACCACGCTAGCCTCTCTCCAACTTGTCACCGGCCCCTTGCAGCCACATGTAGGGGTGAGCATCAGTCCAAGGTTGACCTTGGACCAACTCTGGACTGGCCCAACCCTGCCGGTCTTGGTCCGGTTCCCAAGGGGACTGGGTCGGTTCTTGGTCCTAAGATCCCTAGACCAGTATTGTGCGGGTTGGTCCTCGAGTTTCGAGTTGGTCCAACTTGGACCAACCCTGGCCTTATATATTATAATCTATATAATATATTTTAATTTATTCTAAAGAGTAAACCCTATATAATATATTTTTATTTATTTTAAAGAGTAAACCCTAATTCAAATGGCGTCTTCCTCTAGTACTCTTGCTCCCTTCTTTCTACTTTATCCTCTTAGTATTTAATTTGCCAAGTAAAATCGAAAGAAACAATTTCACTCGTGAGCAATCTTGCCTCGCTTGCCACTTGACACTCACCTTGCTCACTTTTGGTTGCTCACCACTAGACACTCACCCCGCTTGCCATGCTCACCCCACTTGTCGCTTGACGCTTGTGCCACTCATTTCTATTCGCTAACCTTGCTCGTTCTAAGTAAATCATAAGGAAATAAATCTCTAATTAGAAATTCTTTTCGCTCGGGAGCAACGCTCATCTTGCGGCTTTATAAGCAATCTTAATTGTTTTTATGGTTTCTTGCTTTTAGCGAATGTGAAATTTTTATTGTTACTTTATTTTAAATTTGTTGAATATGTGTTAGTATTTATAATTTAGTTAAAATCACAGTATCGATAAATATGTAATTTGAAATAATTGGTTTAATTTTTCAGAAATACAAAAAATGAAAAATAAATTAACAGTTGGTCCCGAGTTAACCTTGGAACTGGATCGAATCCATTGGGTCGGTCTGGTCCTTGGTCCTAGGCTTAATAGGGTCAGTCCTCGGTCCCAAAAATTGAGGACCAACACTGTGCGGGTTGGTCCTAGGGTCGGGGGTGGACCGGCCCAACCTGGACCATGCTCACCCCTACGTGCAACCTTCAATTGATTCAACGGAGAAGAAGATGAACAGTGACATCACTAAGGCAAAAATGGAGCCTTGTGAAGGCCAACTTTTCCCTAATGGGGTTGGCAAAATTTTTGCCAAAACACTCGATATTTGGCCAAATGGGCTTTGGGTTCCCAAGGCTATTCCCAAACGCAGCCTAAATCTAGAGTGGAATCCGTCCGTCTGGCCCCTTTAAGCTTTGGTTCCGCTCAGAGGTCTTGTATCGTGGTCACTGGTCAAGTGCCCAAAAAAGTAAACAGAAGAGGTAGATCCCCTTCTACGTTTCTTGATCTCCTACTTGTGCACATCCCTGAAAGAGAGTTATTCATATGGTTCATATTGTTCGTTCCTGTGTTCCTGTAACTTACCGGAACGAAGAATATGCCTAGAGCTGTGAACCTGCGGAAAGAAGTTCGGCACTGCGAATGACTTTCGCTCGACCTTTTCTTCTTTCTTTTGGGGGACTGATTTTTGCCATTGGACCTAGTTATGAGAGTAGATTGGAATCCTCTCCCATAATTCATGTATGAGGCTCATTTGAAATGAGTATGATCCATGATAAATTACGGCTTCCGTTTAAGAGGACGTACACGTTCATACATCCATATATACTTTACAAGTACATCATGCAATGAAATTGTCACATCCCAATCAAACCCAACATGAGCAAGGGACCACCTCCTTAATCAATGGCAACAATATCTAGAAAACACGTCTTGCCAAACCTATATTTTCTTTAATACAATGAACGGCTGAGAATTTACAAAATACAAAGAGCGCATTCGAAACTACCTACTTTGACCCTAACAGCGACACAGATAGCCACAGAAGAGGATGGGTGGGAAGCTCAGGATTTTTCCTAGATGGATCCCAAAGTTCACTTGCTGGTCTGCTAGTTATTTGCCACTCCATATGATGTTACCAAATCTCCTCTCATGATACCCATAGCACTCGATACCTACATTGTAACTGGCACACGAATCGATTAAAACCCAGGAAGCGCTTTTGCCTTTTCAATGTAGATGTACTAAAGAAGAGTCAAGATGAGCTTGATAACGTGCCCCACCAAGCAAATTTCCTTGGGACAAAGTAACTGGGACTTACAGGAAGCATTATGAACCGAGGCAAATCTAGCGAGGCAAGAAACCATGATGAGCAATTGCAGTTTCAAAGGCTTGGATCCTCTCCCCACGAGCTAAACCATTGCGATCATATGTTGATATCTCATTTATGTCCAAGTCAACACAAACCTTGATAAGCTCTTCACCGACACGTTGAGCCGCTTCCTAAGTGACGTGAGATAAGTTCCAAAGTCAATGGAAACTTCCATTATTGAATGCAAAGCTCTTCATTCCCAAGATTTATCTATTAGATATCCCAAAAAAACTAAATATAGGACTTACAATGGTTGTACACGGGGATTATCCCGAATGGACTTCTGAAGAGTACTTCCATAAAACAAACACTTTTTGTTTTGGTCATCTACCAGCATGGCATATAACTGCTTATCTGAACAGAATACTGAAAGCCTTGGTCTTGCAGGGGTGCCGGTAAACTGGTAAAGAAGATAGCAACGCATCTAAGATGGCAACAAAGAACCATTTTTGAAGAAATAAACTGACAAAAGCTCATGTGCAATAGTAGAAACTGGCAACAATTTAAACCTAGTACAATTTATATCATGAACTGAGAAAGATTCAGAACAGCATTGCTACTCAAAGTTTCGACCTTAAATATAAGATATTGCCATACTTGTTTCAGATAGGAGAAACTGGAAACAAATATGCAAGACATCGATGACAGTGTTCAATAAAAAATAAACCCAAACCACTTATGAAGTTTCCAACAACAAAATGCCGAAATTTCTTCTAACTTGTTGAAACGATTATAATCGACATCTTTAGAAAGACAGCTAACTTTATGTAATCAGAAATGGTATACAGGACATCCAGCAGATAAACATTACCTTCCTTCGCATTCTCCTGTTTCGGATCTTCGGACTTTCAATTCGGGCATTTGCCTTCGCTTGGATCACCGGAGGCTTCACGAGGAACCCTACAAGATTTCCCACACGCCCATTAGCACAGAGATCCATGCCGAAGTAAACAAGATAACAAATGTCACGTACTTGTGTCTATCCTTGGTGGGAGCATAAAAGGTTTCAAATTGGGTCCAAAGACAACAGGCTTTTCCAACTGTATCACTGGGAACTTCAAAAGAGCCATAATCCAGCCTCCACTGACGAAACTATATGGTTGAATGAACTACTCACAGAAGCATCACACCCTGCAAAAACAATCGTCGCGAAAAGGGGTGAACACAGGGAAAAGAAGCAGCAGAAGCGAAACTCGATCAGTCTGTGAGACAATTCGTCGAACGGGTCGCGCGCGGTGGTCAGTATCCGCTTCTCCTATCATAGAACCGAGCAAGTTTTTGCTGCCGGGCTTGCAGCTTTGGGTCACGTGATGCCATCTCTTGCGGCTTCACATTCGTCAAAAGAGCAAAGATGGCACGACAACAATGATGGTCATGAAAACAGAGGAGCAACAGTCGTTCGTGGAGGTTGGTAGGACAAGTGGCAGCAGAACCCAGAAAGTGATGGGCGGTACCTCGAGAGAACGCCAGGGAAACGAACCGTATCGGATCGAAGGGATCCCATCATCAATGAATCAAAGAGAAAAAACGATGGCGGTTCGTGCAATTCTCAGGGAAGAGAGAGAGAGAGATTGGGAACCTGAAAGAAGAGCGAGAGGAGAGACACAATCGCCAACCAACCGGGGCGGATCCCCAGCAAGACCCAGGTTCCAGGATTCAGAAATTCCAGGCCCTTCTTGCACTGGACATGCTCGGGCCTATTTCTTGGCAAGCTCGGCCCATTCTTCGCTGTATTTTTGGGATAAGAAATTTAATTGTTATCGATAATAAAAATATCATTATTGATTAATTATTTAAAGTGATACGTGTGATCATTTATTTCAGAAAATAGATCTTTATAAAATATGAAATTGCCCAATGATGGAGTGAGTGCTTCCTTAAGCTATAGCCATTGGGCAAATTTATATCGATGCCTAATTATTTTTATTATTATTAATTTGGAAAGTTAGGTATTTTCTTAAGGATAGGACTATCCAAATCCACGGAAGGTGGCTTGGTATAAATTATTACCACCCTTAATATATATATATTTTTTACGACACGAGGCTTTTGCTTTTGGATTTTTCTTTTTGGCTAGAGTTTGGGTGTTCGCCCAAAATCTATAATCTATCATATGAAAATGACTTTTGAGCATTTAATGAGGTTATATTAATAATGTACAAAAAATAAGATGATGCTACATTAATATATGATTTCAAAGATTTCTTTGTTTTTTTTGTTTGCCGATTGCTTTTTGGCTTTTTCTTGAAAAGAGCAGACAAAGGCCTCGAACCTTTACACCTTGACATTCTCATTCTGTCTTTACCCTGTTTCAATTCTCTGTAGAGTTAAAAATATATGTGAACATATTTTTTTCTAGAGAAGTAAAAATTGTCTTCGTCGCTCCACTCTTGGAGTTACGAATCCCGATAATTCTGAAAAAAAAAAAACTGGAACGAAAAATTCAATATACTTGAGCTCTTTTAAGATGTGTAAAAATGTCTAACTCTAGATGTAAACTAGTATATATTTTTTCTATTTTATTAAGCGAGTCTCATTTCACGTGAGATCCACATAATTTAAATTAACAAGTGAATTGTACTCACATATATTAAGAGCATGCAATATTTGCTCCGTACATGTATCTATTTTACAGGCAATATTATTCTAAGACTATCCAATTACCATGATGGGCACAAAATAGTGCCATTAGTTTGGTACTAGCTTTGAAAGAGTATTTTTGCCATATGGTCAAACAATTCAGCATTGTTGGTAGCACTTTTAATCCTTCTCATGCCGAACCCTTGAGATTTGACACCTACCAAACGACATACTTGAATTCATCTCACAAATCAAAGTTAGACCAGAGGTGAAATGAAGGCAAATGGTCCAAAACTATATAATCGTTTGCATTCAAAACTCGACTCATGCAGCCTAACAACTAAACAAATCTCACGGTCTGCCTAAGCTTTTTATTTTCAAGAGACGAGCGCCGATTGACCTCGCCTTGCGACAAAGCCCCGTGGCGACGGGTGTCGATCGCTAGGAACCATAATGCTATCTATCCACAACACCAAAGCGCAACGACTTCCTTGGTTCATCAAATATATGAACACAAGAACGAACCAAACGAAACCATAGCAATCTGCCGTAAATTCGAGTGAGTCGCGCTCTGATCATGACTGATGCCAAGTTGTCAACCTCCAAACGCAAATCAGCCCTTGTGGACTTACGTCGAACTCACTTAAAAGAGACGCAAATGTCACCAATCGTCGACATGAATGGTTGCGCGATTCACGAGCGAGGGCGACGTCTCGATAAGCGATAGCCTCGTTCTTCTAGCGACCTTTCTTCGTACTCTGTGCACAAGAAAAACCCTAGTTCAAAGCCTCAAGTCTCCTCCATTATTCTCTCCAAGAGGCCAATAATCGAAGCCTCCCAGCCGGCCTTACACATTTACATTACACGTCGCGCCCAAAGCGCTAATTCCCTGATAAGAACAAAGAAGAAAAGAACAAAAAACAAAACAACTAAGCAGGAGGATAGAACACGACTCATGCTCCGTCTGTCGAGTAGTGATGATGATGATGGACGATCTCGCTCGAGCTGTCTCGTCTTGCGACCGAGAAGCTGATCCAAATGTCCCTCCCCTCTCCTCCTCCGCCTCCTCCTTCGTCGTCTTCCTCCTCCCATCTCTTCCTCGCGGCGGCTCCTTCGTCCACGGGCATCCGGTACCGGCAGACCGGGCAAGTCCCGTGAATCCCGAGCCAACGCTCGATGCAGCGGCCGTGGAACCTGTGTCCGCACGGCATCTCTCTCCCCTCCTCGAACTCCTCCATGCATATCACGCACTCCTCTTCCTCCTCTCCCTCCTCTCCCCCTCCCTCGCTCGTCCTCTTCTTGACCACCACCCGCATGGCTCGCACGGACTCTCTCGACGCCGGCGGCCCACCGCCGCCCTTGCCGTCCAGCAGCGCGCGGAGCAGGGGCTCCCAGCTGGACGGGGGCGGCGACGAGGGGTCCACGACCACCATGTCCTGGGTCAGCGGGTTGACCAGGATGATCCTGTTGCGTTCCCGGTTCTGGTTTTCTTGGGGTGGCGGCGTGGAGGGAGAGGGGTGGCCGGGGCCGGGGAGTCCCGGAGAAGCTTCGGGCGGCGGCGCTTCTGCGTCGGAAGAAGCCATTCCCCTTTTCCCTTTCTTCGACAGCGTCGTGCGCGAGTGGGAGTCGATGAGAGCGGTAAAGGGTTGAGGGAAAGAGATCAGTATTTGGTGGGTGCCGCCCGCCCACAGGGTTGTGCGTTGATTGGATCGAGGAACAATCAGAAATTGCATCACGAAAGCGATCTGTGCTTGCAGACTTTAAGGTCGGGAAAAAAATAAATTATCTCTAAACTTTCGTTTCAACGTGTAATTTAAGATTTATATAAAAATATTTAATATTATTCTTTCATTAATTCATATTTTGAGATAAGAAAATTTAAGAATTCAGTTGAATATATATTAAAAATTCAGAAATTATATTAAATAAATTAAAATTTTATGAATTATATAAGAATTATTTATCTCATTATTCTTTAAAAGGAAAGGAATGATTTGACTGGGAGTCTGAGGGAATTTTGTCGCAGATTTTACCAAAAGACAAATGGGCGTTCGTGTTTATCCAGAGTACGACCAAATGCTGGTGCTACTTCTTCATCATTCCCCACCTCCCCCGCTCTCGGGAGACATTTAGGGGTTATGTAGCTCGCCTGCGCGCGAGCGCACCCACTCCCATTTCCCCCAAAACAAAGCTTAAAAAAGAGAAGAAAAAAAGAGAATTGTATTAAAGCAGTGGGATGCTATATTGAGTACGCTAAACTTAATCTTGTAATATCATTGAAAAATCTCAAATCAGTATTCATATATCATATAATACTTATATCACAAATTAATTTTCGCGTTACAGAAAATATCAAATTGTAACCCTGACCACATATTTACCTCGAACTAAATTTCGTCCTGCAAAAATATCTCAAACTAGTATCTTGACTCATATCCGCCCTTTGTTAAAATGCATGTGTGTTGACATACGTGGCAAACGACCGTAGAATAGTAAAAAATGATAGATTCACATCAAGGTATTGATTTGGGACTTTTTGGAAAAACGAATATTAATCCAAAGTAAATGTGTCGTTGACAATTAACTTGAGATTTTTAATAATATTAACTCGGTTTCTAAAGGCGGGTATCTAAAGTGTTAGAAAACCAATCTTAATTATAAGGGCATGAGAATGATCATTCGTGTTAACTGTAAGTTTTCTTGATATGGGATCGGGGGCTTGGTGGCCAATGATCAATCCCTGTATGGATATGCCCGACTCCAATGCCGGCGTGGCAGGGGGGGGGGGCAAGGGCAACCCTCGCCAACTCTGATGTCAATGAGGGTAGCCATCGTCGGCTTCCCTCTGCCAACCATGGGAGAGGGAAAGAAGGAGAAGGAAAAGAAAAAGAAAAAAAGAAAATGGAAAATGACAAAAATGCCCTTCAACAAAAAAAATTGGGGTAAATTTGTCTTAAGTAGCATAATTTAGGGTTTTTTTTTTGTGGCACAAAACAAAGTTCAAGATAAAATTGTCACAAGTGATATAGTTTGTGATTTTTTATGACACAAGAAAAGTTTGGGATAAAATTGTCACAAATAGCATAATTTAAGATTTTTAGTGACACAAAAAAAAATTCAGGATAAAATTATCACAAGTAACATAGTTTAGAGTTTTTGGTGGTGTTTACCCTAAATTATCTAAAAATATTTAATATCGTTATTTCATTAACTCAAATTAAAGGATAAATAGTTTAAGCATTAAGTTGAATATATATCAAAAATTTAAAAATCATATCGAATAAATTAAGTATTTACGCACTATATGAGAATTATTCGTGTCATTATTTTTTAAAAAGAAAAGAAATGACTTGTCATTTTTTGAGAGTTTGTGAGGGAATTCTCTCGCAGATTTTACCAAAAGACAAACGGGCGTTCGTGTTTATCCATACTGTCACCAAACGCTGCTGCTACGTCTCCATCATCCCTCCCCTCCCCTCCCCTCCCCTCGGGAGATATTTAGGGGTTATGTAGCTCGACTGCGCGCGACCTCTCACCTACTCCCATTTCCCCCAAAACAAAGCTTAAAAAAGAGAAAAGCACAAAAATGACGAATTGTATTAAAGCAGCAGGATGCTATTTTGAGTTGGCTAAACTTAAATCTCAAATTAGGGTGCGTTTGTTTCAACGAAAGTAATTTCCTGGAAAGTGTTTTCCTGGACTTTCCGGGTTGTTTGTTTTTTCAAAAACGATTTAGTCAATGAAAAATACTTTCCGATCAACGAAAATATTGTGTATTATTTTAGGAAAATGAATTCCCGTGCGTGAAAAGGGAAAACACTTTCCTCTTTAGCTCTTTCCCTTTTATCACGTTATTTCTATCCAAAATCGCTTTGTTTTTTCCCAGAGAAAAGCCGCTTGACCTTCATCGATGAAGCTCTGTTTTTTTCCCAGATAAAAGCCGCTCTTCTTCAGCGATCTTCATCGATGAAGGTCGAGCTCGTCTTCTTCTTTGTTGAAGGTCAGTGAAGGTCGAGCTCATCTTCTTTGTCGGTGAAGGTCCCACTCTTCTTCAACGACGCTCAATACAACGGCAACTCGAGGTTCTCTCCTCTCCGATTTTGTCATCGATTTGCCCAAATTTTTCAGATCGAGATGAGTTGAGTCGATCGTTGCTTCCTAATCATTCTGATCTTGAGCCTTTTGCTCGATTTCGTTGTTGAAGGTCTTGCAAGCTCGATTTCGTTGTTGAAGATCCTGTGATGACGCTCAACACAATACAACTCCAGGTTCTCTCTCCTTTCTGATTTTGTCGTTGATTTGCCCAAATTTTTCAGATCGAAATTAGTCGAGTTGATCGCTGCTTCCTAACCTAATGAGTATTCTGATCTTAAGCCTTTTGCTCGATTTTCGTTGTTGAAGGTCTTGCAAGCTTGATTTCGTTGTTGAAGATCCTGCAACGACGCTCAACAAAACACAACTCCAGGTTCTCTCTCCTCTCTGATTCTGATTTTGTTGCTGATTTGCTCAAAATTTTTAGATTGTGATGAGTTAAGTCGATTGTTGCTTCCTGATTGACAAGTATTTCAATCTCACTGACCCTCTCGTTGCGGAAGCCACCAAAGCTTTGTGCTTCCATCATAGGCAAACCAGAAAATGCATGCTCTCTCTACTTTACAGCATGCTTTTATGTGTGTCGTGAAAATAGAGTTCATTGTCTATAAGATCTACTGCATGAACTTGTCATCTATTAGTTAACAAAAACGAGAGTATTGCTCAAATTTCCGGTGTAACTATTGACAACGGTGTTAAGAAGGTACTGGTAAATAATTGGACGACTATACAGGTGCAGCAAAAAGTATGGAAAAGTAAAAACTCAGTTTGAAAGAATGATGAACCAAGTCCAGATATAAATATTTATAGGGGTTAAAAGAAAGAGTTCAAGAAAATGTGAAGAAGTATTTTATTCTCTCTTTTTAAATTTTCCATCTGTTGCAGAATTTATGATTTGGGGAAATATGTTTAATTTCTTCAAAGCCTAACAAATTTGTTAGCAATTTTTTCAAGTGCAAATTGTGGAAAGTGACTACCCTGATATTGTTCTGTTGCTTTGTCAATGTGCTATTCATGAATAACCTGAGTGTTGTGGAAAAGATACCAAAGCAAATCTCATGTCAAGGATACCGAGGTTTAAGCTAGAGAATGATAACTTTTGCCTATGATAAAGTCCAAGTCATTTTTCTGCAGCATGCTGCTAGTGAGAAGTTTAATTTTGAGCATCTATGCCATATGATAGTGCTGCATTGAGTCTAGTTCTTCTAATCATTCCTTTATTTTGTTTGAATGTTTGCTATTAGGTTTACCTTTGAGAAAATTCTTATTATTGCTTGTAGATGGAAAATAATGATGTTAATGGAGCAATAATGGGTGCAGCTGCGTCTGTAATGGCAATTGGTATGCTAGTAATGGAGGATGAAACATTTAGTAGTCAGATACCTAGAGAGCCACGACGGGGGAGAGATTTTGAGAGAGAGTTATTCATGAATCGCATTTTTCATTCAGGAGATACTAATTGTGTCAATCAAATACGTATGAGACCACAAGTTTTCTTTGAATTGTGTAGAATTCTTGGGTCAAATAATTTGTTGCATGAAACTGTAAATGTGTCGATCAAAGAGCAATTGCTAGTCTTTTGCCATATTTTAGGGCATAATGTGCGGTTGAGAGTGATTGGGTCAAGGTTCAATAGGTCTATTGAGACCATTCATCGATACTTTAGAGTTGTCTTACAAGCGATTCTAAAATTACACAAGCATGTGATAAGACCACCGGATGGCATTACACCACTGACAATATCCAAGAATAGAAGATTTTACCCCTACTTTAAGGTATGTAATATGATAACTATCACGAACTTCATTTTCAGAGTATGTTGTTACCTTTACTTAATTACTTAAGTACATTAGGATTGTGTTGGAGCTCTTGATGGAACCCATGTTCGTGCATCGGTTCCCCCAGAAATTCAAGGAAAATTTCGTGGTCGAAAAGAGAAAACAACGCAAAATGTTCTTGCGGCTGTTACTTTTGATTTAAAATTCGTTTATGTGTTGGCCGGTTGGGAAGGCACGGCACATGACTCTCGTATTCTTACAAATGCACTTTCAAGGCCTCAAGGAATGAAAATTCCTGAAGGTATAGACTATTTCATGCTTTATATACAATTCATACATTGCTTTCCTTAAACATGCTGTTCAAACTTTACACAAAATTGGTAGGTAAATACTACCTTGCTGATGCCGGCTATGGCATCCAACCGGGAGTTATTTCTCCGTACCATGGAGTTCAATATCACAGGAAGGAGTTTAGTGATCGCTCACCTGAGAACGAGAAAGAGTTGTTCAATCATCGCCATTCATCTTTACGGTCTGCGGTAGAAAGGGCATTCGGGGTTCTAAAAAGGCGTTTTCGTGTATTGGATGCTGAACCATTTTGGTCTTTTGATACTCAAGTTGATGTGGTCTTAGCATGTTGCATTTTACATAACTTCATTATGGGAGTTGACCCTAATGATCCTTTTATACAAGAACTGAATGTAGAGGTTGAACCTCAAAGTCAAGAAAGAAGACATCAACAAACACAAAGAGAGGAGAGGGAAGAAAATAGAGAGTGGGCAACAAAAAGAGATGATATTGCACGTGTAATGTGGGATGACTATTGTAGGCATAGAATGAATGTTTAGCATTTATATCTTCTTAGAAGTGGTCTGATGTTTTTAGTGTGACATGGAATATACATTACTACTTTGTGATTGGAGTTCTTTGTAAACTTGAACTTCATTTACTTCTCTATGACATTGTGATGTTTCCCTATTCTCATTAATAAAATGACGTCTATTTTTGTTTTATTCTTTATTTGTCACAATTTCTTGTGTGGGATATATCCAATAATGTAGCAATGGGCAAGACTAGAGAAGGGAAGACCAAGCATTTCAGATGGTCAGCACCAATGGAACGTATGTTTTTGGAGATACTAGCCGATGAGGCTTCAAAGGGGAACAAACCTTCAGCCACCTTTAAACCATCTTCCTTTGTTCGAGTTGCTCAAGCTATAAATGAGAAATTTGGGACTGAATGTGAGCCGGATCATGTGGACAATCATCTTAGAACTATTAAAAGCAATTGGGCTACCATTCAAAAATTGCGGGTCAAGAGTGGATTTCAGTGGGACCATAACTTGAAGATGATCACGGTTGTTCGCAAGGAAGTTTATGATGAAGAAGTAACGGTAATATGCTTTTCAGATTTCAATATAACTTGTACTCATGGCATTTGTTATCCAAAAATTGCTAGTTAAGTTTACGTACCAGGTATGCTACAGTTTA
Organism: Corymbia calophylla; assembly: GCA_014182845.1. Taxonomy (NCBI): domain Eukaryota; kingdom Viridiplantae; phylum Streptophyta; class Magnoliopsida; order Myrtales; family Myrtaceae; genus Corymbia; species Corymbia calophylla. The sequence goes on from CM024694.1 coordinate 27,789,918, forward strand.
TTATACTGGGCAAACTAGAAATTAATTTATTCATGAGGTTTATTTTGTAGCATGTTAAGATATGTAGGAATTGGAGGCTATTATAGTTTTGTTTCCTTATGCATCTTATGCTTTTACATACAAAAAATTGAGACATAAATAGAAGATGAGCAAATCGTGAGTGTTACTATAATCATAACTGGCAAATCTACCTATTTATATACTTGTGTTTTTGTGATTTTTTGTAGGCACATCCTACCCATGAGAAGTACTTGAACAAGAAGATCAAGATGTATGATCAACTTGCTTTGGTGGCTGGAAAAGACATGGCCACAGGATGCTTTGCAAAACAATTTGGAGACATTGACTTGCCTTCTTCTGTGGATATGGACTTCTCAACTGAATTAGATGATAATAGTGACAATACTATGAAAAGAACAGAAGATCCTTCAAGATTTAATAGAAAACGAAGTCGTGCCACTAATAAGGATGATAGGTTTGCAATGCTCTCAGAGCAAATTGGAGAGGTTGCTAATGCAATGAAAAAGTTGAGTCAAAATCATTTGGATATTGATGAGCTCTACAAAGAAGTGATGGGTGTTGAAGGTTTTGATGAAGCTACCCTTGTATATGCCTTTGATTATCTAGTGGACAAGGAGAGAGTGGCAAAAGCATTCATTGTCAAGAATGCTAAGCTAAAGAAGTTATGGCTTGAAGATTTCTTAAATGGAAGAGGAAGTGGATATTGACAAGCATCGAACTTGGAGCGTTTATTCTTGATACTGTCTGAAAGACTTTGAATGTTTGTTTTTGATACATTCTAACCATTAGACTTGTTCTTTGATTACTTGTAATAGTTTCCTAAATGTACTGTTGAGTATTGCACGAAGGAACATATTCACTTGAATAAACTCATGTATTGTCTAAGCTGTGACTGAGTTTTTCCCTTTGCAAATAGAAAGTTGACTTCTGGCTTTGTTGTATAGACCAAATCAGTACCAACTTCCCTTCGCTCCTTTCACCGGTGTAAATAATCATGGTCAGATGATGTTGTTTGGTTGTGCATTACTTCTAGATGAGTTGGAATCATCCTTTGCTTGGCTCTTTAGGACGTGTCTCTCTGCAATGAATGATAGACCCCCTGTTTCTATATCTACTGACTAGGATAGAGCCATACAAGTTGCAGTGGCTCAAGTCTTTCCACAAACTCGCCATTGTATCTGCAAGTGACACATCTTAAGGGAGGGCTAGGAAAGATTAGCTCATGTCTACCTTGCTCATCCTTCTTTTTACAGGGATCTGTACAGTTGCATTAACTTCTCTGAAATTATTGAGGATTTTGAAGCATCTTGGGTCACTCTTCTTGATAGATATGGTCTCCAAAAAAATGAGTGGCTTCAAGCAGTATACAATGCTAGGAAGCAGTGGGCTTCGGTTTATTTTCGTGACACTTTCTTTGCTGCAATCTCATTAAACCAAGGGGTATGCTCATTCTTTGATGGATATGTGAACCAACAAACAATAGTCCCTTTGTTCATTAAGTAGTATGAAAGGGCTCTGGAAAATTCATTAGAGAAGGAAATAGAAGCAGATTATGATACCATGGGCACCACACCAGTCCTGAAAACTCCATCACCTATGGAACAACAGGCGGCAAACCTTTATTCAAAGAAAAGTTTTTCCAAGTTCCAAGAGGAACTAGTTGAAACTTTCGTGTATACTACAAATAAGATTGAGGAAGATGGAGTAATCAGTAAATACAGGGTCACTAAATATGAACATGACGACAAAGCATTCATAGTTACTCTGAATGTGTCTGAGATTAAAGCAAGCTGCAGCTGTCAAATGTTTGAGTGCTCAGGAATACTCTGTAGACATATATTGACTGTCTTCACTGTGACAAATATACTCACCCTTCCTTCTCTTTACATATTAAAGCGATGGACCAGGAATGCGAAATCTCTGTTGGGATCTGAGGAACAAAATTCTGATCCACATGGTATTGAAACTCTTACATCTCGCTTCAACAGTCTATGTCGGGAAGCCATCCAATATGCTGAGGAAGGAGCAATTGCTGTGGAAACATATAATGCTGCAATGAATGCTCTAAAAGAGGGTGTTAGAAAGTGAGAGGCAAACTAGTGTAAATTGTTAGTTTAAATGTTATTCAATCATTTTCCAAATGCGATCCAAACGCCTAAAAACATTTTCAATCACATATCACCAAACACAGGAAAACTAATCATTTTCATGGAAAATGATTTCCTGGAAAACATTTTCCAAAAACGTTACGATTTCCGCGAAACAAACACACCCTTAGAACACGATCAGTGGTAAATTACCGCACCGCCTGTTGTAAGCTCGACATGCTTAGTAGTACTGAAAAATCTCAAACCGGTATCCATATACTCATGCAATATATCACAAATTAATTTTTATGTCACAGAAAATATCAAATTGTTACCCTAACGACATATTTACCTCGGACTAAGTTTCATCCTGCAAAAAAAATCTCAAATTGGTATCCCGACCTAAATCCACCCTTTGTTAAAATGCATGCATGTTGACACACATGGCAAACAACCGCAAAACAGTAAAGAACGATAGATTCGTATCAAGGTATTGATTTGGGATTTTTTGGAAAGACGAATATTAATCCGAAGTAAATGTGCCGTTGATGATCAAATTGAGATTTTTAATAATATTAACTCGGTTTCTCAAGACGTATCTAAAGTGTTAGAAAACCAATCTTTATTATAAGTGCATGAGAATGATCAATCCCTATATGGAACGGGATGGCAAAGAGTTTCAATCCACAGCCTCCGCGGACGATATAATAAGCACGTTCGTACAACAATGAAGTATATTTATACATATAAATACATAGATGTACCGCCTAAGAACAATAGAATAACATCCAAATAATATTATTTACGACACTTCGAATTTAAAATATTCATCAATTGAATAAAAAAAATCAATTTCAAAGACTCTCTCCGAAGTTTTCTATAAATAGAAGACTCATAAAACTTGTCTGATAATTTGAACCACAAATTTCAAGTACTCTATACAGCTTGGATGAATTGAGAACCCAATTTAATTTGGACTTGCTATTGAGAAATTCTAACTTCGCATCTTCTATTTTTATTTTTACTGAAATGACTACAAAACAATATTGATTTTGCCTTCACAAGCTATAACTTTTCGAGACATAACATGTACATGCCATCAATACGGAATCATATGAATGATACGAAAGCCTCAAAGGATACTCGCAAGGAAAAAGGATTAATTTCAACTATATATCATACGTAAAATATCAAATTGCGTGGAAGCGTATGGCCTTTGCATGAAAAAGATTTAGTAAGTTTTTTTCCTTTTTGGTCAATAAAGATTAAGTGAGTTGATAAAATCATTAAATAAATAAAAAATCGAAAACATCTAAAGTGCCAAAGAGATCTTCCAGGAACGTTGGAACGAAAACCTTCGTCTAGCCTTTTTGAATTTGAATGCATGTGGGGAGAGAAGTTACTAAATTCGCGGGGAAGTAACTGCTCCTGTAAGAGAGAGTTCGATATATACTTCTTCATATGTCCATTCAGACAACGATTCCGACACATTCCCTTCTTCTTCTACTTCGCACCTTTTCTCGTCTTCTCTCTTTCTCTCTCGTGTCCAAAAAGCTTCGGTCTTTTCAGTTTGCCTGGATTCAGATAGAGAGAGAGAGAGAGAAGCAAATGGAGCAACGGTCTCCGGACGTCGGCATCAAAATCTACACGCCCACGAAAACGCCGCCTCCGGAGGATTCCGACCCCGCTCCCATCCCAGAGATGGCCCCCGCAAAAGGCCGGGGCGGCGAGGACGCTGCTCCCGGAGGTGGAGGACGGAAGAGGAAGGCCGTGGCGAAGGGGGTGCAGAAGACGCTGTCGAAGACCTCGATGCTCGCCAACTTCCTCCCAACGGGGACCCTCCTGACGTTCGAGATGCTCCTCCCATCGGCGTACGGGAGCGGCGAGTGCACGGAGGTGAACACGTCGATGATCCACGCGCTCCTCGGCCTCTGCAGCCTCTCGTGCTTCTTCTTCCACTTCACGGACAGCTTCAAGACGCCCGACGGCAAGGTCTACTACGGGTTCGTCACGCCGCGGGGCCTGTCGCTGTTCAAGACGGGCCTTGGGGTGGAGGTCCCCCAGGACGAACGGTACCGGGTGAGGTTCTCCGACCTGGTGCACGCGGTGATGTCAGTGATGGTGTTCGCGGCGATCGCGCTGTCGGACTACCGGGTGACAAACTGCCTCTTCCCGGGGCACGTGAAGGAGATGGACCAGGTGATGGAGAGTTTCCCCGTGATGGTGGGAATCGTGTGCAGCAGCCTCTTCCTGGTCTTCCCCAACACCAGATATGGCATAGGCTGCATGGCCACTTGATCATTTGCTACGTAGTTTCTAATTCTATATGTGTTGTCTGTCTGAACCGTTGCCTGTGCTTAAAATTTGTTCATTGTTGCTGTGAGAGTCATTGGATGTTGTCTTGGATATGACGCTGTTTCTTCAACTGGTTCATCTTCTCTATCGTTCACTTATAAATGGTTTGTTGAAGATGCGTGATGACTCGAGTTGTTCACTGACTTGAGAAGAACTAGAGAAGATTGGGGAGTGACTTTCCTTTTACCTGATCCATTAAAGCCTTTCCTTAAACATATTAACACGAGACGGGTTCCATCATATGTACCCAGGAAGAATTTCCAACCCGCTTATAAGTTAGGAGACTTAAGGTGAAGAAATGCCATGCTCGCGAAGTCCGAATCGAAAAGGAAGAAGAAAGGAGAGACTGAACTTGAAGCGAGAGAGAAGATCACTTCACATGGTGCAAAAAGAATCCCGGTAATTGATAGGTATCTAATGTCTGTCAACCTCTAGGTAAGCGGTAGTAGCCTGGTAATCACCTATGACTAACCCCTGTACAATCATCTCCTCCTCTCTCTATCTCTCTCTCTGCCGTGATCGACTTGTACCCACATGGACTACACAGAATACTAACTATACAATGTAGTCGGGGAAAAGAATAAACAAAATTGGAGGAGAATTTAGTGGGGGAAACCTTCCCTACTCATCAAGCAATGAGCTTCTTACTGAGATGTCATTCTCGCTCATCATGCAGCTTCGGAAACCTTAGGAGTCTTACCGATCTCCGCAACACATAGCACGTTTGGCTTCTTGAAGCTTCTGCCATAGGCAGAGCATCTCTCGCGGCCCTTGATAGTGGGCAACCACATAACCATCCTTGCAACCCTCGTTATAGACCCTCCCTTCCTTCTCGTAATGTACCTTCATACCACTCTTCTTCATATCAGCAATCCAGATCCCCATCGCCACATCTTCCAACTTAAACATCTGTCGCGATAAAATTGATGGCTCATTGCACAGCGTGAGAAGCAACTCAGAAGACAGAAGTGCAATAGCCACGAACGATGGTAAATGCGTGTTTCAACATTTATAGAAGGAAGTAACTTATTTGTACCTTCAATTTGCCGTCTTGATATTTCTCATGGACAGCAGATGCAATGTCATGGGACACCACATACCCCGGCCCATGTGCCCAAGGAGGGTAAGAATCTTCAGGCCATTCCTTTGTAAATGAAAAAGGAGGAGCAGCTAAGAGGTTAAGCAAACCACGCTTCAATGTGAAGCCATGAACCATAATGTGTAGGAACATACCTCATGGCTGATATACCACTTGCTATCTGTATTTCGATGAGGCCGAGAGTCAGAGTTGATGAGTCCATACAGCAGCCCACTTTTCGCTTTTATCCTACGTAGAGAAGCCAGCACTTCATCCACACGAACAAATGCGTCATCATCAGTCTTCATTATATAATTGGCCACATGGACCTTTGTCTGCGAAGAAGACAAATTTATGAGGTTAATAAAAGACCCTTATCAAGATAAGGGAAAGAGAAGACTTTTACCCCAAAGATGCAGATGGCAAGGGTTTTCCATGTTATGAGATTGTAGTAGTCCACGAAGGGCATCAGCTGTACATCTCCATATGTTCTTGCTTCGTTCCAAAGCTCCTCATTCACTATCTGGTTCTTGTGCTGTAACACAATTCAAAGTAGATAAATAATTTGACAGCCACAATCTAACAGATCATTAATCCAGAATGTTTGAGATCTTGCATCCTGCTGAATGAAAAGATTAAACGTTGGCACAGAGAGTGAAAAACAGACACAATGATTGGGGGAATATGTCATGCATATAAAATTGTTTGCAGTATGTGGCTTCACTATAATAGTAGGCTGGAAAAATTTTCAGCTCTTGTATAAAAATTGAACACAGATGAGAACAAGACGAGAAGGTCCAAAACATGGTAAAACTCACCAAACCAACAAAAAAGCGCACCGCCACTGCCCCTGAGCGCACAGCTGAATATTGCATCCATGTTCTCCTAACAGCCATCCGACGCTTAAAGTTGTTTGCTGTTGAAAACACGCCAATGAAGAGATCTAATTGTCTCTCGTGAGGAAGAGGAACCGATTTGAGTGACTCCAAATCAGCAGTATGATCTGAATCCTCTGATGTGGGTAAACCACTGGCCAGAACTGAAATCAGTTTAAGATCCCCAGAGATTTTAACTTCACTTACAAGCCAGGGCTCCAGAGTCTGAAAGCATAAGGGAAGGAAATGACCAAATGCCTCTGCAAAACAAACTCTACAAACAACTACAGATGGAAGGATAACTCACTTCACGATAAGCAAATGACGTTATGTGCTTTCCATCAACAGTCATTTGGATCCCTTCTGATCCAACCCTAAGTGTTGCGACAGACAAATAACCTTGCTTAAAGGGAAAGTATTTTCCCGATGTAGATTTCCTGCTTGGATTCAGTTTTGAACTGTTGGAACGTGCGCGATTATCATCATTACCCACCATCTTGTTGCACTGGTCCAACTCATCAACTGAAGTAGAAAATATGGCCCAGTTAGCCACCATGAGGAACATCAATAGCGTTAATCATCTCCAAAGCACATAGAAAAGCCAAATTTCACATGATTGCAATTAACAATATGTTCCCAAATATTCATGAGAATGACAGGTCCTCAAGGTCCAGGATAATTGCTACACATGTATTTGAAATACCAGAATTTCAGAGGCACAGCAGATGGTCTAAAAATTGCTGCCAAATAAGTTAGAGAAGGACTTGAGCCAGCTTCTGCAATAAGTCAAAGGCTCCCTTCTAAAATCAAATACGAATGGTCAACAATGCATTGAAAGCAGTTACTATTGAAGAAAATAGTATATAGATTGAGATATTACAAGTACCACCCACCACGTACACAATTAGCATTCAATTGCTGAGAACCAGAAAGGTGATGAGTATCCTTATTCCTTACCTTTATTATTCTTTTCAGGAGTTGGGGATGGACACCGTTCCTCTTCGCCCCAATCATGAGCAACAGTCCAGGTATTTTGGACAATAACTGGATTTTCAGTGATCTTATCTCCATGAAGCCTTACATTATAGTGTAAAATAATGGGTGGATCAGGCTCTCCGGGAAGTGGTTCCCCAGTTAAGTCAATCCGAAAGTTGCCGAGAAGACCATCTGGGATGCCGATAATTGTTATGGAAGAGCCCTGGGTAAGGCCACAAGGAACTCGCAAACTAAAGCCCTCATTACCAAGCTCTGTAGCATTCATTCTGTTAAGGAAATGAGGACACTGTTTCTCATTTGTCCTCCTTCGTGAAGTGTCATTGCTAGAGGCAAGCCTTTCTTCTTCAACTGAGATCATGAGGCTACTCCATGCGTTCTCAGCTTGTTTTATAGCCTCTAAACCATTAGGTAATCCTTGAGCTTGATCTACTAAATGCCTCAAATGATGCCATGACAGGAGAGATTGCTGCTCTTCAGTTGATATATTCCTTTCAGCAAAAAGACTTGAGACCACTGTTTCAGTGGAGATGACAACAGATTTGTTCACTGGACTTTGAATGGTAGGTGGAGTGGTAGTATGCACCCACTCGAGAGGATTACTCACATTTGAGGAGAATGGATTAGACAGATAGCCTTGCCCCATGGGATTGTTCATGACCACATATCTTAGGACAAGTAACATGAAAAGAGACGCAACTAAAACTCCACTGTACCATTTCTTCATCCTTCTTCAATGCAAGCAAAAATCTGTCAACAGCCACAGGTCTGATTTATATAGTAGCTAAGCAAATAGAAATCATAAAACAGCAAGTCGTGCTCATTTGAACAATTCGAAGAGGACGAGAATGTGCTGAATAAGCCCGAGTATCATCAAGAAAAAGAGCAAGCACAAAGAAAAGGTGTTGTCAGGAACTTCAGCTACATACATGGAGATGTCTCTGTTCTCAAGAAGCAGCTGCTGCAAATCTCGCCATTATAACTGGAACAACGACATTTTTCGAGATAGAATTCCAGAAGGTGCAAAACCAATGACAAGGGTCCATTTATCAATGAATTCTGCTGACAATTGGAATATATCAAACGCTGTTGATATAACATAATGTTAGTTATAGCTATCATACAGAGAAACAAGACAATGAAAAAAATTGTGAAATGACAAACAGTAGAACAGAGGAATGACCAAATGCTACTTGAACACAGCATATTATGCAGCTTTCTACAATAGCTTTCCTCCAAATATCATCAAAGGAGATATGTCACATAACCTCAAAGCAAATCATTAACACCAGATTAAAAGGGCCTTTGTCAAAATTTAGCTCTGCAAATGGCCATAGCATCCACACCTTTGCATAACTTAAGGGTTTCTTTCTACAATGTAACCTCTTAGCTGAATATAGAACATATCTCTGCTCTGGAAAACACCATGTTTGAAGCAAAACGGTGTGGCTTGCAATGTGTATTGTGTGCGGAGACCCTTTTCCCATTCAACATTGAAAACCAACGTTTCCTAATCCTAGCACTTCATCAGAAGTCCAAAATAGGTGGATTTGTAATTTGAAACTCTTTCAGTAGCTGCACCAGATACTGGACTAACCAAATGAACAAGATGGCAAGTGATACAGTCGGAAATTCACAAATATAATATAGCAGAAGTAACGAATCAGATCCAGAAAAGAAAACAGGAACAAGAATAGACAGTGAGGAGATACTTAGATGAGATCAAGAAGAAACTAAAGTGGGGCACACTTAAGTTGGTGTAGCTAACCCCTTTTGTTTCTAATTATATGGCTGACTCTTAAAGTTTTAAAAAAAATGATGCACGCACCGTCCACCAAGCCTTTCATCGTTTTAAGCAAAGGATACAACTTTCACCCAAGAAAAGAAAAAGGAAAAAGAAGAAGAAGCAAACGACCAAGCATGCAATTACGCGCTCAATAGCTTAAACACAAGCAGTCGCATTGACCGAGTCAACATCTGATTATATGTTCAATTTTCATCGCTTCGATACAGGGCTTTTACTGCGCAGTGACAGGAATTACAATCAGACGAAGGCAAAAGAAACTACATGTAACCGCTCGCTCAGCAAATGCAAAAAAGGGGGATGGAAACTAATCACCGGATCGAATCATTCAAATTCCAAAATCCAACACGCCTCGCATTCCTTTCTGGAGGAAACGAACAGTATCCCGACAAAACGCACTCCAGAACAAAGCGAACCGAGATGCGCATTCAAGCGGCGAGGAATCCGGAATTCACTGGAGAATTACGGCAAGTAACTGGAGGACGCGAAGCGAGAGCCGAGACTTACCGAGCTTAGCAGCAGCAGCAGCAGCAGCAACAGCGGCGAACGGGGATCACACGCTCGAGCGGCGACCCTCCATTCAGCACCAGGGCGGCGATCGGAATCGGCGGCGGCTTCGCACCGCTCTACGGCGAGTGCATGGACGATAATGGAGAGACAGACAGAGAGACAGACAGAAGTCTGGGATCTACGCCCCCGCTTGCCGTACTGCGGACGCGAGGGCAAATTGAAAAGTCTTACGCGCAAAGAGCAATGACGGTGAAGAAGGAAAGAAAGAGAGAGAGAGAGAAAAAAGGAAGGAAGGAAGGAGCACTCTCAATCACTGTTCACCATCTTTGACAAAGCAACGAGCTTTGGCCACTGTTTAACAAATCTCTCTCTCCCTCTACTGGTCTCCTTCTTTTCTTTTCTTTCTTTCTTTGGCCCTCCTCTTTTCGCTTTCCCAATCCTCGCTGTTCCACTTCCAGAGAGAGAAAACCCGCAGAAAAATAATAATAAAAAAATATCATTCGTTCAAACTATATATCTATATAATTACATTTGGAAGCGGAGGCCCTTTCTGCAATTCCTTAATCGGCTTGACTTTGACCCGCGAGCTCCACCAACCGCCCGCCACGTGGAAGCTGGGTGCATCGGCAACACCTGATCGACCTTTTAATCTCGACCGTCGATTATTATAGAAACTTTTTTTTGTTTTTCTGTTTTAGAAAGTTTTATGGTATGAAATATTTGCATCCTTATGGGATCCAAGGCGCCGGAGCAATTAGTGGTTTTTTTTCCTTTTTTCACCACGCTTTCCTAACTCGAAATTAACATACATCTTATTGGATTCATTTCGCAATCGAACCACCCATCATATTTTGAATTATTCAACCTATTACTGGGGCCTCTTGCTTTCAAACAAAGCCGGGCACGCGGGGCTCTAGTCGTTCGACACGTGGACTTGGTTTTTTTTTTTTCGACTCTTTCTAGCTATTGGTGTTTAGGACAAATAAATGAAAAAAAACCAAAAAAAAGCTCTTTTCGAAGCCACTATTGACATGTTATCAATTTCTTTTCATATTTTTGTAGAAAAAATTCAGATATTCATCAATAACCAAGTAAAGAATATTACAATGTTTAATGCACCAATTTTTTCATAAAAAATAAAATAGAAAAAGTCACAAAAAAAACTTTAAACCATGTCAATTGTAATACATTTACAAAAAATTTTTTCTGTGACATAAAAAATTCAAAACTTATACACATATAGTACATTTACAACAACACAACATATATCAAATTTATATTTACGTGACACATTTATTTTAAATTTTGAGATAAATGTATCAAACGGATACAAATTTAATATTCTTGATGCCGCAAAAAAATTTGGAGCAAATATGGTACATCGGTATAAGGTTAGAGTAGATATATCACATGGGTATAAGTATTTGGATTTTTTGCGTTACAAAAATAAATTACAAAAAAATGTGCCATATGAATATAAATTTAAAATTTTTGATAACTTTTTTGAGATAGAAAATAAATGCATTAAAAATTGCCATATCAAAATGTTTCTCGGTGGCAACGATGGTCTTTTGTCCGGACGCGGAGATAAACGTACGAGACGGGGCGGCCGGCCGTAGCCGGTGGGGGCGCGACCCCGGAAAGGGCAACAGCCTCTTTCTTACCGCACAAGACGTCGAAAAGAAGGGACCAAATTATTAATCCACCCCGATCGACCGACAAAAAACCAAAACCTTCGACGACCCCGAGGCCAGTAATAATAATAATAATAATAATAATAATAATAATAATATTATTATTATTATTAATAAATGGAGATGTTGCCGATGCGGTTTGTTGTCTGTCGTTTTGCGGTTGGAGTGCCGTTTTCAGGAGTTAGGCCGCACGTCCACAGTGGCCAGCTGACATCCGGAAGCTTTGCGGGCGAGAGCTTGAGTCCACCTCAAGGAAAATCTTTTGCTTTATTTCTTTTTTTTATACTGTAATTTAAAATTAATCACCATTGTTGTTCGGGATTTTTCTTTCTCCTTCTTTTCTTTTCGCTTCTAGAATTCTTCCGACAAAACTTGAACTCGAATTTCGAAGGAAAGGAACGAGCTCCCTTACCATGTACATAAGTTTGTTGGAAAAATAATCCAGGAAACGCAAACTGTATGTTGTAATCAGAACATTAATATAAAGAAGATGATGACAACCTTATAAACTTACAATTCTTGGAGAAGATGAAAAATAAGATATCACTTGAAAATCACACAGAATTGGAGGTGAGGTACGGATGTCCGAATCTCCTTAAGGCGATTAGTTCACTCGCCAATGGTGCTCCGCAGATTCGCGAACTATGCCTCCCAAGATACAACACCTCGAACCCGTTTGGATTAGCACTATGCAAACATGACTCGGCTCCGAACCGTTCAATTGAACCAAAGACACTCGAAGAATCGGAAGAGTAGAGTAGAATTTTTTCTTTCTGAAGAACCTTTTTGAAGCTCTATGCTCTTATCTATTTATAGAGCTTTCAAATTCATGTACAGAAGAAATACATGAATTGAATAAATACATGTATCCAAGAAGAGATTCATGAATTCAGGAGATACGTGAATTCGAGAGATTCATGTATTCAGGAGATACGTGTATCCGAGAGATTCATGAATTCCGGAGATACGTGAATCCAAGAGATTCATGAATTCAGGAGATACGTGAATCCAAGAGATTCATTAATCCAATAAATATAAATACGTGAACAGAAAAGACATATCTTAATTTGTTTGCATTCGTTGATCCATTAACCATATATATAACAATCCCCCACATTAATGGATCAACAAAACATTTTTGACTCGAAGGAATTTGAGTATACCCGTTGAAATACACCGCATCAAGATAGGTAGCTTTCACTTTGAACCTTCTTTAGTGAAAGCCTATCGGACTTACTTAACTAGTCGATGGACTAAGCCTTGAATCGCCAGTTGTTTATGTAAGCCGAGACAACAAACCTCACACGGAGTATTTCCAATTCAAGATTGGTTCTCGGTTGTGTTCGTTCTTTCGGCCCCGAACCTCTCGGGATTCATGCGTGCTTTAAAAATCTAGCCTTAAAAGATTTTCATAGAGTCGGCCAGCTCACGCATATAGGTGCATTCCTATTAAAGATATCCTACCATATCTTACTTGAATGTTACATTCCAAGTTATAGGAATCATTAAACGCATAGCGTACCATTAATAACGCTTATAGGAAAGCACTGTTGCATCATAGGAATAGGAGACAGTGCTGACACTAGAGTTTCCAAAATTTGCGTTGTCCTATTGAACCTAGTCCATGGGATCTCCAATCGCATAGGTTAGGTTTCCACCCCGGAATCTCTTTATTGGGTTAAGGCTCTTAAACCCATTCCCCTTGATGCGCGGTTTATCTTCTCTCTTGACAAACCTTTTGTCAGCGGATCCGCAATATTTTCCTTTGACTTTACAAAGTCTAAAGAAATCATTCCATTTGAGAGCAACTGCCTTACGGTATTATGTCTACGACGAATGTGTCTAGACTTACCGTTATAAATCACATTATGCGCCCTTGCAATTGCCGCTTGATTATCACAGTGTATGCAAATTGCAGGCATAGGTTTTGGCCATATTGGAATATCATCTAAAAAATTTTGAAGCCATTCTCTTTCTTCGGCGGCTTTATCCAAAGCAACAAACTCGATTCCATCGTAGAGCGTGTTATTAGAGTTTGTTTAGATGATTTCCATGACACTGCTTTGCACCTCCTAGCGTGAACACATATCCGCTAGTCGATTTCGATTCATCGAATCTGAAATCCAGTTGGCATCACAATAACCTTCCAAAACAAACTGGATATTTGCCATATTGAAGAACATAGTCTTTTGTCCTTTTCAAATATCCTAATACTCTCATCAGAGCATTCCAATGCTCATGACCAAGGTTACTGGTATATCTACTCAGTTTGCTTACTGAGTACGCAATATCTGGTCTAGTGCAATTCATGATATACATGATGCTGCCGATTACTTGAGAGTATTCCAAATGTCTGATACTATTTCCAGTGTTCTTTCTCAAAGTTAGGTGTGGAAGAAAAGGATTGTTTGCATTTTTAATGCCGAATCCTTTAAATCTCTCAATTACCTTTTCAATGTAATGAGATTGTGTTAAACCTAAGCCATCAGAATTCCTTAGAATTTTGATGCCGAGTATAACATCTGCTACACCTAAATCTTTCATCTCAAAGTTCTTCTTGAGAATGTTCTTGGTGATTCTGATGACCTCAGTGTTATCTCCAAGAATTAGTATGTCATCGACATACAGACAAATAAGTACATATCCCACTGTTGTGGATTTAGTGTACACACATTTGTCACACTCATTGATTCTATATCCATTTTGAATCATTACCCGGTCAAATTTCTCATGCCATTGCTTAGGAGCTTGTTTAAGTCCATACAATGATTTGACAAGTCTACACACTTTGTGTTCTTGTCCTTTGACCTTGAACCCTTTAGGTTGTTCCATATAAATCTCCTCGTCGAGATCACCATTTAAGAATGCAGTTTTCACATCCATTTGATGTATCTGCAAATTGTATAGCGAAGCTATAGCAATTAACATCCTTACTGATGTTATTCGTGTGACTGGTGAATAAGTATCAAAGTAGTCAAGACCTTCTTTTTGTCTAAACCCTTTGGCTACAAGCCGAGCTTTGTACTTATCAATGGAACCATCAGCTTTTAGTTTTTTCTTGAAAATCCATTTACATCCAATTGGTTTATTTCCGGTGGAAGATCAACCAATTCCCAAGTATGATTACTTAGGATAGAATGGATTTCATTGTCAACAAACATTTTTCCGAAAATGAGCATCCGGAGATGACATTGCCTCTTTAAATGTTTGGGGCTCACTTCTAACATGTATGTTAGAAAATCATGTCCGAAAGATTTTTCAATTCGAGACCTTTTACTCCTTCGAAGTTCGACTTCTTTGGTCATAACTTCATCATTCTCAGATTCTGATTCTCTAAGCCTTTTTTGAGAAAGTTCTCCTTGATTTCTTTTTGCAGGATATAAATCCTCAAAAAATTCAACATCCCTTGATTCTAGGATTGTATTGACATGGATTTCCGCATTTTCAGATTTATGAACAAAAAATCTATATGCGCTACTATTTTGAGCATAACCGATGAATATGCAATCCACCGTTTTAGGTCCCAACCGAGTTTGTTTAGGAAGAGGAATTGCCACCGGCCAAGCACCCCCACACTTTTAGAAAATTGTAGGATGGCAACTTTCCATTCCATAACTTGTATGGAGTTTTACCTATCTTTTTGTGGGGTATTTTATTAAGAATATAATTTGCGTTAAAACGCCTCCCCCACAAGTTCTGAGGTAAACCTGAACTCAAAAGCATGGCGTTAGCCATCTCCTTTAGTGTCCTGTTCAATCGTTCAGCAACTCCATTTTGTTGTGGAGTATAAGGTGCAATCGTTTGGTGAATTATTCCAAAACGAGCACAAAACTCTTTAAAATTGATTGAACCATATTCTCCTCCTCTATCGGACCTAAGCACTTTGATTCGTTTGTCAAGTTGGTTTTCAACTTCATTTTTATACTTAACAAACATGCTCATAGTCTCATCTTTGCTAGTTAGTAAATAAACATAGCAAAATCTAGTACAATCATCCACAAATGTGATGAAGTACTTCTTTCCACCTCTACTTTCTACAAATTTTAAATCACATAGATCACTATGGATTAATTGTAGAGGTTCACTTATTCTTTCAACAGATTTGAAAGGTTTCTTGGCAAACTTGGCCTCAACACAAGTCTCACACTTGTAATGGGCATCCAACTCAAATCTTGGAATTAACCCCAAGTTTGCTATTCTCTTCATTGTACCATAGTTTACATGTCCTAATCTACCATGCCATAGATAAGGAGACACAATAGTGTAAACTGAAGACTTTTCTTTATTAATAGTCTTTGGGTACACATAATTCGAGTTTACATCAATGACAGCCACATTGGCTTTAAATAAGTCATTACACAGGTACCATTTCCCCACATACATCCCTCCTTTTGAAAGTACAAACTTGTCAGATTCAAATACTACTTTGAAACCCTTTTTGACAAGTATGGGGCCAGAAATTAGATTTTTCCGAATCTCTGGTACATGCAAAGACATTCAAAAGCAAGGCGACCTCCTTGCCGATGTAAACTTCGGGATCACCTTTCCTCTTCCTAAGAATCTTTGCTGATGCGAGAATTAGCCATATAAAGCTTTTCATCTTCTTCAACCTTCTCATAAGATGAGAACATGTGTTTATCCACACAGATGTGATTTGTGGCACCTGTGTCTAGCCACCAGCCATTAGTGTTCAACACCAAAGATGCTTCAGACATTACCACAGCAGACAATATCTCAATATTGTCATATTATCATCACGTATGCAAGGTTCGTTGAACCATCCCTCCAAAACGGAACCAAAAGCCATTTAGCTTGTACCGTTCAAAAAGCAGTCCGGGTATACTAGTCGTAAGACTTGTACCCGCACCACCAAAATTGGTGTTGGCCAAAGGGCCCATAGCATTAGCTACTACAAATTCAAGCCCCGAGGGCTGAACATCTCCCATAGCAACGGTCGAATCGACCATAGGAACATCTCCAGAAACATTCTGGACATTGAAGGGCACTTGATTGTTTTCATCCATCTCAATAATCTAACTAGAACAACAAACAGTGAGTGAAATAATCGCCTTAAGATTGTTGGTAAATTAATCCAGAGAAAACAAACTGTATGTTGTAATCAGAACATTAATATAAAGAAGATGATGACAACCTTATAAACTTACAATTCTTGGAGAAGATGAAAAATAAGATATCACTTGAAAATCACACAGAATTGGAGGTGAGATACGGATGTCCGAATCTCCTTAAGGCGATTAGTTCCTCGCCAATGGTGGTGCTCGCGCGCAGATTCGCGAACTATGCCTCCCAAGATACAACACCTCGAACCTGTTTGGATTAGCACTATGCAAATATGACTCAGTCGAACCGTTCAATTGAACCGGCACACTCAGAAGAATCGGAAGAGTAGAGTAGAATTTTTTCTTTCTGAAGAACCTTTTTGAAGCTCTATGCTCTTATCTATTTATAGAGCTTTCAAATTCATGTACGAAAGAAATACATGAATTGAATAAATACATGTATCCAAGAAGAGATTCATGAATTCGGGAGATACGTGAATCGAGAGATTCATGAATTCGGGAGATACGTGTATCCGAGAGATTCATGAATTCGGGAGATACGTGTATCCGAGAGATTCATGAATTTCGAGATACGTGAATCCAAGAGATTCATGAATTCGGGAGATACGTGAATCCCAGAGATTCATTAATCCAATAAATATAGATACGTGAACAGAAAAGACGTATCTTAATTTGTTTGCATTCGTTGATCCATTAACCATATATATAACAAAGTTAACGCCTTGCCGATAATCAGTATATTATTTTAGACGATTGCTCATTAGCACGGTCTACAATTCATTAATTTTGTCATAGCGGCGCGAGATAGTCGTGACGACCAAAGGGTGCATATTAGACTTTTCAAGAGCGACTTATTTTTCTCGTGTGTTTGTCTGATGTCCAAGGGATGAAGTGAGTTGTATTACACGTTATAATCGCTTATCACCTCGTTAGAGATGTGTGTCATGAGTACATGTTATTCGCTCGTTACAAATATGCTGTCTTTGACCCCTTGATCCATGCCGTCTCTCTTCCCATTTTACATTAACTTTGAAAAGCAATCATCATCGATACCTACATGAACCTCCTTCGAGCACACGCTCTCGCCACCATCGTCGACCGAGCAAAAAGCATGTCAAGAAACGTCCACAATCTAGGACAACAAAGATGGTTTGGCCACACTCTATGAATTCTCTCGCTTGGTGCTAAATAAACACGACTTCTTTACACTGGTCATGTTTACTTAAAGAATCCTTCGATAATTATGTCTATCTCGATGATCATGGAGACATAATCATTTATTCATTACTACCTAGGTTCATGATGGAATTAGTCAAAAAGTTGGTAATTAACCTGGTAATTAGCACATTTTCTTCGGACCCAAAATAAAAAAGCAGAAGAAGAGAAGATAACTCATCCTTGCACTTCAACTTGTTTTCACTTTTGGGCCCACCTACACAATGGTAACAAAAAAGGAGGCTCGTAATTATTGATTTTAGGCACGGAACTACATTCATTGCGACCACTGTAAATGTTACGTTAAGTCCGGACAAATCATCATAAGCGTAGGTGCCCACATACTTGTCCATGATCTTTAAGCGAACATGATGATTATCGTGGTGAACACGATAAATTCTATCAACCGTCCACAATATTAAAAGCAGCTTGAAGCTCTCTTTTTTTCGATCAATTTAATCTTGAATCTTTACATGAAATTCCAATTTAATTGCTCATGTGATAGTGTGCCACTTAGGAAGAAAGAATCCAATTTAATTTTTCCGGCCAAATCTTATTGGAAATTACTTTCGTAATGATGCGCTACTTAGAATGATTGACGATAATTAGACTACAATATCAACAATTTCTATATAAAAATTAAGTGAAAGACTATATTGATTTTTTTTTTAGTGACCCGGAAACCATCGTACAGTCGGCGGTCGGTGGCGTAAACCAGGGGCGAACTAAGCCACCACCACAGACCCAGCCGCAGGTGTGTCGCGCAATGCGAACGCAGTGTTTCGAACCCCTCCCCTTACGGTGAGGGGAAAAGGCTCTAACCATCGTGGCCACCACGGGCGGTGGTACTATATTGAAATTTCGCATGGTAAAATTAAAAAAAACAAGTCAATGATCGAATTAATATCTATATAATATATTTATGATTACTATTGACTTGGGACGCGCAGGAAATTTATCCTTCCATAAAAGACAAAAAAAGGCCAGGTGGAGGCTCCACGCAAGAAGAAGAGAAACACGATAAATAGTTGATTAAGCGAGCTTTTCTTAAACAACGGGGATCTTCTTGTAATTAATTAAATGAAATATCCAGTGGAGCCTTCCCCACAAGCTTGTTTCCCCAATATGTTACCGCCCTCGATCCGTTGATTCCAGAGCAGACCTCATTAGCATGGTATGCCTTGCTGATAGTCGGCATATTGTTTTGGACTATTGCTCGTTAGCATGGTTTATGGCACATCAATTTTGCCATAGCAGTGTGAGATAGTCGTGACAATCAAAGAGTTGTGACTAGACTTTTTAGAAATGATTTATTTCTCTTAATTTTTTGTCTGGTGTCTAAGGAATGCAGTGAGTCACATGACACGTTACATTCACTTATCATCTCGTTGGAGATACACATCATGAGTATATATTATTCACTCGTTACAAAAATGCTGTCTTGGAACCCCCGGTTCCATACTTGTCCCTCCTGCCTTTACATTAACTTTGAAAATCAGTCATTGTTACCTACGTCAACCTCCTTCAAGCACATGCTCTGCCGCCATCATCGGTCGAGCAAAAAGCATGTCATGAAACGTCCACAATCTAGACACAATGACAGCAACAGTGGTTTGGCCGCACCCCATGAGTTCTCATAACTTTTAAGTACTAGTAAGTGATCATCATACTCGCTTGGCACTAGATAAACATCACTTATTTACATCAGTCGTGTTTCCTTAAAGAATCCTTCAATAATTATGTCTATCTCGATGATCATTTATTCATTACTACATAGGTTCAAAAAGCTTGGTAATTAAGCTGGTAATTAGCATATTTTCTTCGGACACATAAAAGAAGAAGAAGAGGAAATTAGCTCATCCTAGCAATTCAACTAGTTTTCTCTTTTGGGCCCACCTACACCGGCCGCCTTAATGGTTAAAAAAAGGGAATGCGTAATTATTGGTTTTAGGCACGGGACACATTCATTGTGACTACTGTAATTGTTGCGTCAAATCTGGATAAATCATGGTAAGCGGAGGTGCCCCCTACCTGTCCATGATCTTTAATCAAACATGATTATCACCGTGAATATGACAAATTCTCTGCGTACGTGATATTAAAAGCGAGGGAAGGCCCATTCTTTCGATCAATTTAATATTAAATCTTTACACAAATTTTTAATATAATTATTTACGAGGTGGTATGCCATTTAAGAAAGAAGAATTTTAATATAATTCTTTCAGCCAAACCTTGTTAAATAAAATTAAAAAGTGAAGGATTAAAATGACATCCATACGATAAATTTATTATTATTATTGACTTGAGATGGGCGGGAAATTTACCGTACCCATAAGAGCCAAAAAAAAGGGCCATGTGGAAGTTCCATGTAGAAGAAGAGAAACACGAGCAATGGTTGATTAAGCGAGCTTTTCTCAAACAATGAGGATCTTCTTACAATTAATTAAATGAAATATCAATTAGGGCCTTCCCTACATGCTTGTTTCCCCAATATGTTATTGCCCCCGAGCCATCGATTCCAGAGCAAATCTCGAAGTTGTTTATTTTAAATCAAACATTAAATTACATTAGCTTTTTGTTTGACTCCGACCACTAAATTTTTTTCTTTATGTTTTTTTGGCTTTCTTTTTCCGCTTTTTTAAAAAACTCCGAATACTGGAACTTTTGGGAAGCATATTCCTCCGTCCGTTTTGGGTTCCCGTCTCGTTGAATTCCGAAGGCATCAAAGTCAAACGCGCAGGGCAAAAGCATCGTCGTCGATACCAAAATTCAAACAGAATAATAGAATTAGTCTTCTCCTTTTTTTTTGGGGTGGAGGAGAGAATATTCATTAACCTTTTTTGCTATACCCAAAAAGGGAATTTCAAATATGGGGTCCCGACTCCACCTGATCCATTGGATAAAAAAGAATAATATAAATCTTATCACTAATCGTGTGGAAGTTACGGAATAAGGTAAAGAACTATAATTGATTGTGACTAAGAGATCCGTTCCCGGGGGACCAATAGAAAAAGTCTTAGCTCACCATCTACCCTATCACTTAAGAACACGAATGATTTGTCATATGATTCATCATGTATGGCACGAATTCAATCACGTCTATATCTAATTGATTGACATTTAAGTGTGAAGAGAGAATATCCGTTAACCTTTTTCGCTATACCCAAAAAGGGAATTTCAAATATGGGGTCCTCGACTCTATCTAATCCATCAGATAAAAAAAAAGAACGTAAATCTTTTTACTGATCGTGTAGAAGTTACGGAATAAGGTAAAGAATTATAACGGATTGTGACTAGGAGATCCGTTCCCGGGGGACCAATAGAAAAAGTCTTAGCTCACCATCTATCCTATCACTTAAGAACACGAATGATTCGTCATATGATTCATCATGTATGGCACGAATTCAATCGTCTATATCTAATCGATTGACATTTAAGTGTGATGAGAATCACTAAATTATTGTTCGAGTATATTCGAGTGCACATAATTGGAGCAAGGAATCATCTCTTCTTGTGTCTTTACAAGATCAAAACTCTATAACGAGATGTTCCATAAGCTCTAATACAATTCAGATTTGCCCCTATTCCAAACCCGCGATTTTAATTTACAATTTGACGTGACTAAATACTTGAATTCGAGAAACATTTGCAAACAAAATACGAATAGATAATGGACCATCCAATTCCTAAGCAATGATGCCGGCCTAACTATGTTGACATTGTCACCTTTATTCATGTGGCTAATCAGGGACCATCACATGGGAATCCTAAAACGGGCACATTGAAACCTCGAACAAAAGTAAGGATCGAGTCGCACTGGTTGGTTTCCGAATATTTATGTTACTTTCAGTCTTCTTTCAGTGCTTATCTAGTCAGCTTGCTTCTTTTACCATGATTCTTAAATTCAAGTCAACCTCGATACCACAAGTCTACGCTTCTATGGTGTTATTATTTCATGGGAGATCGGATAATAAAACGAAAGATCCAAGTTGATTTCCTTCTACAAGAAGAACGATAATCCCGCGCTATTAAATGAAGGGTAAAATCAAGATATTGAAAGTTAGTCAAGGTGACTAAGATTTGGCTTATGGAAGTATAATCCCTTGCAAGTAGCAAATTGTAACAAATATTGATATTCGCCGATTGAGTACATATTATTATGGATAGGGTCACTTGCACGGACCAAAGATTTAAATTTAATTGGTTTATAGCATTTGTAATGTATTCCATAAACTTCCCATTAGGAAAATTACCACAAAAAAAATAAAATCTTAAATTAAGGTGTCAATTCAATCACAAATATTTCAATATGATTAATTTAGTTTTAAATATTTTAATGATTTGCCAACATAGTCCTTCCGACTAATTTTGAGCTAACAAGTGCTAATGTAAACACTGATTGTCTTATGTAGCACAGTCGACATTAGTGTGGATGAATTTTTATATATATTTTTAATTATTTCGAATTTTGGATGGCCAGTAGAGGAAGAAGGAAATAAAATAAAATAAAAAGGAAAATAATTTATAACAACTTTTTAAATTAAAAAAAATTAAATATTGTCAATGTTAGTACGACTATGCCACATAAGATGCCTAACATCATTCACGTCAATAATTGCCAGCCAAGATTGGTCCGAATAACTATATTGGCAATATGTTAAAATATTTATAGTTAAATTGATTAAATGAAAAAGTTCAAGATAGAATTAGCACCCCGTATAATAGATATAAGACTTGTTCTTCTTTTTTTATATTATAATATCCCACTTTCAATTAATCGCATTCGAGTCTTAACGCAAGTTTCCCTTGCTTATTGAGAAAAAAAACTATTAAAAAATTTAATCTATAAACTTAAATTGATAGGTGAAGATAAATTTAAATTGATAGATAAAGAAAGGCTGCTTGAATATAAAGAGTATTTAAGATTTATTATTAAGTGATATAAGATAATATTTTATCTCACGAATCAAGGAACACGTTGAGATGGCGAGATGGCTTTGAGGGATTAATTTCTCGACCCCAGCGATACGCGGGTTGAAGCTCAAAAAGGCACTTTTGCCGACTGGAAAAGAACTGGCGGCCTCTTGGGGTTAGAACTCAAAAGGCAGTTTTGCAGATTGGAAAAGAACCCGAAACCTCAAAAGAAAAAATAAATAAATAAAAAGGGCCCAAAAAGGAAGGGAAAGTTATGCTCTCGTTGAGAGTCGAACTCAAGACCTCCCGCTTACTAAACGGGTGCTCTAACCAACTGAGCTACGAGAGCCTGTTGCTCGGATGAATTCAATTATTTTTACATATATATTTAAGAAAAAATTTGAGTGCGAGCTCTTGGAAAGCAATGATAATGGGCCCGACCTCTTAGGCCCCGAAAATCATCTGAAAGTCGTACCATTATCAACGCCCCCACTCGAATTTGATGTCCTGCTCAATTTAAACAGGAGAGGTATAAAGCAGGAAAACAAAGAGAACGTTATGTAGCATTTATACGCGAGCATCAAGACATCTATCTCCAGGCGAAACAGATTCTTGGGCTCTGTTCAGTCACCCTGGTTTGTTCCAGGATCGTTTGGATGGATCTTGAATCCGAGAAGACCAAGCAAAGGCAAAACGTTCGCGACACTTTCTGGCTTCTCAGGGTGCTGTGCGACCCTGAAATCATTGATTTTTTTCCTCGTTTCACAGGTCAAATCCGTTTGGCGGGTCACGACCAGGACCTTGGCGACTGGGCTAATCCCATCTGCTTTTCGGTCAACGCTTCTCCCCTTTTTTCTCTGGGTCCATGGAGCCGATCAGGGTTCGCCTAACCACTTCCCAATTTTCTTCCGTTAGATGTTTCTCTGTCAATCATTTCGTTCTTGACCCCCCTTCCTTTCTTTCATCTTTTTCCATAGTTTGAAATTGCACTATTTTCAAGTTTGGTGCTCTGCACAGTCAGTCTTGCGCCCAGAGAGTCGAGAACGTCACGGACTTGATGCCGCACCCTCTGTGTATACACGTATTCTTATCTATACAAGCCTAACTTCTCACCGGATTAAAATGGGGGCACGAGGGTCGCGGGATCTCAAAGGTCACGCTCTTGTCTTTGACATTCGATATCACCAAGTTGGTGAAGTGATTGGAATCTTGCGTGCTAAGAAGCGAGATGTGTTGAGCATGGTTTTCGATGTGAGCAAGTTCTTGGGCTTCAGCTCCAACGAAAAAATGATTAGGTGCAACCTTTTGATTTCGAGCGAGACCGTACTTGAGATAAAATCTGGTCGAATGACAAAGCGCCATATCTTCGAATGAGAAATTTGAATATCAATCGTTGGGCTAAACAACACGGCATCATCCAAGCTGTTAAAGAGTGCCCCTCCTATAAACGTGACTGGGATGCCATGAGCACTTTGAAGAGGTTTTCCTGGTTTGCATCCGCATGCAAAATGGCGAAAACAATCACTACTCGCTATAATCAACTCCAGTGACACTTAGGAAGATTAAATTGATCGAAAAAAAAGCTTCAAGATTCAAGATTAATGCTAAGTGGCACACTTAAGACATTGTTTGGGCTGATGTTGCGATTAGGGTTTGTTCTTCTTCATTTTAGGGGGGAGGGGTTTCGCTTCTCTCCAATCGAGGAGGAGTTTCACATATTTGTCCCTACTGAAATCCATGATAGAAAGGAAGACTTGTATCGGTTTTGTTGTGGTGGTTCTTTTATGGAAGGATAAGTTTCTAGCATGTCCCAAGTCAATAGTAATCATAAATATATTATATAGATATTAATTCCATCCTTAACTTCTTCTTTTTTAATTTTACCATATAGAATTTCAATATAGTCTTTCGCTTAATTTTTTTACACAAAAATTGCCGATATTGTAGTCCAATTATCGTCGGTCGTTCTAAGTAGCGCATTGCTATGAAAGTAATTTCCAATGAGATTTGGCCGGAAAAATTAAATTGGATTCTTTCTTCCTAAGTGGCACACTATCATATGAGCAATTAAATTGACATTTCATGTAAAGATTCAAGATTAAATTGATCGAAAAAAAAAAAAGCTTCAAGTTGATGTTGTTTGGGCTGATGTTGCGATTAGGGTTTGTTCTTTTTCATTTTGGGGGGGAGGGGGTTTACTTCTCTCCAATCGAGGAGGAGTTTCACATATTTGTCCCTGTTGAAATCCGTGATAGAAAGGAAGACTTTTATATGTTTTGTTGTGGAGGTTTTCAAGCGATGTGCTCGGGGATGTTCGGCTTTGCGTGCTTCTGTTTTGCGTACCGTTTAGGGTTTCCTGGCCTGCATTTATGCTATGTATTTGATCTTATGTGCTTTGGTTCATCTTCTGTCAGTGTGTTGGGGCTGATGTTGCGATTAGGGTTTGTTCTTTTTCATTTTGTGGGGGGGGGAGGGGGTTTGCTTCTCTCCAATTGAAGAGTTTCACATATTTGTCCTTGCTGAAATCCATTTTCATTTGGGAGGGGAGGGGGTTTACTTCTCTCCAATCGAGGAGTTTCACATATTTGTCCTTATTGAAATCATGATAGAAAGAAAGATTTTATCGATTTTGTTGCGAAGGTTCTTAAGTGATGTGCTCGGGGATGTTCGGTTTTGTGTGCTTCCGTTTTGGGTACCGTTTAGGGTTTCCTAGCCTGCATTTGTGCTATATATTTGATCTTATGTGTTGGGGCTGATGTTGCGATTAAGGTTTGTTCTTCTTCATTTGGAGGGGGGGGAGAGGGTTCGCTTCTCTCCAATCGAGGAGGAGTTTCACATATTTGTCCCTACTGAAATCCATGATAGAAAGGAAGACTTTTATCGGTTTTGTTGCGGAGATTCTTAAGCAATGCGCTCGGGGATGTTCAGCTTTGTGTGCTTCCGTTTTGGGTTTCATGGCTTGCATTTGTGCTATGTATTTGATCTTATGTACTTTGGTTCATCTTCCATCAGTGTGTTGGGGCTGATGTTGCGATTAAGGTTTGTTCTTCTTCATTTTTTTGGGGGGGGGTTCGCTTCTCTCCAATCGAGGAGGAGTTTCACATATTTGTCCATGCTGAAATCCATGATAGAAAGGAAAACTTTTATCGGTTTTGTTGCGGAGGTTCTTAAGTGATGTGCTCGGGGATGTTCGGTTTTGTGTGCTTCCATTTTGGGTACCGTTTAGGGTTTCTTGGCTTGCATTTGTGCTATGTATTTGATCTTATGTGCTTTGGTTCATCTTCTGCCAATGTGTTGGGGTTGATGTTGCGATTAGGGTTTGTTCTTCTTCATTTTAAGGGGGGGGAGGGGGTTCGCTTCTCTCTAATTGAGGAGGAGTTTCACATATTTGTCCCTGCTGAAATCCATGATAGAAAGGAAGATTTTTATCGGTTTTGTTACGAAGGTTTTTAAGCGATGCGCTCAAGGATGTTCGGCTTTGTGTGCTTCCGTTTTGGGTATCGTTTAGGGTTTCTTGGCCTGCATTTGTGCTATGTATTTGATTTTATGTGCTTTGGTTTATCTTCCGTCAGTGTGTTGAGGCTGATGTTGCGATTAGGGTTTGTTCTTCTTCATTTAGGGTGGAGGGGGTTCGCTTCTCTCCAATCGAGGTGGAGTTTCACATATTTGTCCCTGCTGAAATCCATGATAGAAAGGAAGACTTTTATTGGTTTTGTTGTGGAGGTTCTTAAACGATGCGCTCGGGGATGTTCGGCTTTGTGTGCTTCCGTTTTGGGTTTCCTGGCCTGCATTTGTGCTACGTATTTGATCTTATATGCTTTGGTTCATCTTCCGTCTGTTGGGGTTAGTGTTGCGATTAGGGTTTGTTCTTCTTCATTTTGGGGGGAGGGGGATCACTTCTCTCCAATCGAGGAGGAGTTTCACATATTTGTCCCTGCTGAAATCCACGGTAGAAAGGAAGACTTTTATTGGTTTTGTTGCGGAGGTTCTTAAGCGATGTGCTTGGGGATGTTTGGCTTTGTGTGCTTCCGTTTTGGGTATCGTTTAGGGTTTCCTAGCCTACATTTGTGCTATGTATTTGATCTTATGTGCTTTGGTTCATCTTCCGTCAATGTGTTGGGGCTGATGTTGCGATTAGGGTTTGTTCTTTTTCATTTTTTTGGGGAGGGGGTTCGCTTCTCTCCAATCGAGGAGGAGTTTCACATATTTATCCCTACTGAAATTCATGATAGAAAGGAAGAGGTATATATCAGTAGACTTGGCGTGTTCTCTGCAGTACAAAAGTTAAGTCTGGTTAAGGCTACTTATCTGCTTAATAAGCATTTGGGTGCAATAGCTGCTCGCGAGACTATCATTTGCATTTTAGTAAGGAGCCTGGTATCTTTGGAAGAGTGATGTCGTCTGCGGGACTAGATGGAGTTCCCATCATCAATAATTCTGGGAAATGAAGCTATTGGAGTTAAATGCTCGAGTGAGAATGTTTCCAGAAAAAAGAAAAAAAAACTCAAGACATTTTATATGAAATATCCATTGAAGCAACTTGCTACTGGGTAGCAAGTACATTTGATCTGAACTCCGAACTTGCAGAGACACACTTCAGCGACACGTTGAAGAAATTTTATGAAGAAAGATTGCAACCATATCTTGTGGACATCTTTTCTTTTTTCTTTTTTTTTTGGGTTTGTCTATGGGTTAATGTTATTTCGTATGCCCAATTTGTGGGAATGGCTAAATTGTTTCCAGACAATTAAGTAGGTAAGTGTTTCTTAATTGCCTGTTCTTTTTGTGGCTTTTTACAGGTTACAGACCTAAAGAAAAAAATCGAAATTTCAATTAAGCGGATCTGTTCCTTGCCTCTCAACAGATGCTATTCCATAATGGGATAGTCCTTAGGGGTGAAACTACCTTGGACGAAAATCATGTCGTCAACGACAGCTACATGATTTGGCTGAGGTTCGTGGCAAGCACTCAGGTTTTCTCGGAGGAGTGGGCAGATGAGACATTTCAAGAGTTTGAGATAGGTGCGCTGATATTGTGTTTCTGTATTTTAATCATGCCCTGAAGAATTCGTGTCTTCCAAGTTATGGTGAACAAACAGAAAGGCGGGCCTTCACTTTAATGGTGCTCTTAATCAAAAGAGGCCAAGAGATAATGTTACTGGAGGTTCAAAGAATTCATTTATAGGCAACAAAAGGCTTAATGGTGGAACTTCTGATGCAAATGAAAGCCTTTTGTACTGCCCAGATAATGATGCTTCTGTATGAAATCGAGCACTCGCCCATTTTCAGAAAGTTACCAAGACCAAGCCAATAGACAGCTGAAATTAGATATGGAAGAGAATAGGTTTTTTTGGGTAAAGGTCAAGAGACTTGATTATCTTCATTATGTTAAGAAAGAGGGACCATGGTGCATTAGCTTATGTTGCCCATGCTGATTATTACATATTGCTTCATGCTTGTGCTAGAGTAGCTCGCTGAGGTTGAGATTAGATGCATGCATATGGGCATATTGAATTTTGAGAGGAGATTAACCTGGATGGAAAATAGAATGGAACTTTGTAGTACAGAGACTTGAATGATTAGTATGAAAGAGAGAGCATCCTTTTTTATACTAGAAACCCTTTTGTTACAACCATTGATCGACATTTAATCTAGCGGACGAGATCGCATTTCTTGACTTATTAACTACCAACTTTTATACCGAGAGAATTCTAGAATCTGGTGCAATTATCATCTCGCCCGTCTTTGAAAATGTTCTAGAAACCCTAGAAACCTTAAGCGAACTTGGACAGTCTTTGTCCATTATGCATGATAGTTTAGATTTTCATATATTAGGAAAAATAAGAAACAAGAAAGAGCACATGAATAATGCTTTATCAAATAGAAAAGACACTAATAACAAGCATTAGACGATTTTTGTGTAATTAAAATTTCAAACTCACGAATCTCTAGTTTGTTAAAAAAAGACAGACTCTGGCATCTTATGGCTCTTAATTGGCCCATAATAATTAGCAATGACTCCAAGTAAGGTAGCCTCTCGCATTTTACTTTTTATGCCAAAAAAATTGGAGATTTTGACGCCGAAATATAGCGGCAATCACATTGTTCGTACTAATTCATTGATTACCTTATGCTAGATAACACATCCATGTCTTCTTTTAGCCACTCTAAGATAACCCCCATTTCTTCTTGAGATAAAGAAGAAGAAATAAGAATATACACGAAAACCATTGTCAAGGTCAAAAATGATATTCTTGGAAGATATTAGGATTTAGATTTGGATTTCACTTTCTAATTAAAATACAATTAAGTAGAAAACTAAAGTGTCATAAATCAAATTGTTGTGTCAACCCATTTCTTTAGTTTAGTGGTACTGGCATGAGAACCGTAGTTTCCTATGATAGTATCAGAAAAATGTTGTGAAGGTAATTCCTCACAAGGTTTTCCATTTCATAATTTTAGAAACACTACTTCACTGATAGGAATCTAAAGAGAATCCAGATCAATAATCCAACTTCCATTTGTATCCTTTGGTCACGATAAATTCCTTTTCGGCTAGTGGCCACATTGAGTTCATAAGGCCAGAATTGGCCAAATTTGCTCGAAGCATTGATGGAGTTAAATCTCTTTTTCTTGCCCTCTCTCACCATAGTGAATACAACAAGACAGACAAGCAAGGATACAGTAAAATGATGATCGGAGCCATGAAGGAAAGTGCGGCTGAGAAAAGACAAGGACAATTTATCTTGAAAAGGAAGGCGACGCTCGGAATTTCAGGATTCCTCCCGTTGTTGTAACATTGACAAAAAACCATCGTTTAGTTATGAAAAATGCATAGAGTGTGACCCACCGATTTCAAAAAAGTAGTCTTCCTCGTGATAGTTCCTTAGAAATTTAATCCAATCAATCATCCCCACTCCATTCCGTCTAAGCATATTCGAATGCTTTGTCGAGGGTTATTACTCTCTTCTCGTTTTGCTTAGGGAAAATGCCACGAAAAACCCTGAACTTTACCCCGTGTGACACATTTATCCTAAACTTTTTTTTGTGCCACCAAAAACCCTAAACTATGCCACTTGTGACAATTATACCCTGAATTATATTACTTATGACAAATTTACTCTAAAGTTTTTTGGGCTAAGGGCATTTTCGTCATTTTCTATTTTTTTCTATTTTTCTTTTTTTATTGAATGGAGGAAGCCGGCGCCGGCGAGGATGGCCTCGCCGGCACCGGAGTCGAGCGAGGGCGACCCTCGCCCGGGGCGAGGGCGCCCTTCCGCGAGGGCGACCCAGGCGGGGGCGAGGGCGGCCCTTCGCCAGATCTAGCAGCCCTCGCCCGACGCCGGTGAGGGTCGCCCAGGCCTGCGCGGCCCTCGCTCGACGCCGGCGAGGCCATCCTCGCCGACGCCGGCTTCCTCCATTCAATAAAAAAAGAAAAAATAAAAAAAATTGAAAATGACGAAAATGCCCTTCAGCCCAAAAAACTTTGGGGTAAATTTGTCATGCGTAATATAGTTCATGGTAAAATTGTCACAAGTGGCATAATTTAGAGTTTTTTATGGCACAAAAAAAGTTTAGGATAAATGTGTCATACGGGGTAAAGTTTGGGGTAAATGTGTCACACATGGTAAAGTTTGGGGTTTTTTGTGTCACAAAAAAAAATTTAGGGTATATGTATCACACGGGGTAAAGTTCAGAGTTTTTCGTGACATTTTTCCTTTTGCTTATAAAGTACACTTTTCTTTTTGAACTTTTTTTTGTCTTCCAGCTTTCTGTGTTTAAATACACCTGGATCTCATAACACCCCCGGGAAAAAAGAACAAGCAAAATCCAAATCAAATCGTCCGATGACCCTTCGGATTCCTACAATCGGATCCTTCCACCGCCCCCGCCGCCGTCGTGTCATCCTACTGCTGCTGCTGTCTTCAGATCGGGCACTCGAAAAGCATTACTACACAGTGAAGACGAGAGCCCAACGAGGACCGTTGGACACACCTCCACTGTCGACGAACGAGGTTCGTCGCCCCCTCCAACGGTGACAAGATTGGTCGGACGCGGCAACCTCGCTGCGCCGTTCTTTCCTCCTCCCTTCCGATTTGTCGCTGCTGCGGGGGTGTTGCGTCGATGTCTTGCGTAATCATCATCGCAGGAGAAGTTTCTCTTACCGTGTCGCTGGATAGTAGAGGCACGACTGGGCAGTTCGCTACCCATGACGTCACGGAAAAAAAGCCCTTTAGAGGGCTCAAATCAAGTTCGCCGGATTGCCAACCTCGGCATCCCATCCCATCAGCCCATGACGATATCGATGAGATTTCCTTCATTGAGGGTTGGACTGAACTGAGCGTGTCTTGAGAGTCGCCGCTTTGTATTGAATTTTTAAGTGATCGAACATTCTCAACGGGATCTCTATACATTTTCCATTGTTCACATACTCGATATTATTCGTTTGATCATCTTGTTTAGAAATATATAATGATTTGTTTCTGGACGATGTATCTTTTAGGATTTAGTTCAGAATTTAAAAGCTTGGGATTTGATTTCACTAATGATAGATTTGATACATCTTTGTATTGGAAATACGGCTCCCTATGTACTTTATTGTAATTTATGGAGTCATCCTACTAAATCGCCTGTGGATAACTAAAAGAGATTCACGTCTTTGTGGCTAATCAAATATTATCATCTTGGGACACGAGAACGACGAGATATTCAAAAATTTTAAAAAATTTAAAAAGGAAAACCAACCTTCAATACTCCATCTTTCCAATGATTTGAGAATCATTCGACACCTTCTAGTTCTCAAATTATCTAAGCTAAAGCATATTTGACGTGAGCTTTCTCTTTTGAGAAAATGACCCCTACTTCAAGCTCTTATTTTGAGACAAGATTTGTACTAGGTCATTTAAAAAAAAGACGACTTCACTCTAGACTTTATCTGGACTCCGCTTATCTATTAATCCATGGTTATTTGGGTTGAAACTTGAAAGCATTAAGGCGGTTGATTCTATTTCTTTCCATCAATGACATCAAAGACACGCCACGTCAAGTAAGAATATAATGAAGATGATGATGCTAGGAATTATGAAGGAAAGCTCTAAAGTGAGAGCTGGAGGATAGAAAAGTTCAAACAATCTGTTAACTTAAGCTTCAAGGTCACATTTATCACTTAAAAAAGAAAAAAACCTGCGCCCCAAGATCTTAGGTTATCTTCTTCTAATCCTGATAAAAGTTCTAATACGGTGCCCTTCTTATTCAAGCTTTTAGCGAATAAAATAATCACCAAATAACAAATGACATATACATTATGTTGTTACTTAAATTTTTGCTCGAAAACTTTTTCATTTATTTCATAGGAAAACTAGGGATCGAACTTGTCAATATCGACAAAATTTGATCACTTAGTCCTGCATTCGCATTTCTTACTGCATTTAGACGTTGGACATTTAAATTTGGGAACAATATGTTCACAATGAATGAAACATGGGTCCTTACTCCTTATATCATATAAATCAACCTAATTAGGTGGCCCGACACATGAGAAGAGCTAGAATTCAAAGATGAGGGAGCCTTAAACTCATTTGAATTTTCAAGACCGTTCCCACTCATTGACCTCTATGGAAATTTCGGCTATTCTTTCCCTTTCCTTTTTCCCTTACATTGGCCAAATATTGTAATTTTGCGGGTCGTTTGAACATAATTTTGGTTGCAACCGCAAGATTGTGGGATTGGCTAAGACTCCAAGAAAGCAGGATTGGACTCAACTCCAAGATTGCACAAGTTAATCGTATTGTTGGAATAAGACTCCAAGATGGCAGGAGTTGGCCGAAATGGGGACCAAAATAGATTACGAATCCAAGGATTGTGGAAGCTTGACCGAGATTTGGATGAATCTCGGGAGCTAGCTATTATTAAAAGGTTGAGGATTAAATTGCTGTATTTTGGGGTCCTGTCTTAGGTTGAATGTCCAGATGGAGTCTTGGCCAAGCCATGATAGAAGACGATGTACTTGGATATTTCTTTTTTGAAGATAAACACACAACATGCACGGAATGATTCGATTAGGAGCCACGTCAACTGAAGGTGGGGATCAACCAGCCAAGAATTTCTTTTCATAGAGAATCGGGTAAGAGTTCGAGATAGGATGGGAAAACAACCGA
Organism: Corymbia calophylla; assembly: GCA_014182845.1. Taxonomy (NCBI): domain Eukaryota; kingdom Viridiplantae; phylum Streptophyta; class Magnoliopsida; order Myrtales; family Myrtaceae; genus Corymbia; species Corymbia calophylla. Next base: position 27,822,701 of record CM024694.1, read on the forward strand.
GCTGGGGATAAGAAGAGAGGACTGAATAGCAACAAACGTTGAAATGTCGTGGAGAAGCTTTTAGAATCGGTTGTGGAAAAATGACAGGAAATTTTTTTTTTTTTTAAAAGTCTTAAACTTATTTTACGATTATCAATTCAGTTTTAAAATTTTCAATTTGATCAATTTAATCGTCAAATATTTTAATAAGAAATGGGTAATATGGACATCAATTGTCATACGTGGCATGACTAACGTGTGACATGGATAATCTTTGCATTTTTTTAAATTTTATTTTCAGAATTGAAAAAAGAAAAAATTACAAAATTACAAAATTACAAAATTATCTAAGTTAGTACCAATTGTGCCATGTGAGATGACCAGTGTCTACGTAAGTGATTTCCGGCAAAATTATATTAGCAAATCGTCAAAATATTTATAACTAAATTGGTCAAATTTTTGATAAAAAAATATAAGACTAGAATTGAATTGGAATTTGTATAATTCATTTAAAACATTTTTTGTGATTATCCCGAAAAATCGCTGTAAAGCAAAATTGTGTTTAGTTGTGTGGCTGAACGTGAGGACAAAGAAAGCAAGGGCAAGTTGGGGTGAGGAGGAAACGTGATCGGCCAAAAGGTTTAAGCTAATCTTTGAAAAAATTTCTAGCTCGAGGTGTTTTGAAGGTAAAAATCCGAACTTCATCTCCGATCATTTGATTAATTCGGTTGCGTAGGCCTACTAATGCTTTAATTTGATTTTGTCCATGTTTTTGTTCCTCCCTAAGTGCGTTTCAACCCTCACCAGAAACACGTAATGACTTGTCTTGAATATGGTGCAATCTGAATGGATTCGCTTTGCGTTTACTTACGATTTATTGCTTTTATAAATATGTTTTGTTTGATTTCGTAGCTTCTGCTGTTTTAGTTTATTTCAACGTGGATAGTTTGTTCATAAATTCTGTCTTGATGAGAGTAAGTTTGCATTGTTTCAATCGATATTTGCGTTCGTTACTTATCTAGAGATAATCTAGGATCTGTTGTGTGTACGTTCACGGCCATTTTTGAATTCGGAGCAAACTGGACAACTGGCGTCCGGCCACTGTCCAGCATCATTTGGCCCGTCCAGAGCGTCCCAGGCCAGCCTCGATTGGTTTATCATGACTCGTGGACATGTCGGGATGGTTCGGGCTCACTCCGGGGTCGATTTTGAGTCCAAGAAAGGGCCGAATGCCCACTGTCAAAGATCGTTCAAGGGCGGGACATCGGGCGTCTAAGCTTTGTTCTAGGTCTTGTAGATCATCTTGCTTGTTTGTTTGTGTTTTTTCTCTTTCGGCATCACCTAACACGTTTCCATCACGTTTTGATACACTTTTGCTTTAAATTACAGCATGCATTGCGTTTGGTATTCGTGTTCTTCGGATGTGTTCTAATGTCTTGTTTTGTAGGTACCTAATTCGATGTCTGCTTCCATAAGATTTCGGACCTTTTATACTAGTTTATTTTAGGATATTGTTTTTGTCTCTTTTATAGGTACTTGTTTAGTTCTTATCTCATTCGTAGATATTAAGTTAGTTGATATATTATAATTCTAAAAAAAAAAAAATAAAGATAAAAAGGAGCATCTAGATTGCATTGAGGTGATTGATTATTCTATCATAAGAATAGCTAAACTCATAGTTAAAGGTCCGTTTGTTTGAGAGAAAACTATTTTCGAGAAAACCATTTTTAGGAAATTGTTTTCCCTCTTTTTTGTATTTGGATGGCAAAAAACTGGACGATCTATGGAAAACATTTTCTATAGACTAAAAACAGTAATGTTCAACCTAGGTGAATAATTTCTCCTTCTGGCAAGATGGAAATCACTTATCCTAAACCATCAAACAAATGAAAACTCTATATTTTCCTTTAAAATAATTTTCATGGAATTATTTTCCTTTATCATAAAGTTTTCAGTGAAATAAATGCACTTTTTGTTCTGTGTCCATCTTCTTTATTTAGATTAATGAATTTGCTTTTATTAGTTTGGTTTAATGCATGTTTACCTTTTATGCATATAACTCATGAGAACCTGTCCCATAGCTTAATTACTAGGTGTTGTATAATATTACCCAGTATGACTCAGATTATTTCTTTTCATTTTGATTTGATTTTTATTTGTTGGAGTATTCATGCATGATAGTTTATATTTTTCATATTTTAGGAGAAGTAAGAAACAAGAAAGGGCACAAGAATAACGCCTTATCAAATAGAAAATACACTGATACCCGACATTACACACAATTTTAACATAACTAAATCTTTAGACTCATGAATCTCTAGTTCATAAAAGTAAGACAGACTCCCGCATGTTATGGCCCCTAAATCGACCCATAATAATCCGAGGCGACTCTTAATTAAGGTAGACTCTAGCATTTTATTTTTTATGCCAAAAAAATTGGAGATTTTGACACTAAAATATAGGAGCAATCACATTGTTTATATTAATTGATTGATTGCCTCATGCTAAAAAAACACATCCATGTCTTCTCTCTTGGGTGTCAAATGGGTGGGTCGGGTCGGGTTTAGGTCGGGTCGAAAATGGTTCGACTCACATCGACCCATTTAACCCGTTTTGACCCATTTTCATGCAATGTAAATTTGATAACCCATATCCAACCCGACTCATACCCGACCCATATTACTAACACATATTAATATTTAACTTAATTTAAGAAAATCTACTTCCACTTATTTAATCCACTTTAAACTTTTCACATATAAATTATTTGAATAAAAATTTCACATCAAATTTATAAAATAAATTAAATAAAAAAATTAGTAAATAAAAAAAATGTGGATACCTCTAAATTGAAATAGTTTTTGGAAAATAATTTTTTTTTTAAAAATCGATTTTTTAATTATTTTAAAAAATTGAATTTGTTATTATTTTTATTTTATTTTTTCTTTCTTTATTTTTCTTTTTCTTTTTATTTTCCCTTTCTTTTCTCTTTTCTTTCTTCTTCCCCCTTTTCCTTTGCTGGTGTCGCCTGGCGGCGACTGGCCAAGACACAGGCCAGCAAGCCCGAACTCGACCAAGGCCGACGAACTCGAGGCTCGGCCGATTTAGGCTCCGCCAAGGTCACTGGCAATGGTCAAGCTCGGGTTCGCCCAGATCTAGCAAGATGCGAGCTCTGTTGCGGCTAGCGAGTTCGGGGCTTGCCTACCCAGATCCAGGCAAGCCGCAGCTCGGCCAAGGCCGGCAACCTCGCGGCTCGCCTGTGCAGATCTAGGCCAAGCTCCGGCCAGATCTGTCGCAGCTCGCCTACCCATATCCAAGTTGAGCTCTAGCCGGTGACGGCAAGCTCGGGATAGACGATGGTGATGGCGGCGTGATAGCGGGATTGGTAACGGAGGTTGAGAATGCATAGAGGAGGGGGATGGAAGGAGAGATATGATGGATCTACCTAATTACTTACTCAACTCATATTTTACCCATATTTAACTTTCACTTAACTCATATTTGATCCATTTAACTAAAAGTGAGTCATAATATAAGTTTATGACCCATTTTGACACCTCTACCGTGAATGTACACAAAAAAGATCTTAGATTATCTCTAGATAAGTAATGAATGCAACTATCGATTAAAACAATGCAAACTATTTCTCATCGGACAGAATTTATGAACGAACTATCCACATTGAAATAAACTAAAACAGCAGAAGCTACGAAATCAAACAAAACATATTTATAAAAGCAATAAATCGTAAGTAAACACAAAGCGAATCCATTCAGATTGCATCATATTTAAGACAAGTCATTACGTGTTTTTCGCGCGGGTTGAAACGCACTAAGGGAACAAAAACATGGACAAAATCAAATTAAAACATTAGTAGGCCTATGCAATCGAATTAATCAAATGATCGGAAATGAAGTTCGGATTTTTACCTTCAAAACACCTCGAGCCAGAAGATTTTTCAAAGATTAGCTTCCTCCTTTTGGCCTATCACCTTTCCTCCTCAGCCGAACTTGTCCTTGCTTTCTTTGTCCTCACGTTCACCCACACAACTAAACACAATTTTGCTTTACAAGGATTTTTCAGGGATAATCACAAAAAAAGTCTTAAATGTATTATATGAATACAAATTCAATTCTAGCCTTATATTTTCTTATCAAAAATTTGACCAGTTTAGTTATAAATATTTTGATGATTTGCTAATATAGTTTGGCCGGAAATCACTTACGCAGATGCTGATCGTCTTACATGGCACAGTTGGTATTAACTTGGATAATTTTGTAATTTTTAAAAAAAAAAATTCTTTTTTCAATTCTGAAAATAAAATTTTTAAAAAAAAAATATTATCTAGGTCAAGCGTTGGTCATACCACGTATGACGATTGGTGTTCATATTAGCCATTCCTTACTAATATTAGCCGAAAGGACTTTTTTTCAAGATAATTTTCCTGTGATTTTTCCACAACCGATTCTTCAAGCTGCTCCACGACATTTCCACGTTTGTTGCAATTCAGTCCTCTCTTCTTATCCCCAGCTCGATTGTTTTCCCATCCTATCTCGAACTCTTACCCGATTCTCTACAAAAAGAAATTCTCGGTCGGATGATCCCCACCATCAATTTTTATTTTTATTTTTGGTCAGAATCCCCACCTTCAGTTGACGTGGCTCCTAATCGAATCATTCCGTGCATGCCGTGTGTTTATCTTCAAAAAAGAAATATCCAAGTACATCCTCTTCTATCATGGCTTGGCCAAGACTCGTCGAAGATAGGACCCGAAAATTCAGCAATTTAATCCCCAACATTTTAATAATAGCCAACTCCCAAGATTCATCCAAATCTTGGTCAAGCTTCCACAATCCTTGGATTCATAATCTATCTTTTCCCCATTTCGGCCAACTCCCTCAATCTTGGAGTCTTATCCGGTTTCAACAATACAATCAACTCCTGCAATCTTGGAGTCTTAGCCAATCCCACAATCTTGGGGTTGCAACCGAAATTATATTCAAATGACTCACAAAGTTAAAATCTTAGGCCAATGTAAGGGAAAAAGGAACAGGAAAGAGTAGCCGAAATTTCCATAGAGGCCAATGAGTGGGAACAGTCCAAAATTCAAATGAGTTTAAGGCTCCCTCACCTTTAAATTCTAGCTCTTCTCGTGTGTCCGACCACCTTATTAGGTTGTTTTATATCATATAAGGAGTAAGGACCCATGTTTCATTCAGTGTGAACATGTTGTTCCTAAATTTAAATGTCCAACGTCTAAATGCAGTAAGAAATGCGAATGCAAGAATAAGGGGTCAAATTCTGTTGATATTGACAAGTTCGATCTCTAGTTTTCCTATGAAATAAATGAAAAATTCATTTGAGCAAAAATTTAAATGACAACAAAATGTATATGTCATTTGTTATTTGGTGATTATTTGATCAAATAAAAGCTTGAATAAGAAGGGCACCGTATTAAAACTTTTATTAGGATTAGAAGAAGATAACTTAAGATGTTCGGGCACGGGTTTTTTTCTCTTTTAAGTGATAAATGTGACCTTGAAGCTTAAGTTAACAGATTGCTTGAACTTTTCTGTCCTCCTGCTCTCACTTCAGAGCTTTCCTTCATAATTCCTAGCACATCATCTTCATTATATTCTTACTTGACGTGGTGTATCTTTGAATCAATTAATGGCAAGAAATAGAATCAACCTCCCTTAATGCTTTCAAGTTTCAACCCAAATAGCCATGGATTAATAGATAAGCAGAGTCCAGATAAAGTCCAGAGTGAAGCTGTTTTTTTTTTTTTTAAATGGCCTAGAACAGACCTTGTCTCAAAATAAGAGCTCTAAGTGGGGGTTATTTTCTCTAAAGAGAGAGCCCGTGTCAAGTATGCTTTAGCTTAGATAATTTGAGAACTAGAAGGTGTTGAATGATTCTCAAATCATTGGAAAGATGGAGTATTGAAGGTCGTTTTTTCTTTTTAAAATTTTTTCCAATTTTCGAATATCTCGTTGTTCTCATGTCCCATGACGATAACATCTATCTTATTAACCACAAAGACTTAAATCTCTTTTAGTTATCCATAGGCGATTTAGTAGGACAACTCCATAAATTATAGTAAAGTACATAGGGAGCCATATTCCCAATACAAAGACGTATCAAATCTATCGTTACTAAAATCAAATCCCAAGCCTTTTTATCTCCAAACTAAATCCTAAAAGGATACATCGTCGAGAAATAAATCATTATATATTTCTAAACAAAATGATCAAACGAATAATATCGAGTACATGAATAGTGGAAAAGCTACAAAGATCCTAAAGAAAATGTCCGACCAGTTAAAGATTCAATACAAATCGGTAACTCTCGAGACATGCTCAGTGCAGTGCAGTCCAACCCTTGACGAGAGGGAAATCTCATCGATCTTGTCACGGGCTGATCGGATGGGATGACAAGGTTGGCAATCCCGCGAACTTAATTCGAGCCCTTCAAAGGACTCTTTTCCCGTGACATCATGGGTAGCGAGCTGCCCAGTCGTGCCTCTACTGTTCAGCAACGCGGTAATAGAAACTTCTCCTCCTGCGATGATGATTACGCAAGACATCGACGCAAAGACCCCGCAGCAACGACAAATCGGAAGGGATGAGGAAAGAACGGAGCAGCGAGGCTGCCGCGTTCGACCAATCTTGTAACCGTTGGAGGGGGCGACGGACCCGTACGTCGACAGTGGAGGGGTGTTCGACGATCCCCGTTGGGCTGTCGTCTTCACTGTGTAGTAATGAAATGCTTTTGGAGTGCCCGATCTGAAGACAGCAGCAGTAGTAGGACGACACGACGGCGGCGGAAGGATCCGATCGTAGGAATCCGAAGGGCCATCGGACGATTTGATTTGAATTTTGCTTCTTTTTCTTTATTATTATTTTTTTTTGGGGTGCGGGGGGGGTGATGAGATCGAGGTGTATTTAAACACAGAAAGCTGGAAGACAAAAAAAAAATTAAAAAGAAAAGTGTACTTTAAAAGCAAAACGAGAAGAGAGTAATAACGGACAGCATTCGCGATAGCGACCCCGACAACGCGGTGCGACCGGCCACCCAAAGATGCGAGAAGCGGTCAAGTAGGCAAAACACAACTAGAAGCGCGCCGTGACGTGACGGCGATTGCGAAAGGACGGAAATACCCCTCTTCCCCCCTCGCCTCAGATCGAAAAATTCAACGGGAGCCGTTGGACGGACGTCACCGAACACGTAGACGCCTGCTTTGACGGTGTCCGTCTTCTTCCCCCAAAAAGCGCTCTCTCTCTCTCTCTAAATTTCCGCTGTAAAATCATATCCCTCTTCTTCGCTGTTCAATCTCTCTCTTTATCGAAGAAGGAAAGCGCGTCCATTCCTACGCTGCTCGGGCAAAAAATCTACTTTCCGCGGCTGAAGCAACCACCACCATCCGCCCTCCGATCTGCGCGGTAGGGTTCCCGATTCCTTCTCTCTCTCTCCATGTCTATACCCCCTCTTCAATTGCGTTTGGTGTCTGTATTATCCGGATGCGAGATCGATCGCCTGCTTTTTCTGGCGATCTCTGGTTTTTCAATCTTCTCTTTTTCTCCCCTTTTGGCGTTTCTTCTTTTTAGTTAGGCTTTCCCCTGGATTTTATGCGATGGAATGAGGGTTTTTTTTTTTTTTTTTTTTCCTTCTTTTCTTTTTTCTTTTTTGCGGTGTAGTTTGATTTTTGGTGGAAGATGAGCGATCACGTGGTGCTATCCGTGGACCGGCTCGTGCGGCTGGTGCCGGGGAGGGATGAGGCCGAGGCTTCTTCGTCGTCGTCGTCGAGCGGCGGCGAGGCGGCCGAGGTGGAGGGGAATGAGGAGGAGCCTCTGATCCAGATGGCCGAGTGTCGCATTTGCCAGGATGAGGACAGTGTGAGCAACTTGGAGTCTCCCTGTGCCTGCAGTGGCAGCCTCAAGGTACAATTGCTTCTGTTACTTTATGGTTGCCTTGTGTTTTTCGGAGGTCTTTTTTGTTAAAGACGTATTGTTGGTGTGCGTGTTTTCTCGTCTCTGCGCGCTGCTTTACAATTCACTTTGAAGTTTATGGAATTTTCTCCGCTGTTTCCTATAGCCTTTAAAAACCGAAACGAAAGGATTGCAGCATTTTTGCCTCTCCAAAGGGAATAGGGTTGTCTCATTTTCCGCCTTGAGTTGAGAAGGGAAAATTGGAGGTGATCAACATGATGTAAAAAGTTGTGGCTGTGTTTGGTTTTGCAGAAGTTTTTCGATTTCTTTTTCTGTTTTTCGTTTTCATTTGAGAATGAAATTAGCCTAGAAAATGTGGTTGGAAAAACTGTGAAATTATTATCAATCAGGAAAAAAGACCAGAATAAATAGAGTTCTTTCGGAAAAAACTGCCAGTGGAGGAAGACTTCCTAGGTATAAGAAAACATAGGGCTAAAGAGAGAGCCAAAAAGCATCTTTCTAGTGCAATCCTGCATCAATCTCAAACTGTGTCAGTTAATTTAGAAAGCTATAGTTATGGGCTGAAAACCACCTTCTGATGTTCTCATTCTATTCATACTAATGAGAAAAGGGAGGTTTGGAATGTTGAAAGGAAAACAAATTTTGCAAATTTTAGTGGATCATGAACATATCTATTATTTTTGTCATGAAAATTATTTGTATCGTGAAATATGCAAGATTTCTTTTAGTAACAGTGTATGTGCTTTCCAGTATGCTCATAGGAAGTGTATCCAGCACTGGTGCAATGAGAAAGGCGATATAACATGTGAGATATGTCATCAGGTACGCTTCTGGGTCCACACTGCATGTTGTCATGCCATGAATTCTGTGAAACTTATGCTAATTAGTTTGTGACGCATTCAACTGGAAGTTTTTATGTCTACAAATTGGGCAGTGTAAGCTGTCACCTTGTTATTCAGAAAGATCAGATGGAACAGATTCACATGCAATCATATGATTTTCCGTGTTGAAAGAACTTGTTTTTACTATTTATTATCCCAATCTAGAGACAAGACAAATGCTGCCTGAGTTTTGCCTTTTCTGTCAGTGTCATTGTAGACAGAATCTTATTCCTTTTTTGCTTCTGTTAAACAGCAATTTCAGCCTAATTATACTGCCCCACCTCGTCCACCTGTAGACACCACAATCGATATTGGGTAAGTTAGAGTTATTTTGTATTTTTCTTCACAAACGCAATTGGTGTTAGATTCCCTATTCTTTAAACTTGTGAAAAAGTAACAAACAAAATGTATTTCTTTAAAGTTTTAAAACTGAAATTATTTAGCACAACAAAGGACTTCTTGAAGCTAATGCAGACCATTCTCTTAGAAATTTATGTCTTGCAATTCTCCAGTCCTCTTTTTATTAAACTATCTGTGGGCTTTCTTTTCAGTGGAGGCTTGACTATATCTGGAACTCCACTGGACCTGCGAGATCCTCGTCTCCTAGCACTTGCAGAGGCAGAGCGTCACTTTTTGGAAGCTGATTATGATGAGTATGGTGCTTCAAATGCCAGTGGAGCTGCATTCTGCCGCTCAGCTGCTTTAATTGTAAGAACTTGAATTTTTGAATCATGTAGTCCATATGTTTGCTTCCTCAGATTCTTATCTTGTTCAACTGTATTACTGATATTTTGGGAAGAATGAGCGTTATTATTGTGCTTACTCTAAAGTCTCTCATAATTTTATGAGTGTGTGGTTCATGGCAGTTAATGGCCCTTCTGCTTCTGCGACATGCATTGACCATTCCTGATGATGATGGTGGAGATGACGATGCATCCACTTATTTCTCGGTAAGCTAATCTTAAACACTCTTATAGCTTCTTGAATATCTTGTAGTTATAGCCACAAAATAATATCTGGCTCAACCAATTCATTCTTTTCAGCTCTTCTTACTCCGGGCCGCTGGGTTTCTTTTGCCCTGCTACATAATGGCTTGGGCTATAAGTATCTTGCAGCGTCGCAGGCAGAGACAGGCAAGTCTCTTCTTCATCCTCTTGTTTTGTTGGGATTTTCTGTGGGATTTACCTCTCCTTAACTTACTAATATGTTGTCACCTGGGTGTATAGTTAAACAGAAAAAATGATCCGGCAAATCCTTAAAATGATGGTTAGTGCGGGATAGACGAGGCAGACTGTAGTAGAACTATGCAATGTTGAAAGATGCAACTAGTTACTATTGAGCTTGGTTTTTTATATTGCATTGCTGTATTCTGTGGTGAAGCAGGAGGCTGCAGCATTGGCAGCAAGGCAAGTTGCTTTTGTACTCCAATCCGGGCAAAATGGGGGACTGCATTTCACGATAGCACCAGTAACGCCAGTAACAGCTCACGATGAACCTGTATGATGTGTTGCATGAACTGCATTACTGTTTGCTACCAATTCACGTGCAGTGGAGAGAATGTAAAAGAGCTTATCAAGGCCAACCAAATATGTATGCATATGTTTTTCACTAATTTCTGGAAGTGATTATGTACTGGGAAAAGCCATATTAGATACGATGCCTCTCTTTCTTTTGCCTTTTTGTAATTATTCTTTCTCATTTTGCATTATTTGGCATCAGCCTTTAATGGCTCATGAAAACTTCTCAGGTTGTGTACCAAAATCTGATTTTCCTATTACGAGTTATTCCTTTCTTGAGGAAGTTATGTTGGCAGATCTGATGGTGGCTCATTTCTATTTTAAGTGGCTTCTTTGAAACCTGGGTCTATTTCTCGAATCACGAAACACTTGGTTCTTGATGCTAATGTAAAGAGGAAGTTATGTTGGCAGATCTGATGGTGGCTCATTTCTATTTTAAGTGGCTTCTTTGAAACCTGGGTCTATTTCTGGAGAGAGAGAGAGAGAGAATTGGAGTGTTTAGAATTAAAATTTCGTCGTATTTATGCTCTTAAAAAGCCCTTTATCTTCAAGAAGGGGCTACTGAAACATATTGGTTCGTAGAGAGCAAAGTCTCACTCGAGGAGGCACTAAACAGGGCAAAATCAGGATGATGGGACTCAGTCACGTCTTGCTATGTGCAATCATCAGCGAGACATGGGCAGGGCGGGGCATCTTACGTAGAGCAACCGTAAGTACGTCAAATCAATCGGATAAATGCTCTGAGGCAGGAATTATGCGTGGCCTCGAAGAGAGGAAGTGAAGGGATTGCGGCGAAGATAGATCTTCATGTTGTCACCATTACCGAGACCGATGTGTCTGAAGCACTAGGAGGAACAAACTTGAAATTTGCTTTATGAGCAAGTGAACATGAATTATTAATATGCGAACATGACTTGTCGTCCTTACTTGTTAATCAAACGTGCGCACCAAGTTTGGACTCCATCAGCATTCGGACTATGAAAGGAGGCGTTCAAAGATGGGGATGCGACAACCGACTCAGGTTGACTCGTGTTTTTCAATTTTTATAGCTTTGTGACGCACTTCCTTCGTTTTCTTCTTCCCGCAGATTCGGTTTTTCGCAGGTAGAGTGTCTTGGGTGGACCAACTCAAATCAATAAGGTCTAGGAAAGTCCCCTCTTCAAGACCAAACTCGAGAATCTACAAATGCTACAGCACCCTCCTTTTCATTTCTCTTTTTCCATTCCTGTAGAGTCGATTAAAACAAATCAAATTACCAAGATGGAACCTGATGGGTACTCTCAAATTCCGACCGCAAGCAGCCTTCAACGGAAGGCAAGGAGTATTGGTATTGGACAGTGTAGCTTATTCTTGACTTGACAAGGTTTAGTAAGGACATCTTGTTCCACAGATTAAGAACGGAGCGACAATTTGCGGGTTGTAGCTGGCTAGAGAGGAATGAAGTCCACTTCAACTTCAATAACGGAAATTGATATGGTCTGTGATTAATCATAGCAAAGTATAAAGTTCACTCAAAGTTAGGGATCATTATCTCCCATTTTAGTTGAGCGAGGAAATTAACAGACTGATATTAAAGGAAAGCTCTTCATTTTTCACCTTTTCTTCTCTTAACGATATTAAGAGAAATGTCTCGTTCACTCTCTTTGGACTACATATATTGGCAACATTTGCTTCTAGTTAAGCTAGCAGGAGCATAAGGAGGTGAAGTTTAAGTCTCGTTAGACTTCTACGAGCTGATACTCTCGTTAGCTGGCCCTCGTCCGTCCTACCATCATATGCATCGTGGCAAGATCTACAAATTTTCCCCTAATTGAGCTAAGCGACATGCAGATTATTGGGCATTGCTTGTTTATGGAACTCTTAGGGCTGACTGGCATTCACAACATATAACTTTTAGGGCATAAAAAGAAGAGAATCACAAGATATGAGCCGACCAGTAGAAAAATCTTATTCCTCTGTATGGAGAGATCACCGCAGCCACCTGAACACTGACATGTTGAGATTTGCGATGGGACTTCGATACGTAAAATATTGAAACGGAGTAAAGGGAACCTTGTGAAAGAGGTGATATACATTGGAGAGAAACGAGTCACTTGGACTCTCTCTATGTCAATTGGTGAAGAAAAAGCAAAGAGAATCAGAACATAAGAGACCCCCATTTAAGAGGTGCTTGTGCTGCTTGGACCAGAACTATTCGCCTTTCGTCCTTCACCTTGCATGAAATCCGGCAACCCACATTCGGGAAAAGTGGGCTACTTATGCTTTCGAATGTTCGCGATTGCATGTGAGACAGCATATTATATTCAAAATATTGCCAACAGTACATAAAGAACATAAAAAAGAGATTGCATCCATCACTAAAGTGTAAGCAAGAAGAGGATTATGGGAAACAGAGTAGGAATTTTGGCTTGCAATATATCAAGCAGTCCTGAAACGAAAGAACTTTTTGTTTCTTTTCACTGCTGTTCCATCTCCCCACACCATCCCATTTGATTCTCAATAATGTGTCATGCTTGACACTGTAGTATGGCCCCACTTCATAAAAGATAAACATAACACACTGCCCTTCCTTGATGATAATGTATTTCAATCACCAGATTACATTCACAATAACCTATGAAAACTGATCCAAGATATGATTCTATGTTGGCTGATATCAACCTCAGTGTTTAAAAACACATGCTCTTTCTTGATCCTAAAAAAAAAAACATCCACAATGTAAGTTTATATCAGCAAATATCGACCTGAGTGTTCTTTAAGACATCCTTTTTTAAAAGGCAAAAGAAACCCTTATATATAGAATTCAAGCAGATTTGAGTTCCCTCTTTATAAAAATCCACAGCGCACCTACCTATGTGGCAAGATGAGTATTGTCTAAGAGGCATTTGGCCCTTGCCAAAAGATCAAATCAAGAAAATGACAGATAGGTTAGGAAATAATGAAAAAAGATGCTTGGCTTCTCAAGGGTAATGTTCCAAGAACTTTATTCATACTTACTGGATTCCCCATGTATCAGCCTTAATATATGCTTATTTGCTTTGATTGCAGGCAGGCTGAAGATTTTTAAGTGATCTGAATTCCCTCTAGCTGTTAGTGGCCCCTCCGTACTTTATGCTGTTAAGTGCAATATCAAATCCACTACTGATAAATCAAAGGCTTATATTTGCAAAGGGTTGGAACAGAAAGAAAAGGGCGAGGGTCTCCAAATCGCCTATGCTCCCAATATTACAGTAAACCAAGGGAGTTCTTGTGCTGTTCTTTCTTGTCCTTCCGCAGACCATAATCATGGGCTTCATCTTAAACAGAGCCCTCATACTGCTCGCATGCATCTTCTTCTTAGTGTCGGACCCGGATAAAGTCTATGGTGTAGTAAGTGTAGAGCTCGGCTTCGGGAGGGAGCAAGAAGTTCAGGAAAAAGCACCCCAGAGTCGACGCAGTTTGAAGACTATCAGCACAGTGGGCATGAACACAAAAAAATCTTCAAGTGCGACCAAGACATTCGATCCTAACATGTCGAGCAAAAGAAAAGTCCGAGGAGGATCGGATCCCATCCACAACAGGTCCTAAATCTGTTCGAGTTTGTTCCTTTCAACTAGAAGAAAAGGTCGAGTGAGCTAGTTAGACAGATAGGAAGAAAGAGTTTCTTCAGAGATGCGAAGGCTAGAATTTATAATTATCCTGCCTTCAATGGGAGGCTGTGTGAGGGTTGATTTGTTTCTCTGAATATTTTCTTTTGTCAGCTATTGTCATGAAGCAACCTGTACAGGCAAGCTAAGCTATTGTAGGATTTGTATTGAGAGTGAAACCATGACATCTCAGTTCTCCAAACATCATAGACCCAAGCGAGGGTCCAGCTTAGAAGATGGCGCATGTTCTTCTTCCTTCTTCTTCTTCTCTAAGCGGGGGATGGTGCGAGATAGACAAAGGGATTATTGCAAACTCTGTTTCTTCAGATGTTTCGAGCACGGGGATAAAAACTAGTCCGTTCCCATTAGTACACGTCATTTCTGTCTTTTCTGCGGGAAGAATGACATCATATCTAGGAGGAAAGAACTTTCCGCTAAATTAGCAGTACCTCTTAACGGGAGTGTCCCTTCAAGAGCCTAGTTGAGCTTTAATTTTAACTTGGGTTGTATGTCATCCAATATGAATACATCTAGGTAATTTTGCCACATATGATTTGAACTTCGTCCTGTTATCTCAGTCAGCGATCTGAGTCCCTTCAAAATTAACTGCCTCAGGCTCATACAACAGGTAAACATGTTCTAAAATCTACGACTATTCAAGTTAACTCCTTTTCGACCAGAAAAAAAGAAGAAGTTAAACTCCTTTACCTCATAAACTCAGTAAATTTGGCTTCGCTCTTCACTTTTCGTTCAATTATAAGAAATGACCACTTTGCTGGAGATTTATTGCATCACTCAAGTAAATACAGAATAAGATTGTGGAAACATGAGCTTTGTGAAGGTGAAAATCACAAGACGAGGTCAGTGAGAAAAGACCAAGGCATCTGCTAAAAATAACTCATGTCATCAACCAATAGAAGTCCCATGTCACATGGCAGTATCCTCCCCCCCAAAAAAAAAAATCATGCTTGTCATTTGCAGTTATCTGCCATGTGCTAAAAAAGAAACAGGAAATGCTGCAGCTAATATTTTTAGCCACAGATATAGTGTAAAATTGAATTTGCCTACTTTCTTTGGTCCATTTGTTAACACCACAAGATCTTGGTCCAGCTTAAACCTGGCCTTTTGCACTTCACCACATTCATCTTATGGAAGATTGAAAAAGGAGCTCAGCACCTTAGAGCTCGTGGTACAAAACCTTGTGAAATTTGTTGGAATCACTATCAACTATTCTAAAAGCTTAAACTATTAAACGAAAACATAATTTAATATTTAATTACTCTAACACTCCCATTCACACTTAGTCTAGTCTTTTTACCAAGTATTAAGGGTGGACGTATTTGATTAGAAAGGCAAAAAAAGTCTAGAAATATTTGAACTCAAGACCTCCAGCTCTCATACCATATAAAATTTGATGGAACCATTGTCAACTGTTTTAAAAGTTTAAATTGTTAAATGAAGGCGTGGTTTAATATTTAATTAAACTAACATTATGCACAAAATGTCCCACCAACAGTATACTACTCACTATGTAAACAGAGTAGCTGGCTGCAGTCAACTCCTGAGACATTCGAGACAGCAAATTTTAAATAATCTTATATATTCAAACCAGAAAGGTTAATCATGTCGTCCGCATCATCTTCTCCAGTCCCATCACTACAAAACTCGCAAGATAATTTAGGAGGGGTCAAATGCAGACAGTGTTCTATTCTATTTTCCGTCCAGGCTAATCTCCTCTCAAAATTCAATACACCCATATGCATGCATCTAATCTCAACCTGAGCTACTCTAGCACAAGCACGAAGCAATATGTAATAATCAGCATGGGCAACATAAGCTAATGCACCATGATCCCTCTTCCTAACATAATGAAGATAATCAAGTCTCTTGACCTTTACCCTTGGCGGAATGTAAAAGAACCTATTCTCTTCCATGTCCAATTTCAGCTGTTTAATGGCTCGGTCTTGGTAACTTTCTGAAGATGGGCGAGTGCTCGATTTCATACTATCATCTGCAAATGAACTCTGCGAAGAAACATCATCATCTGTGCAGTATAAATGGCTTTCATTTGCATCAGAAGTCCCACTATTAAGCCTTTTGTTGTTTGAACATCCATTAACATTATCTCTTGGCCTCTTTTGATTAAGAGCGGCATCAAAGTGAAGGCCCTGCCTTTCTGTTTGTTCACCATCCTGACATCAATCAAAAATCCCCTTGGATAAGAATAAAGCATCAAATACCAGGACAGGCTTCTATCATAAATCTGTAAAAATGAACTTCACAGTCTCAAGTAAGAATTGATGATGCAATTATGTCATATGTTACCTTGTTCTTCTCATAAAAATTCCATAGCTGCTTCATAATTTCTCCTTCCTCATAGGCCTGACTAGATGATTCTAGACCAGCAAAAACAACATCTTTGCAATACTGGAGATAGGTGGGCAAGTCCTTGCAGTACTCTGTCCACACAAAAAGATATAACACAAAAGTACCCTGATTATTCATTCATCCATATCAAGCCCAAAAAAACCCTCAAAGCATGCTGTGATAGATAAAACATTCTAAACAATTCTGTTAAATTATCAAAATGCAATTGGGTACCATATGAGTCGTTGAAGTCACTGTATCTAGCATTGAGGTTTCGTAGAAGCTCCTTAGCATCAAAGTCAGACTTATCACCATCTGAGGCTTCTGCTTCCAATCTTGTATCTAAATGATCCCCTGCACCAGAATAAAAACCAGAACCTTTTTCAACATCTTCCCTCATTCTGGAACCCCCTGTGGATCCAACTCGATCACTTGATGTTGAAGACATATCTCGGTGATCAGTCAAGCTCTTCTCCCACTCTCCGAAACCATGTATGTTATAAAGAATTCTTATTGCTACCATGATTATTGACATAACACAGACACGAGTTGGAAGCCTCAACTCATTTGCTGACAACCATAGATCAGGAGGCATTGACCATTCCTGTATTCGGCATGCATGTGGAAAAATCTTCTCTGCTGGTAGGCATAACTGATTGAGATAGCGGGAACAAATTGCGTAGAAGTTCACAGGTGGCAAATCCAAACCTATGGACAGAGCAATGGACGCTGCCGTAGCTTCTAACTTCTGTGATGGAACTGCTTGAGAAGGCCTAAACATAAGATTGGAACTTAAAGGACAAGCAGCTGATGGTGGACCAATGTTCTTTTCGATGTCTTGGAAAGCAGCAAAATATGGAAGCTTCCCTTCAACTGACCACTTGATTATGTCAGTAGGGAGGATCGGTTCCCTTGCAACATGACAAGCCAGGAAAGAAATGGCTAAAGAAGAGGATAATGGTATCTTTTTTCTCAAAGTCCTATACCATATCATCACTGCTCGTTTGCCATGCATATTGTGTGGTTCTGCGCGGAACTTAAAACGAGGCCTAAAATCTTTTGGTTCTTCTGTGGCCAAATAGACAAAGATTATGATTCAGAATCAATTTAAGAAAATAGGGCAATTGAAACTTGAGAAGCAAAAAGTGAGAGCACTATTGGTTAAGGTTTTCTACCAATTTCACAAGCAGTACAAAAGAAAAATTATACAAACATTTATAGAGAGGCAGAACCATTTTCGACATTCAGTTATGTAACTAACTCAAATGCAAACATATCATCTGTAGACACCTCTCACCCTCCCTATTCGTTACAATCAAAATGGGCACTAATGCTAGCAAATGGCCATTAAGTGAATTACAGACTACCAAATAGAGATAGTGGTCACCAAGCAAATAGACAATTATCTCCATATTTCATATCCTTTGACCAGCTTGAAATTTTTTTTAATCATCTAGAGCAAGGAAGCCTACCTATAAGAGATTGAAATCCAACAACCATATCCATCTAGCAGCCAAAAGGAAAGTTATTTGAACATGCATAAAACAAAAGGTCATGATTAAAATACAGAAACGCACCTAGTGTCAGCATCTCAGACTCTTGAAAGGTCTCATCCGCCCACTCCTCCGAGAAAACCCGAGTGCTCGCCACGAACCTCAGCCAAATCGGCCCAGCAATCCCACATATCAGCGGTGTTGCGCCGACCTCCCTCACCAGAGCCTCGCACTGGAGCTGCACCATCGTCTGGAGCCCCATCACATACCTGATCCTCACCTCATTGTAGTAATCCTCGTAGCCAAGCGCCCTCAGCCTGGCCGAACCCGAATTCGCAAAGTCCTCGGGCCCCGTCGGCCCGATTTCATCATAAGCGTCGTCTTCCCCCTTTCGGGGCGTTTTGAGATGTGGAGTTAGGGTTAGCTGGGACCACAGCTGGGGCTGGGAGTGGTGGGGCTCGGGCTTGACGGCGGGGAGGTGGCGCTGGCGACGGTGACTGGCCTGGTAGAGGGCGCCGCGGGTGTCCCCGCCCTTGTCGACGAAGTGCTCGTCGGCGACGCCGGTGTCGACGATGTCGTCGGCCTGGCGGCCGCAGTCGAGGCAGTAGAAGAAGCCGTCGTCGCCGTCGGCAAAGCCGACGCCGCCGCATCCGTGGCACGTGATGTCGAGCGTCTCGCCGCCTTCTTCCATGGGAGGACTCCGGCTATGACCACTCGGCGACGGAAGAGCGCGGGAAGAGTCGAGCTAGAGTTCCTTTTTTACCTACCGAGGCGGAAGCCGGCGGGAACCAACGAGAAAAAGAAGGGACAATGGAGAGACACCATTAATTTTGGGATTAATACACGAAAATCCAAAATTAATAATAAATTTATCTTATATTAAATTTTCTAACCATCAAAAATCTCAAACTATTGGATAATTTT
The DNA here is from genome assembly GCA_014182845.1 of Corymbia calophylla. Lineage (NCBI taxonomy): Eukaryota > Viridiplantae > Streptophyta > Magnoliopsida > Myrtales > Myrtaceae > Corymbia > Corymbia calophylla. Next base: position 27,841,437 of record CM024694.1, read on the forward strand.
CGTTAAGTTTTTAAGTTGAATAACATATGACATGATTGTCCATGTATCAATTTTTGTTTATCATAAATATACTAGTTATAATTTTCTGTGGTTTTAATATTTACAAAAATTTTATATTTGTAATTTATCAATTTTGTTTTGAGTTTTCAATGGTAAAAAAATAAGTTTGGAATGAATTTATCACAAATGTGCAAGGTTGGGGTTTTTGATGGTTAAAAAATTAATTTATGGTAAATTTGTCATTGACGTATTACTATTAGTTTGGGATTTTTCGTACTATTAAATCTTGATTTTTTTAGGTTTTATTAAAATTTAGTAAGTTGTTTTTTACTATTATTTTTAATTTACTTTTTAAAATTTGGGTCTTTGCATTATTTGCTTTTTTTTTATGTTCATATAAATATAAATACTAACGTAGCATTTTTCTTTCCTTTTTTGACATGGCATTGAGTCATCCTTTCGGGCTTGGACATTACAAGCCTAGCCTAAAAAAAATTTCGGACTTGTTTGGTTTGGGCTAGGCCGAACTCAAGATTTCAAATTTCTTAGTATAAAATAAGTAATTTTTTTCAGTTGAAAAGTTTCGTGTTTTCAAGAATAACATAACCAATTCGATAGTATAACAAAATAAATAATTTACTTGTAAGTTTAGTATTCTTTCCGTTTAGGATAAAAAGTATTATGATGAGATATAATTAGAAGTATAAGAAATTAAATGAGAGCTGCAGATTTTGGGCTGAATTGGGCCAGGCTTTCGAACTTTCCTCTTGAGCCCTACCCGTACTTTCTGAAAAGTTACAGAATCCTTCTTTTAAATTTTGTCACCATTCCGTAGTAAACCCGAACTTTAACATGTTACCAATTATTTTAGAGAGATATCATACTTTGGCAGTGTCGCGACCTCACCTCAGGTGCACCACCTAGGGTTTGGCTAATGGATTACTAAACCTAAACTTAATTCGGGCTCGATTTAAGTTTTTAGTATGCAAATGATTTTTATTTAGAGTCGCCATTAATCTATTTTTTGGTGGGTCGATTAGAAACCCAAGTAAAGTAACGGGAGAATTACTTCACTCCTACAAACCAAATAATATGGGATCGAGGACTTGATTAGTTAGATTTCTCTAACGCCCTTTCGGTATCTTTTCTCTTTTATTTGAAAAAAAAGAGATTTGCAGGCAGTTTATATTGATTTTAATTTACTCCTTAATATGCAATGTGATCATGCGAGTGCGCAGCCATTATCTAATACTCAATAAAGCAAAGCAATAAATAAATTGCAAACACAAGGAAGGATACTTCCCTCGAAGCAACGAAAGCATCTGCAATGTTAGCTTAAAAATCATATCAATAATCCTAGATATGATTTCTAATTAACATGCAATCATTCAATTATTTTTTAAGGTTTTAAATTATTTAATGAGGTCTAAAAAAAATAAGTGCAAAAGTGTTTAACTATAATAACATGTAATGTGCAACCTAATATGCAAAATTATGTCTCGCGACATTAGTTATTGGACCTAATGCCAAGAAATATATTAAATGTGACTATCCTAATGTTTCCTAAATATGTAATGAATAGATGAAATGCAATGGATGATGTAATTCTACGCGAGGCATGCATGATATAGCAATATGATGTGACCTAGACTACATGACATGCAAATGATATTTATTTTTTTGTGTTTTTTCATGAAATTTCAAAATTAAAATAAGCAAATAAATTTCCTAGTTCTAGAAATTATCTAATTCAATTTAAGGGTTAATTTAGACCGAATCCTAATTTATATTATCTCTAACTAGATAAAGGTATCATCCATATCTATTTAATTTTGGAAACAAATAAAATCGACGAATCGTATTTTGGACATGAGATCGGATCGACAATTTTTTCATACGATTACAAGTTATATTTCGGGCATAAAATCAAACTGACAATCATAAATCTTGAGAAATATTAATAAGCTTATCTCATTCGGGAATTCAATTAAGTATGCGATACTTCAAACGAAGAAAACGAAATATTCAAGAATTAATTTAGATAGTAACTTTATTACCTTGATTATCCGTTCCGAGTTTGGACAAGTAACAGATTGTGGGAATCGCAATTGACGATGCTTCAAGGCGGATGGTGAGGGTGTGACGGGAATGGCGACGTGAGAGCGATTCACGCCAGGGTTGGGCCTGACTCGGTGGGCTCTCGCGGTGGCCGATGATCGCAGTAAAGCAAAGCCAAGAGCTGTCGGTGATGGATGCTTGGCAAAGCAAGAAATCCGGAGTCACTGGAATTGCTGGACACAGTTGAAGGAAATTGCTTTGTGGTGGGGCCAAATTGACCCACAACCAGCCAAGCGGACCCGAAAGATGGTGAAAACGGCAAGGGATTAGTGCGATGGAAGGCAGAGGACCGGCGAGTCAACAGAGAGCCTCGAATGCTTGTGGAATGCCGAGCACGTTGCGAAGCGTAGAGCACGGTAACAGCAGCAATTTCTTGGTGCGGCAACTGGCTACGTCTTGGAACAGGTTGCTCCAAGTGGTTTCAGTACGGCGAGACAAGTTCGGCGATAGTGCAACGTCGCATGCGGGCAACGTCTTCAAGAACCCATGCCGTGGGACCGCAACAGGAAGCGTTGCTAGTGCAACCTCGGAGACGGTGGTCAATAGCGCACGGCAGTAAGGCGTTGGCAACAACGGCGCCGATGCAAAAACAGGGAGCAAGAAAGCAGCGTCTGGAACGTGGGCGTTTGGTCGTGGAAGGCCAAGGAAGAAGACGACCTGCGCTCTCTCTCTCTCTCGTCTTCTCTTTGCGCTCTCTCTCGTGTGTGTGTGTTTCTTTTCTTTTTTTTTCTCTTCCTACTTCTATAGATAAGAGGACTATGTTATTTAAGGAAACAGGATAAATTTGTATATTACCTATTTAGGCTTTGTATCGCTTCTGCATAATTTTTCAATATTTCATCCGACACCTTTCTTGAATATTGAAAAAATAATGCGAATATTCTCGGGAATATTCCCATCTTACAACTCGTCACTCCTTAACGAGCTTAACAAATTATCTTTCTCTGAGAACTTTAGTTAACTCGTTAAATTAAAACTTAAACCATCAATTGAAGCGTCTGCCGTGTCGTCTGAAATCGATAATAATAAATGCTCCTAAAACTATATGCTATGTAATTTATTTCTAATATTTTTTGTTTAAAGGTTAAAATTAATCTTTAAATTTTTTTGCATTAAATTACGAATTATCAATTAAAATTTAGGTATCAACGTGTAGAAATAGACACACCAGTGACGGCAACGCCTCAACGAAGATAGTGATGACAGGTGGTGGTGGGCCGCGTGTGATAGTAAGCATATGTGACGGTGGAGGTTTTTTTGGGGCCGGGCGCGGGTGGGGCACCTCGGGCTGGAGAAAGGCAAATACTAAGAGAAGAATTTGAGGGAGAAGGTTTCATATGGAAAAATTACTGTAGGATGCAATAATAAACTAATAAAATAAGTATCCATTCATTTTATATAAAATAATTTTATTGGAAAAAGCATTTTTCTTGAAAGAAAAAAAATTCTAAAATGAGAAAAAATGTTTTCTACTTTTTAAATTATGAAAATTATTTTCCACACTTAATCTCTCCTATCTCACACCCCTACTAGTCTCACTTTTTCTTTTTTTTTTATTATTTTTTTCTTTTCTAAAAAATTCAATTTTTTTACTTTATTTTTATTTTTCCTTTCCTTTTCTTCGTTCCCTCTCCTTTTTTAGCTGGTCGTTACCACAAGCGACCAGCCACAAGCGAGCCTAAGCTCACTAGCTCCCCACTCGCCAAATCAACAACTTCATAGGCTTGAGCTCATCGATCTGGCAAGCCTCGCTAGATCGGCGAGCTCGCTAGGCTCAAGCTTAAGGCTCACACTCATTGATTTGGAGAGTGGGGAACCTCAAGCTCACCTCAATGGCTAGTTCGAGACTCACCTGTGGCTGGTCGCCAACAACATGAAACAAAGAAAAAAGAAAAGAAAAGAATTTAATAATCGATTTTTTAAAAATAAAAATTCTTTAAAATAATAAATAATGAAAAATCGATTTAAAATAATTGAAAAAGAGTGTATAGAGGAAAATATTTTCCAAATAGCTTTGTTTTTAGGTTTTACCTGAATATTGGAAAATAATTATATTTTCCTAGAAAATGGCTTTTTGGAAAATATTTTCTAAAAACACCATATTTTTTTATGAAACCAACAGAGCCTAATAGTAAATCAATACTCTTTGGTAAGTAATCGTTAAGAAAATTATTTGCCCTATTTTGCAAATCATAAAAACCATTTTCAAAATTCTAAGGAAATTTCATTTTCACAAATCAAATGGATCTTTAAAAAAAAATTATTTTTTATTTTCGTATAATTCCATTGATGAAATGCTCCTTATCCGATTAAGCCTATATTTGTCCAATTCTTCTAATGTCGAACCATAAGAATGTCGTGATTCTTTTTTCTCAAGAGCACGACTCTAGGGCATTAACCTCGCGAATTTCGCAAGGAAAAGCTTTCGGTCTCCAAAAACTTCACTTCGCCGACCCTTCAATATGTCTCCATTCGTTAGGATGTCGAAATAAAGAGAGGAGGTACCCGAGAGGAGGAGAGAAGCACCCGATCCTCGTACTCGCACCGAATGATCCGATTCGGGATTTCCCATCTATTATTTTTGATGAAGCAAACATCCAATCTATTTCAAATTAAGTATTTTGGATAAATTTAGGAAAAATTATTTAAAAAATCATAAACTTATTACATTTTTATCAATTTAGTCCTAAACACTATGATTGAGAAAAATCCTGGAGTATCCTGGAGTATGCTCTGCACTTGCCCTTAGGGGATCCTGTGCATCAGAATTCCCGATATTCTAGAGATTACTATGATCTGAATTAAGAGTCTGAGGAAGAACTTGGTGACTAACAGGCAGTCCCTATTAAGGCCGAGAGGGCCGTGTGTGGGATAGCATACTTGTCACAAGTTTGTAACTCAAACTTTTGGATCGGTTCATAGTGCCCTATTAAGGCCGAGAGGGCCGTGTGTGGGATAGCATACTTGTCACAAGTTTGTAACTCAAACTTTTGGATCGGTTCATAGTGCCCTTTATGGTATCAGAGCCATGGATTTGTTTGAATCATTTTAGTTTGGTCATTACCCCGTTTTGTTACTAGAAGAGGGCCTCTCACCTCATGGAAACTACAGATTCATCATCTTCTCTTCCTGTTTCTCTTACCTCTAGCCTCTCTCTTCAGCCTCCCCCAGACCTTCGAAAATCCTCATGTTCCAAGATAGACTACCTTTATGAGGTTGCTTACCTCACAGAGGATAGTAAGATTTCAGAAACTCAGCTCCCCATGATGAATCCATACACTGCTTTCACTAAACCCCCTTCCTTCTCTCCACTCCGGTCTATCAAACACTTGATTAAACATACTCCTCGCACTGTCAAAGAGTATGTTCAGTCTTCCCGTTTTGATCAGCATCCCATCCAGGCCACTGAACAAGAACAGTTTGTTACCCTCCAGATCCCACCAGAGTCTCCATCTCAATGGATCCAACAAGGCTACTCTCATCTCCACTTCGGAGCCATCCGTCTTGCTTTAACTTTTCATGATCGTAAAGGCCTACCTTTCGACAAGGATAGCCATTTAGACACCGGGTTCTTGGAATACCAACAAGCTTGTATTGGCACCATTCAAACCACAATGAATGCGGGAACCGTTTTTGTCACACTTTTTCCAAATTTTAACATTGCTCTCGCAGATCCCAACCCGCTTCTTGCTCTTAAGGTTCAGCTACAAATTACCGGAGCCCCACAAACACCTGGATCTATTGCTGCCACCTTGCACTACCAAATGATCTACCGTGTCCAAAACCATGCCATTGATCTTAACATCCTAAATTCTGAAGATGCTCTTGTTATTTCGGTCGACCATGACCAAACTTCTTGCATCCACGTCCCAAGGCAGATCCCTCGAAGTGAACTTGTTAAACTTCTTCCCGATAGTTGGGTCACCAACTACGAAAAACTCCATCAGAATTGCAAACCGGTCCAATCCGGTGAACCCCGGTTCACTAGGAAAAAGATGGCACTGTTGCCATCAAGTTCAGTAAGACTAAAGAGGAACCTTCCTCCATTTTCCCTACCATTCTCCACTTTACTCCCTGTCCTACTGATCCAGTTTCATCAGAACCAGACAACAAACAATTTGTCCACTCATTCGGACCTCAAGGACAGCCAATCCATTTCTTCAAGGATCCCACCGGACATCATTTTTAGCGGGATCCGGAGCGTGCGTGTACCTCATGCACAAGATCTGAAGATGAAGATGATACGTCCTCCTCTAAGAAGAAGAAGAAAAGGGATGCGCTCTATCAACGGTATCTTGATGGAGATCCAACTGTTGGACCTCTTGGAGAAGATGGCGGTAGATACCAGTTCATTGTCTCTTATGGACCACCTAAACCTTTTAAGGTAGTCCCCATTTCATCTCCCTGTAAGCCAGCTCTTTCTCCTAATTCACCATCACCCGAGCCTATGGTTACCTCACCTTTTATAAGCTAATCCAGAAATGGGTCAGAAAGAACTCCTCTTGTCCTATCACTTTACCTCGACCAGGTACCTGTGTACCTCAACCTGAACCACTTCCAGTCCTACCTAATATATGCATGTTTCACCCTGAGGACTTTCCTCCACTTGAGGCCACACAATCATCTGAAACTAGCACCCGTATCCGAAAATTTCCTCCATTGGAAAAATTCTCTGACCCACAGCAAAGGTACCAGCACTCGCCCAAAATACCAAACCCCACTGGTATTGATGCACAAGGACAACGAAAGCAGCCCTCAGCTGCGGAAACCGTTTTGAATTGGCAAACTGAGAATGCCCTCGCTCAAAATGAGCTCCTTGGCACTGTTGCTACACGCCTCGAACGTGTAGATAAGACCACCGACTTATCTTGCCGCATGCTGAAAGACTTCCAGAAACGGCTTCATCTGCTAGAAACCAAGCAGGCACCTACTAGCCATTATTTGGAAGATCAAAAACCAGAAATTGAGAAACTCAAAAGACAAATCCAAATCCTCAAAAGTCGGCGAGTCATTCACTTCCCTTGATCCGCCCCTTTTTACCTCTCCCTCTCTACCACAAAAGACAGAATCATCATTTGGCTCATCATCCTCTTTTCTTTGTTGTTTTAAGCTCGGTTGCCCTCCTCCTCCTCGAATAATTTTCGACTCTTCGCGAAAACCTTCGTAAGCTTAAACTCAAGCAAAAGAAATCCTCTCCTCCCACGAGCCTTCACCACCCTCTCCCGGACACGAACATTCTCCGGCAATCACCCTCCCGCAAATCAACCCGCCACCTTGACCATTTCCAACCCACTTGAAAACTTCCTCCGCCGCGGATCCCTTCCATTCTTTGTTATCAACCCATCCGCCACAACACAGGTTGAAACTTCGTCTGAATCCGATTCTGATATTTTTATCGAATCATCCTCTTCGACAGAAACTTTTTTCATGGCCGATAGTGTCAAAGATGAAGAAATATTCTCTGAACCCGAAATCCCTCACCAGGATCAACCTGATGCCACCCAGTCTTTTACAGCCTCATCTTCCAAAGTTTACTTTACTTTGGATGACATTCCATATTATAAGTGGCCTGATAGGCTTCAGGAATTTCATGCTTGGCTCACTGCCAGGCATATTTCTGAACCAAGTACTTATGATATTCTCCTGAAATTCACTAGTCATTTTACAAGAGCACTTAAGGATTGGTGGCATACTGCATCAGAACAAGACCAGATGTATCTTCTAACTCAGCCCCTGGATAATGCTATCCAGATCATCCACATGTATTTCATTGGCAAGCCTGAAGATTCCAAAGAACTCAAACGAAAGGAGTTCTTTGACCGCAAATGTTGTTCATTAAGACGCAAAGATCTTGACCGACACTTCCAAGCTATGATCAAGTTGTTCTATCTACTTGGTGCGGTTGGAACCTCAAGCCCATTTTTCTAGCATCCATCCCAAGAGAACTTAGCCAAGCTGCGGAAAAAACTCTCCAAAGAAAAGACGAAAAAGTATAAGCGAGGCTACTCTTGGTGAAATTCAACAAGCCGTTCATATTGCCATTGAAAAACTTTGCCTCCCGTGAAGCTTTCCGAAGCTTCCTCAAAGAAAATAGGAATCTTGACAAGGCGTGTTTTAAACCCGGCCTCCGGATCAAATGTCCCAAAGATTGTTCGACCCTTCCCGCACAGGATGCAAAAAGAAAAGGCATTTTAAACGGCTCTCCTTCAATAAGACACGCAAAGGAAAAAGCAAAGGTAAGTGGAAATTTTTGCGAAAACGCCGTCATCGCTCTTCTAAGAAGCATAACAAAGACAGGTGTTATGTCTGCAACAAAAAAGGACATTTTGCCAAAAACTGTCCAAAGGCGAACAAGCGAGGAAGCCATCGATAGACAAAATCACCAAAAGCACGGCATCCCACTTGATGATTCGGACATTGAGTCCGTATTCTCTTTAGATGACCAACCATCTGAAAATACTCTCTCGTGCTATCCAAACATATAGCTCAGACTCAGCCTCAGAATCTGAGAACGATGTCTTCACCTTCTTCCTTGATTCACCTGCAGAAATTGATCTCTCTGAACCTGTTCATCATCCATATATCCCCATCCATATTCTCTTGTCCAAATACCACAAACCAATCCCTTTGGTGGCACTCATTGTTACTGGAGCCAGCTCTTCCATCTTAGACACAAAGATCCTCCCAGAAGAATTTTGGAAACCTTACACCAGGTATTTCAATTACCGCTTACGGTGACACTTTTGCTACCAAGTATCGTAGTAAACCCATTACTATTCGGTTTTCCCCGGTGTTCTCTTACCACCAAAGTCCTTGGTTCTCGCCTCCGACAAAGATATCATCATTGGTTGGGACATCCCGACTCAACTTCCCAAACTCGAATTCTTTCTAATGGCCTTCGATTCAAAAATCAATTCCGGAATTTGTAGAAATTAAACGTTTCTATGCTCTTCAACCGGCCATCCTCGACCCAATAATCCAAAGTTTACTTTCTTCTTGTCTTTGAGACACACTCCCGGTTTTCCCAAATTTGCACCCGACCCTTGTGGAAAAACTCTTCTTTCTATGTCAAACTTCCTTTCAAAAGGAATGAAGACATCAATCCTACAAAAAGCCAGCCATTCGGGAATGAGTCTGAACATCTCGCACCGGCTCAACAAGAATGCTCGAAATTGTTGGCACAAGGTCTCATCGAACCCTCGATTCTCAATGGGCATGTGAAGCATTCTATGTCAACAAACGGGCCGAGCGAGCCGTGGAAAAATGAGGTTAGTTATTAATTACCAACCTCTAAATCAGTTCCTTCAGGATGATAAATTCCCATTGCCCCATCGAAATTCCCTTTTCCTGAGCCTGGCTCAAGCAAAGATCTATTCAAAATTTGATCTTAAGGCAGGATTTTGGCAATTGGGTATTGATCCACCGAGGCAGGCACCCAAAACGGGTTCTCGCATTCCAAATCAACACTTCCAATGGACAGTTGTTCCTTTTGGCCTCAAAACGCACCTTCCCTTTTTCAAAAGCTATGTGCAAAATCTTTGAGCCTATCCTTCAAAACTCCCAGTTATATTGATGATATCCTTCATTCGGTCATGATGAACAATCCCATTGCCAACTCTTGGCACATTTTGCTTGATATTGTTAAGAAGCATGGCATTATGCTTTCTCGAAGAAAATGATTATTGCCCGGACGGAGATTGAATTCCTTGGCATGCGCCTCACGAAGGAACTTACGCCCGAACCTCATATTGCTTTGATGAACTCCGAGAAATTTCTGAAAAGGATCTCAATCCTAAACAAGTTCAAGCAATTCCTTGGGATTGTGAACTATTTACGAGATTTTGTTCCTCACATTTCTCAATACTTACGACCCCTCCAAAGAATGCTCAAGAAAGATCCTCCTCCATGGGGACTCAAGCAAACTCAGTCAAGTTTCCCGGCTTAAACAAATGCTATTGCAACACCTTCCTCCATTAAAGATCCCGTCAAATGGCAAACGCATTCTCCAAACTGATGCCAGCGACAAATATTGGGCAGCCATTCTTTTCGAAGAAATTCATGATACTCGGCATATTTGTGCCTACAAAAGTGGCCGATTCTCTCAAGCAGAAATTCATTATCATTCCACTTTCAAAGAAATACTTGCGAGTCAAGTATGGCATCAAAAGTTCGAATTTCATCTCATTGGACACCATTTTTAAATCGAGATGGATATGTCCTCTTTCCCTCAAATGCTCAAATTCAAACGAAGCAAGTTCCCCATCCCCAATTGCTCCGATGGGCTGAATGGTTTTCCAAATACTCCTTTGAGGTCAAGCACATTCCGGGAAAGAAGAACATCCTTGCGGAGACTTCTTATCTCGACCAAAGGAACCGAGTCAAACAATCAACATGTATGTCAAAAAGGAACCTTTCTCAGACACATACCGCACCATTGACATGCAATATGGTTGGCCAAGTCTAAGATATCCTTCGGATATCCTAATGGCTGTTCGACACAATGTCGTAAAAGAAAGACTTCCAGAACTCATGTGGGAATATCATCTTCGAATCTTCCGAGAACATGGAGGATTAATGCTCAGACCATATGGATTACACCCAGATTATCCATTTATTCATCCTCTCCCAATGATGAATTTCCCGAAGACCTAAAATGGTTATTTTGGTACATGTTCAATCTGTACACTATAGCCATTGAATTTCAAACGAGCAAATTTTGCGGGTTTTTACCAAGAATGCGGTGGTCATGATCATAACCGAAAATATCTACTTGGATATTTTTGCATGGTTTAAACCTCACCAATACTTGAAGGAACTTTTCAAAATCCAAAATCGTCAAGGAAGGCTGAACCGAAAAGACACACTATTGTCTTGTTTCATCGACCTTGGACATATTGCCATCCCACTGGATGGATTTCTGACAAACCTTCTGTTGCAGGAACTTCAAGTTACAAGCCCCAGGTTTTCCAGGAATTTGCACGAATTCACCAGACACTTCCTCACTCCATCTCCACCGACCGACCGGCATCTCGAGAACTCCAGCGGATCCTATGTCAAGAAAACCGCATCATCCCACCAGAAGCATGGTTTTCTCCACAGGTCCCTGCCTCTTGGGACCACCCCACGGCTGGAATCCCACTCGCGACCGGATCCAAGAGCACTCCAGTTTTCGGCGAGAATAATCCAGGCGACTCCTCCACCCCCTATGATCCTTGGGGGGCCCCTTTCACAAGACCTTTGGGGTGACACCCAAAATTACGCCCCCTTTTCCGGCTCTTTCGGTGCTAGCTCATCTCGTCCACCAGACTTGTCGGCAGAAGAAATCGAGAATCTTATCCGCGCCTTCAAAAGAGCAAAAGACGGAAGCTCTAGTCCATCAGATATCGATGAAGACGCGCTCTTTGCGGAACAGCTAGCTCAACATAGCTCTGATGATTCGGACTATAGCTATAATGCTAGAGACGGTAGAGACAGATATAAAAACCGTCCTGAAAACACTGTACACCGTGCGTGCTTTTGCATTTTTTGTTCACCTAGTCTTTTTTACTTGTTCACTCGATCTGTTTTCACTTTGTAGCACCGGGCGAAAAACCATTGTTCATAGCACAGTCACGGGATTTCTTTAGGACTCCCCCTATGTGTAGCCTATAAGTGGCTAGTTTGCTCTCATAATTATGCCCGAGCATGGCCAGTCTGCCTGCTCCTGCTCTTGTCGCATATCTCCTCCTTGCCTATATAAGAACAAGGAGCCCTCATTGTAAAAACCAGAGAGTGAAATAAGAAGTGTGTTGTGTACTCTACTTCCAACATGATCTTCTAAACACTCCCATTCTCTTCTAGTCCAGAACTATGGTTCTGAATAAACACTATGATTGAGAAAAATCCTGGAGTATGCTCTGCACTTGCCCTTAGGGGATCCTGTGCATCAGAATTCCCGATATTCTAGAGATTACTATGATCGAATTAAGAGTCGAGGAAGAACTTGGTGACTAACGAGGCGTCCCTATTAAGGCCGAGAGGGCCGTGTGTGGGATAGCATACTTGTCACAAGTTTGTAACTCAAACTTTTGGATCGGTTCATAGTGCCCTTTAACTGAAAATCGCTTACAATGGAAACTGATTGAGCTATATAGAATAATCAATGCTAATATGGACAATTTTTAATAATAATTTTTTTGATTTTTTATTTATTTTTTCTCTTTTCCTTATTTTCTTTTTCTCTTTCTTTTTCCCTCTATCGGTCCTCGCCTAGGCAGGTGAGGGCAACCCTCCCTTGATTTGAGGAGGGCGGCCCTCGCCAGCCACTGCCAAACCACATCAATGGCCAATGGAGGTCATCGGCCTCAAGCAAGCCAAGGCCTAGGCTAGGGAGAGGGTCACCCACCCAAGCAAGGGTGGCCCTCGCCCACTCCAACGAGAGCCACCCTTATCAATCCAAGCTTGGGCATCTATCGCTTAAGGTTGGTGAGGGCGGCCCTCGCCTAAGGCTAACGACCTCCGCAAGCCATCAACGTGGTCTGGTGGTGGCCAATGGTGAGAAAAAGAAAGAAAAAAGAAAGAAGGAAAAGAGAAAAGGGAGAAAATAAGGGAAAATAAAAAATTTAATATTATCCACGTTAACGCCAAACATAACATGTAAGATAATCAAATTTTAGCCAAAATTGACTAGATAAACTCAATTGGCAATATGTGAAAAGATTTAGCATTTAATTGACAAAATTAAAATATTTAAGATTAAATCAGTAAAAGTACAATGAGTTTATTACTTTTATGGATAAATGATCTGACAAATTTGAGATAAGGAAAGTCAAGATAGAATGAGATGAAGTTGAATTTTTCTTTTTGTGAGCTTCGCCAAAACTATACAAGTAAACGATGTCTATTGTCTAGATCGATTGGTGAATGGTACCGATTGACACGACTCGAGGAAGAAGACTCACGGCACGATCTGAAGTCTGACCCTTCCAATCCAATTGACATGCACTCACGACTCAAGTGCGGACTGGGCGAGTCCGACCCGAATTTTGGTTTCCTCAAAACGCGTGAGCGCAAAAGAAAGGCAGAGAGAGGAGGGGCAGGCACGGCGTCGAAGTTGACCCGCCCGTCGTCTACGCAAAAGAGGCAGCCGTCTTTTCCGTCCAAAAATTTGAAACGCCGGCGACGTCTTTGCCTCTAAGAGCTCGTGGTACAAAAACTATGCACAAAATGTTCCATAAACAGTATACTACTCACTCTGTAAACAGAGTAGCCTGGCTGCAGTCAACTCCTGAGACATTCGAGACAAGCAAATTTTAAATAATCTTATATATTCAAACTAGAAAGGTTAATCATGTCGTCCGCATCATCTTCTCCAGTCCCATCACTACAAAACTCACAAGATAATTTAGGAGGGGTCAAATGCAGACAGTGTTCTATTCCATTTTCCATCCAGGCTAACTTCCTCTCAAAATTCAATATACCCATGTGCATGCATCTAATCTCAACCTGAGCTACTCTAGCGCAAGCACCACGAAGCAATATGTAATAATCAGCATGGGCAACGTAACTAATGCACCCTGATTCCTCCTCTGATATAATGAAGATAATCGAGTCTATTTACCTTTACCCTTAGTGGAATGTAGAAAATCTATTCTCTCCCATATCTAATTTCAGCTGTCTAATGGCTCGGTCTTGTTAACTTTCTGAAGATGGGCAAGTGCTCAGTTTCATGTTATCATCTGCCAATGAACTCTACAAAGCATTTTGTTACCTATTAATGAATTCTCTGAACATCCATTAACATTATCTCTAGGCCTCTTTTGATTAAAAGTCAATCAAAAATCCCCTTCAATAAGAATAAAGGTAAGAGCACCAAATACCAGGACAGGCTTCTACCGTAAATCTGTAAAGATGGACTTCACATTCCAAGTAAGAATTGATGATGCAATCATATCATATGTTACCTTGTTCTTCTCATAAAAATTCCATAGCTGCTTCATAAAAAAAAACTCTATTCCTTTTTTTTTATTTTATCTATAAGGCCTCACAAAAATGTAGTTCTTTCGACCAGCAAAAACATCTTTGCAATAAATTGGAGATAAGTGGGCAAGTCTTTCCTTGCAGTACTCTGTCCACACAAAAAGATATAACACAAAAGTACCTAATTATTCATCCATCCACAACAAGAGCATGTTCTGATAGATAAAACATTTAAAACAATTCTGTTAAATTATCAAAATGCAAATGTAATCGGGTACCATAAGAGTCATTGAAGTCATTGTATCTAGCATTGAGGTTTCGTCGAAGCTCCTTAGCATCAAAGTCAGACTTATCACCATCTGAGGCTTCTGCTTCCAATCTTGTATCTAAATCTGTCGCCTGCACCAGAATAAAAACCAGAACCTTTTTCAACATCTTCCCTCATTCTGGAACCCCGTGTTTCTGGATCCAACTTGGTCCCTTGATGTTGAAGACATTTCTTGGTGATCAGTCAAGCTCTTCTCCCATTCTCCAAAACCATGTATGTTATAAAGAATTCTTATTGCTACTATGAGTATTGACATAACACAGACACGAGTTGGAAGCCTCAACTCATTTGCTGACAACCATAGATCAGGAGGCATGGACCATTCCTGTATTCGGCATGCATGTGGAAAAATCTTCTCTGCTGGTAGGCATAACTGACTGAGATAGCGGGAACAAATTGTGTAGAAGTTCACAGGTGGCAAATCCAAACCTATGGACAGAGCAATGGATGCTGCCGTAGCTTCTAACTTCTGTGATGGAACTGCTTGAGAAGGCCTAAACATAAGATTGAACTTAAAGGACAAGCAGCTGATGGTGGACCAATGATCTTTTCGATGTCTTGGAATGCAGCAAAATATGGAAGCTTCCCTTCAACTGACAACTTGATTATGTCAGTAGGGAGTATCGGTTCCCTTGCAACATGGCAAGCCAGGAAAGAAATAGCTAAAGAACAAGATAATGGTATCTTTTTCTCAAAATCTTATACCATATCATCACTGCTCGTTTGCCATGAATATTGTGTGGTTCTGCACGGAACTTAGCACGAGGCCTAAAATCTTTTGGTTCTTCTGTGGCCAAATAGACAAAGATTATGATTCAGAATCAATTTAGGAAAATAGGGCAATTGAAACATGAGAAGCAAAAAGTGAGAGCACTATTGGTTAAGGATTTCTACCAATTTCACGAGCGGTACAGAAGAACTATTATACAAACATCTATAAAGAGGCAGAACCATTTAAACATTCAGTTATGTAACTAACTCAAATGCAGACATATCATCTGTAGACACCTCCCTCCCTCCCTCTTCGTTACAATCAAAATGGGCACTAGTGCTAGCAAATGGCCATTAAGTGGATTACAGACTATCAAGTAGAGATAGTGGTCACCAAGCAAATAGACAATTATCTCCATATTTCATATCCTCTGACCAGCTTGAACTTTTTTTAATCATCTAGAAGGGGACGCCTATCTATGAGAGATTGAAATCCAACAACCAAATCCACTTAGCAGCCAAAAGGAAAGCTATTTGAACATAAAAAAAAATAAGCATAAAAAAAAAGGTCTCTAGTGGAAAATTAATTTCAAATTCAAGCAAATTATTTACAGCAAGATATTCATGCTTACAAGACATTATTGATATGAAGAAATATCTTAAAGGAACATCCAAGTATGTATATGAAAAGAAGGCACTCAGACCACCTCCATACTGGATTTCATACTTCTATTCAGTGCTTCCGAGTTGATGCTGTGTCAATGGTCAATGGAATAAAACCAATCACATAACTGCTTGATATAGTGAATATATTTAGCTCCACTACAGATAAGCACATGGACATTAAAGTTTCTCTGCACAACAGTTCTCCACAAGTACTTTCATGTGGCCAAATTTCAATCTTTAGCCAGCCTAGGCTTTGCCATTCCCCCTTGACCATTGAATTATGTGAATAGTAGAGTTTCTAAGATTCATACTCCATACAAATTATTCATGCTAAAGTTACAGAGCCACGAAAGATTACAATGTTAAAGGCCACAAGTCATTGATCAAAACTTGGAAGACACAAATTTTTCAGGGCATGATTAAAATACAGAAACACAATATCAGCGCATCTGGTGGCTGCATCTCGGACTCGTGGACTCGTGAAAGGTCTTATCCGCCCACTCGTCTGAGAAAACCCGAGTGCTCGCCACAAACCTCAGCCAAATCAGCAAGCAATCCCACATAGTGCGAGGCTGCACCATCGTCTGGAGCCCCATCACATATCTGATCCTCACTTCATTGTAGTAATCCTCGTAGCCAAGTGCCCTCGGCCTGGCCGAACCCGAATTCGCAAAATCCTCTGGCTCCGTCGGCCCGGTTTCATCATAAGCGGCGTCTCCCTCCTTTCGGGGCGTCTTGAGGTGTGGAGTTAGGGTTAGCTGGGTCCACAGCAGGGGCTGGGAGTGGTAGGGTTCGGGCTTGACGGTGGGGAGGTGGCGCTGGCGGCGGTGGCTGGCCTGGTAGAGGGCGCCGTGGGCGTCCCCGCCCTTATCGACGAATTCCTCGTCGACGACGCCGGTGTCGACGATGTCGTCGACCTGGGAGCCGCAGTGGACGCAGTAGAAGAAGCCATCGGAGCCGTCGACAAAGCCGACGCCGCCACATCCGTGGCACATGATGTCGAGCGTGCCGCAGTAGACGCAGTAGAAGAAGCCGTTGGAGCCGTCGACAAAGCCGACGCCGCCGCATCCGTGGCACATGATGTCGAGCGTCTCGACGTCTTCTTCCATGGGTGGACTCCGGCTATGACCGCTCGGCGACTGAACGCGGGAAGTTTCTTTTTAACCCACCGAGGCGAAGCGGCGAGAACCGCCGACAAAACAGGGGACGAAGGAGAGGCATTATTGATTTTTTTTTTTTTTTAAAGGTTTTATTGAAATTCGGATAAGTCCTTTTTTATTATTATTATTTTCAATTTCCTTTTTAAAAATTTGAGTCATTGCATAATGTGCTTTTTATTTTTAGGTTATTATAGATATAAATACTGACGTGGCATTTTTCTTTCCTTTTTTTCTAAACGTGGCATTGGGTCGTCCTCTTGGGCTTGGACATTACAAGCCTGAAATCGAGCTTAAAACCTGAATAAGCCCGACCTAAAAATTTTGGACTTTTTTGGTTTGGGCTGGGCTAAGCTTAAAATCTAAAATTTCTCAATATCAAATAAGTAATTTGAGCTTCTGGTTCGTTTACGAAAAATAACTTCTTAAAATATATTTTTCGATTTTCCGACATTCGTTTCACGGAAAATGCATTGATTGAATAAAAAATTTTCCATAAAAGAAAAAAGTATTTTAAAATTAGGGAAAATGTTTTCCACTTTTCAAGTTGGAGAAAATATTTTCCATACTCATTCTCTATTATCTCACACTCCTATTGGTCTCACTTCTTTCTTTCTAATTCTTTTTAAATTCAATTTATAAAAAAATTAATTTTTTAAATATTTCATAATGAAATCGCTTTTTATTTTTAATTTTTTTTCCTTCCTTTTTGCTCTTCTTCTTTTTCGGTTGATCGCTAGCCACATGACTGCCGATGACCAGCCACACGCAAGTTGAGCTCGCAACTAGCTAACTGCCATCATTAGACAGCGGCGAGGCTTGAGCCTCACCAGCTCAGTTGCCGCCAATGCCTAATTCTCGCGACCTCTAGTGACACTCGAGCATCGCTGATCTGCGAAGCCCAAACTTGGCATATCAAAAGAAGTATATAGAGAATAATCAAATAAGATACCGAACAGCGAAAAATATTTTCCACTTCAATTTCAAATATCAGCCGAACATCAGAGGATATTGTAAATTTCCTGAAAAATGATTTCTTGAAAAACATTTTTAAAAAACGCTTCATTTTCTGTGGAAGAATGGAGCTTGAAAATTTTCATGTTTTTAAGAATAACATGATCGAATCAATAGTATAACAAAATAAGTAATTCACTCGTAATTTTTGTATTCTTTTCGTTTTGGATAAGAAGTATTATGATGAGATATAATTAGAAGTATAAGATGAGCCTCACCAGCTCAGCCACCACCCCCGGTCGCCGTCCGCACCCCACCGCCGCCGGTCGTCGCCGTCGGTCGCCGACCCCCACCGCTCGCTAGTCACCAGCCGCAAGGCGAAGGACGGCGACTGGCGATCGGCCGGTGGCAAGCGGGTGGGGGCGGCCGACAACAAGTGGCGGAGATTGGCGACCGGCGACTAGTGGTGGCGGCGGCAAGCAGTGGGCAACGATGGGTGGGTGGCCGTGTGTTATAAGCGGTGAAAAGTCCCCAAGAAATAGTTCTAAAAATCGTTCCTAGGAATAAGAAACTACTTTTTTCTACTTCTCATTTCTACTCTAAATTTATTCCCAAGAACAACTTTCTATTTCCGGGAATAGAAAAATCAATACCAAACGCATTTATGTTCTTTTTCTATTCCAGGGAACAAAAGAACAGAAAAATAGGAGAAGAGAAATGTTGCCAAACGGAGCCTAAATCTTGTCCTATTTTGCAAATAATGAAACCCAGTTTCAAAATTTTCTAAGAAAAGTTCAATTTCACAAACCAAATAGATCTTTATAAAATTGTTTTTTTTTTTCATTTTCGTAGAATTTCATTGATGAAATGCCCTTATCTGTTCGAGCTTATATCAATATGATTGTGTTGTAGGATGCAATAATAAGCTAATAAAATATGGTACTGCTTAGTGCGCGGCGACTAAATCTTCCTATATTTTGCAAATAATAAAATCCATTTTCAAAAGTTTCCAAGAAAAGTTCAATTTCGCTAACCAAATAGATCTTTACAAATTTGTTTTTATTTTCATTTTTGTATAATTTCATTGATGAAATGCCCCTAATCTGGTCAAGCCTATATCTATATGATGGTGTTGTAGGTTGAAATAATAAACTAATAAAATACGTTACTACCTAGCGAGCGGCGACTACATCTTCTCCTATTTTGCAAATAATAAAACCCATTTTGAAAATTTTTTAAGAAAAGTTCAACTTCATGAACCAAATAAATCTTTGCAAATTTGGTTTTTTTTTTTTTGGGTAAAGTTCTTTGCAAGTTTGTTTTTATTTCCGTTTTCGTATAGTTTCATTAATGAAATGCCCATTATCCGTTCGAGCCTAAATCTGTCTGATTCTTACAATGTTGAACTATAAGAATATTGTGATTCTTTCTTCTCTTGAGCACAACTCTAGGGCATTAATGGCTTAATCTCAAACCAAACCTTGTGAATTCTGGTCGCTGACTTTCGATATGTCTCCATCTCTCATTTATGTCAAAATAAATGAAGGAGCTTCCCAAGAGGAGGAAAGAAGCGTCCGATCCTCGTACTTGTACCAACTGGTCCGGTTCTGGATTTTCCATTCATTATTTTCGATGAAGCAAACATCCTATCTATTTTAAATTAAGTGGGCTTGGGACAAACTTTGAGATGGAGAAAGTCAAGATAGATTGACATGGAGTTCAGCCAATGGTATCAATTAAAAAACTCGACTTGATTAGGTCACGCCGAGACAATAAACTTTTCTTGCACGGAGGAAGAAGGCTCATGACATGACCTAAAGTCTGATATTTTCATATTAGAGGTGATCGATTTCCGATGTGATTTGATTCCAAGATGAAATCGGGAACCGAACCTAAAAGACCGATTCCCAAAATTCAGAATCGAGAACTGGATCAATTGGTCCTAGGACTAAGAATCGGATCACGGATCGATGGTCCGATCCGGTCCAATAAAACCAATCACTTTTTTTTATTACTTGTTATCCAATTACTTTTTTTCCCACTACTTGAAATTAAACCAATATAGTATTTAGTTCACATTTTATTAATTTTTTGAAGAGATAATAAAATAAAAAGGTATATCTAGTTAGTCCTGTTCTCCATGGGAACTAGGAATTGAATCTCCCAGACACCGATTCCACTTTTAGGAATTAGAGCCGACCGGCACTCTTGCAAATCGGACCCAACTAACTAGTTCGGTCTGGGCAGTTCTCGGTTTTGGCTGTCTGTTTTGACACATCCTTACTTTAAGTTCTTATATGAGAAAATAATGGCACTTTGGGCATTTATTTGAAATAATGTCAAATTTAGACTTTTATTTGAGAAAATGATGGCATTTCAAATTTTTATTTAAAATTTTCCTTTATAAGTATAATAAATTAAACGAAAACTGCAAATTATAAGTCGAGCTGGGCTTCGAATTTTTCTTTTAAGCCCTCCCCCTAATTTTTGAAAAATTGAAGATTCATCCTCTAAATTTGTCACGACTGCACAATAACCCCGAACTTTAAAATGTTACCAATTGCCCTCCTGAAATTATCATTATTATTTTTTTCTTTTTCTTTTTTTTGGCAAAACTCACCTCTAGGCTCTAGCAGCCGCAACCTCATTAGACTTCCTTATGTGCCACATATTATGTGGTTGTGTGACGCCTTCCCTCGTCGCTATAGCCTCTCTGTATCTCTCTATTATGCGAGAGTAGGAGCAGGCAAGCCGTGACGGCGAAGCCTCGATGAAGATAACGACTGGTCGGGGCCACGGCGGTGACGGCACAAGGTGGCAGTCGGCGCGTGGCAATGCCCATGTGCGACGGTGAAGGTGGGGCTTTTCCACCTCCGGTTGAAGGAAGGGAAAAACTGAGGGAGAGGTGGTAGAGAAGAATTGAGGGTGAGATTTTTATTTGGAAAAACTACAGGGTGTTTTGTAGGATGCATAAATAAACTAATAAAATACTAGTAAATTGGCACTACCTGGCAAACAGTGGCTAAATCTTGCCCTCTTTTGCAAATAATAGAATCCATTTTCAATATTTTCTAAGAAAAGTTCAATTTCACGGACCAAATAGATCTTTACAATTTTATTTTTATTTTCATTTTTGTATAATTTCATTGATGAAATGCCCCTTTATCTGTTTGAGTCTATATCTATCTAATTCTTACAATGCTGAACCATAAGAATATTGTTACTCTTTCTTCTCTTGAGCACTCTTCCAGGGCATTAATGGCTTAATCTCAAATCCCACCTCGCGAATTCCGGTCGCTGACTTTCTATATGTCTCCATTTGTTATGAATGTCGCGATAAATGGATGAGCTTCCCAAGAGGAGAAAAGAAGCGTCCGATCCTTATACTTGCACCAACTGGTCCGATTCAGGATTTTTCTTTTATTATTTTCGACGAACCAAACATCCAATCTACTTCAAATTAAGTGGACTCGGGATAAATTCAAGATCGAAAAGTCAAGATAGATTGACATGGAAATCAGTGTTGAGCTTTGCCGAAACTACATGAGTGAATGGCATCTAGATCGACTGGCCAATGGTATTGATCAACATGACTCGACTAGATCACGCCGAGATAATAAGCTTTTTTCACACGGAGGAAGAAGAAGAATCACGGCACGATCTAAAGTCTGATCCTTCCCAATCCAATTTGCATGCACGTACGGCTCGAGTGTGGACTGGGCGAGGTCGGCCCGAATTTCGGTTTCTTCAAGACGTGTGAGCGCAGAAAAGGTATAGGAGGCAGGAGGGGTCGGGGGGTTGAAGTCGACCCGCCCGTCATCCACGCAACCGAGGCAGCCGTCTTTTCCGCCCAAAATTTGAGGCGCCCGCAACGTGTTTGTCTCTATGTCTGACTCAAACGAAGAGACTATAAGAAACTCATTAACAAAATAAAGAACAGAGCGAGGACACCGTCAACGTGGAATGCGTCCTACCAGTCTCCCTCGCCTTTTCAGTACCCATGTCACGCCATGAAGAAGCGCGTCAAAAAAGCCTTCCGAATAAAGGTCCAGTCGACCACTTCCCCCCGCTCGTCACGGCACGGTTTTGGCCGACCGCGAGAGAGATGCCCTTTGGGACGCCTGCTCAGATTCTGGCTAAAGGAGGAAGTTTGACGTTTGGATGCGATGTTGCGTAGTCAGTTGAAGGTCGCATAAAGGGAAAGGTTTTCAATTGGACTTAGGGAGTCCATACCACTACAAATTCAAACGGGTACACACGTGTCACAGTTATTCCAAATTAATTGTCGTGTTGCGAAAAATCCCGCACTGATACGCTTGTGTTGCATTTTGCCCCAAATTTGTCCTTCTTGTTCCATTTCTAAATAATTTTCGCTATGAATTCAAGTGGCGTTTAACATCGATTTTCCTCTAATATCATAATGCGGTTTCATTTCAAAGCCCTTACGCTATGTTGAATTATGCAATTCCATGAAGATAGACCGATGAGAAGATTGGAGTTGGAAGAAATATTTAGGTTGTTCGAACGATGAATATTAGATTTGAGATCACCAACTGACATAGAAAGTTAGTCGTCCCCGATGACGATCAAGTCAAAGTTCATCGTGCTCCTGAACTTGAACTTGATCTCCATCGCTGCAGTACAAGAACAGAAAAGAGCTCAAGAGCTCCTTGAGATCATGAAGATTCTTGGGATTACAGAACCAATAATGAAGGGTTGAATAAAGATTTAGATAAGTTTCAACGTGTAAAGATAAAAGAGAAAGAGGAGTTAATTTATCACGGGTGCCTTAATTTGAGATATTTTTCACATGAAAATTAATTAAGGATAAATATCATAAGAAAATTCTAATTGGGGATTTCTATTGATACAAAATTCAATTTGAGATAAATGTGATATAAATATATCAATTTAAATTTTTCGGTCATATTAATCCATTGGACTTGCCATTTCATGTCCTCATATTGTGTACGATCCATTATAAGGAAGATGATCCTTACACCGGAGACAAATGAAATCTCGTGATTGATCAAATATCTTCTATTTTGTGGTGGAAAAATAAGCAAAATGTCATTTCTACCATCAACTTTCCTTTTTCAAATCATCAAATTAGGACAGTCACCGACCCCCCTCCAATCTCTCAATCTCAATGCGATGGCATATCACATCCAGGTATAGCACGCTCCATGATGTGTTGATCTTGATTTCAAACCCACATTCGGTGGCCTTAGAATGACTTGCACCAACAAAAAAATAGACAGAAAAACCAAATTATTTCAAGGCCAAATCATGATTCATGACCCTAATAAAGAAAAAAAATCTGAACAACCCCATTTTTTTCTTAATATTCCAAATTAGACCAATAGGTTAATAAGGCTCCTCTCGCATGATCCATGACATGTGTTCAATTATGAATGAAGGGACTAAAGAGCCCATCACACATGCGAGGACGCATATTCTTCTCCTAAATAATATAAATTGGCTACTAAATATTAATTTAAGTGCACAAGCAAGTACCACATGTTAATTTAATTATATGGGTAGGCGATGGAGACATAGGCTACCATGCCGAAAGGACGATGGGCCAAGTGATTTTAGTGGGATACGGACGGTAGCCCCATAAAAAAATGGCAGCTCCCTTCTGCATCGACCCGTCCTTCTAGCACGCAATTCGCATCCGACCGAAGGAAATCGGATCGTACATCCAACTGATTTTCCCAAGTTGGACTAAGTCCATCCATTTGATCCAGTCAAAAACCGATCATCCACATCCCAATCACAGAATTCAAAGAAGACTACTTCATACGATGACGTAGTCTTATAAGAATGCGTCAAGCAAGAACAAGAATTAGATATATCCGTCCTATAATAACATGTTGTAACTTATTAGAAGTTTCACCGGCACTATGCACAGACACAATAAAAATCTACTCATTTTGGAGCCTAAAAATCAAAGATTTAAGGACCTGGAACTGGGTTACCTCGTCGCTAGTGGAGTTCAGCCATCATTTCGCCTGCAAAATGACCTAAACCACTGAGTGGGTTGACCCTTTCATTCCACCGAGACCAGAAGAATCGGTGGTTCTGCCACTGATTTTAGTTTGGTCTGCGACGGCATCACGCACTCGCCTCCTGCATCTCCTTATGTACGGAGACTCAATCAATTCGTCAAAAGGGGGTTAGCAATTCTAAATTTCAGTATACATGTTTCATTTGAAATTTAGATATTATCTGACAGAGCAGATTATTTATTTTTTGAAATCTACTGTCATATAATAGGTTTTAAGATCGGTTCAAGGTTTTATCCGTATTATTAATTAAACAATTGTAATGAATTATCATCTCTAGTGATCACCATTTATTATTATAATATACTAATCACAACTCATATTTAGATACACGAAAAATATAAATCATTAATAAAAAAAAAGTCTCGTTCATGAAAGTTTAGATTAGTGGTTCTAAATTATACACTCATCATCAAACGATATGGATCGCGCTAAGACATAGGCTAAGAAAAATATAAAAACTTATTTTAGATTTCAAATTTTATGTTTTACTTACTTAGAGCATGAAATCTACTTGTCAAATAAAATTTCTCAATTTTTTAAATTTGGAACCGAACACATGCGTTAGAACCGATTCTTTAGAATCGGTTTCAAATTCTAATTTAAAATTATACTCACCATCACATTAAAAAGCACGAAGAACAAACGCCGACAAGGTCACAAGCAAAGCGCACAATGCCTTAACTCCCAACCAAACGCAGTCCGACTCCAACTGATATTTCCGACGCTCCATCTCGTCCCCATCACTGAGACGTGTCGCTCCCAAATCGAATCTCTCCAGCCCCAAAAATCCCATATTCGTTCTTCTTTAACCCGGACAGGGACGTCAAAAGAAAAAGGAAAAATCAGAAATTAGGATTCGAGGTAAGGTAAATCTTCTCTCAGAAATGCAAAGCGACCCGAAAGGGAAAGAAATCCCCCCACCCATTTATTAAATCGTGCTCCTCTGAACGGCCGGGGAGCTGAATGTTCTCCTCTTCGTCCCTGAAATTCTCTCCATAAATTTCGCTGTCTGCAAGTGGAGAGTCCACTTCGTTCCGGGGAATAAGTAAAATGAATTGTAATGGAGAAAGAGACAAGAGGCTTGAGAGTCACTCTTAACTTTGCTTGCGATCGAGAGAAGAAAAAAGGAAGATGAGAAAAAGAACGAGCGCGGAGGTCGATTGAATTGATGGGTACCCGAGAATTGCCTTTCTTGAAAGCACATCTGAATTTGGTTGGCAGAGGACTGCTGAACCGGTTCCTGCACGGAAACATGTCCGGGGTCGTGACCTCCTTCTGGGTTTTGCTCTGCAACTTCTTGTTCTTCGTCCTTGGATCAGTGGACAGATACATCTCCAGGTTTGCTGTCCGTTCGTTTTTTTTTTTTCGGTGAATTCTCGGAGTAAGCAATGGTTGAGATCATTCGTGTTGAACTTTGGCCTTCTTTTTGTAGATTTCAAGCGGCTGAAAAATCCGAGAAGAACGAAGAAAGTTCCTGTTTTGCTGGTTCGCATGAAGACGGCGGAATGGATTCGGAGGGCAGAGAGATTGAAAACAGAGAAGCCAATGAAGATGTTATTGGAAGCGATGGAGACGAAGAGGGCTCTGTTTTTGTGGAAGCTGCATCTAGCAAGTATCAGTTCTGCACTGGGAGAGACATCAGTGGATTTGTGGAGCAACCAAAAATCATGAGCTTCACTGTCCAAGAGGTGTTTTTGGGTTCAAGCGATGATCACGCAATCCCTAGTAAAGATCTTAATGCTGGGCATTTTGTCGGCAATGAGTTTGGTGAAGAGGAGGAGACCGAAGCTCAAGAGCAAACAGAGGATTCTCGTGAGAAAGATGGCTCTGTTCGAAGCATCGCAACGGATAAAGTGCCTGATAACAAGGAAAGCAAACCATTGATGGATCATCTGCTTAGCGAAAAGGCAGAGGTTCTAGAATCAGAAGATGAGTTTTTGGATGACGATGCTTTTCTCGATGAAGAGGACATGATTTTGGATGATCTCTCGTCTCAAGCTGATCAAGTTGATCCAGAGTTAGAATCGGTTTGCTCAGATGATGGAATTGTTTTGGGGTCAGCCAATAATTTCGATGCCCATGAACAACAGCACATGGAAAATTGCACGGTCGACTCTGCTTGGGACTTGAATGGCCATGAAAGAATTCCGAGTGCCGAAGAAGATGAAATGCCCAGTGTAACTTCATTCGACCCAGAAGCAGCCTTCGTTGCAGATCAATCTAGTGATAGTGAATCGGAATCTGATGATGACTACATAGAAGTTGAGTTGCGGAAATTGAATTTCTCCAACACAAATGGGTCGTCCTGCAAAAATTCAGTCGAGGACAATCACAAAGGACCGATGACGGCTACTTCAGAAAATTCCCAGGAACTCGGGCATTTTCAAGAGAATTCATCAGCATCGGATGCTGATGATAATTGGGACTGGGAGCATGATGACATAATAGAGCAGCTAAAGATGGAGCTTAAAAACGTGAGAACTGGAGGACTTCCCACGATCTTAGAAGAATCCGAAACGGACTCTCCAATGGTGGGCGACGCCGATCTCAAGCTGAAGCCGCTGAAGATCGATCAGAAGCTCGAGCACAAAGATCTGCTGCAGGATATCCACAAAGTGTACAAGAGCTATGCAGAAAAAATGCGTAAACTGGACATCTTGAACTACCAGACTCTACATGCAATCGGTAAGTTACTCGTGAAAATCTTGATCTTTTCACTCTAGTTTCGCTACAATTCTCATTCACATAGCAAACAGAACGGGACAGAGCAAATATTAGCAGAAGTCACTTCGATTAACTGGCGAATAATTCGGAAGAATCCTGATCCTTTCACTCTGATTTTGGTACAATTTGTCATGGAACACTGTAGGTAGGTACAGAGCAGAAGTAAATTCGAATGACCAATGCATTATAGGATTGAATTTGAGTCCTATGTTTGCACAGTTCCTGATTTTCTATTCTTGGGAATCTATCTGACGATAATGAGGAGCTAATAATGGAAGACTTTCGTCAATGGTGGGATCTGATGACTCCTTTTGACTCCCCAATGATCGCCTTCTTCTTCTTCTTCTTTTTCTTTTTTAATTCGAAGCGTGAGAATGGCGATTCTCATAGCATAAACAAACCTAATCTTGATAAAGTAGGAGCTGAGCAGACCCCAAAGGCGTGCAATTCCTGTGAGGAAGATCTTTTAAAAGAAGCATAATGGACGGTGGGTCTCCATCCCCTGTTTCGAAAATCTTTATTCACAATTTTCGAGTTCTTTCAAATCAACTGATGCTCGTGTAAAGCACGGCCAATTTGCTGTCCACTCCTTCAACCACAAAAGCCACCAATTAGTTGAAAGTCCTTGTCGTTCTGTCTTCTTTAAAAATCCCATTTTTTCCTCTTTCCCCTCCATTTATTTTTCATGTGAACAGCACAGGTGACTGGTACACCTAGAAATTTGCTGACAGTTCCTCTAATGACCCACCTGATTCGCTTGATTTTCTTTTCATAATGATGCACCAAACTCGTACCGTGACCTGAATCTTACTGACAGACATCTTGGTTTCTAATTAGGATTGCTTGGCTGCAATCTTGACAAGACGCATGTTCTAGTTTCTGGGGTTTAGCTAAGACTGTGTCATGATCTATCTGCAGGGCTACTCCAACTGAAAGATCCGCTCAACTCAAATACGAACCGTAAAGCTCTCCTCTCGCAGAGCTGGACAAACAGATTGAGGCGGCCTAAGGTCGACTCCGTGGCGGAGTCCTTGGTCGCGTTACAGGGCGACCTCGAAATGGTTTATGTAGGACACGCTTGCCTCTCGTGGGAGATTCTCCAGTGGCAGTACGGGAAGGCCCGGGAGATGAGAGAGTTTGATCACGGTGGGTTCCGCCATTACAATCAAGTAGCTAGCGAGTTCCAACTGCTCCGGGTGCTTCTCCAGAGATTTATAGAGGATGAGCCATTTAAAGGGCCGAGGATCGAGTACTACGTCAAGAACCGATGTGTCCTGCGTGGCCTGCTCCAGGTGCCGGCCATTAGAGGTAAATTAGAGGATGTATTCCAAACATAACCGACCTAATGAACTCAACGCGTGAATACTGAGCTGAAATCCTGTCGTGGGCTTGGTTAGGTTTGTTGAATTGAGAAATGGACAACAAATTGGAGCAAAATCAAGTTTCAGAACTGACTAAAACCAATTAAATCGCATTCCGTTTGGTTTAAAAGGGATCTCAGTTTGATTGCCTACATGTTATAAACCAAATCAAGTTTAAAGCACATTCGAGTAGTGCGTTAAAAACGAAAATTGCATGTAAAACAACAGATTGCTAGATAAGTAACTGTTAAACTATTGCAATATGCAGATGACAGCTCCAGGGACAGCAAGGGAAAAGCAGCGGAGGAGGATGCTATCTCGATCGAGACACTGGTAGAGATCATAGAAGAATCCATGCGAGTCTTTTGGGACTTT
This sequence comes from Corymbia calophylla, assembly GCA_014182845.1. Classification (NCBI taxonomy): domain Eukaryota; kingdom Viridiplantae; phylum Streptophyta; class Magnoliopsida; order Myrtales; family Myrtaceae; genus Corymbia; species Corymbia calophylla. The sequence goes on from CM024694.1 coordinate 27,869,860, forward strand.
ATCCGTGCCGATAGATATGAACCCGACGGAGGTTTAAAGCAAAGTCAGCTCGACCAACAGGACTCGGCAGATTCGGTACTTATGACAGCCCTCAGGACTCAACTCCAAAAGGTTTGTTGTATTCTGCACGCGCGTGCATTCCATATACTTAACGTGCGTTCCAAGATATCAACTCAGCTAAACCGAGTCTCTTTTGCTTGCAGAAGGAAAGGAGGCTTAAGGACATAGTGAGGAGCGGGAACTGCATAGTGAAGAGGTTCCAAAAGCCCCGGGACCGGCTGGATCCCACAATTCTGTTCGCTCAGGTCGAACTGAGATTGGTCTCGAGAGTCCTGAGCATGCGGAAGGTCGCGAAAGACCAGAAGGTCGTGAGAGACCAGTTAGCGTGGTGTCAGGATAAGTTGGACAGGATCAGCATCATTAGTAGGAAGATCTCCGTTGAGCCGTCTTTTTCGCTCTTCCCCTGTTGAGAGAGGAGGGCGAGGCTTTTGCGGCGGAGTTTTTGGTCTCGGACGGCGACGTTATACAGAAAAAACAGGATTAGGAACATAGGGTGAGGACTGGATTGCTGTGCTGCTGGTAGCTATTTGGTTTACCATGAGGATGTATTATTTTGCATGGTCCCTATGGTGCGCACACGCATCTTTGTCACACAATCTTGTGTAATAGCTGTGATGTATGTAGATACAATAAGATGCCAAAACCCTAATACAAAGCTGGAGGAGAAAGGGTTAGTGCTGTAATGAGAGACTTTCCTTTTGTCCTCTGCAATTTCGCGCCATGGTCGGGTCATCTTCTCATGCCGTGTTTAGAACCGTCATCCATTGCCGCCCCTCGACAGTCCATGGACATTCTAGGCGAGTCGAATATTTCATCAACCCGAGATTCACCTATCACAGTGGACCGCTTGGCTTAAACATGTGAACATGGAATGTTGAACTTAGCCCGCAATTTAGTATAGTAATTAACGCAATGGAATGTAAGTGAAAGTCAAACATGGCATGCTTTGACATTCTCATATATCTTCCTCTGCACATTAAGCCAAAGTCCAAACCGCCTCACTTTCATTTTCCTCAAACCTTTACCCGTATCCATAAACCCGATTGACCCCGTCCATGGAGTATGTATTCTCCAACGTCCGATGTAGAGCAATCAACACATGTGCACCGTTGGATCAGATGGAAGCTGACGCCAAGAGCCACCTCATCCGACGTGGACGTCCCCAAAGAATGGCATGCCAACGCGTGGGCCACTGAAGACTACGTGTGTGCTTGCCCACACATGATTTTATCTTTTATTTGTTGTCTAATCCATAATATTTTTCGACCTATTGACTACTACCTAACAAATTTCTGATTGATATCATTAGTGGAAGAATAAGCTAATTCAATATAAATGCATTTTCACTAATACTACCGGCCTTTATTGTGCAACTTGATATTTTTATTTTTTTGAAAACTAAGGCACAGCCAACAAATAATTTAAGCTCGATATGATTTGGAGTTACATATGGCGAATGTTTTTTTATAAATCGATTTTTCATCTAAATATTAAAACAAGTCGGAGGATCGACCCAACTACAACTGCAAAAAGTAATAATTCATGGTTTACCTGCAATTCCAATTTAATTTATGTGATTTTATATTAATTAGGAATTTTTGGATTCATTTATTAATCTCATTCCTCATTTGTATTTGAATACATTATTTTCCTTTTAAACGATTTAAAAGCAATCGTGCAGGCGCACGAGCGATTCTAGTATTCGTACAAGTCCGTAGAATGGGCCGGGCTCAGGCCCGGTGAGCTTAATCCATCCGGTGGGCAGCGCAGGCCCATGTCATCTACCAACGCACTGCCGTCAGATAGAAAGACGAAGGGTTCATTCTCAGCCGTAGGATCTAGGGCGTCTAATCCATCGTCACCAAAGCGAGAGGCTCTCCCATATATCTGCAAACCCTAGCGCCCACCGCGTCCCCCTCTCTGCTGCGACTGGAAGCCGAGCTCTCTGCAAAACCCTAGAGGTAATTAGGAGGAAAAAAGAAAAAAAATGGTGCAGCGTCTCACGTATCGGAAGCGGCACAGTTACGCCACCAAGTCGAACCAGCACAGGGTCGTCAAAACCCCCGGTAATCTCCGCCGTTTCCTCTCCCTTCCGCTTGCTCTGTTCTGTGTGGGAATCGTCTTGCGCTGAGGGTTTGATTCGTTCGGGACCGTGAGTTTGAATCGAGCTGCTTGTGATTCTGGAAATGTAGGTGGGAAGCTAGTGTATCAGACCACCAAGAAGAGAGCCAGTGGCCCCAAATGTCCCGTCACTGGCAAGAGGATTCAAGGGGTACGCCGTCTCTCCCCTCCTTCGTTTTCCGATTCACTCATTAATTTATTTGTTGAAATTAGCTGCGAACGGTGTGTATGTAGAGAGATCTTGTGTTATGGTACTATGATGTGGATGATTGTTTCGGATGATTGCGGTGCACTTGCGGTGACTGTTTGGATCGAATTGATGCTCTTGCGGGGTGTTTCTTTGCTTATTCGGTCTCGACTTACGGACATTGTTGTTGCTATTCGGGAGCGTTGTGCTAGTTGATTGGATGAGGGCTGTTGATTATATGTGCTTGACACTGTTCTGAACTGTTGCCTTCTCTACTAGCTGGTATTGCCGGCGAGAGTTTTATCTGCCGGAAATGATTGACAATGTGTAACCTGATGCCGTTTTTCATGGGTCGTACTTGATCTAGGGTCTTGTTCATCGAGAGTGCAGAATATGCTCTTCAAAATCCATTCCTTCGACTTGCATCTGCTGTAGTCTAGTTTCTTGCTTGCTTTTCAGTCTCGTTTTTGTAAACGCTGTCGATGATTAGTTCAGATTGTCAGTCATGTGTTGGGGTCCCTTGTGCCACATTCATGATAGGTCTTGATCATTTGTGCAGATTCCTCATTTGAGACCAGCTGAATACAAGAGGTCGAGATTATCAAGAAATCGTCGTACCGTGAACCGTCCCTACGGTGGTGTATTGTCAGGAGGAGCTGTTCGTGAGAGGTCTTTATCTAACCCTATATCTGTGGATCTTCTTTTCTTTGAAATTATCTTCCATGCTGTGCTTGGGAATTGCTCATCCTGAGTTTGAATGGTTTTTTTTTAGGATTATCCGGGCCTTTTTGGTGGAAGAGCAAAAGATTGTGAAGAAGGTGTTGAAGATTCAGAAGGCTAAGGAAAAGCTAGCCTCCAAGAGCTGAGATTTGTAAAACCACAGTGAGTCTGGTGCTTTGAGAGTAATTTTGGTTTTGAATTCTTGGTAGTAATATGAGTTGCTGGGTTAAACTTTGCTTCTTGGGCTTCTTGGAACATCATATGTAGCGCTCCTTTCATCACTTTGCCGACAAGTCAACTCCTTAAATTTTGCCTTTTCCATTTGAATGCTTGCTGATGGTACTGAAAACATCATTTATGATATTCGTGATGTAATATTAGATCCACAATTTGACATATTGGTTCCGTTTGAGCCTGGATGTCCTTGAGGGGTATCTTCCAGGTCATTTGTGCAATCAGTTCATAATCTATTATCAACTAAGGAGAATGCGTAGCCTCATCCTAAAGTCCGTTAAAATTTAGGTTTTGTTCAGAGTTTGTCCAGAATCTGGTTATTAGTTCAATTTTCTGTTCTTAGACTCAATGCCAAATGCGTCAAATTGTACATGAGAAAACCTCAATCATATTGAAAAGTAAAACTCTGTTGCATGACTTATTTGCACATGAAGTAATGGAGTGTTCTACATCGGAAGAATGTGAATGTTATGAATTTCCTGGCTGAAAGGAAGACGATCTTCACTGATTGAGTTTTGTGTGTCATCACAATGTCATTTGGCTGTGCGGATAAGGTAAGAGTGGCAACCATGAGATAGATTTTGTGCATTTTGCATGATTGGTCGTGTAGAAAGTTAAATATTGTCTTGTGAAAATAATCAATATGCTGAAATATAATAGAAAGAGGGAGAGGTTTGGGATGATTTGAAATCTTTCTGCTAAGGAATAGTACCATTTGCAGAAGATGCATATGTAGATTTCTGGAAATAAGGTGCAAACGTGGTTTTATTCAACTATTTTACAATAAATAGGTGCAATCGTGTTTTAATTCCACTATTTTACAATAAATAAGGTGCAATCGTGGTTTTATTCAACTATTTTACAATAAATAGCGCAACCCTTGCTCGTTGTGATGGCCACGATGTGGTATAACTATGTCATACATGAATCGTGCTGCTGAGACTGGCATTTTAGACCTTCGGAGTTCGGAAGAACTTGGCCTTCATTTTGGCAACCAGCTGGTCATGAGGTGGGAGATTCTCACTCATCAATGGGTGTGCCTTCAATTCATCCACCCAAGAGAAGAACAATGCGTTCCTCTCTCGGTCAGTGATCTTACCGATGGCCTCTTCAAAGGCTTGGTAGTTGCAAGCATTTGTACCGACCACTATGCCCAAAAAGCTCAAGTTCTCACCATTGAAGAATGGAGATTTTGTAGGGAAGTCCCTCTGAATGCCCTCCTCGAACACCCTCAGCAGCTCGACGAAGTCTTCTCGAGCCTTATCTTGATCCTTCCCTTTGGTCTTGAGGAAAAGGTAGGTCGCCACCTTGACCTTTGAAACCAAATCATCGAACCGTTAGAACTCAAGCGAAACGGATTGCTTGCCTCTTCCTACTTCTCACATAAATCAGGGTTAATGTCTTTTCAAGTCATGTGATTAGATTCAAGTTTCCAGTACTTGAGTTAGAATCATTGGAGTCTGTGTTTTCTGTTGGCAATTGCCGAATATAGCTTATAAAACGAGACTCCAGTTAATACCTTCTGATCGTAGAAATCCGCCCAAAAGCGGATCTGCGACCTAGTGTAAGGATCCTCGGGGAGGAGCTTGGGGGCATTGCTCCAGTGCTCGTCGATGTATTCCAGGATGAGGAGCGACTCGCAGATTGGACGGCCATCGTGCAGGAGCACCGGCACTTTCTGGTGGACGGGGTTGGATCGGAGCAGCAAGTCGCTCTTGTTCGTCAGGTCTTCATCCACATACGCGAAAGGAATGCCCTTAAGCTTAAGCGCGAGCTCAACCCGCTTGCAGTAGGAACTACCGAACGTCCCTAGCAATACAACCTCACCGTTCTCACCCATCTCTCTCTCCGGGGTGTGTTCTGCCGAATGCAAATGCAACAATTTATAGCCCGCGCGAACTCTTCCTCTTGATGCAAACACCAGGTGATCCAAATTTGATTCGGTCAAAAGCTGAGAAATGATGGGTGGGAGAGGGTAAAGACTACTTCATTTAAAAAAATGTAAATGGTGGGAAACTGATCAGAGATGTTGAGTAGAGTTGCTCGAGTTAGAAGACTTTCATATTCAATTGGTAAAGGATTTGATTGAAGGCATATAATATATAGTGCTTGGAGAGCACGTTGAGGACCAAAGACTTTGCCGGTTGTTGGTCAAGTGACTGGACTGATGGAGATTGCCTCACAAAGAAATTTTATCTGCACCATGGCTCGTTAATTCGATAAGTGAATGAAGCTATTGCGAGAACACATCGTAACTAACAACTCCAAAGCTACTAGTTTGCAACTTGATTTTCCATCGTTGATTCAATAAATAAAAATAAAAAATCGTTCACATTTCGATGTGGATTTCAGACTCCTAACACTATATGTCGTCAAGAAACCTGTCAAGAGCACCTACTGAAGAAATTACTCCAAGCCGATGTGAAGCAGTGCTCCATCAGAAGCGAGCTCGACGACGCCCGCCAATTCTCAATGTTCGAATACTTCTGCACCCCCGTTTCTCCTCCATTCGATCCGAACCTTTGCACAGGCTCCGGCTGTAGATTGATGAATGAGAAGGCGCGATCTCCGAACACGGACAGAGGTACGTTGAACACAGCGGAAGCGAGGTCAGGTGCTCCTTCGCCGGGGGCCGATAGCGATGCTGACGAGTGCGTTTCGTTGGAAGAACACATCAACTTGTCTTGCGGACATGGGCTAGGAATGTGATGATAGTGATCTGATGGAGGTGGGGTTGTTGGTGAGGGGGAGATGCAGAGGGAATGGGAGAGGGCTTTTTGAGTAGTGGACTTGGGTTTCTTGAATATCCTGCATATGGCCCATGAGTCCTGCAAACCTCCAAACAATAATTTAATTAGCAAAAACTGAGTTTATGGCCTTATTCTATTCTATGGCCCTTCAATGAAAGCTGACCAGAGTTTGCTAAACTTCATCCACTAATAATGTATAGAGCTCTGTTGTGTTGGATTGGACTTTTTTCTTTATCACTTTACTTCTTTCTTTCAAAACTTGGAAAAATAAAAAAGCTATTCCATAGTGTTGAATTCTTTTTCATTTTTAATCAAATTTACGATTTTGAATGATTTTTCAAGTTTTTATGGTCAAAGTGCATGAAACAACTAGATTTGAAAGTACTAAAAGTCACTATAAAATAAATGGCGACAGGGAATTCGAAAACGCTCAAATGTGAGATTGATATTAGAAGAGTGTGTCCCATTATTTGTCTCGTCTTTTTTCGATTTGCGAGAGTGAATCCCATTATTCATTCCTTGGGTCCTGTTTTGTTTTTTATTTCCCCTCCCTCCTCGTATAATCATTTTCCGACGTGCAAGTGAAACTGTGCACATTTATCTATCAAACACGATGCTGATAAGCAAGAAAATGTTCTCGAAAATTAAAATAAATAATTAAAGGAAAATGGTTTCCATCAAAATTTCTCAAGAAAAGGAGAGAAGACGATGGACACAGCAAGAAAACCTCAAAGAAAAAAGAGCACTTACATGGGTGGGGAGGCTCTTCTTTGATGGAAGTGGGCCTGCAGCTAGATCAGAGAGAGAAGGCAGCCGAAACTCGTGCATCATCCAGTCGGTCTTCACCCCTTTCCCAGCTTTGCCTCTGTAGAACACCAGCGATTTCTTCAACCCTATTATGTTATTGCCGCACTTGACGCGAGCGACGTCGACATTGCTGTCGAGCTGATGAGATGAGGAGTAGATGGGTCGATCGGTGCCTGTGGCTTTCCAAAAGCCACCTCTGGTCACTCTGTTGGGCCTTAGACTGTTTCTGTATTTCCTGTCCCTCGGGCAGTAGAAGTACCACTCCTTTTCCCCGAGAGTCGTCGCCAGCTCTATATGAAATCACACGGAAATTGCAGAAGGAATCACTTTCCAATCTAGTCATAGGAAAGTCAAGCATGCATTGAGGGGTGAGATGCAAACAGTGGTTCCTCAAAGAGTTCACGAAAGAGTAAACTAAAAGTTTTCTTCGAGTAGAAACTCGAGATTACGGCGAACATGAACCAAACAAAAGCAAAACCCATGTCTTTTTTAACCTTCACAATCATGTCTTTAAGGAGTTCAGGAAAGAGTAAACTGAAAAATTTCTTCAAGTAGAAACTCGAGATTATGCGCAAATGAACCAAACAAAAGCAAAACCTAGGTCTTTTTTAACCTTCACCATCATATCTTTAAGGAGTTCAGAAAGAGTAAGCTAAAAGTTTCTTCGAGTAGAAACTCGAGATGATGCGCACATGAACCAAACAAAAGCAAAACCCATGTCTTTTTTAACCTTCACCATCATGTCTTTAAGGAGTTCAGGAAAGAGTAAACTGAAAAATTTCTTCAAGTAGAAACTCGAGATTATGCGCACACGAACCAAAAAAAAGCAAACCCAGGTCTTTTTTAACCTTCACCATCATATCTTTAAGGAGTTCAGAAAGAGTAAACTAAAAGTTTCTTCGAGTAGAAACTCGAGATGATGCGCACATGAACCAAACAAAAGCAAAACCCATGTCTTTTTTAACCTTCACCATCATGTCTTTAAGGAGTTCAGAAAGAGCAAACTAAAAATTTCTTCAAGTAGAAACTCGAGATGATGCGCATATGAATTAGGTAAAAGCATCCCCCATGTCTTTTTAACCTTCACCATCATGTCTTTTTATCATATTTTCTCTTTCTCTCTCTCTCATATCCAAGAACTCGCACATACATGCAAATGATCGAAACTCATCTTACTTGGGAGATCCCATGGATCATATTTGTAGATATAAAGTTGCTTAATGATCTCAACACAAATGGCTTGCTTTTGAATCTTCCTCTTCAGGTAAAACCCCACGAGCTCCTCATCCGTGGGATGGAACCTAAACCCTGGCATTATCAACTCCTCCATTGTCTCGCCTTCATTTCTCTCCTCCATCTCTCTCTCTCTCTCTCTCTCTCTCTGTGACTAACTCTCAAGAAGAAATGAAGCAGATGCAAGAACTTCAAGGTGCTGTTTTTCAGAAACCCTAGAAGTTACGTGTACAAAATGATGAACACCAACCAATAGGTCAAGTTTTAAGGAGTGAAGCTTCGCCTCTATGAAGTACGAAATCTGAATAATAAGTGAGTTTAACCCCCATTAATTTGTTTCACTGACCGAGGACCGAAGGATGAGCCGCCAATCATGGTGGGGTGTGTGACTTTGAGAAGCAAAATTGTTTTTGCGAGGAACGTGGTGGATCCTCCGATTCCGTGAAGCTCTCAAGCAAAGGAAGAGAACAAGGAACTACTACCAAGAAAATTATTGTCTTGTAAAAGAATCTGAATTTTCCCTTTTGTTTCTTTTTTGTGAGTAATTGATACATCAAAGAACATTTAATCTTCTCATGGTGTGATTGAAGACCATCTCATATGGCTATTTTCTAGATGAGCATTTCTCAGAAGGCCTGCCCATCAAAGGAAAATCTGCCTTTTATAAACTCTTAAGGCATGTTAGCTTAACAAGTCTTTCAAGAATGTAACCTTGTTGATTTTGTTCGTAGGAAAACAATAAGTGCTAATAGCATCACACACCATGCGGTGAGGTTTTGAGGAGCACAAATATTTAACGCCATTCCTCAATCCAAGTAGATCGGATAGACAATTGCTGGCCCAAAAGAAGACTAAGAAAACATTTTCATCTAGCAATATCAAATTGTGACTTCTCTTACAATAAATTTACTAGGAGCTGATATGATTCTACACCCAAATTAACTGGGGCTGAGGAAAATGAAGGGGACCATTAATTGATGCCGTCCTCTTAATTTATTCATCAGGCAAGGGCTTGTCTGGTCTGGTCCATATTGAGGAATCTCAAGAACTGCAACATCAATGTATTATGGGGATACGGAACAGAAGCTTGAAAAAAAAGCATGGTGTTCGAGACGAGTACTACTCGGTCGATTATTTTAGGGTTTTCGGGCCATGGGAATCAGGAAATGCAGTTTCTATTCCATTCCTCCAAGCTTCTATTCCACTGGATTTGTCAGGTTTGAAAATGCATTTTAAAATAAGTCGGAAGATACCATCAAATCGAGAGACCGTGCGTTATAGCTTGCTTGTGTTGGACTTTATTGCAAAGATTCGTTGACCTTAATGAATTGCATTAGTAATTGCAAACGAAGGTCATCTTGGGTTTCCCAAAGAGAGCAAGACCAGCTTTGTTAATTACCATTTAAATTTTGTCGCTTTTCCCTCTCTTTTTTCACGAGTAATATAAAAAATTATAATTTATACAGAAGAGTGGGTTCCAAATGTGCAGATAGTCAAATCTCATTACATAGAAGTCAAAAAAAAGGATCCTATGTAAAGCGAGGATAAATTGGCATCGGGTTAGATACGTATTCCATTGCCACTATCAACTCTTTGAGAACTTAGAGGAAAGAATCCAAGATTGTATTCAGGTTGAGCCACTAATAAAATTCTCGAATTTCCGATGGTTTGTTTTTGTGCGAATCACTTATGTAAACCGTCACAAGCATTCCCATCATTTCTGAATTTACGTTAGATGCTTTTGCTTGAAGAGTTAGAACCATTCTCTAACTTGGCTACCACCCTCAACTTGGCCAAGAGATGGAGTTCAAAAGATTAGGTACTAAGGAAGTTTCAAGAAAGGCTAGAACAATTTCTACATCATTCGGATTGCTAAGTTGAGCTATGCTGAGTAAATCTACTAGAACTAAGTCCGTATGTCATGCACTTGCCAGTTGCCGACCAATACGAACAGGGGTATGTTTTCTTATGTATGATAAAATCATCCAAATTTTTGCCACAGAATTAGGCAAATGCTGCCGGTCGTAATGGGAAAATGCAGTGTTTTCAGTTTTACTCCTTTGATCCGAGCTTCTTATTCACCTTCTGAATATCCTCATTTGTTACGAGTTTTAAACATCTTGATCAAAAGGACTGGTAATTTGCATCAAGATAACGTCACATGTGAATATCATATGATACATTTTTACCAAAAAGGGGTGGAAAGATAACATGGAAGAGACCATGCATTATATCTCGCTTGTCTTCGACTTGATTACAAAGAGCACGAGCACTCTCCCAGCGAGAAATGGTAGTGATAGACATGGTTTCCGTCTTTGTAGCCAGCAAGTATAGCCGACAAGAGGAGCACATATAATTACATCATGATCTCACTGGCTATCACAGGACACAGAAATCAGCTCGAGTATACAACACCAGATATGATATCTACCCAAAACACCCAAATGGCCTAAGCGCTTTCTTGCTGAGGAAACACCAAATCCTACGTGTCAGCTTCTTTGCATAAACTACTGAGTCCTTTTTTCACGGCTAACCAAATTTCAGGAGAAAAGCAGCCGACCTGCTCTGCATCAGTTGGCTCCAATGTCACCTTGCTCCACATATTGACTTAGTTTTTTCACAGAAGGAAGGAACAGAAAAGAAGTTGCCGATGGTGCAGTTGGAGGAAATAAAGCAAAGAAATTATTATGGCTTCATGTTCTTAAGAAGAAAACTCTATCAACTCGCCTGCAACAGTTCCTTTATATCATATCCTTGCAGCTATAGAAGAAGAACAAGCCAGGAAAACAGTTTTAGCATGTCGAAGAAGATAGAACAGGCCAGTTAGAACATCAGAGCCACAGCATGCCTATACGTGCAGTACAAACATAGATGTGTTACCTGAAGGAAGGTAAGAAGTAGAATGACTCCTGAATTCCAAAGAGAATGGATTGTGATGGGTGTGATGAGGTTGCGAGTCTGAGCATAGGAAAATCCTAAAGCCGCCCCTGCCACACAATGAAGTACATAATTCAAGAGACCAAATGAAGCTGAGAAAAGTAATACTGATCATATTTGAGCACTCATGGTATCATTTCTTTTGACCATAGCATAGAATATCAAATTGCTACCTAGAACAAAGAGTTGAGGAAACTCTCCAGGAGTGAGGTGTGCAAGTGCAAACACAGCAGCACTTATTAGGACAGCCACTGGAATAGGAACCCTGTGGAAGAAGTGAGGGCAACCCGAGAGTTAAAATTACTTCCACAATAAAGAGAATGAACATTTAGTTTTGATTAATTTTGCACCTGAAAAAACTGAGCATAAGAAACGATCATGAACTAGCAAGAAATCATGCATCTTTATATACAACCAGCCAAAGGAATAAGACGAGATTTAACAAAATAAGGACAAACAGTTAATAGACAAACCAGAAGAAAACACAAAGATTAGACAATCAGAACTAAGAAGAGACATGGCCGTTTCCACTTCGACACATTAACAAGCATTGTTGAGCTTTTAATCACGTGAATGATGAGAAGTTTCAGACATGATAGGACCATTTAAAAAAAAAAAAAGGCAAGCTTTATATTCTATAATGTAACAACCTACATGCAAACGCTATACATACATTTGCATTGGTCCATATCTAACAGAAAATTAATAAGATTTGGCCCAACAAACTTTCCAAGATACTTCACCAGCCACAGTGAAACTTGTTAGGACGACAATGCATTGCAGCATTATTGTTAGCTAAATACAACACACGTCTCTCCACTAGAATGGGAAAAACCTACCTCAATCTTTTTAGGAATGTGTTAATGAGCATCTTTAGCTGCAAATCTCATACTCATCCTGTCTTTGCTGCTATAGACCATTAAGTTCCCACACTAGCAGTAAGAAGCTTTACAAATGATTTTCTGCATGGCCCACTATAATGATATATAAAGTGGCATCTTTTAATTTATAGGAATTCTTTGCTTTTTCAAGACAATGAAATTGAGATAGAAATGATGACAGTGAAACACACAAGAAATCCAACAATCCAAGTTCAACGTCTTAAGTAAACAAAAATGGAAATAAGTTGAATATTCCTCCTCCTCTGCAGCATGATGGTCTCACAACATATGATCTCTCATGAAACCCAAAGAGAACTGATATATGAATCCAGAACACAGAACAAGTTATGGAACTGCAAAACCAAAATACGGCAATTTTGGAGAATAAAACAAGGGGATGAGGAATGAGAAGCCATACCATTTTGTTAGGGACACCATAAAAAATCCTCGGAATATAGTCTCTTCAAGGAATGGAGCAAGGATGCCTGTGATGCCCAATAAGCAAGCGGTGCTACACAATGGAATAAAATTAGCAAATTCCCAAAGCGCATTAAGAAATCTACCAGTTTATTCTGAAAGTACCTGACACCTGATGAACCAATCAACGGAAGCAAGCGAACCAGAGCATCTGTCTGAAACCAAGTAAACATGGACCAACTCTCAAATTAAAAAGGAACATGACTGGAAGGAGAGACCAAGAACTTATGAAGAAGGCCACCCAACTTTTTTCATATTAATGAACCTTAATGTAACAGGACTCTTTCGATTAAGTTATCTAATGAAGGAAATAAAACTATCCACATTCCAGCATGGTATACTTAAACTTGATCTGCGAGTATATTGTCCTCTGCATCTTGATACAAATTATTTACGCACCAAAAAAAAAAAAAAAGCTCTATTCAGATTCTAACCTCTCTTTGAGGGGTCTCTCCACTAAAAAAGGACATAGCATACCCTGTCACTGCTATAGCAAGTAGGGCACCAATTAGACCAATTCCAGCCCACAAGAGCCAACCTCTCTGTAGATTAAAAGGCTCCTTCAAATCTGAAGCAGCAACATAAAATGCAAGTCAGTATTCACCTCTGAGGACACATATTAGAGACTCAGAAAAGTTGTAAAGCTCCAAAAAATATATCCTGACAGGTCGTCAGGCACTTCTGTTTGTTTATTCAGTGAATTTAAGCTTTGAAACATAAGATAATAGCTTAAGATGATGGATTCCAGTAGTGTATCTTGGAACAATACCATAGCGGAAAAGATCTTCAGGAGCTGGTTGAAAGGACCGAGTGATGCCATAAAGAACTCCGAGTACTGCTGCAGTTGTAATACTGCCAAACAACAATATTCAAAAGTAAACCTCTAAACCAAATATATAAACAACAATTTTTTTTGTGTTCCTGTTTGGCTCGCCCCTCTTATGCAACAGAAGACACTTTTGGAAATATTATGGTTGATCATGCCAATTTATCAGTCAGTGGGCTCAATTATTTCCATGAATTCTTCTCCCCCTTTATCACACAGACAATCGCGAGCATGATCGCCACAATGCCACAGACATGCAGAGATCGTGAATATTCATGACAACACTTGTTTTTTCCTTATCTCCCGTTATCATCTCAGCAACAGTTACCAGAAACAAAAGGATCACAAAGAACGAATCAGTACCCTTGATCAAAAAAGAGGATTTCTGCTTTCTCATCTAAGCTCAGCTCCTCGAGTCGAAGTCCGAGGTATGGTATCGCCGCAGTCTCCACCAATCCTGTCAAAACAAAACTGCCTGGGGAAAAAGATCAAATTCATTGTCCTTACCAGCTCCTGCAACATTTTATCAACCGTACCGTAGAACAGAAAATTTTTTTGCACTCAAGACCAAAGACCGATTCACCAAATGAACTAGTGAAAAAACCGAATTTCGTTATCAATGATGCCTCTACCAAAATCTGGCTTTACATCACAGCATACAAAGGAACTAATAAAGACACAATACTATCACAAACGAAAAAGGAAAAAAAACAGGACCAGGCACCTTACTCCACAGGCGAGCGAGGTGAGAGAAACGGTCTGCCATTGCCACGGCACGTCCCACCGCTTAAGTATTGGCCAGTCCGGACCACTTCCCTGCGCACGAACCAAAAACATGAGACCGGTCGCGGCGAATTCCGACGGAATCGGAAAGCTGACACTTCACGATCGTATCACCTCTTCTCGGAAACTGCCTCCCGGTTCGTCCCTGGCGTCCTGAGAGCGAACCAGAGAGAGCATCCTGCGGTCCGAGAGTCCGCTCCGACGACGGGGAGGAGAGAGGAAGAGGCGGGAGCTGGCGAGGAGCGAGCGGGTTCGGTTGAGCGGAGATAGGTCCGGCGAGGTGGAGAAGAAACGAAGCGGAGATTGAGCTAACGAGTTGAGAATAACCATCGGCGCCATTTCCCAGGTGGGAGCTCCTCCTCCAGCGCGTCGCTGACGCTGAGCTTTGAGGATAAGGCTATGGAATTGCGAAAATCAGCAGGCGGTTGCAGAAGAGGAAGAAGGAAGAAGCAGGGGAATCGGTTTCGGGCCTACTTGTATCGTGGCCCGGCCCAAAATTCGGGGTCCGATTAGATTGAATTTTGACCCGTTTGTGTTCGTGGAAAATTAATTCATAAATATAATTATTTATATTACTTGCAATAATTAGTCATTTTTTTCTACCATAGATACAAATTTATGTCTAAAAATTTTCGTAGACAATACAAATAATTTTGTTTATTTATTTTTATAAGTGATACAAGCGATCATTATCGGCAAATCGTTCATTTTCAGCAAAACAAATAGACCCTAACTTCAATTTCTTTACTATTGAATTTGGCCCTTTTAAATTAGTAGATCTATGCAATCAAGTCCTCGTGCCGAAATTTGGAAGGAGAGGAAATGAAGAGACAAAAGCGATCGGAGTTGTAGCTGCATGCGATGTGAACACCAAAGTCCCCTTTTTGTCAACGGAGCCTTCAATCGCCACCTCTCCTTCCACGAAGAAGTGAAATTCTTTTGTCTATCAACTTTTCATTTGATTATTATCAGAAAATGTGCCTTGGCTTATTGAATTTGCTATGAGAAAAGTAGAGTATTCATTTCATTGCCTTTTTGCCCCAAGAATCGCGAAACAATATTTATTATCAAGATCTTCATAACCATTATGAACATCATGTTAACATATTCCTCAAGGGTATTTGTCAAAAAAAATTTTGTTAAAGGGATTACTAACGGCAAGATTCAAAACTAACATGGTATGCGAAAAGTTCAAACTTTAACAGCCAAGCCAATTTATTTTGACTTGTCGATTATATTTAATGAAAGAAAGTTTAATTTTTTTTGAAGACATTGATTTGGAGTGAGAAAAATTTCGACAGTCCCAACTCTGCTCAATTTGATTAAAGGGCATTTACCATAAAGAGGAAATCTCTCTCGTTGTTGCCGTTTAGTTCTATTAGTAGACTTTGTGGATCTAGCTAGATGCAAACTCTCGCGGGCCAGAGAGAGAGCTCGAAGATCGACCTTTTTTGTGGTGGATCAGGAAAAGTGCCACCAGTGATGAAGTTATAAAAAGCCCGACACGGCCCAATTGAGCGCAAGCGCAACCCAAGTTCCCCCGACCAAAAGAAAAGTACGTTTTCACAGGATGGACAGACCCTGACAAATCAGGCTCCACACGACGCTGGCTTCGGCTCGAGCCCTGTCGACGAATCCATTTCGTTTATTAGACGTTCATTACAAAACGACCCACGATGACCATTGACCATGATGGCTCTACAAAATGTTGTCTTGTCTGCGGATCTCTAGGTTTTGGAATTGATACTGCCGGCCAAGAAAACAACGCGCTGCCATTGGGAAAGGCAAGAGAACCCGGCGGCGCCAACCCTCGTCCATCTTCAAATCAAGCAACTCTTTTTGGCTAATTGGCTTGGACTTTTCTCTGCTCATTTCTAAGAATATAAATTGATTTTAGTTTGTTTTCAGGGCTTTGTTAGTAAGCACGTTGATTAAAGACAAAGTTGTCATCTTTAAGGCAGCTGAATTTTCACGTGGAAACACTTTCTAAGCACCCCCGTTATAGAAAAGGGACAAAAAGATCTGTCTGTCCTCCAAAAACTTCAGTCTGCACAGCCCTGCATTGCCCTGCGCACGCTCCCCTCCTAAGCCTTTAAAAACCGAAACCTCTCCCGTCCCCCGAAAGCCTACCCTCGCCGCCGCCGGAGACCAGTCCTACCGTCGAAGCAAAGCCCGGCTATCCAACCCATTTCCCTTTATATCCTCCCCCTTCGAGTAACAAGAAACCTTGCAAGATCTCCGAATCTCACTACTTGGACGCATACCCGCAATGGCGGCGCTCACTCGCATCACCCACAAAGCCCACCTCCCGTTCCCCGCCGCCACGGCCGCCGCCGGCAGCAAGCCACGCGCCGCCAGAATCCGCATGTCTCTCCAGGAGAACGGCCCCTCCCTCGCCGTCGTCGGAGTCACCGGGGCCGTCGGCCAGGAGTTCCTCTCCGTCCTCTCCGACCGCGACTTCCCCTACCGCTCCATCAAGATGCTCGCTTCCAAGCGCTCCGCCGGGAAGCGCATGACCTTCGAGGACCGGGAGTACGTCGTCGAGGAGCTCAAAGCTGATAGCTTTGAGGGCGTCGACATCGCTCTGTTCAGTGCTGGCGGGTCGATAAGCAAGGAGTTCGGGCCTATCGCCGCCGAGAAGGGGACGATCGTCGTGGACAACAGCTCGGCCTTCAGGATGGTCGAGGGCGTGCCTTTGGTCATACCCGAGGTGAATCCTGAAGCCATGGAGGGTGTTAGGCTCGGGACAGGAAAGGGGGCTCTCATTGCAAACCCCAATTGCTCGACCATCATTTGCTTGATGGCTGCCACACCGCTGCATCAGCGCGCCAAGGTGAGGCATCTTCTGCATTGTTTTTGAGTTCTAGGTGTTCAGGAAGTTGTGGTTTGCATTGTGAGGGTACTGCATTTGGTGTCTTGATACACGTTTTCTAGGGCGTGCGAATGCCCTCGTGTCTTCGTAGACAGGAATGGAGAAGCTCTGAGTGAGGAAATCAATGGGTATCTGAAAGTTGAATTTGATATGATGGAGTTGTTATTAGTCTTGTTAGACTAGAATATCTCAAATGGCTGTTTAATAGTTATGACGAAGCATTGATAAAATCTGCTCTTTGTGTGCTAATGTTCCCCTTACAAATTGAAGGGAACATGGCATAAATACTTTATTTCTGCTCATGCCTTGAGGTTTGTATAGCAGTATATCCCTACATATCAGGTTTTGCCTAGAAGGGGAATTGACCCTGTTCATGGCCTGTTGCAGGTGGTTCGCATGGTTGTTAGCACGTACCAAGCAGCTAGTGGTGCTGGAGCTGCTGCAATGGAAGAACTTGAGCTTCAGACTCGTGAGGTCATCCGTTTTTATTGGAACTGCTCTTGTTGCAGTGCATCAAATTTACCTGTGTCCTCTGGGAATTTACCCTCTCTCATTCTGTCATTAGGTTCTTGAAGGGAAGCCACCAACTTGTGAAATCTTTAGGCAACAGGTTCGCTTACAACGTGTTTCTATCATTGGAATTTTTTCGTGCTCCATTTGGTTGTTGGGATCATTTCATTAAGAGCTGTTTCTCCATTTTGTAGTATGCCTTCAATCTGTTCTCTCACAATGCTCCTGTTCTCTCAAATGGGTACAATGAAGAGGAAATGAAACTAGTGAAGGAAACTAGGAAAATCTGGGTAAGTGGTCGGCCCATTCCTTCTGTAGTTACTTCATTTGGTAATGAGTATTCATAATACTCTTCATTGTAGTCCACATCAAAAATGCCATCGAGAATGGCATTCACTTCATTCTAACATAAATTTTCTTCACACCAATTACCCTGTAGAATGACTCAAATGTCAAAGTGACTGCTACTTGCATACGAGTTCCTGTCATGCGTGCTCACGCTGAGAGCATTAATCTCCAGTTTGAGAATCCACTAGATGAGGTAAGTTTCATATTCAGAGTAGTGCTGTGGCGTTTTATTTAACCACTGAGTCCCACGTATCATGTCCAGGTTAGGCACAATGCCGCATATGATTGGCTTTACAAGGCTGGGCTTGTAATATTGGTCATCTCTATGTTATGATTAAAAGTTATTGTCACCTATTCTGTTGATGGAAGCTATGTAAGAAAATTAACTGTTGGACAGTTAACATCTTATAAAGCTTCTTGTCTATGTGTACAAACTTGACATGGAGTTATGTCTGCACGCATTATTTAGATTATTTGAAGTGAAGAAGAGGAGGTGATTACTCCTAATAAGTTAACATACATGTGCATCTGTCTTCGTCTTTTACTTTACATGACAGTATCTTGCTTTTACATTTGATATTGGGGCCAGAGATTTGATTCAAGATGTCTAATTAAGCCGAATAAATAAAATTACCACTTTCTTCACTCCCATTTTTATCTCATCATCTAGAATTTAGGAAAATCTAATCGTTAAAAATATGCAGTTTGTGACCTGAGAAATTTCTATTCAAGTGGATTATATTAGTATTTACAATAACGCATAAGTTAGCGTATTAATTTTCCTGGATTGCAGGGCTTTCAGTACTAGTTATGTGTATTCTTCGAAATATGTTACTTTTAGATTCTTCTCTCCAATTGAGTCATGGATCTCTTTTTGGCTCATTGATACTGATAGATGATCTGCATAGTAATGAACATTTCATAGTTTATAGGAAGTATACTCATGTATCTATAATACTTTCAAGTCGAGATTTTGCTACATCAGTTAAAACTTGTATATTAGCTGTACTTGAGAATGTTTTGGGTGAGTTCTGGTCACGCATGGCAGTAATTCAGCATTTTCTACTCTGACAGATACACACTAAGATTAACTCTTTGTAACAATGTTGGACTTGTGATACAAAGCAATTTTTGTAAAGACTTGTTAACTAATTCCTGTTTGCAAATTTTCAATTGTCTCCTTGAGTCTTACTGAAGCTGAACTCTGCACATTCTCTTTGTCCTTTGGTCATAAACAAATCAAGTAAGCATATATTGTGTGTTCATGGCTTTTCCCTGTATGGGGAGCTAGATTTTGAGCTTGAATCAGGAGTTGGAATGGCATCGCAACTCTATCTAGCAAACTATGTTATGCGGAGATAGGACACTAACCTCTTCCATAGTTTTCAGGGAGTTTCTTGAGCTGACTTAGTCTTTCATGGTTCATACTATCATCTATTTCTTATGCAGGAGGCTGCAAAGGATATACTCAAGAATGCTCCTGGTGTTGTGGTTATTGATGATCGGGCAGCCAATCACTTCCCTACACCATTGGAGGTGTCGAATAAAGATGATGTCGCAGTCGGGAGGATACGTCGTGATGTTTCACAAGATGGGAATTATGGGTGAGTTGGTTTCACGTCAGTTACTTTTTTGCGCATTCATCGCATTTTTGTTATTATAATGACTCTCCTAGAGTTGATTTGTCATCTGTGGAACTCTGTACAGGTTGGATATCTTTGTCTGCGGTGATCAGATACGCAAGGGAGCAGCACTCAATGCTGTTCAAATTGCTGAGATGCTCTTATAATTTGGAGTTTCTTCACAATAGTGAGGCTTTAGATCTTTGACTTTTCAAGTTCTCAGGTGGAGATTTTTCCCTGCGATATGTCACCTTTGGGAGAGTGCTGTTCATTCTTAGTGTGGAGTAGAATAAGTTGGAGGAGGAGTTTGACTTTGCCCAGTACGAACAGATAGGCTCATTTGATCATATTTAAAAGCTCCCTTTGGAAAAATTTTGCTATGACTGGCCTGATTGTTTATCTGGAATTCTTGTTTACCTTGAGTTCTAAAAGATGTATCTTGTCATTCACATGTCGGCTTGCATTTTCTTAACGAGCACCTCGTTCTCGATAATCAACAACCTTCTTGTTCCTCCTTTTGTCCTCTTTTAGCGCTAGCTAGTTGTCATCTGGAGTATTCATACATTGACATGCATTCGTGGGTGTGATTTACCCTGGTATGACGAATCTTTGTACTTTTCAGGCAATTTATGCTACTGTATGGATTTCAATGTTACAAAGCTAAATGCCTACACTTATTCGCCATAAGTAACAACTATATAGTTTACGAGTCCCCGGAGTGAGATGGTTTTCCTTCATTAGCTGATTCGGGGATAGGGTATACAATCAAGGACACAAGGTGAAATATGACCACATTAGATTCACGATTTCGGCCACAATGTCAAAGATAATTCTATATGATTCAAGCACAAGACAATTTACTGAGATAACTATGATTCCCGCAGGATTGGGAATAGTTCCTCCTGAAAGGTTAGAGATACTGTGGCGACAAGGCACAATGGATTGGATTAGTGATCAATTTTCTGCGAAAAAACGCCAAAAGTATTTTAATTTTCGTTCATAAAGACACGATCATGGTTAAACCAAACAACCTCTTCCCACTCAAAATAGCAAGATAGGGTACGATTTGCATCTTCATCACCTGTAAATTAATCTGTGAAGCTGAATAGCTCAAACCATAAAAGGACGTTCCGGATCGAGATTTCCTAAAAGAGGTTTCCAGTTTTGCAAGAAATCGTTAAATGGGGGGGCATACAGGCTCTGTCGTGCGGAGAGAGTCCCACGTGCTACGTGCTCCTCCTATCCCTTGAAATAGAAATTGTTAGTTAACTACCTTCCCCCAAGACATCTCCAACGTCCATTCTTCTTCCAGCATGAGTGTTGCTTACGAGAAGATTAAAGAAATAGATACAAATTGAGAGAGAGAGCGTCTAATGGTACCCATTGGGCAGCCAATTCTATTTTACTTAACGCACGTACAACTTAGGACAGCCAACCAAAGCAAGGGATCTCAAGGTTCCACGATATTTCCATTATCCAAAAAAAATCATACAATAGTAGAACAGTGAGACAGAAGATACAGCTCACAGCAGTATATATACACCAACTATATCAGAAAAGTGGCATCATAGCAGCAGAAAACATGGAACAACTCATTACAAAACAAAACGCTCAAATTAGGAAATTCAATTATCCTTGTACTCCTTAGTCGGCCGCGCCTCAAAGCCGCCACCTTTTCTCTTCTCTAATGTGTACGGCATATAGGTGCCGAGGATTCTATCCCACATGACGAAAAATGGCTGCGAGAAGTTGTACTTGCTACCGTATAGTTGGTGGTGGACATCATGATAAGCTGTGTTATTCTTGAAGAAAACATGAAAGAGATTCCCAGGAAGCCACAAACCACAGTGGTCATCAACAGTTTTTATGGTGGCGAAAGAGAAGAAGAAAATGGATGCTCGAGGACTCATCCCAGAAAAGAGGAAAGACAATGCACCCCCGACTGTGTCTAGAAGAAGACCCTCCAAGGGATGGTTGTACAGAGCTCCAAAGGCATAGGGCACAATGAGCCGATGATGTTGAGAATGGATGTGCTTATAAAGAAACTTGTTATGGTGCATATATCTATGCATGAAGTATTGCCAAGTATCCAATACCACCATTGCAGTGATAAATTGCCTTGCTAATACAATCACGGAATTGTTCGAACTTGCAGAAGCCCCAGCATCATCTCCAGTAACCTACACCGTCTCCAAATGATGAGAAAATCAGAAACAATCCAAACATGGACATGTTTTTGTAAAGAGGTAAACATCTTATAAACCATAAAAAGATCAAACAAAGTGAGCACAGAACTGGGAGACAAACTACACAACTTATGTTGGAACTACTATGTTCCCGTTCCATCTTAGAATCAGAATTCAATTTACACGGGAAATTGAGAATAGCCAATTAAGTGATATCTCTGCAGAAAGGGATTTACTCCCTTTTCCACGCATCATGTTAGACTCCAATAACCAGAAGCAACCTATTAAATGGCATGAGCCCTGCCATTCAGGGCAATGACAAGCGCATGAGATCTGCACCATACTAGACATGCATAAATGCATGATTAACTTTTATCTGCAGCAACAATATGTACTTTACAGCTTTTTCGTTGATGGAAATCTGACAGCCATTTATGCTAATAACTCTCTCTTGATCACGTTAAAAAAAAGGGAAGAAGAAGAAGAATAAGAAGTCTCAGACCATTCGTTATGTCCACGTGTAGGTCAAGAGGAAGTAGAAAGGACAAGACAATTCATCGTGGATTCTTTTTAACCAGTAACAAGCATGATCAAAACAAATTACCGCAGAAACAAGAGCCGTCATTTCTCATCATATTAACTTCATCAAGCTACCTCGTTTTGCTTATAGGCGACAAAGCATAGAGCGACCATACACAACCCAATAAGGCAAATTAAGAACATATGAATAACAGCTCGAAAAGGAAGAGGACAATCTCAAAGTAAATATCATCCCCACCAGATTTAGGCAAAACCAATACTTCCCAAGCCCAACATACCTCGGCAGATTTCTAAATAAAAAAGATTGCCGACAGGCAAATCAAGAACAGAACAAGCAGGCGACACGACCAAGAATCATCAATGAAAATTCTCCAGTGAGACACCTCAAGCAAATGAAAACTCGCAATCAATCAAATTAAACCAATGGCGCCGGCGACAAACAACGAATTCGCCAAACGGCGAAACTCTGTTCTTTTCAATTTTTCCTCCTGACAAAAAAAAAAAAAAACAAATAACCACATACCGTGAACAAGAGGATGGCAACGACAGCCTGAACCGCCTGTTGGAGGAGAACCCCTTTGACCACCGTCCCTTTGGACACTAGATTCTTGTCGTCCTCGTCCTTCTTCGAGTGCAACCGGTAATTCTCGAACGATTCCAGCTTGATATATATCCCGGAATACACCCAATACACTACGATCGGAACGAACGTCCCCAGCATCTCATCCGACATAGCAAAGCCCATGTTTTTTTTTTCCCTTTTAACACCCCTCTCCAAAATTAAAAAACCACAGAGATCGCACCAGACGAAAGCCCGGGCCTTTTCGAAACAACAAAGACGACAACGTCCCCTCCTCTTCCCGCCGAACACCGTCTGTCCTCGATCTTGTTGAAAAGTTCCTCTCCCCCCTCCCTAATATAGAGACGCCGAGGTCAGCAATAATCAAATTAAACGAAGAAGAGAGAGAGAGAGAGAAAGAGAAACGATAAGGTCAAAAGAAGGAAATTAGGGTTCGCGACGACGAAGATTCGTCGCAATCAGAGAGAGAGAGAGAGAGGGTTGGAGGAGGGCGAGGCTGACGATAGAGATGCAGATAAATCAAAAACTACCCTCTCTTTTCGAGAACTCGGAGAGGGCCGGAACCCGCTGCGGACGAGTTTACGTTCCATGTCTCGCCACGTGGGCTTCTTTAATCAGCTTGATCCGCGGGGGCCGTACTCAACGGACGGCGGAGCTTTCACGAGAGGGAGGACCGCAGCTCGCGTTGACCTGTGGTTGGCATTGGTGGTGGGGCCCGCGCGGGGGGGCGCTGCGCTCCCAGAAATATCGCCAGTCGCGTCGCGGTTTTGTGTTCTTGGGTCTCGTGTCGTTGTCCCCCTTGGTCGCGGTCAAAAACGACGGCGGACGCGCGCGTGGCGTGCGCCTGCGCGTGGGCGGGCCGAGCCCTGGAGCTTCGTCGCACACGGGGGGAAGGGGAAAGGCGTTGTCGTTGGCCTAGTCATCGAGCGCACATGGAGGCGCTTTCACGGAGCACAAAGGATTTCCTCCCTTTTCTCTCTTCTGAGGACCAATGAAAAATCCTTGAAGCAAATTTTTTTTCTTTTTTTAGTCGGACAAATCCTTGAGGCACGTTGAAGAATCCAAATTTAGCCCCCCGCATTGAGGTCGTGGGGCTTCCTTTATTTGCTTGAAAACCGGTGACTTCAGTGATTGATTAATCTCTCCCTCTCTCTCTATTAGAAAGATTCTTCTCTTCATTCCGTGATTACTTTATTTTTATTTTTATTTTGTGGTAAGAGATTACTAATCTCATGAAACCAAACGATCAAGCTATTTGGTATTTTCACCCCTCAAGCATCATATTTCTAATAATGTGAGGAAGAAGTACTGATATTTCCTGATTTTTATACAAGATTTGATGATTGATAGAGCAAACTATGATTTTTCTGTATAATTGAACTACTTTGCAATTGAGAACCTTCCATTTGCCAGAGTTTCATATGTCCAGCTCATGCAGCTGATACATTTAGCATTACTGGCAAGAGTCGTTGACAAAAATCCAAAAAGTGTGCTTGTATGATCCTCATGATGCCTCCAGCTCTTGGGCTTCCGGGACCTTTTTGACAAAGTTGATTTGCGCTTGCTTGGTCCGCTTGCATGAAACTAGGGGAAGAGAATTACAGATGATCAGATAAGACAGCCTACCAGTTTCTGTGGGATAGGGGAAGGGGAAGCTAAAAGATAATTCGTTAAACCTTTGCTCTTTTCCTTAGATGCAAGGACAGAGGATTTCCACTGCTCGTAATCCCGCTTCTCCATCTTCTTGCGCTTCTTGTAGCATGAAGACTGAACGCAAGGCACGCATATAGTTAGCAAACTCATGTATGAACTCAGCTTCATATATGCACTTTGAACGACGGCATGAATTTTGATTAGCTTAATTCCAGAGATTTCATTGCTTAGCAATAAGTAGAACATCGAGCATTGAACATTAATAGGCATATTGGAAGCTTTCGCTTCAGCCACTTTCTTGCTATGGAAGTAGGGATTTCTGTAAACTAACAATTACAGGGTACTTAGTGGTTCCACTTTTTCATTGCAGCAGTTGATTCACTTTCGTTTAAAATCAAAACCAGATGAGCACATGTGAACAAAAAGCAAGTATTAGGAAATATCGGAGGTTCATCTCGATCAGCAAATTTCAGACAGGTGTAAAGTTGGTTGTGAATGTTTCATGTCCCCATGATACATAAATGAGTCCCTACGTGCTGAAGCTTCAATCTAAACATTGAAATGGCTTCCTAAGCCTACAAACATGGTTCACACCTTTTAATTTAACTTGACAGACATAGATTATTCAAAAGTGACTCTCCAGCGTTTGAAGTCCATAGGCGGAAATACATCGACTGGAAAGCTACACGTGCTATGAGATTTTAGCTGGTAGTTGCTATGGTAAACCTCTCTCCTTACACATATTAGCTTTGCATGTGGAAAATGCTAGTGCAAAAATTTTCGCTAGCAAATTAAAGAACCCTCGAGGGATATGACTTTTCTATGCAGTCTTGAGATTGAAATTGAAATAGATGTCAGTCCTTCAAACATGCAAACAAATGCACCATTGTTTTGGATGAGGTATTTGTTTTGGCCTGAATCAGATGAGGATATATAACGACATGACAAGAGTAGATGAGATTGAGCATAAAGAAGCAACAGCTGAAATAGTCATAATCCATAAGCATTCATCTGAACTCTGAAACCGTAAAGAAATCTTCCAGGCAACAAAAAGAAAATGTATGCCAACATCATACCTCCGGTCCCTCATCAGATAGATACCCACCATCCTCTGGTTGCCTCTTTTCGGGTACTACATCGAGCAGATCTATATGCCAGATGATAGTTGATCAGGAAAATCTCCCAAATTATGATACAGTGAAAAATTAATCATCAACAACATTCTAGTTTTTCAGGCCGGGTAATTGATAGGAAGTTCTGAAGATGGGTACAAAAAAGTGAGTGCACTAAGAATGTTGAGCCATCATATTATTCACCTCGGTTCCCTTTGACATCTCGTGGATCTTTCTTTTCCTTTGCGACACCAAAAGTGTCATGGCATAGATCCTTCATTGAATTGGCGACCTGAAAGTTGAGCATCACCATATGTCATAACAGCAAAACACAGGTGTCATTAGATTGTTCCAAAGGGCAGGGCATAGCAAGAATGCAGCTATCTTACAGATGCAAACTCAGTTTCAGATGTCCCGCAGAGTTCAATTAACTTGATCTTGTCTACCTTGAGCTGCAAAATCAATTTAATGTTTCACTGAAATGCTTAAGATGTAAAGGTCCATTGCTCAACAAAAGATAGCAGGTATTCAGAAGAATATAGTCACAAATACCTTTTGTTTCTTCGCACATAAGTAGAATGCTACAGCAACAAATACAGGTCGAGTGAAATCAGCAGTTGCCCTTCTTGAAGCAGGCAATGATGTGAGGAACCTGTCCTTGTAGCTGGTAAAGACGGACATCATGATTACTTCTCAAGTCACAAAACATCATTTTAGGCCGATGAAATTGATAATCCTACTAAAGCAAAGTTGAGGCTCATTAAAACACGGCAACTCATGATTGCTGAGCACTGGAGAAATCACACGGCGAATCTTTCTATGTCGTCTATAATCAGTGTAACGCTGAGTGAAAAATGAACAAGGATGACTTTTCACGGGCAATCCAGCACACATTTGGTAATGGAAAAATCAACCAGTCTCCAAAGCCAATCAAGAGCAATGACAGGATGGCCGAGCCTCGCAGCCCATAGGTCTAATATGATTGGATAGGAAACCGAGCCTTACAGAGAAAGGCCCTTCTTCACGAGCGGAATCAGCCTGACGCAACCGAACTGAATCGCGAGCTCTCTGATATCCAGCGTATTCCTACAACACCATGCATCGGTGCTCATTAAAATCATGAAAAAGAATCACGCTAGGCAAAATCGGCTCCTAAAGAGAAGGAAGCGCTACTCACTTGAGGCCCAGTCCGTTCTGCATTGAAATGAACGATCTATTGTACGCTTTCTCCGACAATCCGCTCAGCTTCACGGCGGCCTGCCTATCGAATATAACCTGCAATCTACAGAATTCCATAACATCCTATCAACACCACCGATCACTTAAAAACCTTCCGCAATCGAAGATTGACCAAAAGAGGAGAGTCGGAGCAACCTGTTCGCTGCCATTTCCAAGCAGATCACGGCCTTGCAAACCTCTCCCTGCGAGAAGCGAAAAAATCGAATCTCAGAAATCCGACCGCGAACGAACGCCCCACCCAACTTCCGCAGTCGCGCGAGGAGGAGGAGGAGGAGGAAAGAAAAGGAGAGGGGAATACCACGCCGATGATGGAAGAATCGAACTGGACGTCGCAGAGGCGGCGGAGCTCCGCCGCCTTGCGGAGGAGGTGCTTGGGCTCCGACAGGCCGAGCTTCCTGGCGATCTCGGAGAGGTCCATTTTCCGAGGCGAGAGAGAGAGAGAGAGGCTGCGTCCGAGGCGTCGCGATTGGGGAAGAATTGGAGGGAGGGAGGGTAGATTAATTCGCCTGCGAAAATTGGCGGGAACAGAAGCCGGTAAATTTTTCGTTCGCGCTGTTGCAACGCTCTCTCTCTCTCCCTCTTTCTTTATTCCTTTTTAAATTGATTTTCTCTTTTTGTTTTTTTTATTCCTTTGTTTGTTTTTTTGAACGGTTGGCGCGTGAGAAGGATTTTCCCGGGAACTAAACTGGAGTGGCGCCAGAAACAGAAAAATGAATTATTTACGGCCCAAAAGAAAAGGAAGAAGGGGGGAGGCGGGAGGCGGGAGGCTTGATTTTGGAATTTTTGTTTCCCTTTTCTGTATTTTCCATAGCGATGACCTTACGCACAAAGTTGTTTTAATTAATGACCAACTTAAAAGGAACAAAATTAAATAAAGGTGTGTGGGAGGAGAGAGAGAATTACACTACAATTGAAATATCCAATTTCGAGTGAAATTGAATTAAATGCACTATAATAAAATATATTTCATTGAGAAACTAAGGGAATGACCGATAATCATCGTGTTTCTAGACACATTATAACCAAAAATTGATTTTTTCTATTTCTATTTCCTAAATAATTTTTGAATAAAAATATGTATTTAATAACGACATCAAATTTTTGTTCATAGATTTTTTATGATTACATAAAATTTCTCTCTCCCAAACGGGCCTAGGACGGTGGGAGAATTCTGGTGGATGGCTAGTAGTAAAGGCTAGTGATGATAATAGTTTTAATTTCTTATTTTTGCTTAAAAAATAGAAAGTATGAAACTTTTTCTTATCATTTCTGTTATAAACATAATTATGAATTACAATTTTGTTCCGTAAATAATAAATTATGTTATCAAATAAATTTCTATTCCAAACATAATCCTAGGTGCTTAAAAATAGATCTAGCCAAAAATCAAATGGTTGTATGCGGGCCCTTAATATTCGTGTGAGGCAATTAGTGAAAGCTTGTGATCATATTTGCTTAATGAGAAATTGCATTTTTTTTGTTATAAAATTGTATAGATATATCCCACACGTTTGAATTGTGTGAATTGTATGATTGATGAACTTTGACTTTTTTCTAATAAAAAAATCCCAAAACTCGCAAGGCAATCAAATATAGGCACGTTGCATCGAGTACAATTTTATTGTAGTTTCTGAAATTTGAATAATATATATAACTCTTGACAATAAAGAGAAAAAAAAAGTAAATTGATGGACGAAACGAGAGTGTTTATATTGGGGAAATTTTCATGAAAAAGAGTTAGAGAATTCACTTTTCTAATTTTAGATGTACATATTTTCTTCGATCATAAATGATTCTTCATTAACTAATCGTTTTTAATAAACCAAATATACAAGATCCAAAAAAACTAATTTACCAAAAGTTCTTTCGATCAAAGCAAATACGTCCCGAATGTCTATTTGAAAAGGACGCCAAAAGAGCATCGCGTAAAGGTGAAAGTGGAGCAATTAATCTGTTTGGTGTAGATGCAGCCGTGTTGTAGCTATGTTGTGCTTTGACGTGGTATTGCCATGAGATGCCATAGCTCGTGTGTTCGACGGTGCCTAGTTTAAAGTTTCGGCACCTAAAAAAGTGAAAGAACGCCGCAATGTTCCGAAAAAATCTATGAGTTATAGTAGCCTTGGAGGTCCTGTGACTTTGTGGAGTTCATCAAACGTGTTACAAAAGTTAAGACCTCTTCTATAAAGCTATGGTTGTTATTACAAAATTGTACCAAGCAAGCTGTAATTGTCACAGCAGTCTTATCCTCCCATGTTTAAGACAACGAAAGCTGCTATCTTATAGCTCTGGTTTCATCGTGGCCATAAATGTCATCTAACTCAAACCTGGCAAGCCCCCAAAGGGCCACCTTTGGACCGCTAGATGTAAAAATTAAGCTGGGTATTGCCTAGGGGTGAGCAAGAAAAGATTCGGTTCCTAGCTAGAGGATTGGGGTGTGCACATTTTCGAGCTAAATTGTTGGGATATATACATATATATCATATTCTAGAATACCTAGATAATTTTATATAATCTCTCTCCCTCCTTTTATATATATAAATACGGTATTCAAAGCTTGTGAGCAATATTTATTGGGGTGTGGTTCATACTCTCAATTGATAGGAAGACACGGAAAACCTCATCTCTAGTGGCAATATCTACTGAAGTGTGGTTCTTACACGGTATTGATAGGAAAGCATAAGAAATCTCATCCTTGGTGAGTGGGCCAAGGCCCATAAGGCAATGCTCTTAAGCCGTCATATGACATTATACTTTGAATCAAGTTCATATTTTATTGGTAGTTTATGCTTTGTATATATAATTACAGTGGAATCTATTCTCTTGCAATTAAGAGTTATGACGGAAATGTGCAAGGCATTAACTATAGTGGAATCATCCACTTGTTGTAGCTTTAGTTTAAAGATGAATCGGGATAAATCTCATATTTCGATTTGTCTTTCTCGCTTTTGCATTTGATTTCATTGTGTTTGAGTGCCTAATCCTATCAATGTCCAAAAATCATGTTGGTTTGTAGAACTTTTTGGATAGATAGTGCCATGACACCTTGGAAAGATAGTGCTATCGAAATTAGCTTTTCGAGATGAAGAAAATTACAAAAAAAAAATGTCATAAACTCATTGCAATTATGCCAATTGAGTTATATATATATATTTGTCAATTGAGCCACAAATCTTTTATATTTGTGTCAATTTGGTTCATCCGATCAATTTTGATTAAGTGGCTTTAACACAAACATTGATAATCTCGCATGGTGCAACAAACACCGACGTAAACATTTTTTAATAATAATATGGTAATTTTTGAAATAATTTTCTTTATATTTCTTTCATTTTCTTCTCTTATTATTCTTCATATAGTCGGTTGCTATACCCTAGTGACTGGCTAGAGGTGAGGTAGGCAAGCCTTACCATGGTTGCGTGAGGCACAACCTCATCGCCCTCAAGCGAGCCTCGCCAAAGGCCTCCCCCACGCCGCCTACTAGGCTGGTGAGGCTCATTGTAGTTGAATCTAGCAAGGGCTAAGCTCATCGGCTTTGGTCAAGGCTCAACCTCACTAGATCCAACAAGGTTGTGCCTCACCCAGCCCTCTATCGAGTGCTCCCTTGCGAGAGGCTAAGCTAGCGGCGAGACTAGCAGCCCACGGGCTCCACAAGCGAAGTGGCAATGGTGGACCAAAGGCCCTTTGCCATCGGGAGGTCGGTGAGGACAAGGTGGTCATGACAAGCGACGACTTCAAGCCTCCACCATCCTCGGAAATGAGATACCTCTTCAATCGAATCCGAAGCGTCTTTTGCCGTATATCTTCACAATCTCCTTCTTCTTGACGTTAGATTATAGGCAATAACAACAATTGAGTAGCTTTTCTTAAAATTCTCAAGAGATATCTATCGAGAAAGAAAAAAAAGAATTTTTTTAAATGAATTAAATAATTCGAAAAAAAATATTTAAATATTATTAAAAACTATCAACGTTAGTCTTAAATAATTCGAAAACAAATATTTAAATATTATTAAAAACTATTAACGTGATTTTTATATCAATGGCAGTTGGCAAAAATTGATTTGATAGACTAAATTAGTACAAATACAAAAGTTGATGACTTGATTGACAAAAATATGTTTATAACTAAATTGATACAATTACGGTAGTTTATGATTTTTTTAATAATTCTCCGTATCGAGATAATGAACAAGGGCGAGCCTCGAGCGAGCAAAGAGGAGGGCGAGTCACGAACAAGAGCTAGAAAGTTAGTGAAGCGTTTGAGTGAGATTGGAGAGAACCGAGAAAAAAAAAGATAGACAAAAAGGTGCCAAGAGAGAAGCTAGGGTTGTAGGTTTTATAAAACCTGTTCCAAATTCGTTTAAGTTCCCGAGTGGTTCTTCGTTCGAAATTGAGAATTGGACGGGTTCCAACATGAACCTAGAACCGAACTAGGGCGGTCCGGTCTAGTTGCATAGTCCTATGACCTAACATCCCATAACAAAATTCGTGTTCCTGTTGGGAGTTTAAATCGCATTCATGCCAAAGTACGTGACCACATTTGCCAAAAAGGAAAACATCGTACATCGCTGAGTGCTTCCTCTCAGATCAGATTTGAACACTTCACTCAGGTTGCCAAAAAAGGCAAGGAAGGAAGCCCAGCCCAACCCAGCCGAGAGAAGAACGAAATCCACAAAAAAGGGAAAGGAAACTGAACCGGTTCGGATCCCAAATCGCCTTTTCCCGCTCGGGAACGCCCGGTCCGCCCGCGAGATCCATCGAGCTCGGGGAGAGCCTCGTCGCCGACAACCGGGGAATCGCACGATCGAGCCGGACGTCGTCGATTCCGCGTTCTTCTTCATTTGCATTCGCGCGAGCTTAGCTGGACAGGAGCTCGATCTTCACGCACTTGGCGATTCGAGCTAAAGAATCGAGACGCGCACAGAGCCTCAGCAGGGGCGAAAAGGCGGTGAATCCGAGGGCCGACGACGCCCGTTGCTGAATTCCGATGAGGGACGCGACGGCTCGGGGGGAGCGCGATTCGGCAGGGTAGGGACGATGGCCGCGAGCGAAGACGGCAATGCGGTAGCTGTTGGTCGGAAGGAGGAGCTGCGATTGCCGAAACCGCGAGGGAGGAAGGGATAGTTTCGGTGTCGTGATTTGGGAAGGGTTTTGCGGAAATGGGTCTGGATAAGCACGGCGACGAGATGTTTGTCGAGAGGAGGGGTTTGTTTGGCGCGTTCATGCATTCGCTGAGGCGAGGCCGGGATCGGCTGCGAGCCGCTCGCCGAGGGAGGAGGAGTTATAAGCAGAGATTCTCGCGCCTGGCGTGTCTGCTGGCCGCTATTTTCCTGTTTTGCCTGGTGGCTGTCGGCCTGAACATGTTCCTGCACGGTGAGACGTTTGTGCCGGAGTGTTTCTGATCACGAGGATTGGTTTGATTGTAGCTGGTTTAGCTTCAAGCTTTGTTCTGGGCGTACGAACGCTTGTGCTCACGGCATTATTAGTGCATGGAACATATGGCATGCTCGCTCTTTCTTTTTGTTCTTTTTGATGTTGGGTTTTCCTTTTTCTCTTGGGGCAGGACTGGATTTAGTTTTTAGCAACAAGAGGTTCATGCATATTGTGATTCATACAAAGATAACAATATTTCTTCTCCATTCAGTTGGCTAATCTTGCAATTTCCATTGAAGAGACTTTTCATGGTTGATGTGTTTCGGAAAGTAGTTTCACGAGGCAGCTCCTTTGTATTTTATTGTGAAGCTCCTTTTGTAGTTACTACTATAGGTACTTTAAAATAGTATTCCATGGTTGCTGTTGTTCCCATTTGATAAGCTTCTAGAGTTTGCAAGAGACCTCATCTTTATTGACTTCGTTCTTCACTATTGCTGAATAAGATCCTTTCTACCATATGGTCATAATCTCATAGCATTTGATTAGACTACATATACCCTTGCTGGTCTAAGAGGGGGTGCGTGATAGGTGTTGCTTTTCTACTTTTCTTGTCCATATTACTTTCTTAACTTTAGTATGGCATGCAATGCAGGAAAGATGGAAGGCGGAACTTCATCTGCCCATCCAGTAAAAGTAGTGGATGCAGTGAAAGAAGCGGACGCAGTGAAAGAAGCAGACACTGTGAAAGAAGCAAACTCAGTACAAGAAGCAAACATAGGATCTGACATTGGAAAAAAACCAACAACCAAGCACCGCAAGCGGCGTAAGTAAATTGCTTGCATAGCTTAATCCTCTATTTCAGGCCTTAGACTGGCCTTTTCATGATTAGGTAATGGATGTGATGTCTCGTCTTGCGTTAGCAGACATAGTAAACTAAACTGTGCCCTTCCTTGTTCTAAGTAAAGCAGATGATAAACAAATACATTTTGATATCTACAGATTCACTCTCAACAGCTTTGGAATTTTTGCTTCTATATTGACATCATAAATTGTGTCTTGTAGATTTTTCAAGCTTAAGTCTGACTTGATACTTGTTAGCTGCCTTCATTTGAATTTTGCACTGTATTGAACCTGTGCAAAGATGAACATTACTAATCATTTTCCTGTCACCTGTTTATTCTGTGTATTTTGTTTATATACCTTCATCTTTTCTATGTTGATATTTCAGATCTTCCTTGTGAAATAAATTTATCAGACTCAGTCGAAGATCTAGTTGAACCCGGCAGTTTCATGAATTTCACGCAGTTTTCACTGCATTACATTGAAATGGAGGAAAATCATTTTTCCATCCCTAGATTTGGTGGACATCAGACCCTTGGTGAAAGAGAGAACTCCTTTCATGCAATAAGCCAAAAACTTCATTGTGGTTTTGTCAAGGGACCAGCAAGATTCCCTGGCACTGGATTCGATTTGGATGAAAAGGACAGGATATATATGAATTCATGTAAAGTTGTGGTGTCTTCCTGCATTTTCGGAAGTTCTGATTTTCTGAGGCGGCCAACAAGCAAGCGGGTACATATACTTGATCGATTCTCTATTGCCATCTACTAGAAAGCAAAGCGTATTAACAGCTTTAGTCAAGACATTCTGTTTTAATTAGTGGTTCTTTATGTTTGAAGTTTTTCTAAATCTGCAAAATTTAAGTAATCAGTGGTGTTCCTTCAAATTTACCCTTCAGTAAATGTTAACATTGATTTAATGAGGCAGAGGCAGGATTCCTCATCTACTATTTTCATTCCATGTAATGTCCTACCTGATGTGGAAGTTCTTGTGCTGACGATATTACGTGGGATCTTTTCCCATGAAACATTTGAATTCTAGTTGCTATCTCCTGCTCTGGCAAATGCAGTCATATTTTGCACAACGTTGAGGTCTCAATCTACGAATGGAAGCTGTTCGCTAGGAATTGTGAAATATATTCAGGTCTAGGGCCTGAGTTTTGCAAACTTTGGATCTCTAAGTCTAAGGTGAATAGATACTCGTGTGCTTAAACAATATCACCATTTGGCATCACCAATAATTTTAACTATCTAGGATTTTTCCAGGAAGTATGTAGGCAAATCTAAGATGCTTGCTTTCTTCCAAGTGATCTTATGTAACACACACATATACTGCAGATCACTGAGTATTCCAAGAAAAATGTCTGCTTTGTCATGTTTGTGGATGAGGAGACACTATCAACTCTGTCATCAGAAGGGAATATTCCTGATGATAGAGGTAATATTGGGCTATGGAAAATAGTTGTTGTCAAGAACTTACCATATGGAGACATGCGTCGAACTGGAAAAGTGCCCAAATTCCTTTCTCATCGGCTCTTCCCTTCTTCCAGGTAATCTAGTTTATTTATTCAAGCATTCTCTGCTGGAGGCATCTATGGGTTCTTCTAAATTGTGACCTTGTAAATTGCATTTTCTTCCTTCTTTTTTCTAGGTATTCAATATGGATTGACAGCAAAATGCGTCTGAATACTGATCCAATGCTTATCATTGAGTACTTTTTGTGGCGATCAAAGTCAGAGTATGCCATTTCAAATCACTATGATCGTCACTGTGTCTGGGAGGAGGTACTCCAAAACAAACGCCTGAACAAGTACAATCACACAACCATTGATGAGCAGTTTCTGTTTTACCAGTCTGATGGCCTCACCAAGTTTGATCCCACTGACCCAAATACTCCTCTTCCTAGTTGTACGTGCAATTCCAGTTTTCCCTTTGTAGAGTAGAATCTGTATTTCTTATTATTCATTGAGCAATCACAAGCTGTATATATACAGAAAAAGAGGACCCAAAGTAGGTAAGAAACCTATTTTAGGTATAGATCCTAATTATTCCCTAATCTCTATCGGTAACTAATTTTCAGCTAACAAAATCAAATCACATAATATCCCAAATAATTAGGGAGAGATTATAGGAGATTTTCCAACACCCTTTTTGGCATTTGCATCCACCATTTCCTTTGATTCTCACGATAATTACGCCTCTATTTTACAGATGTGCCTGAAGGCTCCTTCATTGTGCGGGCCCATACACCAATGTCAAACTTATTTTCATGTCTTTGGTTCAATGAGGTCGATCGATTCACTTCTCGTGATCAACTAAGCTTTGCATACACTTACCTCAAATTGAGGAGATTAAATCCTGACAGACACTTCTATTTGCATATGTTCAAGGTGATGCATATCTTCTTCTATTCCTTTGCACTTATCTGAGTTGCCATAATGTACTTGGAATTATATGGCTAGCATTTTGAAATTATACTTTTCTTTTATTTTATTTTTTGAGCTTATAATTCGATATGATTGATTCAGTGCATCCTCTCCCCTAACACTAGTCATTGGAGCTCAAAATCCCTTCTTTATCAGATGATTGGTTTCTTGCGATGCACCTGATTAACAGCAATGCTTCTGTATATTACTGTTGGAAAAAATCGCAGGCTGAAATGGGGCTACTTCGGAGATCTCCCCCTGACTTGAGGAAAGAAGAAGTCATGGTTCTATTGTCCTTAAATGATACTTATATCCAGATTTATAAATACGCAGCTTCTTGACCCTCTGTGGGAGCTGTAGAGCACCTTGGTATTTCCTGGGGCTGTGAAACTTTTTGAGCCTGCCAATTTGGTAGACCAAATTCATTTATTGCCCATAGTGACTTCCAAAATCCGTCTTAATCCTACTAGGCACCACTCAGACATCATTGAGTTGATGTAACCAGTACACTGGTTCCAGCGACTGTTCTTGGTTCTGCTTCACAAAATTAGCTGTGCATGAAGTGACAAAAAGCTATATGACAATATGCAGCGTATCTGTGTGTAGGGCTATTCTTTTGATCTGTAATTGCATCAATGAGCGTGCAGTGTTTAGGGGTCAATGATAGGTATAGGATGGTGAGGAGTTTTGTGGAATGTAGTTATCCTGCGTAATGGCATAATCAGCCCAAAGTTTCCCCAACAAATGCTGACTATTGTAGCTATTGAAACATGTGCACATAATAAATTGGACAGTTCAATCTTATTAATAAATATCTTTTCTCTAGGATTGTGAGCGCAGAGCGATAGTAAAGCTATTCCATCACAGGGAGCTTCCTGTTCCAGCATCACCTTGAGTTTCCCTGGTGTTTCTACCTGGTAAGGTTGATCTGACCCATGCAAACCTATCATGTTGTCTTTCCACCTTCAGAGTATATGACTTTGTCCAGTTCCCAGAATTTCATGGATCTATGCATCCACCTTAGCACTCTGTTGGAATTGCAATAGAAAATTGTGTTTCTGAATTTGCTTTGATCAAAATCAGAGCTGGACCACTTTAGTATACTTTCTTGTAATAGAGCTGTTCCAGGTTTTAAGAGTTAAATCTGTCCGGTTTGAAATGGCAGGTTCCACCAGATGTGCCCTGGCTCATCGCCCTATTTTGAATTTGTGGTTGGATGAAGATACACTCATCATTCTAGAGTGAATCATCAATTGGGAATTGATTTCAAAGTCAACATGTTGGCTCACCAAGGGATCTCCAAAATCTTGTCTGGTGAGTTGAGTATATGATTTTACGGTAATTGCAAATGGAGTTCCTGGATCTGCATCAGCTTTGGCTTTTTCTAGCACTGGTCGATTTGCTCCCTAGTCAGTAGTGTAATTCAGAAATTATCTTTCTTTCACCATCAGATGCTAAGACTGGTTTGTTTCCAGTATAGCTGGCATTTTTTTCAAACAATTAGTCTTTGTCAACTCTCATAATAAAATAGCAAGGACATCTGATCCAATGGAATGACAGAAATTGGAGGAGTAAAAAAAGTGTAGAATGGGTTTGCGAAAGTAAAGATATCTAGCAAAGTTTACTTTATCTGTTCTTGACTGCAGGTGGTGATGCTTGAACAGTTGCTGCAGGAAATTTGGTCCTTGTTGTCTGATCTATATGAAGTGCTCTTGGTTGATCTTGAGACGGGAAGAAATAAGTGGACCTTGTTCTCTTGCTCAGTTCAAATGTATTAATTGCCATATGTGAGCTGTTGAGAGTGAGCAAGGCTAGGTGACTCAGAGTCAATCTCCCATTGAAGGAGGCTTCAGTTATGAATCGTCATAAGACTTGGTTCGTTGATTAGACGAGACACCCGCTCTTGGAAGTGAACAGGACGACTTTTAATTTTTTCTTTTATTTCCTGGAGAGGGAAAAGCTCATTTTAATTCGGCTCGTCTCTCCCTTGGTAAGTAGAAGACTAAACTGTCTTGATAATGTTGTTGGAAGCAACATTGAAAAAAGGCCAATTTACGGCGATAAGGTTGCCTTTTTATTGTCGATTTTTGACATTCTTTTTTGGTGTTAAGGCAGAGAGACAAGGTTTATGCTTATAATGTGGTGAAGTGAACTTCAGCTGGCATATGAAATTTTATTTTTTCGTTTTGATCCCTGGCTCTTGATTCGCAGTTCTTTCAACCTCATGGGTAAGAAGGATCTTCCAGTTGTTTAGCCACTTTTACCACACAAGTGGAAGAATATAGATATTTTTTTAGCAAAATACGGCTCGAAGAAATTGCTATCGAAAGAAAAGATGCCATCATATCGAAAAAGGGGAGAATGTCGACGAAAATTGGAACAACTGCTCGATCCAGGTGAAAAATCATGGTCAAGGAGTCGAGAGAAGAGGCTTAAGACTATAAATGCAGAGCGGCTATCAAATGGTTCGATCGCTTGTGGTAAGCAGAAGTCGAAAATTCACTTTTTTTTTTTTTTTCTCCCTTAAGTGCATTTCGTAATAATTTTTATTTTGAGAATAATTTTTTTTGAGAAATAGTTCTTTTTTATTTCTACTCCCTTGATCAATTTTTGAGTAAAATAAGGTATTTAGTAATTATAAAAATTTGTTATTTTCGAAATAGAAAAAGAATAGAAATGTGTTTGGTATCGATAAAATTTATTTATTTATTTATTTCCTTGATGGTGGTGGCGACCGGCGGGCGGGCAAGGGTGGTCGGCGACTAGCGACCAGTGGCTGTGGGGAGGCGGTGGGCGATAGTCGGTGGGCGGCGGTGGGTTGTGGGCAGCGAGTGATCCCCAAAAAATAAATTTCTAAAAATTATTCCCAAAAATAAAAAATTACTTTTTTATACTTTTCATTTCTATTTTAAATCACTTCCTTGGAACAACTTTATATTTCGGGGAATATAAACACTAGTGGACATTACCAAATGGTTTTTTTTTTTTATTCCTGAAAAAAAAAAAAAAAAAAATTGAAAGGATTTCATGCGCACCCTAAATTTCCACCTGACTTGCCAAGGGCGTGCTGGCAAAGCGGATAACCATGCTCCTCCAAGACCCATGCAGGGTACATGCATTTCTCTTCAGATTCTAGTCCTTAATGAATGAATGGAACAGGATGTAATGAGTAACAGTGAAATTGTCGAAATTGTTCATATAAGAGAGATGAAGGTGTAATCTCATGCGCTTTTCTGGAGGAATCGAATGGGCATCCCGTTCCAGTTGTAACGTCTTAACCAAATGCGAGAAAAGGAATCAAGGCCGACATTGCGATTCCTTTCTAGCCTCCATTCCTCACTAAATGCAGCATCCCTCCAACCGCAAAAGGTCGTTCGGGAATTTGAAGAAACCGATCGCTCTGCAGTATGCAAATTGGAGAGGGGAGTTCGTACCCAACTTCAACAACTCCGCCTAAAAACTGGTAAATCGACATAAAAACTTAAGGGACCACAAGATTTATGGGTACGAAAATAGCCTTCATAGGGCAGACTTTCCGGTTCAATTTCTCCTGATCCAGCTTCCATGATTTCATCCAAGTTTGAAATTCTCTTTTCAGGAGCATAAGGAGATTCCACAATGCTCTTACAAGAATCCATGAAAAAATCCAGCGTGCATAATTTCAATATTGAACCTTTGCTCTAACTAAATCTTAAGATATCGTTCTCTCGTATATAATGAAGGGTGAAAAAGTGTTTAGCATTAGCTACCGTGTAGATGCTCCCATAAATTTCCAAACTTGATATATATTATTCAGTTCAAGCGATAAGCATAGCTTATTGAACAATTCAGTCAGCTACCGCATCACAACCATGCATGAAAAAGACATTAGGATATCTAGGAATATAACGCCAGGATTCGCATTTGTAGAGTAGTTTGCTTTTAAACCCCATAGGAGTAACCTATTTTGCTTTTAATTGGAATTGAAGAATTGCAAATCCGGATTGATGTGTTCAGAGTTGGGTCCCAGAACAATGAATCAAATGAATCCACAGATGCTGCATTCATAGATTCAGCAAACTCAACCAATTTCTACTACATTTTGGGACGTTCATCCTCCACTGTTTTACTGTAGATGATGAACAGAATAGCCCCAGGGATACCTTCTCGACATGCAAATGTTGCAGGCTGATCTGATATTACATGCCAAATGATGAAATGATGTACTCAATACCATCAGCAAGCATTTAAATGGGAAACACAAAATTGTCAAGACTTGTTGAAAAAGTGATGAAAGGAGCACTAGATATATGTTTCGACCAGCCCAAGAAAATGGCAAATTCAAATCCAACAACTCATTACTGTCAAGAATTCAAACGCCAAAATTACTCTCAAAGTGCCAAAAGCACTGTGGTATAACAATCTCAGCTCTTAGAGGCTAGCTTTTCCTTTGCCTTCTGAATCTTCAAAACCTTCTTCACGATCTTTTGCTCTTCCACCAAAAAGGCACGAATGATCCTATGTAACAAATCATAATCAGGATGTCTGAACCTAAGCATAGCATGGAAGACAAAAAGGAAATAATAACCCCTAGACATGGTGAAAGATACAGACCTCTCACGGACAGCTCCTCCAGATAATACTCCACCGTATGCACGGTTCACAGTTCGACGGTTTCGTGATAATCTTGATCTCTTGTATTCAGCAGGTCTCAAATGAGGAATCTACATGTAAATCAGGATGTATCATGCTAATGCACTTCCCAAGTAAATGAAGACTATTGCACAAGCATTTACATTATTTGCCAACAGAAGACTTCAAAGCAAGCAAGAAGTTAAGACACAGACAGAATTGAGTGAAGAGAATTGCATATCTTGGATCATCATCTTTCACACTCCCTCAACTTTTACCACCCCCTCAGCTGAGGGTTTAAAAAAAAAAAAAAAAAAAACCTCCGGAACTTAAAAAGCCTTCATGAGGCCAGTTCAATGACAGCAGCACCATTTCAAGTGGTCAGGAAATTGACAAATGACATCTATGGACCATATTAGCAACATACATTACAAAAAGGATTATCTCAGAAAACCTATCTACTGTTTTGCCACGAGCTCCCCTATTTATTACTGTCTATTTCACATAGGAAACTGGCAATGGACCTACAAGAGAGATTAAAATTTAGGTTCATCTAAGACTAGATCGCTTCCAACTCACAAGAGTTTGGTCAGACATGCAACTCATAAGTCATCCCTAACCAGCAATTCAATTAAAGTTGGACTTGGAGAAAGAGAAAGCAACACTACTGTAACAAACCAATGAATACTACAATCTGCAAAAACACAAAATACTCATCGCTACAAATCCTAGCAATTTACTTTCCATAAAGGTACCAAATTGTGTTGCACCAGAATTTTTATCTGGGGGATCAGAAAACACATTTCACATTGACACTAAAATCTTTCTTAAATTGTTCTAGCTTAGTATATAATTACTCATGAAACTTGCAATCAATCTGGAAACAATCACCAGACGGATGTCGAGCGTGTATAACCAATGCTTCATCCCGTAACATACAATTCTCTCACTATTAACCCACATTAGCAATCAAATGCAGCTCCAAGAGGAAATTTTCTCCCATTCGCTATAAATCAGTGGCCTCAAGCACATAAAGAAACAAATTTGCCAAAGCATGAACTTTGGTTTAACAGCGACTGCAGGTGGACGCAATTACCCGATAGCATCACGCATAGAAAAACTACAAATCCACCACATCTCCACATCACGTAGTTCGCCGCTAATCCCAACGAAACCCGAATCGATTAATTCGCGAAAAGAGAATGAAAGAAGCACAAGAGAAAGCGTACCCCTTGAATCCTCTTGCCAGTGACGGGACATTTGGGGCCGCTGGCTCTCTTCTTCGTGGTCTGGTACACTAGCTTCCCACCTGCAGCACCAAAACCACAAAGCCACGCACACTCAAACTCACACCCCCGGCCACCGGAAAGCCTCGAACCAACGAATCGAACCTCCGCACCACGGCAAGAATAAGAAGAAGGAAGAGGATAGAGGGAGGAGATTACCAGGGGTTTTGACGACCCTGTGCTGGTTGGACTTGGTGGCGTAGCTGTGCCGCTTCCTGTACGTGAGACGCTGCACCATTTCTCCCCTCTCTCTCCCTTCTCTCTCTAGGGTTTTTCCTCTGGTTCGCCGAGCTCGGCTTCCGCCTTTTAGCAGAGAGAGAGAGAGAAGAGGATAGCCCTACTAGGGTTTGGGTTCTGGGTTTGGAGAGAGACGGAGTGGGGCATTCTACCGTGATTAGATAGGACGGCTGAAAAACGAGCTCGAGATCAGCGGGTCGGGCCTATGTCGTGAACTTCGTATGGGCCAAAGCCCACCTTCATTACTCATCAGCCCGTACTGGACGGGCCATCTCATATTTACGATTTAACCCGGACCGACCCGGCCCGCCTCCGATATACACACATATATGTTATTCTACATAATCCCAATCCCAAAATAGTATATTTATGACAAATTTATTAAAATTTAATTTTTAAACTATAAAAAATTTCAAATCGATATATTTATGACAAATTTACTTAAGCGAATGTTTAGATCATTAGGAACTCTAAATTAATATATTTTGTGATAAATTTCGTAAATTAATATTACAAAAAATCATAAATTAATATATTTACGACAAATAGAAAATAAAATGTCAAATTGTGCTATCAAATTTGGTAATTTGATAGTGAAATTTAATAAAAATTAATAGAAGGTAAATTTATTATAAATATGTTATTTTGATATTTTTGATGGTGAAAAAATTATAAATATATCAATTTTTTTTTCGTATTATTAAAGTTTTATATATATATATATATATTTTTTTTTTTTTTCTGGGTTTTCTAATGTTGGTGAGTTAGTTAATAACGCCGTGACGAGGCTTCGACGAGCACGAGAGAGCAGAGGAAAGGAAGCAACAGAGCTCCGAGGGAGGAGAGAGAGAGAGAGCCATGGAAGCAGGCTTGGCGAAGTTCACTCGATCCAGCCTTCTCTTCTCCACCGCTCGGAGCAGCCTCGCTTTCCATCGCTCCAAGCGAGTTCGCTTCCCTTCTTCCATGCTTCTCCATTCAGGTCCCCGCTCCTCCCTCCGCTCGACCGGCAATCGCTCTCCAATTTTCTCGCTTCGACCGTCGCCCTCGATCTGGCCCGGACTTGATTCGATCTCTTCTCTTCTCGCGATGTAGATGCCGGAAGGGATGCGAGGAGAGCGGCGTACGACGCGCTGTTGCTCGACGCGGGCGGCACTCTACTTCAGCTGGCGAACCCGGTGGAGGAGACTTACGCATCCATCGGAGCCAAATACGGTCGGCTCGCGTCCCCATCTCTGCGCCTCGTTGATTGTGTGCGCGCGAACTAGTCGCGTGCTGAATTGCAGCTTTTTAGGAATGTGGGCATATTATGGTTAATTGCAAGTTTCGATTTTTAGGTAAGGAATGCGTATGATCCGGCGATGAGTGGATGATTATGTTTGCTTCGCAGGTCTTACCGCGACTCCTGCCGATATCAAACGAGGATTCAAGAGGGCCTTTTCTGCTCCCTGGCCTGACAAGCTTCGTTACCAGGTACATATAGTTCTTTTTTCCAGGTGAGCTGTATGCATTTGAATTTCTTTTCTCCTTTTTCCCAGGTTTTTAACATGCTCTTGCTCCGAGAGAACCCTTCCTCGTACTTACGTGTGTATACATTCTCACTGATCTTGTTCTGTTTCTCAGGGAGATGGGAGGCCGTTCTGGAGGCTTGTAGTGTCGGAAGCTACCGGTTGTGCAGATCATGACTATTTTGAAGAAGTTTACCAGGTGAAGTTTCTAGAGACAAAAATGTCCAGCATGTTTTCCTTTTTCTTTCTTTTCTTTCTTGGCATCTTCAACAGATACTTGAAAGACGAACGTTGTAGTCCACCCACACCAAATTGCATTCGTTTTGAGCAAGAAAGAGTTAATTTGTTTTCAAAATTTTGTTGAGAGCAAGAAAGAGTTGACTTACTTCTAGAAGAATACTAGAAAGATTTCTAGGTAGATTAAATAGCTTTCAACTTGTATGGGAATTATCAAATTTTGGTCCTTGTGGGCGATATCTAAATAAACTTGCTCCACAGTACTATGCAGATGGTAATGCATGGCAACTTCCTGCTGGAGCTTATGAGATCATGAGTACTCTGAAAGATGCTGGAGGTCATATTCATCAAGTATTCTTCTTCATCTTCTGCTAAGATAAGAACAATTAACCAGGATTTCTTGCAGCCTCCTTCACTAATATGGTCAGTGGAATTACAGTTAAGTTGGCTGTTGTGTCCAACTTTGACATCCGGTTGAGGAAGCTACTGAAGGACTTAAACATTGTGGATCTGTGAGCATTAGTCTTCCCCCAAGGCTTCTTTTCAACACCTGATTTTGCAATTACTTATTAAACCAGGGTGGTTTCTAAGATTAGGTTATGCACTCCTGTAAGCATTTATTTGGTTGATAATGTTTCAGGTTTGATGCTATAATTGTATCCTCAGAAGTTGGATACGAGAAGCCAGATCCTGGAATATTCAAAGCTGCTCTAGGTATGTAATTAGTTGTGAGTGCTTTAATCTGAATTCCTGGTGAAATTATGAAAGCAACAATTCCTAATCTCGAGTAACAGTTAATTAATCTTGTGCTTCCTTCTTTATTCTTGACCTTTAAACAGCACATGAAAGTCTTAGCAAGACATTTTCAGTCATCTACTTTGCACTGTGGCCTTTTCTTGCCATCACATGACATCTTAGTTTACCGTAGTTATTGTCTAAAATGAGTTGAAGCAATCAAATATGTTATTTTTTTAGGTCGAATTGAATATGTGATTTATTTTGGTCAAAGGATCGAATATGTTATTGAACAGCAAGAAAGTTTCAATTTTGTTTTGTTTTGGTTTCCTTTTTGGCCTTATGAAATGACAGTTCGTGGACATCAGTGCAGCATGAATTGCATAGAGTTCCTGCTTGATTGGTAGTACTATGCCATCATGAAGAATCAGCTTTTTGGTTTCTTGGCCTTTTGGTTGCAGACTAATATTTGGCATGATATTCTTCCAAAAGAAAGAAGTCTAAATTGAAAACGAATCATGTTGGATTACCTTCTCGAGGATGTCAAGGGGTTACCATTTATTCTATTGCCGATGGCCGAGGAGGAGGGGGGGTGTGTTCTATTCTTCTTGGATTCAGCAGGACTCTTACAAGCATTAAATCTATGCTAAGGGTGGGAAGTAGGAAGAGCGATTCCAGGTTTCTTATAGGTTCTGCTTGGAACTTGGAACTTACCATGTTATAGGTTTTAGGGTAGGTTCTAGGTTCTAACAGGTTTTTTTTTTTTTCATCTTTAGCTAAGCAAAACGAAAATAAATGTAAGAATAAAAATGAATAAAGATTTTATTGTCAATTTCCTAAAAACAAGTGTCTATAAGCATTTGTCGAATAGTATTAAAGAAATTTTATGGTTTTCAATGCATTGATTGCTCTGTTGTATTATACAGAATCATTTTCTTGAAAAAAGCAATTGCTTGAAAATAATTGCATCA
This sequence comes from Corymbia calophylla, assembly GCA_014182845.1. Lineage (NCBI taxonomy): Eukaryota > Viridiplantae > Streptophyta > Magnoliopsida > Myrtales > Myrtaceae > Corymbia > Corymbia calophylla. Next base: position 27,914,757 of record CM024694.1, read on the forward strand.
AAGAATCTATTAAATCTTCCACTGGTCTCATGATTTATGAAAATACATTAGGCACAAAGATATGGACATATCATATTGCATAATAAACCCTATCTTGATTTAATTCAAAAGTGAGATTTCTCATCTATATTCTCTTTCTTTTAACAGCCACATTATAGAGGTGAGTGGTTTTAGATTCTATACAGGTGTCACATGAAATTTAAAACCTGTCCGTTGAAACAGGTTCCTCAATTTTTTTTGGAACCTGGAAGCTATCTTGCATACCCTATAACTTAGAACCTACCCTGTCACTCTAGGATTGGTTCTAGGGACTATCAAGGTTCCACCTATATTATCGATTGAACGATTGTAATAAATTATCACCTTTAATGACCATCACGTGCTGTTACAATTCACTTACTATAACTTATATCTAGACACATGAAAAATATGAAACATTAACAAAATGAAATTCCTAGTCGTAAATTGGAAGTTCGGATTAGTGGTTCCAGATTATACACTCATCATCAAATGCCATAAAATACGTCAAGATCGCATGAAGACATAAATCAAAAAAATATAAAAACCTGTTCTAAATTTTACTTTACAAGTTTATAGTTTTGGGTTCCAGGTTCTAGGTTCTATCAACCTAGAACCTAGAACCTAGAACCTATTCAAGATAGGTTCCTAAAATTTTGGAATCGAAAACCCATCCCATATACCTTGGAATGTGAAACCTACGGGTGCCCACCGGTACAGTTCTCAGGTTCTAGGTTCTACCTTGGAATGATGCTCACTCCCGGCGGAAAGGGGTGAGCAGTGATGGCTACCCTTTTGAGGCTTATAGGTAGTTATGAAAACTTGCATGTACTAAAAACGGTAGAATTTTAAATATTATAACTTTGTTATTGTCATTCAATCAACTTTTCTTACTCCTTGTTTCATGTGTGCTGCAATTTCTGTATTGATCTCTTGGAAGTTAGGCTTTCATGAAACTCATAGGCATTGTACATGCTGGAATTATTCTCTCTTACCATGGTATTAGAAGGTGTGCATATTTGGATCCTTAAAATGCCTGACGATCTTTCAGATCAACTTCAAGTGGAACCTAGTAGATCAGTACATATTGGGGATGATGAAAAGGCTGACAAATACGGTGCTGCTGTTGTGGGGATTGAGTGCTGGTGAGCCTTCTGTTACTTAATACAGATTGCTTCATGCATCATTCTCAAACATTCTCCATCCCTTTGTCAGCAGCTTTATTCTATGTACCGATGAAACTAATGCTTATGAATTGATGTACTCATTAATTGTTTTCTTGATCAGGTTGTGGGGGAGAGATGTGAAGACATTCTCAGATATATTAAACCGCATACTCATTCACGTCTAAATGATATCAAGGAATTAATCGCTCTTCAACATTGTCCAAGGCGTACAAATCTTTTCTGTGCTTTTGCCTGCTGAAATGTTCCCATAATGAAGATGGCCATCTTGTCATTCAGAAATTGAAATATCTAGGAGCACAAGTGATGGATGCATTGGAAGCTCGATATTTTATGGAATGACTTATTATGAATTATGTTGCTTTTGGTCTCTTCCAACTGCCAATGGTCCTTTAACATTTTATGCAACGGTGTCTTCTTTTATCACTGGTGATTATGAATAAAAAGTTCAATGGCCTCCGGGTTTGTCTACCGCGTTAGATATGCATTCCGACTTTGAATGTTTGAGAAACATGACGATAAGCAAATTAAGGTGCAGATAATTTTTGTTTTGATATTCATACAGTTCAAACATTCTATTAGCTTCTTAGGAATCTTTGGTACTAGTGAAGCTGCGATTGAGACTGCAGCATGTGCCGTGAGGAAGACCAAAATACAAATTTAGATTAACTGGATGTGATTAGTTTCTTCTCAAAATTACAGCTTTTATGCAGCCAATCTTATGCCAATGATCATTTTCATTTCACGGCGACTCTCGCAAAACAAACTATCATCAGCCCACAGTCACGACTGTGAAGACGTCCAGCGTTATCCTCAACTTCCGACTTAGATTGTTCCTGTTATTGAACAGCAAGAAAGTTTCAATTATGTTATGTTTTGGTTTCCCTTTTAGCCTTATGAAATGACAGTTCGTGAACATCAGTGCAGCATGACTTGCATAGAGTTCCTGCTTAATTGGTAGTACTATGCCATCATGAAGAATCAGCTTTTTGGTTTCTTGGCCTTTTGGTTGCAGACTAATATTTGGCATGATATTCTTCCAAAAGAATGAAGTCTAAATTGAAAATGAAGGTTACCTTCTCAAGGATGTCAAGGGGTTACCATTTATTCCGTTGCCGATGGCCCCGCCTGCTACCGGGGTGTTGGGTGTTTTCCTATTCTTCTTGGATTCGGTAGGACTCTTAGAAGCATTAAATGAGCGGTTCTAGGTTTCAAGTTCCAAGTTTCAAATAGGTTCCGCTTGGAACCGAAACTTACTCTATTATAGGTTTCAAGGTCGGTCAGTTTTAGGTTCTAATAGGTTCTTTTTTTCTTCTTCTTTTAGCTAAGCAAAACAAAAATAAACGCAATAATAAAAATGAATAAGAATTTTATTATTGATTGTCTAAGAATGAGTGTCTATGTACATTTGCTGAACAGTATTAAAGAAATTTTATGGTTTTCAATATACTAATTGCTCTTGTATTATATAGAATTATTTTCTTGAAAGAAACAATTGCCCGAACATAATTATATCAAAGAATCTATTAAAGCTTCCATTGGTCTCATGGTCTATAAGAATATATTAGGCACAAAGATATTGATTGCATAATAAACCCTATCTTGATTTTATTCAAAAGTGAGATTTCTCGTCCTTCATTCTCTTTTTTTTAACAGTCACATATAGGGGTGAGTGGTTCCAAATTCTATATAGGTATCACATGAAATCTATAATCTACTCGTTGAAATATATTCCTTATTTTTGGGAACCTAAAACCTACATTACATATCCTAGAACTTGAAATCTATCTTGTCACTCTAGGATTGGTTCTATGGTCTACCTAGGTTCCACCTATATTATTAATTAAATGATTATAATAAATTATCATATCTAATGATTAGGGGTGTCAACGGGTCGGGTCTTGATGTTATCCGACCCGACCCGAACAATAAGGGTCATGTCATTTAACCCGACCCGACCCGACCCGAAATGTATAAAACATGAAGCAAGAAAAACGGGTCGGTTCGGTTCGGGTTTTAGGTTTTTTATTAAAAAATATGATAAAAAGAATTCGAAATGCTCTTATGTGACACCGCGAGATCTCGTCCAATCCATCCATGAATATCTCCGCAGATAGATAATTTTTTAATAAAAAATATGACAAAGGGAATTCGAAATGCTCTTATGTGATGCCGTGAGACCTCGTCCAACCGTCCGTGAACATCTCCGCAGACAGATAATTTTTTAATAAAAAATATGACATCTTACATGACGCTGCGAGATCTTGTCAAACCCGTCCATGAACATCTTTGCAAAAGATAATTTTTTAATAAAAAACATGAAAAGGAGAATTTGAAATGTTCTTACGTGATGCAGTGAGACCTCGTCTAACCCATCTGTGAACATCTCCGCAAACAGATAATTTTTTAATAAAAAATATGACGAAGGGAATTCGAAATACTTTTATGTGACTCCGCGAGACCTCCTCCAATCTGTTTGTGAACATCTCCGCAGACAAATAATTTTATAATAAAAAATATGACATCTTACGTGACGCTGCAAGACTTTGTCCAACCCGTCCGTGAACATTTCCGCAGACAGATAATACTCCCTCATGTAAGTTTTGCATCGGCCGCGAAAAAGAAGCAAATCATATGGAAGATGGAGAGAGAGAGAGAGAGAGAGAGAGAGAGAGAGAGAGAGAGAGAGAGAGAGGAGAGAGAGGAGAGGGAGAGAGACGACGAACCCATGAGACGAGACGTGCGTCTTTGGATGAGTTGTGAGTAGAAGGAGTTGTAGAGGAGATAGCTTAGGTGGGTGTGTTTGGGTTAAAACCTTTAATGTGTTTGGGTGGAACAATGTTCCGACCTAACTTAACCCAAAACATGTATTCCATTTGTGTTTATAATTATTACCCAAACAATATTAAGACCTGAAACATGTACTATACTTATTTCGTGTTCGGGTCGTGTTCGGTTCGGGTTGGATGAGTTTTTTGGAAACCCCTACTAATAACTATAACGTGTTGTTACAATTTACTTACCATAATTTATATTTAAACATGCGAAAAATATTAAACATTAACAAAATGAAATTTCCAGTCATAAAATGGAAGTTCAGATTAGTATTCCAGATTATATATTTATCATTAAATGCCATGGAATCTCTTAGGATCGCATAAAGACAGAGATCAAAAAAATATAAAAACTTGTTCTAGGTTTTACTTTACAGGTTCCAAGTTTCGAGTTTCAGGTTTTAGGTTCTGCCAGCCTAAAACCTAGAACCTACCATTCAAAATAGGTTCCCCAAATTTTGGAATCTAGAATTTATCATGTATACCTTGGAACGTGAAACCCACGGGTTTTCACCGGTGCGGTTCTCAGGTTCCAAGTTTTATCCTAGAACGATGCTCACTCCTGGTGGGAAGAGGTAAGCGGTGGTGGCTACCCCTTTGAGGCTTATAGGTAGTTATGAAAACTTGCCTGTACTAAAAACAGTAGAATTTTGAAGATTATAACTTTGTTATTGTCATTCAATCAACTTTTCTTACTCCTTGTTTCATGTGTGCTGCAATTTCTGTATTAATCTCTTGGAAGTTAGGCTTTCATGAAACTCATAGGCATTGTACATGCTGGAATTATTCTCTTTTACCATGGTATTAGAAGGTGTGCATATCAGGATCCTTATAATGCTTGATGATCTTTCAGATCAACTTCAAGTGGAACCTAGTAGAGCAGTACATATTGGGGATGATGAAAAGGCTGACAAATACGGTGCTGCTGTTGTGGGGATTGAGTGCCGGTGAGCCTTCTGTTACTTAGTACATATTACTTCAATGCATCATTCTCATACATTTTCTTGTGAGCAGCTTTATTCTATGTACCGATGAAACTAATGCTTTTGAATTGATGTACTCATTAATTGTTTTCTCGATCAGGTTGCGGGGCAAAGATGTGAAGACATTCTCAGATATATTAAACCGCATACTCATTCCCGTCTAAACGATATCAAGGAATTAATCGCTCTTCAACATTGTCCGAGGCATACAAATCTTTTCTGTGCTTTTGCCTGCTGAAATGTTCCCATAATGAAGATGGCCATCTTGTCATTCAGAAGTTGAAATATTTAGGAGCACAAGTGATGGATGCATTGGAAGCTCGATATTTTATGGAATGACTTATTATGAATTATGTTGCTTGTGGTCTCTTCCAACTGCCAATGGTCCTTCAACATTTTATGCAACGGTGTCTTCTTTTATCATTGGTGATTATGGATAAAAAGTTCAATGGCCTCCGGTTTGTCTACCATGTTAGACATACATTCCAACTCTGAATGTTTGAGAAACATGACGATAAACAAATTAAGATGCAGATAATTTTTGTTTTGATGCTCATACAGTTCAAACATTTTATTAGCTTCTTAGGAATCTTTGGTACTAGTGAAGCTAGGGTCGAGACTGCAGCATGTGCCGTGAGGAAGACCAAAATACGAAGTTAGATTAACCGGATGTGATTAATTTCTTCTCAAAATTACAGCTTTTATGCAGCCAATCTAATGTCAATGATCATTTTCGTTTCACGGGGACTCTCTTGCAAAACCAACCATCATTGGCCAACAGTCACGACTGTGAAGACGTCCAGTGTTATCCTCAACTTCCGACAAAGATTGTTCCTGTTACTGACTAATCTGCGTAAATTTTACCATGTCGCCGGCTCTATAAAGAGCAAAGCCTGGAGTTAAGTATTTAGCAGCAGACAATTCTTGACATTGCCATGATCAGAGACTTGGTGGCCATTGGTGCGAACGGCAGAACGTGGGAACGGTTTTGTATCTTAGCTACTAGACTATAACGGACTTGCATTAGGGCAAGCGATGTGGATGCCAACTATGAACGTTGTAGTGTAATAGGGACGGGGTGCCCAAAATCATGCTTTTTGGGAACTAGAAAATACATCCGAAATTAATCTCGAGGCATTTGCATCGAGATGTGACAGCCAGTGCACATCCGGCAGTGATTTATAACACAAATGAGCAGTGATACAACATGGCCGAACAGATTGATAGTCTGCTGAGATGCAGAACTCATATCCCTTGAATTCTCATCATTCTTGTCCTTCAGACCTTGGTTCACATTATTGAATTGCAATTCAAAGTAAAAAAGTAAAACTAGGCATCCATCAATAGACTTATCCTCTTAGATGGGGCTAAAATCTGCTTTAGAGGTCATAGGAAGTAAAATATTGCAATGAAAATGCATTCTTTTTCATTTCTACTCCTGAAGGAGAGAGAGGGGGGGCAGCGTAAAGTAGTCTAACCAAATTGAGCAATTCAAATTTTGAAACTAAATCGGACCTCTTGAAGTTCAAAAATAATTTTTCCACTGAGCGAATAGAGTACAAACCATTTGGAAATTCCAGCATACCCACAAGCGAAAATGTAATCTGCTCAAACCACTTCATCTAAGCCAAGTAGCGGTACAGCTTCCTATCCACATTATCTCTCTCCAAGAAGTCACGCTCGATGAGAGACTCGATCCGCTTCTTTATCTCTGTGGGATTGGCCAAAAACCTCGACTGCAGCTGCTTTGTTACCTCTGTTATTATATTATTATGATCCAACACCCTCCTTGATTTCATGATTCTCACAATTGCAGCCTCAATTTGGGGCTTCCGGTCCTCCTCCACTCTTTGTCGGGTTTCCTGTTTCTCAGGTTCTGACTCTTTCTGTGCAACAACAGTTCCTATCTTGACCTTGTAAAACTTACTTGTAAACTTATCATTGACGAAGAAAGCATCATCCTCACCAATATCTTTACTCATAGGCTCCTTTCTTAGAACATTCTTTCCCTTGACGCATGCCAAAGATTGCAGGCAACGCTTTAAGTCTGAAGCAGGGATCTCTGTAGCTTGTTCGATCTCTTTATAGCTCAGTCGGTCAGAATTGTTGAATAACATCAGCACACACATCTGGTATGTGGAAACGTTCAACTCATGCTTCTGCCCTTTCCCAAAAGTTGCTTTTATGTCTGCAGTTCCCATATTTGTTTGCCAAGACAATCTCCGACCAGTGTGTGTCCCAAGGTAATATGAGCGGAACTTCTCACAGAGAGCCGACATCTCAGCTGGCAAGTTACACGTCACACTAGGTTGTGTAGGCCACGAGCCTGTCGTTAGAACCTGAACGGTTAAAGTTGGGCCCTCTCCTAGCTCGGGGTGGCTCGCGTAGAACCCCTGCATTGTATCTTGGGAGGTTTTCATATCAGTGAACATGCCTTCGAGCTTTGAAGTGAACTGATATCCACATTCGGTCTTGAGCTTAACGATGAGACTCCGTTCTGCATCATCAGAAACAGTTTTTCCAGACAGAAGCCTTTTTGCCAAATGCTGCTTATAATACTTCTCAAACACATCCTTTTCTTGCAGGTAGCGGAACAACATCATCACCTTATCAAGAATAACCTCCACATCCTCCTCGCTGACGCCCTTCAAGCCTTTGCGTAATTTATCATCAACAAACAACGAAATGAACTCGGGAGAACGAGCATTTAAGTTGATGAAGTATTCAAAGGATGAATTCAAAGCATTCTGAAACGTCTTATCGTTGTTAAATGCAGAACTTATGATCTTATCGTACTTATCCTTTTCATCCAGAAGCCGCTGAACAAATTCAACGGGGTCTTTCAACCTCTCAGGATCGGTAACTAACTGCTTGCCAATCTCCCTTATATGAGAAGTCATCACATCTCGAACAGTTGAGAGACCATTGGGAACCCGACGAAACAAGTTGTACATCCTTCCTAAGTCTTCATACTTATCGTCCAGAAGCATGTTCACCAAGCCTGAATTCTCCATGTGCACCAATGCCAGCATGTGATTTGCAATCATCTCCTTCTCCACGACGTTTGTGATCTTAGCTTCACTCTTGGCATCCAAGTAGTGAGTTACTCTCTCCATTTCTTCATTAAGACGCCTCTCGGCTTTCTTCAGATACTCACCACAATCGCAACACTCGATGAACTTCTGGGATTCGCCTTTGTAAAACTCGGCTGAAACCTCCAGAAATGGCTGTTCGAATTCTTCTTGATAAACTGAAGAACCCAAATCCATCAGCATTTTAATGATGTTCCTCATCAATCCCCGATTGATAACCTCGCCAGTCCGTTCTCTAAGTACTAGTTCTAGTAATGTATCCAGAAGCCTACTGCGGATCTTGCTGGAATAGATAACATTATCCCTCCAAAGAATCAACCCAAGCTCATGAACTGGGGTTTTGCGGGTACTTTGGATGAAAGTTCTATCCATGTACATGAGAATGTCCCGGATCATTTGTAGTGCTTTATTATGATCATTCCATTTCCTGTTTAGTTCCTCCAGAAACAAACCTCCTTGGGCATCTTCGATGGATTTCGATATATCCTTTAGGTGAGCAGTCATGGTTGTCACCAATCCAGAGTACAGTTTCTCACCAAACTTGTGCAGAACCATGTTGTAGGCGTTCCTATATAAGAAGGCACATCAAAATATTACAATCTCACAACTTTACAACTGTCACCCACAAATAATGCAACTCAATACCGATGCATAAAAGAGGAAGAGTGCGAATGCATTGTCGCCTCCATGCCGTTTCCAAAACAACACCGAACCAATTGGCATCGGACCAAAACAAAAGGGAGTTTCATAATCCAGTCAAAAGGCCGCAGCCCATAGGGGGAGGCGGAATAAAGACTCAGGCAGCGACTGTTAATTTCAATGCTTATCATACTCAGTAAAGGATAACACTATTAAGTCCATATTTCCTTTCAAAGTGCAACTCAGTAGATCGTAAACCAAAGAAGTACTTCCACAACAATACAGCTAACAAACAAACCAAAAACATAGCTCCTTGCTCTGTTTGAAGGAGCTTAATTTTTAGAGATGTCTAACCAAGGAAAAGGAAAAGAACGCTATGGACAACAGCCACAGGTCAAATAAAGGAGGCAAAATACCGAACATAAAGAGACGGGCGCATCGCGCGAAAAAATAGCAGAATCAAAGTAAATATCGCATCAACAAGTAAACGGACTTATCTACCATAATAGGCCACGAAGGGCTTGAAAGAACACCGTCCAGCTCAAGCTCGCTAACTAGGGAATTCCCACCTCAAAGAAAAGCAAACCAGGATAGCCCAAATCGCTCAAGCAACCCATACACACACATATCCGATCAACAAGCCTCGAGTCACAGACCGAACATCAGATGCGGGGACAGCATACGGCGAATCATTAGCCCGCACAATCGGCATAATAGACCATCACAACAGAACCGAAATGGGCAGATAAAATCGAAAGGCGTTCAAGAGAGAAAAGGGAGAGAGAACCTGTAGAGCTCCTCGAAGCTGAGACCGCTGGCATTATGATTGTAAATCTCGTGGATGGCGTGCTCCAGGATCTTCCACGTCTTGTCGGCGTACTTGGGATCCACCACCACCTTGTGCTTGAACGCCTCTATCTGGAAGTTCCTCTTCTTCTGCGGATTGCTCATCTTCTTCCTTCCTTCTTCCTTCCTTCCTTCTACCTCACTTCTCCCTTTCCCTCCACCCCACCCCCGACCAAACCCGACCCCGACCCGAACCGAACCAGATCGCGAGACACCCCCGACCCGAGGACGGCAAAAGTCTCCGCCGCAGCCGCGCGCCAATCGCAGAGATTATTCGAGAGGGCGAGCCCTAGAATCGACAAAAGTCCCAAAATCCGGAACACACCGATCCGATTAGAAATTGATGGAGAGAGAGATACAGAGATATAGAGAGAGAAAGTTTTCTGGAGAGTGATGAATTCGAATAAGAGAGGAGGATTTGGTTTTTTGGAGAGGGGGGGGGGGGGGGGTTGTCTCTTTGATTGAGAGACGGAAGGGAAGAATCAGGAACGAATGAAGCAAAGCCAAGGAAAGGATTAACGGAGAGGAAAGGCGTGCAAATTGGACTTCTTTTGTTTTTTTTTAATTGTTTTTCATTTTCATTTTGAGGGCTTTTGGTTTGGAGATAGCAATTTTTTTTTTTTTTTGTGAGGGGGGTTGTGGAAAATGGGAAACGGAGACGACCGCTTCTCTATAAGTCGGTATTGACATGTTTATTAGTCTCATTTGCGATGCTCACATTTCCCAACCTTAATTGAACCCGGGAATTGGGTTTTCGTCAATTAGTGAAATGTTAGGTCCGTTGCTGATCGTCCTGACGTCGAGTCGGATGATCTGCGTTTGATTGAACTTAGAGAAGAATATAAGGTCGAGAGTGAAGGCCAAATGAAGAAAGTGAAATGAATGTTGATCAAGGGTTTTTTTTTTCCGTTTTTGGAAATGGCGATTTTGAGATCATGAACGGTAGATCGTAAATTGATCATAGTTCGTGTTAACGTAACTGGTTATCTATGATTTTCATTATACCCATTGAGAAGACAGTTTCTTATTATCGAGCTCAGCGAATTGGTCGAGATGTAAATCCTCACGAGCCTTTGTAATATCAACGCCGGCGTCTTGTGTTTGATTCAGCCGAGAGAGACAAGATGACTCCCGTCGCTGCATGAAGTTTGATTTATGTCAAAAGTAAGAAGATTTTGTTTCTTCCCCCTTGGTGTAATGCAATTTTGGCTTGACAACATTAATGACAAGTGCAAGTTTTAGCATGGTAGTATACATGTAATGTCCTCGGTACTTAAAAGAGTTTTAAATGTTTGTGTTGATTACTTTCCTTTAATTATAAGGTCCAACTCCACGCTGACTCATGACTCTATAAAGGGCAAAGTGGTTGAGGTGTGTTTGGACGGTGGATCGGATTTAGGGCAAAATGAGAAGTTTCATTCGTCAGCTAGTGTTCATGCAATGACAATAACGGGCCTCTAAGGAAAGGATAATTAAAATTACAATGATAATGTACTCAATTATGACGATATACCGTAACGCTGAACGGTACCATAGAAGTGACCGCATTTTCTACAATGAGTTACTCTTTCCTTTAAAAGAACATAGAGCATGAACGTGATGCAGATAAGATTACCTCAATTTTTTTAAATTATAATCGCCACGTATCAGATCGTGAGTAGTCTAACTGGATAAATGTGGCGCACATTTGTAGCTGATATAGTGTTTTGATACCACCGAATATTTTCTCATAGGTTAAGGTTTCCTCTCTTTCACTGTGCAACCATTGCATCTTTGCAGTGCTGTCCCTAAGGGAGAGAGAGGAACCTTTCCCTTTCCCTCTCCTTGTGTCTCCTTATTCGCTTTCTTGAAGCTTTTTGTATTTCTTTTTCTCTCATGATATGTTTTGAGAGTTTGTATGTGAATAAATTTTTGCAACTAATCTTGAGTGAACATGGAGACAAGTTTGACCATTGATACAATCGACTGCCATTGAGGAGGATGATCATAACATGACTTCTAAGATTAGGTCACTCTATTTTCTTGATTTAGATTTAGGTGAAGTTTTGGCGACTTCACTATCTCAAACTAGATTCATATATAGATTTGAGAGCTCCATGTTGATGTTTCTACATGACAATGGTGACAAATTCATTGAACCTAAATGCACAACACAAGCCATTGCAAACGGAATGGAAGATTTTAGCATGTGCTTATTACTGAATTTGATAATTGGCCGCCAATTATTTATGGTGTTTGTTCTCGAGAGATAGAAGAGTACTTCTAACTAGAAAATGTGCTTTGTTATTTGTTTTCTGACTTTAACTATGTTCTATGGTTATTTGAAACTTGTTGGATTTAGAAGCCGTTTATGTACTTCTCAAGTATTATTCTAATATATGAATGGCATCTTTCTCTAGAACAAAAAAAAAAACAGAGGGAGAAACTCTTGCCTTGTCATTTTGTGCAATTTACATTGAAGTGGCAACTCCTAGCAATCGATAAGCATAATAAGATATGAAAATATTGTCCTATCAAATAGTGATGGGATAAAGTAAGATCCCCAATTTCATATCTTGTCCTATTTAATTTTATTTTTATCACCAATCTTTCCACTTCTTCAATTCGGCACAAATCAACAACTCGACGGAATAACGGAATTAGATCTCTCTTTTCTTTTTTCTTTTTAACTGATACACAATATAGTCTTTTGTATATTGGTCACACCACATGATAACAATGCGTGAAAAAAATAGAGTAGATTAATAAGAAATGAAAATTTCAAAATTCAAACATGAAAGCTTCTTCGGATGCATATTTTGTGGTCAATGCAGCCCGTCGACTAATCGATGTACAATTATATTCTTTCCTGCTTTCATCCGAGTTTGAAAAGATGATTTCAAGATCAGATTTTTCATTGGAAAATTCCATGTTGATCTACATGCGTTATTAAAATATACGATAACACTTGTTTTTTTTACCCTCATACAGTGGAAAATAAAATATATCTTTTAGAATCATCAAGAGAACTCCTTTATGATCACATCTCTCACTTTGATAGTTAGTATTTGAGTCAATTTCGTCCCATAGCTATTTATAATTTTATATTTCACTTTCTACCGGGCCACTTCTTGCGTTTATTTACTGATTTCCATCTTTCTTTTTGGCCCGAAGACGTGGCCTCATTGCATCAACGACAAGACGCACAGTCCAAAGAGACATTGCCTTTAAATCCGGCCGAAAAGCGAATGAAGCGCTAAGCTTTTATTAAAAAGTGAAATCGAGTTTTGAATTTTTAGATTGATGCAGTCAAATTCCAAACATTTATAGGAAAAAAAAATGTGATGAAGTCCCAAATCAATATCGTAACAGTGCGGTTTACGACAGTATTTTCAGTGCCATGTGGAGAATTTTTAATATTTTTCACCGAAAATATTTGATCGCATTTTTTTTTAAAGAGGTTATGGATTTAATTATGTCAATAAAAGAATTTGCAAATCCGTTATATTCTGTATATAAGGTTTACGAATACCAGTATACTTAAAAATAGGAGTACAGTTTCAATAGATATTATGGTAGTCGTCTGTAATTATGTTATCAAATCCATGGAGGCATCATCCTCAGCGATTTCATTTCCAATTGTGGAAACGGACCGAATGACTTATTATTTTAGGTACATAAATTAAAATTCACTGTCGAAGAACCAACGATCAGAGTGGCGCAGCGGAAGCGTGGTGGGCCCATAACCCACAGGTCCCAGGATCGAAACCTGGCTCTGATACGATGTCTTCAGAAGCAGCTTCCACACTCCTTTTCTTTTATTTTTTTCAAATTTCATTTACTTATTTACTTTTCTTTTGACAAACTGCCGAGTTTGCCCTCACCTTCCTCTCCGAATTTACAAAGATGACCCCCGGCCTGTTTAGCTTCCTTTCCAAGCGGAACGCGCGGCATAGATAAACCGCGAAGCTTCGGAAACTTCGATTTTCGCTATCTCTCGCACTTTCTCGCTCTCGCTCCTTCAGTCGCTCAGCGATTTTGCTGTGGTTCAGGTCTCCGGGCTTTCCTGGCCGGAGGCGATCGTTGGTGGCCCGAAATGCCGGAGGAGCCGTGCTCGGAGCGGCCGCTGTTTGGGGGCGCAATCAGTAGCGGATTTCCCAACAGATTCGAGGTCCTTTTCGTTTTCTCCGATCGTCTTTGCTTCCGATTTTCTTTCTTTTGGTTAGCATCTGAATGCGGAGCGAAACCGCCTTTTGCTGAAATATGTAGGATGTGAGCAACATCAGGCAAGTCCCTGACCACCAGGTTCGGATTTACTCAGTGTATGGCGCGTCTTACTGCTGGGTTTAAGTTCGATGTCGGTTAGGTTAACCGGGCGATTTTGTGCCGTGGGGATGTTTTTTATTTTATTTTATGAAGGAGGTGTTTGTGGACCCTTCGAGGGATGAGAGCTTGATTTTCGAGCTTTTGGATTTCAAGCATGAAGTGGGAGATAGCGGAAGTGCGGTGTGGTTTCTACAAGACCTTGCCACCGAACAAGATGCTGAGCAAGGCATGGTATTAGGCCTTCCTGTGTTTAAATTTTGTATTTTTGCCCTCCCGTGCACTTGGTTGAGATCATAATGCGCTGCAAGTAATGACTTTCTGTTTGTCTCTCTTTTACCCGCTGCCACTCGTAGCAGTTCTTGGTCTTACACGGTCATCTACTTATGCACGTCATAATCATTTTACCAGATGTTAGAGAGAGTGCACAGTACCTTTTGTTCATATAGATCTTAGCATGAAGTTTCTTGGACTTTTTGGGCGAGTGCGTGCGTGCGTGCATTTGTGGTGTTAATGTGCTCCATGCCTGAAAAATTAAAGCTCTAATTTCTTCTCATGGTCGTTTTACTTGTCTATATTAATTCAGACCAGTCGGTCGTTATCTTCCATCCATGTTGTGCTAGTGCCTTTAGTAGTCTTAATGCATGCATCCAATGAGAATGTTCTGGCATCTCCTTTAATTGCAGTGTTTCCACTTCAATGTTTATCAGGTGATCGAACAGTCCGGAGTGGTTGAAGCCCCTGGGTTGACTTACAGAAACATACCTGCTGTTGTTACCACTGCAGTTGGACAGATGGTATAGTTGTAGAACTCTTTTTTGTTTCTTATAACTCACTTTCTTCGTGGTCAAACTTGATAAGGGCCTACAAGTTCCCATTGGAACATCTCCTTTCTTCTGCATGGTTTTTGATGATAGAAAATTTTTTGTGGAACTTTTATCTGCATGAATTGTCAAGTTTTGGAATCACAATTATTTAACTGTTTGCTGTAGTATTTGTTCGCTTTTCTTTCAATCATTTTTCAAGCAAACATTAAGGCCTTGATGTTTTCTGCTTTTGTCTATCTTAGGTGGCTTTTCCTTTTGTCTAAGAATTGTTTCATCTCGCTTTTGTCCTCTAATTTGTGGAAACCCATACAGGCTATCTCCAAGGGGCGGCAGGGAAGGGAAGCACAAAATATAGTGAGGGTCAGTCTCTTATCTCCCTTATCCTTGTGTGATGTTGTTTAGGTCTTCCAGAGAGGGATGCATTGATGCAATGATTTTTATACAGGTCTATCTGGCCAATCTGCGCCTGAAGGAAGTTGGGACAGATGTACTAATTGCTGCTTATGAGCCTATATTGATAAAGTAAGTATTAAAAAAGACTGCTATCAGTATGATCATTTTCCTGATACTTTTTGTTGAGACGGTGTAGTTAAAAGCACTAAGATCTAGTAAATCACATGCGATAGGAAACTCGCCCTTCGCTGCTTCTAAATTAAGCATCCTTTACTGTGTAGTTAAAAGCACTGAGATCTAATACATTACTTTGCAATAGGAAACTTGCCATTCACTGCTTCTACATTAAGCATCCTTTATTGTGGTTGGTCTGGGCATCTCAATTAGT
This sequence comes from Corymbia calophylla, assembly GCA_014182845.1. Classification (NCBI taxonomy): domain Eukaryota; kingdom Viridiplantae; phylum Streptophyta; class Magnoliopsida; order Myrtales; family Myrtaceae; genus Corymbia; species Corymbia calophylla. The sequence goes on from CM024694.1 coordinate 27,930,263, forward strand.
TTTTTGATGCTAGAGTTTAAGAGAAAACTGGAGGATGATAATTAGTGGACCAAATCAATAAGCATAGACAGTGTCCCATCAGCTTATTATTTTACTTGCTTCCTATTGTCTTGATATGGAGATTTAAGATCCTCGGCCAGAAAGGCAGGAATGAAAGAAACTGGGTTAGAACCGAAGGCCGTAGAGATCTTGCTTGAGGAGTGATTCCAACCTTGGATTTGGTGGATCTAGGTTCTTTTGATTGTCCTTTAATGGACGTGATTTTCCAAAGCGACTGCTTGTTAGATTTCCCTCTGAGTTTGCTTGCTGGCTCTTTTTGTAGCTGGAAATGTATCGCTCTTACTGATGGGAAGGCATTGTGACCTTGACCTGTCTTTTTACATCCTCAGATCTTGGATGTCCAGATAAATCCCTAAAAATGGTTCTGGGTGGTGGTCTTCTACTCCATGTATATTTTTAAATTTTTGTTTGAAGTTTTTCATAGAGTGGCTATGCCTGGTAAATAGTAAAAGTGAGACAGGAATATTCTCACTCTACAATTTACTATTTAGTTGTTCCCTAGATCTCCCTTTCCTTATTTCTTCTATCTGAACTTGACCTATTACTTGACACAAGTCTGGAGTTGCATAGTCCAGGAGATATTGGACCTAGATAGGTATGTGCTCCTCCTCTGGTGAATTTCTTCCACCCCAGCAGTGGCATGACAGACCTTTTGGCTTTTCTTTTCTGGAAGTTGGCATAGGGGAGCTCGATTGGCCTTGAGAAGTTTTTGGCGAGAGAAGCTATCACAAATGGATGAAAACAGAAAATTGGTCCGGCTCAGTTTTCCTTGGAAAACTTTTGCTGATGCACTAGCTTTAGCGGTGCTAGTAAGATACCTAAATCAGGCTGAATCCTTTCATTAATGGGTCATTTTGTACTTGTGCTGTGTGATTGTGTACGTACCCTTCCCCTTATTTCTTGCTGTGGGATTGTTGTTTGGAAAATCTGATCCGTCATCCCATCCACATTTTAGGGCCAAGAGCCTAAGGCATCTACACATGCATGAATAAATAATACTGGATTTATTTGTTTAAAGTTGCCTTGGTTCACCCAAAAACTCAATTTGTTTGCAGCCCTTTGAGTGAAAGTGCCAGAACAGTTGGTGCTGGATTAACTGCCCCTGCGTCTCAATCTGGATACATACCTATGGCTGAGGTCTTTAAACTTGCAGTCTCTAGCTTCAAAGTCAATGATTGGAGTCTGTTTGGTTCTTCTGCTTGAAATCATATCTATGCATAGTTTGTAACAAATCAGTATTTCTGGAAATAAGGTATGTAAATTGCAGGTCCCAGTACTTCTTGGGAGTCTCCTGACTTAGTGGCTAGTTTTTGTCAGGAATGTGTCCATTAAATTATGGCTGGAATCTCTCAAATGCGTCTACCAGAAGGCTTTGCAAAAAGCATTGGTCGATGATTTTCCTGCTGAGGCTAGTTGGCCTTGTTCGTTTTTCTTTCATCTGGTCGAGTTCTGTTAAGAGGCACGCAATTCTGGTCAATGAATGTTTGGGACAACCCAATCTTGCATGCTAACCATAACAACTATGTCTTCGAGTTGCACTCTGGTGGCAGTGAACAATCTGTTTATTATGTGAATTGTTGAGCTTATGACAGTGAACATGTCTTGAGAACCCACCCATATTTTGATAGAATAACCAAAAACATCCTTAGGCTAATCCTTATGGCATCTGAAGTGGCCGAACCCTGAAGAATATAGGGGTCCGTCCTTTCTCAATAGGCTTTGAACTACAAACGATGGATCTTAGTCCAACCTCAGAATAATGTGGAAGTAGTGCATCTCCTTGTTATCAGAGAACTATGTGTCAACTGAATTGGTAGTAGTTCTGCAGAAAGCGTTGAAGTATAACGGAGGATGTTCTTGGTTCCTACTCTCTACGGACCTAGCAGTTCATATAAATTATCATGATGTCTGAACGATCCATACTTCATTTAAATGCATGAGGTCATATTATCTGTTTTGAGTGTCATGAGTTGTGAAACCTGCGATGCCCAATGTTTGTTTGATGAATGGTGTTCGAGTCTTCTATGGGCCTAAGCCTTGAATAATTTGGTTGGCCGTTGTCGCGCTTGTCAAACTTCCCATATTCAATTCCTCATCATCCTTCCGTTCATACTCTAGTTTTGAGGGAAATGAAATTGCGAAATTATTGAAGAAAAAGCTCATCCTTTCCGAATAAATTCTGTTCTATCGAGACAATCTCTCTTCTTTTATCATTATTATTTGGGTAGTAAGAGGATCAAATCAGCTTAACCTTCTTGCACGGAATGTTTTGCACGGAATGTTGGCTCAACTACTTTAAGGCTACTGGGAGAAACTACTTTAGTAGGAGTAGATGACAATGCAGATAGCTAGGCTTGTCGTGGAAACTCCTCCGGTGGAACACTTTTAGATCGATGGAGGAGCAAGATTTGAGTAGACACAGTAAATAGTAGAATGTATACTATAATGAGGAGATCACATTTGATTAACGTCGTGACGTAGAACATTCATTGAGGGAGTTTCCACACATTTTTAGCATATTTTCCTATAGAGGAAACTGCTTTGATTATGTACTGAACAACCTAATTAGACAGACGGGTCGATTTCTTCTTTAGGGAAGGAACCGATTATGGGTTGTTGGTATTGAAAGCAGGTTAATTCACAGGTTATTGCCATCTTTATATCCATTTCCATTATTGAAGCAACCGGGTCTTCCCATATTGATTACCAATCTACTCCCTCTCTCCCTCTCTCTATAGTATGGGATTGCTTGAGTTGGTGATGTATCATAATTTCACGGATTGTCTAATGTAGTTTGAATTCAAGAGGATTTGGAAGATCCTATACTGTATGACGACAACCTATTCTTGACCCTGTTTGATATGGTGGGGTCATGAAGATGCTGTACGCATATCATATGATTATAGACAATGCATATATACGAGGAAAAATGTTATTAAAAATTCCAAACTATACTACTTATAATAAATTTATCATGAATTGTTTTTTGCGACACTAATAATACCAAATTATGCCATTTATAACAGATTTATCTTGAATTTCTTTTTGTGATAATAAAAATTTCAAACGATATCTATTGTGACACATTTACTGGTATCTTTTTTGACAAAAAAAATTCTAAACTTGTATTCATGTAATACATTTTTTTGTCTTTTTCCTTTTTTTCCCTTTTTTCTCTCTTCCAAAAGCCTATTTCTGAGGGCACACATAAAACATAAGGAAACAGGATTTTAGCCCCGACTTTTTTTTTTTTGGGATCAAAATCGAAATTTTCATTATTAACTCAAAACAAGAGTTTGTGATACGGGAAAATCCATACATAATATAGACCATAGGGTAGAAGGGGGGGTGCTTGACCCAGTTCGAGGACAAGATGTTGTCTCGGTGGGCTTTCGCAACCCAATCAGCTGCTTGATTTGCTTCGCGCGGGCCAAAAGTCAGCTGGACCCAATCAAGCTCATTCAAGAGCTGTCTGCAGTCTTGGACGGTGGAATGGGCTGCCCACGGAGGAGTTTAGCCCCGACTTTAGGCCACTAAACAATATGAAATCAGACGGCGTCATATCTCCTTTCAGCCTACTCTTCAGGGTAATTGCCCAAAACCACATTGCATATAAATGCTATCATTGAACATAATGAGGAGCTATAGTGTTGCATGGCGAAAAGATTTGGATGCTTCTTTGCTTTATCGTAGATTTCCCTAATACTCCAAGCATTATTCCTTTTCATAAGTGAAGTTTCTCTTGGAAAGAAAAGAAAATGTAGAATTAGGAAATAACGTACTTTTTTGCTTAATGCGGAGGACCTATCATAATTTTTGGCATACTGCAAAATTGACATCGTAATCACACACTTTTTAAGTTCATCGGTCTTATTATTGCCAATGCGGATGTCCATTATGATCTAATTACCTCAGTTACAGTGGAATTGCAGATGATACTCACAAGCTGGGCGTAGCTGAGGTGAAGAGCTCGTGCCTTTCCTTGCAAACTATTCAGTGCATTTCTGAAACTCTTCTTGAAAGACCCCACTACTTCAAGTTCTAGCTTTGGTCCGACAGCGTTCCAATCGTTCCTACCACTTCAAGTTCTGTCTGAGCTACAACAGCATTCGAATTGATGCCTAATTCTTAAAGCATATGGTATGTGTGTTCAGCCTCTGTTTTATTTGCATCAATAGTTGAGATGGAATGCTTTTAGAGCGTGTAGCTGGCATGGTCGAAATCTGCAAAATACACTGACCAATCGCTACCAGCACCTTCTATCACCTTCACTACCATTTCCGCTACATATATCCTTGAAATTGTTTGCACTTCACAGGAAGAAATGATATAGCTCACTGTGTCTTGCCCTATCAGAGGATCAATGTAGGAGGTGTGCAGATAGCATGGATTCTTGACTTTGTGTTGAGGCTCAATGCAACTTCTGCTTCTAGGCACCTCTAATCAACAAAGCTTCCCATTGTGGTCTGGAGAACTTCTGAAAAAGCTTGCATGCTAAAATAATTTGTTCTACTGCAGCCTAAAGTTCAATTGAAAGTGGGAAAAAAAAAAAAGGCGTGCGTTGGACTCACATATAAAAGACAACTTATGCCTTACTTATTTCGACACTTCCTCCTGAGCTTAAGTGCTGATTTCTTTAAGCTTCTGATCAATGAGGGTATCAACCCTACTTATGCAAAATGAAGCAACACTTGTGACCCTGGAAAGATCTATGGATCCTGAAGCCTCAAGTCCATCCACATAAGCATCAATAACAGCTTCATATGTAGGTAGGGTGACTATGACCCGGCAAACAATAGGTCTGAGTTTGCCGCTTAGAAGTTTAGAACTTCAAGCAAGTGTAGAAGCTATAATGGTTAAATTATCCTATTTGGAGAAGCCTTCGATGCAGCTAGATTATACAGACCAAGTAAACAAAAGCATAAGGGGTCTTTTAAGGATCCATAGTCCATAAATGCGTCGGATGTATTTTGGCTATTTAAAGCAGATGTAGCGAAAATTTTATTAAGTTTAGATATTTATAATTAGGCATATTTAGTTTCCTTTATTTCATTCGCTATTATTAATTTTTATTAATTTAGTAGATTCCTTCTTTAGTCAAGATCTCATGACTTTGAATAAGTGATGCTGTATATGTGAATCCGGTTCGGTTTCGGGATAATATTAACAAGTAAAAGCTGTATTATTTTTACGTTCTTTGTTTCATTATGTTAAGGGGGTAGTCCATGACACTTTTGAAAAGAAAATTCTAATATCCTTGCAAGGCATTAGTTTTCTCGTAAAACGTGTAACTAATAATTTAAGTTGAAGTTTTTCCTGCTAAATATGTTTGTTAGCTGTCATGAAAACAAGCTCAATTGATCATTTCAATCTCAAAATTTGTCTAATGACTTCACGCAGAAACTAAAATGTTTCTTGTGAATAATTTTCCAAATAATCACATGCTTCACGATGTGACCATGTAAGGTGGAAAGTAAAAAATAAAAGAAATTGGGCATCAATTTCCTTGCAAAATTTGTCAAGAAAGTACATTTACAAAAAGTGTAATCAAGTTTTAAAATTTTTTAGATTTGTGCAATCGAGTTATTTCGTTAATTTTGTCTAATTTGGCTAATGGAAAATTCTCATGTAACTTTTTTTTAATATCTTCTCTCTATTATGTGGTGTTGATATGGCTAAAACACAAAACATAATGTTAAAATGACATCGTTTTGGTCTAAATATAATTTTTAGTACAAATTTTATTTAAATTAAATTAAAAAATAAAATTATAAAAAAAAAAAAAAAAAAAAAGGAGGAGGAGGAAGAACCAGGCCGGGAAAGTGGGTAATGGTCGGTGGGCCCAGCTAGGGAAAAGATGGTCCTAGCACTATTGTAAACAGCTTAAACCGTTGGGCCTTTTCCCCTTTATTTTATTATTTCACTATGTTCTCATGTAATTTGATGAAAGCGCTATTATCAGCATAAAGAAGACTTTCAGTTTGTTGGCAATTTAATTTTTCTACGGAATTTTATTTTTTGATTGTGGGAAGAGGGGAAAGGGAAATGCTTCTTTGCTTGCAAAACCAAATCTCTTCCCCAATTTCCTAGGAGGAAAAAGAATACAACAGGCGATCAAAATTGGGATTTTCCAACTGAAACCCCAACTTTTATTTTATCATTAACCATTGGGGTTTGCCACTCTTCCCACATGAGAAGAGGAAGGTGGTGGAAGTTGGATCCCCACCTTTTTTGGAAAATGTTTTCTAGAAATCATTTTCTATGAAAATGATTAGTTTTCTGGGGTCAAGGTGATTAAAAATGTGGCGATTTGGTTTTGGAAAATGATAATAACATTTGGTTTCAACTCATTTTCCTAAAATAAAACTAATATTTTTGTTGACCGTATTTTCCATTGACCAAATTATTTTTGGAGAAACAAACGCGAAAAGTCTCCGAATAAAAAAATACTTTAAGAGTGAGAGTTAAGAGTAGGAATACAATATGACAAAAAAAAAAAATTGATAATCATTGAATGATAAATAAATAAATTATAAATGCCAATTAAATTTTTAGGAGGAAGTCACAAAAAATCTAAATTATACTTATTGTGACACATTTAACTTGAACTTTTTTCAAGACTTAAAAGGCCCAATAATAAATTTACTCTAAATTCTTTTTCTGACATAAATAACCTCAAGTTTATATCCATGTGATATATTTGCCCATTGTCAAAATTCTGTTAGATAATTTTAGCTGGTTTTTGGGGATTTTTTTTTTCTCAATACTAATTTATGACAATTTCCACGACAAAAAGAGTGATGATGATAAATATGCAATGACAAGGAAGCGAGAGCATGAGATGTTCAGCATGAGAGAGATGGTGGATGAGCTCATGCTGATGCCACCAAATCCCTTTCCATCTTCTCTGGCGAGACCACATTTTTTTTATCTTGAGCAAGCCTCATTCTCGAAGTTCATCGATGGACTGCAAAGAAGAGGAAGATAGAATTGTAAATTTAGAACGAAGAAATATATGGAACAAAGATTGCATTGGGTGAGGTTGAGCTAGTATTAAAAGCTTTTTAGGCTCCGTTTATTTCGCAAAAAATGGATGATTTGGAAAATTTTTCTTAAAAATGATCACTTGTATCGACTGAAATAATTAATCAACAAATCCACAACAAATTATATTCAATATTTTTGTAGATGTTCAAAATATTCTTCATTTGTTCAAATTTTGTATAGTCGTTTTTAGAAAAATGTTTTTCAAATCATTTTATGAAACAAACGAAATCCTAGATAGCTTTTTGCAATGAATGTGTGACTGAGGTTCATATGAAGGATGTGAAGCATATTAATTAGTCTATTTGTTTGGATTCTAATTTAAGGATTTTTATTTTGTAAAAATGAATGGTTTGTAAAATATTTTCGCTTGAGTCGATTAAAATAATTAATCAATGGCAAAGGCTTTCATTATCGTCAATAATTTATGTCTAAATTTTTGGTGATCGACAAAAATATTTTTCGTTCATTTATTTCTTCAAGAGATGCAAGGATCATTTTTAAGAAAATGTTTTTCAATTCATTCATTTCTCATGAAACAAACTCATAAACTATGAATTTCCAAGCTTAGAATGTTTCTCTTGAATCCAATTGAAGTTTGGTTGTATTTAATTGGAAATAGAACTTTGTTTGGCATGATATATTTGTCGCAACCTAAACCCTTCAAACTAGAGATGAGATAATTTAGGTTTAGGGATATTGTCAACTTCGGGTCAACGGCCTTCCATTGACTCAGGCTCTCCTAGATCCATACCTCATGCGACATTGAACGTTCAATTTCATACAATTAATCTTACTCGAAATTCAATTAAGGAGTTGCCACTAGCCTATTTGGTTGGCTAGAAATCGAGTAATATACAGGAAGATATCTCACTACTAGAGATTCTAAATTTAGGGACTTGATTACATTAATTCTAAGACTAACGCCCTTTCAATACCTAACTCGGTTACGTGCTAGCTAATGCATAGCCACCTATCGACAAAATCTAGGTTTTGTCGTAACCATTCTAAAATGAAGAAAATAATATCCAAAGTATTAAAAGCGCGACCAAGTATAATCAGAAAGAAAAACACACAATCATCCTAATATTATCCCTAAAAAGAAAAGACAATTCAAAAACGAAAAACCCCATTGTAAACCCCTAAAGGCTTGTCCAATTTTGGGTTTTGATTTTTTAAGAATTTTCCAATTTTTCCGATTTACTAGAATTTTGTGAAACCTTTTTTAATTATTTTTTGAATATTTTATTTTTGAATATTTTTTGATATTTTTATTTTTTAATGAAATTTTGAGATTTTTAATTTTTTCTGAATTCTTTGAATTTTGTTCTATATTTATGCGATGGTGGTGTTCAATGGTGGTCATAAGTGGCGTTTTCCCGGTGATTAATGCTAGTAGCCGGGCAATAAGAGACGGCGGAGAGCAAGCGTCAAGTATGGGTTGGCCACCCACCGAGATATGTACATTTTCATTTGTGTGTTAAGAGTGTCGAGCATTGGTTGGAGATTTGTGTGGTTTTGGCAATAGTGGTCCATAGAACAGAGAAACGGGAATGAGGATACATGAAAGCTATAAGCAGATAAAAGCCGATGCATAACAAAGTTGAACACTCGACTCTATTCGTACCGAAAATTCAACTCGAACCGTGGAGATGAACATTCTACATAGGTTCCGACATTCGGATCGAACCATGTAAATTTCTTGTGTCCTTTTATTTTCTCTTGTTTTATTTTTGTCAAATTCTATAGCTCCTGATATGATTATAAAGATACGATTTGCTTCTGCTGCGCTGCCAATTGCAACAATCTCCTTGCTAAGAAGAACAAGGAAACCGGATGGGATGCGCCAATTCACGTCGATGCTGCAAGTGGAGGGTTCATAGCCCCGTTTCCGTACCCGCATCTGAAATGGGATTTCCGCCTACCGCTAGTTAAGAGCATTAACGTTAGCAGTCACATGTATGGCGTTGTCTACGCCGGTGTTGGATGGGTTGTTTGGAGAAGCAAAGAAGAGTTGCCTGAGGAGCTCATTTTCATATTGATTACCTCGGATCTGATCAACCCACTTTCACACAAACTTTTCGGAAGGTAATGCCAAGAACTTAACATGTAAGATACCTTGTCTTACTACAAAGTTTGCTCTTTCCGGGTTGCGATGCAGTCGATATTGTATGTGGACTCGAGACCTTCGGTGAAGCTTCAGAGGAGTGATCTTTAACGACGGAAGATGTCCTTTTTTCCAAATGTCTATACATATATATATGCAATCTTGCTGTGGGGTGGTGACTTGCTGTCCTGTACTACTTGCGGAGAGGCTCGTGGCGGATATCGAGAGGGTCGTGAAGGGCTGGACAAGAAGCTGACGAGCCATGGCACGGTCAAGGCCGTGCACATGATGGCCGCCCTGGAGGGGGCGGGGGACGAGAAGCGGGTGAAGAAGAGCATGGAGGAGACGCAGAGGGAGATCACGAGCTATTGGAAGAGGCTGGTAGATGGCCGGAGAAGCGGGGCTTGCTAGGGACACTTTCGTCATTTAATTTCATGTGCAATGTCTGTTTGTTGCTGTGGGCCCCGTCTCGGACGACGACCGAGGGGGAGGTGAATAGGGCGTAGGACAAGCTGATGTCTCTGGGGTTGCCGACGTAGCTGAAGTCGGTGTAGATGTTGGCCAGCAATGGGGAGTTGGCGCTCACCAGGAAATTGATGATCGGGTCGAGGTAGGACCTCACGTCCCCTCGGAACGCACCCTGGGATGGAGGGTAGGAGTTCCCTATCAGGCTCACGTCGACGCCGGTCGTGACCTTGATCTGGTTCTGCAGGCCGACGATCGGAGCGTGGCTTGTATGTTCCTCATCGCGGGGAGGACAAACCTCGCGTACTACGGCGTGCCCCCTCGTGGCCGACGGCGATGTAGCGGAACTTGACGCCCGGCGAGTAGTTCTTCACGTTCCTCTGCACCCACGAAATGGGGGCAGCGGGGTTAGAAGCCAAGGCCTGGAGGTCCGAGTTGGGGACGCCGAGGATGAGCTCGATGGTCGAGCCTCTCAGGGCTTGTAGAGCTGCTTGATTAGGGTCGTAGAGTCTCATCTGCGTGATGCCGTGAGACTTGTAGAGGGCGACGACTTCCGACAGGGGCGGTAGGTTGTTCCTGAGCATCCCATAGCAAACTCCATGGATTGCACTCCTCTTCTTCAAATCGAAAGGGTTAGCTACGAAAGAGAAGATCGGAAAGTTTTCGAAGCGCGATTGGGTATTGCCATCCTAAATTTATATGCCTTAATGGAAATGCCTTCAGCAAGCGATGAGTAGGTTAGGATTTAGCAGGAGAATTACTGTGTCATTGTATCGGTATTCCACATCTAAGCACCTTATGAAATTGAATTGCTCTGATGCTTACTGAAAAACGTAGGGAGTCTTTAGAGTTCAGCTCAGCAAATTGAAATCGGCTTGTCGAGCATTAGAACCAAATGCGTTGGAGGAAGAATTGGGTGAAATTGAGAATTCGCATGTGGAAAGCATGTGCTAAAATTGGTGCAGACATTCGGTAAGATCATCAAAAACACAAAAGTTTGCTACTCAACATAGTTTGCGCATGCCCGATATGGCATTCATCGAAACTGACATCGAATATGACGTCAACGTTGCCATACCTGCCGTGCAAAGGCTGACCATCGGAAGTCCTAGAAGACAAACGGCGGGAGCCGACGAGCGACCGCTCGTCTTGGAGGTGATTTTAGCCATATGGAGAGATAGAAAAGAAGGCAAGGAAGAAACGTAGGAAGATGGATTATGGTCTGAGCTAGAACCCTTTATAACTCTTTATTTATAAGGAGCCAATTCACTGTAGATCTACTTGTCTGAGATGTTTGTCTTAAGCAAGTCGAAAAATCCCACAGGTTTATGTCATGAATCTGAGTTTCCGTGATCAATGAGGCATTTATGATCAAGGGAGAATGACCAAAATGCCCTGGGAGGATCCAAGTACTTCCAAATTGTTCTTAGGGACGGACGATACCATAATTATGCCATGGTCTAGAATTTTCTCGGCATAAATGTTGGTAGATGGTAGGTGGGCAGTACAATCTCATCCGCCGGATCCAAATTCGATAAATGGTTGTAATCCGATGGCCTCAAGTAGAAGAAGGGTGCCTCCCCTCACCTATAACCATCCAACCATTTTAGTAATATAAGTTCCATTCTCTCTTCAGAACTTTTTTCTTTCTACGATCCGGGTGAGTTGGCTTACGCGTTAACGATCTCAAGCGATTCAAAATAACCTAGGTCACGATCCCAAACGATCGGCCCATCAAGCGATTCAAAATAACCCATGCTTGGCTTAGGCGTTAACGATTTCAAGCGATTCAAAATAACCTAAGTCGCCGTACGGTCACGATCCAAGTCACCACAAAATAACGGTCACGATCCCAAATAATCGGCCCACCCCGCCGCGATTTGACCGATTCAAGCCATGATCACTTCTTGGTGAATCATAATCCTTGTAAGAAGATGAGCAAGTTGCAGTTTCTGGGGCACGAGGCCGCGTTTGAGATCCCAGGCACCAATCGGAGATCAACCGTTTGATTTCGCAACATGTAATGACTTTTTTAACTTCTTTCCTTCTCAATAATTTTTATTTTTGTAGAAGTCGTTTTCGGTTATGTTTCGACAAGTCTTTGATGGATTGATTAGGGTTATCATACTTATGGGATTTCAAGAAACAAAACCGAGCAAAGGTTAACAATGTCGATTCTGCTTCCGGCGAAAAAAAGAAATTCTCGCGAATTGCGCAAGAAATAATTTATTATTGAGAAGGAAAATTTCCTGTTCTCTTAACATGTTTACAAACACGGAGTTCGCGAGAAGGCTGAAGGAAAGAGACAAAGAAATCTCGAAAATTGGGAAGTTGAATGGGGTGCTCCAAGAGAAATTGAAATTCCGGGCGAGGGAGAACCAGATCTCTTTGAATCATAGCGTTTCTATATTTTTTTCTTTTGAAAACCATTGACTGATGAGGCACAAATTGTTGCCTTCTTAATACCTTTCTAATTTCCTTATTTTGCTTGAATAATAACATTATTCCAACGAACCAACGTCGACATTGGTATATAATTTCAATTTTTTTAATCTTTGTGGGTTAGTATTTAAAAAATTTACAGAAAGTTATTCTTCTTTATTTATTATTCTTCAATTTTTGACTAGCTTAGGTCATTATCATGAAATTCTAAAAATTGATCACTTGAATTCACAGATAAAATGTTCATGTTCAGAAATGGTGATTTTACAATAAGTGATGACATTTTTTGATCATCCTCTCAATAATTTTTTAGATGGGATACTCAATTGTTATTAATTTATAGAAGTGTCAGACGGCCACGTAATCCAAATAGCGAGAATATAAAGTTTTCTTTACATCACTTTTTCTTTTTCAAGGATAAAGCATGTAAAAGGAAAAGAAGGAAAAAAAGAAAGAAAGGAAAAGGGCATATGCGATTCTGATTGTAATCACTTAATGTGAAAATGACTGAGATGTATAGATAATAGACACTTCTCTCCATCAATTTGTCCCTCTTCTCTCTCTCCCTCTCTTTTTTCCTCAAAATTTCTCATACTTTGATGTTGTAAGAAAATAACAATCTTTCAAATCATCTATAATAGACGTATTTCGACTTTTTCTTAATTGAGATCCAAAATTTCTTATTATATGAATATTAATGCGTAAATTTACTACACTTTTTCCATAATATTTTAAAATTTTCAAGTAATATTTAAAGTCACGATGAAAAACCAAGATTTTATTTTTTTCAAATAGCTTAACCAAATAGGAAATAAAGGATGTGATATATTTGAATTTATGTTTTGCATCGGCCATGCAACCGATATACAAAACACTTTCAGGCTTATTAAATATTTAGGGCCCATAAATTTTGAGACATTCTGCAAGTATGGGCACTTTTTCGCATTGATGGCTTCCCCATGCATCTTCATTCAAATCGATCCATTTTGTCAAGTTTAAATCTAGAGATTTTCTTGTTAAGAATTTTTATACTAGTTTTTATGAACGCTAAAAATGCGGCTTTGGTTTTTTCAAGTCTAAAAACATGTTGAATTAATTTGCACTTTAAATAGGCATTCCCGATTGGAAATATCTAGATTAAAAATAATGATCAAAAATAATTTTTTTAACAATTAAACCAATGCACTACTCACAAGTACAACTATAATTTCCATGAGACAGCTAAGAGGCTCTCTCTCTCTATATTTTTTTTTGTTGGTAATTCTTGGCAGTAACCTAATATCACCCAAAAGATAAATAAAGTATAAATCTAAAATACTTTTCTCAATTAAAGAAATAAAACACAAGTGTCCCGCTTTCCAAGGTGGTTGAATGACTTTAATTATACCAAACTTAAATTAAGAAATAGGATCTTCACATATCAACCTCAATATAACGAAAACGAGGGCAATAACAAAGTTTTATGGCCATTTACATGGTAAGAACGTAAACTTTGAACTCCACTAAATTCGATCATTACGTGTTTGACATATAGAGTAAGTATGGAATATTCGGCATAAGTTACATGAATGACGTGCGATTGTAATGATAACTTTTTGCAATCATTTATATGGTAAAAAGGGGAAATTTTGAATACTACTAATTTAGTCAAATATGTGTTAACATTTTGGATAGACCAGGAGAGAAATTTCTCATTTCTTTATATATAGTCATTAAGATCAATGTAAAAAGTTCTTCAATGGCATTTTGCCGACTTTTTTGGGCATGCACGGCTTTTATATTATGTTACTTTTGTGTAGTATAAAATTTCATTGTAGTGCTTTGCGAGACAAAACGAATATGTTTATGACACGTTCTATGACTAGACAATAATGAACATACGATGAAGAAAACAAATTAATTAAAATATCAACCATATTGAACATTGACTTGACCAGTCAAACCCCCTCTTCCCTTCGAAATTCTTCCTTGCGTGACGAGGTTGGGATGGCATTCATTTTTTACACGGAGGAATCAAGGATCTATCATGAAACTTGGAAAGTTGAGACATATAGTTATGCAGTATGTGTAATGAACCATGTTCATATATTTTCTTTCGAATTGGCCCTTTGTCATTTGAGGGTCATAAGCAGGGTGGTAGCAAAAAGAATAGTGTTGCTTGTTGCTATCATCGAGATTGTGAACATTTTCCCAAATAATTCTCTCCTTCGTCGGTGGATCGACTAATATATTGTCTAGCTTTTAAATTATTATAAAATATCAACACAAGCTCATGATGTGAGCTTGCGTAGCGGAAGGCTACGAAAGAGAATATTGACCTTTGGAAATTTTGGTAGTAGCATTGTTTCCCTTCCTCTTACTCATGAGAGGGCGTTTTTTGTTTCATATGTGAATTCATATACTTCTAAATGTTGCTTCTTTGATTTAGAACCGATGCAACTGTTACGAAAACAATTTAGTGATGTGGTTTCTATCTCCCACTTGCATTTGTCACGAGCCGATCGTTTGGGATCATGACCGTGCGGCGACTTAGGCTATTTCGGATCGCTTGGGATCGTTGGGGCCTAAGTCAAACCTTCTTCGGATCGATCGATCACTCAACTCACCCGGATCAGAGAGAGAAACTAGAGAGAAGCTCTGAACGAAAGAAAGTAACTTACATTACTAAATGGTTGGATGGATACAAATGAGGGGAGGGCACCTCTTCTTCTACTTGAGACCCTCATATTACAACCATTGATCGAGTTTCAATTCAGCGGACGAGATCATACCGCCCCACCTATCACCTACCGGCATTTATGCCGAGAAAATTTTAGATCACCATGGCACAATTACGGATTTGCCCATCCCTGAGAATGTTCCGGAAGCACTTAGATCCTTCGAGGGGCATTTTGGTCGTTCTTCCTTGATCACGAACGCTCCATTGATCATGGAAACCTCTGCTTCGTGACACATTGGTCCCGTTATCACTTCTTGGATAGTTCTTCCTTTGTTGCATACCTAATTGATTCTGTACAAATATAGTGGCAAAGTTATGTCGCGCCAATCAAGCTCATTAAATTTCATAAAACATGTTAAGAGCACAAATCATTGTCTAATCTCAAAAGCAATACTTTGACCGTACACTGCATAGAAACATTAATAAAACAGGCACATTTCCATGACCAACTTAAAATTCGACTTTTACACAAGATAAGCAAAATTCTTATTTACTAGAATTTTATGAAACTTTTTTATGATTTTTTATGATTTTTTATGATTTTTTTTGTTTTTTTATTTTTAATGAATTTTCTGGATTTTTTAATTTTTTTGGAATTCTTTGAATTTTGATCTATATGTGTATGTGATGGTGGTATTGAATGGTGGTCACTGGTGGCATTATTCCAGCGATTAACGGTAGCAATGTGGCGATAATAGACGATGGAGAGCAAGCGTCGAGTATGGGTTGATTACCTGCTGAGATATGTACATTTTCATTTGTGTGTTAAGAGTGTCGAGCATTGGTTGAAGATTTGTGTGGTTTTGGCAATAGTGGTTCATAGAACACAGAAACGGAAATGAGGATACATGAAAAGCTATAAGCTAATAAAAGCCGATGCATAACAATGTCGAACACTCGACTCTATTCCTACCAAGAATTCAACTCGAATCGTGGAGATGAACATTCTACAAAACTCGATTTTCATGTTGACAACATAAGTTGAGACACTGATCTAGCAACAAATGATCATGCATTCTAATCAAGTTGACTTCAATCTGAGTTGATATAACGTAGTTCCCGATTTAGCCATTTCTTTTATATTTTGAAAGTCCATGAGAGCTTAACACAGCCTAGCCCATATCATTTCTTCCTTCTTTGGCACAATTGACGTCTGTGAAGCAAGAAAGGGGACGCGTTATTCTTCAATTTTTGACTAGCTTAGGTCATTATCATGAAATTCTAAAAATTAATCACTTGAATTCATAGATAAAATATTCGGAAATGGTGATTTTACAATTAATGATGACATTTTTCTGTCATTCTCTCAATAATTTTTTACATGGGATACTCAATTGTTATTGATTCATAGAAGCATTGGACGGTCACGTGGTCACATAATCGAAAAAGCAAGAATATAAAGTTCTCTTTCCATCATTTTTTCTTTTTCAAGGATACATAATGTTAAAAGGAAAAACGAAGGAAAAAAGAAAGAAAGGAAAAGGGCATGCAATAGGAGTCATCCCTCTTATAAATTATCAACTTCCTTAAATTTCCGCTTCGCATAAAACCCTTAGAATTAAATTCTTGTCCGGTCGGGAAAAGGCTCTACCCTGTGCGTAGTTTCTCTCTACCCTGTGCGTAGTTTCTTCAGAAACCCTAACCATGGTTTCTCCTGCAAATCCCACCCATGAAATGCTTGCTCATACGGGCACGTAGGGACGCAGCCCTCACACCCAACCCTCTGCTTACCTTGATCCTACTCTAACCCCCTTCCCCTCTTTCACTGCCCTAGACACCCTCCCGACCCCACCCCACAAAGTCCCTCTCCCCACACGGCAAGCTCTGGCTCGGGTTTTCAGCTGCGCACTCCACCTCAGGTACTCGCATCCGCAACGTGAGCTGTGCTGATCCTCCACATTTTGAGCCCGAGCTCTCAAGCCCATCCCCCTACTTTCGCGTGCAGCTGCGCCCTACTAGGCGATCTCTCTGGCGTGACTCCCAGCCCTTGCTGCAAGGAGCTCCTCCTTCCTCCTTCCATCACCAATGGCAGAAGATGGTGGGGCCTTTGATCACCTAGAAAACCTTTGTAATAAGTTGGGTAAACTCCTGCATACACAAGAGTTAGAAATTAGGGATGAAGATTTCGCTGAGGATAAACTAGTAGAATGTCGGTTCTCCTTGATGGGTAAACTTTATCTTAACCCAAGCTTTAATCACCAAGCCTTGATTACAGCCATGAAGAAGGCCTGGAGGCTGGATTCTGTCTCTATGACACCCCTGGAACACGGTGTTTTCTGTTTTAAGTTCAATAGCGAGGCGGACCAACAAAAATTTCTCAAAGGGGGGCCATGGTGCTTCTCTAACCACCTACTCTTACTCAAGGAATGGGACCGGACACACCTCCTCATTGCTACAAGTTCACAACCTGTGCCTTCTGGGTAAGAATATTGGGATTCCCTACAGAATGGAAGTCCGAGGGTATCGTGCACAAGATTGCCAGCAAGATAGAGAGAGTGCTGGAAGTCAAGGTAGAGGACAAAGGCCCAGTTGCCCAGCGTGTTGGGAAGGCCAAAGTCGAGCTCGACGTATCCGCGGAGCTTATTGTTGGGCAACCAACGACTCACGGAAATAAAAAACTATGGCTGGACTTTAAATATGAAAGGCTTCCTTTCTATTGCTATTCCCGTGGTAAACTAGGACACTACGCTAGTCTTTGTAAAACTATTCCCTACGATGAAAAAAAATTCGATAAAAAGATGGGTAGCTGTTTTGGCAATTGGTTGCGCACAGAGGCTCAAGAACACAGCCCTTTTTAGGATGTTTTCTATGCTGACAAGTCACCCGAGGACAGCTTACATGACTCGAGATGGTCCAGGAACCTCAGGACCACTCCTCATCCACATTATTGCTGCAAGATGTGGAAAGGCCTAACTTTTGTCGAATAGAAGGCAGCTCGGGCCAAGAAATGGAGTCCTCCAAGGTGGTGCCTAGAGGCGAGACTTCACTACCAGCCCAATCTCAGAGGGCTGGTAAGGAAGTCTTATTGCTACCCACACCTCCCCCTCAGGCCCATGTTACCCCACAAAGGAAAAAGGAGTGCAAAGGCCCAAAAACACCCTCAGGGAAAAAACAATGACGTTTTAGCCCTTACAAACATAAAGCCATAAGTGTTGATTGGCTAGATGAATATCAACTCCTGGAAACTCCTATAGGTATCACTGATGACTCCTCTGACCGGGCTATGGTGGCTGGCCCTAAAATGCCACCTCGGGAAATATGAAAATGCTATGTTGGAACTGTCAAGGGGTGGGTACACCCTTAACAGTTCAGGAATTGCAAGCCCTCGTGGCTTTGCACCGGCTCGCCATGGTTTTCTTGATGAAAACAAGAACCAAGAGCCTTTACTTCAGAAAATTAAAAGAAAACTGAAATTCCCCTACTGTGAAGTCGTCAATCCGAGGGGAACGGCTAGAGGTCTAGCCATTTTTTGGGACGATCGGGTGGAAATCATACAAAAGGTACAATCGGAGCACTATATGCATCTCACGTGCAAGAACCGCGAAGACGGTAAATCTATGCAAATTACCTTCCTCCATGCTCCATATAACTTGAGTTGAAGACTAGAATTTTGGGAGGAATTCCGCCACATCAGCACCTCCTCAAGGCTGCCTTGGGTGTGCTTGGGAGATTTCAATGAAGTCCTCTTTCATTGGGAAAAAAAGGGGGCTTGCTTTGCTGATCGATCTCGAATGGCAGCCTTTAGAGACCTTATAAATGATTGCTCTCTCATGGATATGGAGAGCAAGGGATGTGCTTTCACGTGGTCTAACAATAGAGAGGGTCAAGCTAACATAAGAGAACGCTTGGACAGGGTATTATGTACGGTAGAGTGGAGAGTTCTATACTCGGAAGCTGAAGCCATCGCCCTACTCGCCCTTGGCTCTAACTACTGCCCTTTACTTCTATCCTTGTAGGCCGAAAGGGTAAGGAGAAGGAGAGAATTTAAATTTGAGTCATTTTGGCTTGAAAAGAAGGAATGCAGGGAGATCATTAAGAGTGCATGGGAATCAATACCATCACAGGAACGAACACTCCCCCTCAAACTTCGGGTAGTGGCTAAATCTTTAATGGCTTGGAGCAAGAAGACTTTCCCTAATGGGCAGCGGATAATAACTCTACTAAAACAGGAATTGGAATCCCTTATCAACAGCAACAACTTTCCGGAGGAGAGGACCAAAGTTCAGGCAATTAAGGGAGAAATAGAAACACTCTGGAGGCAAGAGGAGCTGTTTTGGGGGCTGAGGTCACGGATCCAATTGCTAAAATATGGTGATAGGAATACAAAATTCTTCCATGCCACCACGATACAAAGAAGACAAAGAAATAGGATCTCCCAGCTCAAAACTACGGGTGATTGCTGGGTTTTACTCCTGACCAGATCAAGACTACCATTGAGGCCTATTACCAAGAGCTATATCAATTGGAAGGCCATCGGGACTTTCAGCCAATTCTTGAACAATGCCCCTAAGTGGTGACTAATCAAATGAATCTACTGCTGTTGGCAAAACCCTCAGAAGAAGAAATCAAGTCAGCCGCCTTCCAAATGGGGGCTGAATACTGGAAGTCCAAGAATTTTTCAAAACAAGTTTTTTGCTTCTAGAACTCAACAAAACCAACCTTACCTTAATCCCCAAAACCCAAAATCCTGAATCTTTAGACCAGTATCGCCCCATAAGTCTTTGCAACTTCGGGTACAAAATCATTGCCAAGGTGTTGGCCAACAAACTAAAACCTTTACTCCCCCAGCTCATTGCCGAAGAACAAAGTGCCTTTGTAGGGGGATGGTGCATCCAAGACAACATCTACATGGTTTAAGAGGTCCTACACCAAATCCGAACTAGGAAGAGAAGACGAAAATTTCAAACCATTCTCAAACTAGACATGAAAAAAGCATATGACCGAGTGGAATGGGACTTTCTAGAAGCTTGCCTATTGAAAATGGGTTTCACGCAAGGTGGGTGGAGTGGGTCATGCAATGTGTTACAACAGTCTCTCTAAGTGTCAAAGTAAATGGCGAGCCTTTACCTTTCTTTCGCCCGTCCCGGGGAATTGGACAAGGGGACCCTCTATCCCCCTACTTATTCATTTTGGTGGCTAATGTCCTATCGACACTTATCGGGAAAGCAGTGGAGGATCGAAGTATCAGGGGGATCAAGATTAACAGGTGGTGCCCAATCCTATCCCACCTCCTTTTCGCTGATGATTCAATCTTTTTCCTTGATGGAACAGTCCTAGAATGCCAAAATTTGGCCCTTGTGCTAAACCAGTATTGCATGGCCTTAGGCCAACAAATAAACTTGAACAAGTCGGGGATCCACTTCAGCCGGGACTATCCCCAGTCTCTAATGAGGAATATGGCGCATGCTTTGAGGGTGCCGACCCTAACCCACACATGCAAGTACCTAGGGATACCCTCAGATTGGGGTGCTTCGAAAAAACACATTTTTGAATGGGTCATGGGGCGGGTCAATATGAAATTGGAATGGTGGAAAGAAAAATTAATATCTCGAGCAGGTAAAGAAGTCCTCCTGAAGTCAGTGGTCCAAGCCATACCCCAATACGCTATGTCGGTGTTCAGAATCCCTACATCCATTTGCAAGTCTATTGAGCAGAGAATCGCAAAGTTCTGGTGGAAAACAAGTGAACTAAGAACGAGCATACACTGGAAAAGATGGGAAGTGCTCAAATCAAGCAAAGACAAAGGGAAACTTGGCTTTCGTGATATGATTGATTTCAACAAAGCCCTACTGGCTAAATAGGCTTGGCGACTTAGTTCCAATCCACACTCCCTATGGGGGCGCCTATGCAAGGGCATCTACTTTCCACTTCAAGACTTTTGGAAGGCGGGGAAATGACAAAGAAATTCGTGGGGATGGCTCAGCGTGCTTGCTGGCCGAGACGTTCTATCCCCTGCCATGCGGTGGGCTGTGGGCGATGGAGTTTCTATCAAAACTAGGAAGGACAAGTGGCTACCGAAGGGCATCCTATATGGACCGGCTAAGCAAAACGAACATCCATTTGTGGCAGATTTCATTTCCCCTACTGAAGGGACATGGTGCCTACCACTTCTACAAGAGGTCTTTGACGACTACATAGTCCAGGAGATCTTAGCTATTCTACTAAACCCACAGATGGATCAGGACACCCTAGTCTGGCCAGCCACTCATGCAGGCCAATATACAGTTCGAAGCGGCTACTCAGTGCTCCAAGACTCTAAAACAAAGACAACAACAACGAAGAAACAACACAACAACAAGAAGAAAAGACAACCACAACAGCAAACAGCAGCGTCCTCATCATATAGCCCCCCAAGCCAACTGTGGAATAGCATATGGCGCATTCACGCCTCGCCAAAAATCAGACACTTCCTTTGGATGTTTTGCCAAAACGCCCTCCCGACTACTGATAATCTATTTCGGCGTAAAATAGTACCTGACTCGCTGTGTTCGCTGTGTTCGCTGTGCCGAAATTGCCCTGAATCGGTGGAACATCTGTCTAAGTTGCCCCTGGACAGAATCAGTGTGGCGCCATCAGACTCTCGCAATATAGGTCCCAAATACTAACTTGGCTGGAATTGAAAACTGGTTTATGGATCTGCTGCAGAACGCAGGCTTACCGGCGGCAGCGCATGTGGTGGTAGTCCTGTGGGAAATTTGGAAGACCAAAAACGCCGCTATATTCCAGCGCCGGTCCCCTTGTGCTAATGTAGTGCTCAAAGCAGCATCTTCGACGATCTCCAGCTTCCACGCTTGGACAGCAGCGACAGCAGCAACGGGCAAACCCAGTACCTGCTACAGCCGTCTTCTTAGTTGGAATCCCCCACCAGCACAAGCTTTCAAGATAAATACCGACGAGGCTTACCTCCCGGGCGACTCAAAGGGCTCGGCGGCGTGGATCTGCCGCGATTCCACCGGCCGGCTGCTGCACGGAGGAGCACGGTCGGTCCAGGCGTCTTCCCCCCTCCTGATTGAAGCCTGGGCTTTGGTGGATGCCCTAGATTTTTGTTGCTCCCGACGATCTCCTCCCTCAGCTGCGAGCGTTCTATCCCCCCCTCTCCCGGACGACGTAGTTTGGCTAGAAACGGACAATCAAATATTAGTTGAAAGCCTCACCTAGTCAAAGGACAACACATGGGAGGCGCGGGTCCCAGTCAGGAAGTGCAAAAACTTTCTGTCATGTTTGCCCAATATCCAGGTTGTTTTTTCTCCCCGCGAGACTAACAACGCTACTGATTGGGTAGCCAAAAGTCATCGGAAAAATTGTTTACCTTTGAACTGGGTACAATCCCCTCCTGTTTGTCTCTGGAACTTGCTTTGTACCGACGCCCAACTTTCGGGCCGCCCAAACTTGGGCTAAGTTTAATGCAAGCGCTCTATTTCGACAAATTTTTTTTTTATCAACTTGTTGGAGTAATTGTTATATAAAATATGTTCATCTTTATTGAAGGGCAAATTCGATAATATGTCACTTCAATTTATGCAACGTCCTCTATGTTATAATTAAAGGTTTCTTCAATATTTTTCCCAAAAAACAAAAAGAACAAAGAAGTTAACGGTGGTAACTAACTTCCTAGGATTTGCTATAAAAAAGGACTCAACTTTGCTCGAGTATTGATTTCTTCTTATAACATGAGATACACGAGCTTCTCAAACTGTGCACTTTCTATGCATGTAAAGCACACTGCCTAATCCATGTACATTGATCGAGTATAACAAGGCTCCCACTCACGAGAGTATTGAGGGATGACTCCTAAAGTTACCCTTAGCTGGATGTTGGGAGTTGCTTTGATTTGAACGTGGAATTCTTTGGTTTGAAGACAAAGAATTAACCACCTAATCAATTTTGGCAAATAAAACAAGCTATGGGACTTTCAAAAAAACAAAATCAATAATGATTCAAATTGTTTTTTTTTTTTGTAAGGATAAGTAATATAAATCAGACAATCAACTTTACAAAATGAGTGAGACCTAGCACCAGCACACACTCAGCAAGACAACATGTCACTGGAGTAGATGGGTACCAAGTTCACTAAAGAGCCTAACTGCTATACACAGCAGCTTTACAAAAGAACCAGAACGGACGGGACTGCTCCTATCACATCTCCTCACAAAAAATTCGAGGATCAAATCCCCAACATCTCTGTAGTCTTCTGTCTCGGGCAGAGGCTACCGCAGATTTAAACGAAAGAGCCTTGTGTTTGACCGCTTTGATAAGGTGAAGCTTCATTGACGGAACATATAAATTGGTAGCTTGAAATATTACATCATTCTTGGACTTCCAAATCACATAGTAGAGGCCATCAAAAGAAAAATGGATCATATCAAAGTAGAAACCATTACCATCAAAAGTATGCATAGCCCATCGAAGGTTATCAGACCAACCTTGATTCCTCCAAGGAAGATTACATTTCGCCGCCCAAAATGAAGTAAGGGAATTTGTGACGTGACATTCAAAAAATAAATGATTAATGGAATCAGGACATAGGTTGCATAATGATTCAAATTGTTATTGTTTGAATGAGACAATTTTAACCGATTTGATGTGCTTTAATGATGTATAAAAATATCGAGTCGCGCGTCTCCATGTGGTCTTATGACATATGAAGCATAGTGAACTCTACATAATCATCATGCCTTAGAAGCAATTTGAACGAATAAAGAAAAGTCAACCCTAACAGGAGAACGATTGGCCAAACAAGTTTGATGATGCCCCAATTGCCGTACCCATTCAAGTTTCTTCTCGAAGAGCCCAACCACAAGAAAACACCTGAAAGGGAAAAACAGTAGAGCTACACTAAAGTTTCCCTTCTTTTTCTTATATTTAATCATGCCAAAAGGGTGTCCAATTAAAGTAATGATAGAATAAAAAAGGATGAGTCTTGAATTAGTGTACGATGGGGGTTGTGCATGTACCGTTCCAGAAGTGTTTTGCGTTTCGCTTGCTTGTTTGCTTTATTGCGACCAAAGATGTTGGGTGCCGTCACCATTGGCTGTTTCGCTTTAAAAATAGCATCACCTTAAACCACTTCGATCAATCAATGCTATGCTTTTATCCTTTTTTAAGATTAAGACGAAGTTAGCAACAGTCAGCCGCCCTCCACGTTTCTTTCCCTTTCGATCATTTCTTGAAACACCCGCTTTTGTATGCATTAAAGAAGGCGAATGCCGCAAAATTTAAACAAACCAAAAAAAAAAAAAAAAATTGTTTTATTCGTGGGGCCTTCCATGTTCCCTCATCCACTCGCTGACGACCAAGAGTCCATTGAATAAATGAACATTTGGGGCTTGTCTTGCGAGACTTTGGTTGATTTTAGAAAACTCGTGTTGGTATAATAAAACATTTTATTAACGAGGACGTACTTGACAAATACATAAATAATGGTCATATCTTGTTTTGTTGTTTTTTTCATGAGTGAGATTTTGCCCATAGTGCTAAAGTGAATGAAATGACTTTCTTGCTGATCGAAGCTCAGCGCGTGGATCCTTTTTCCACTCAAATAATCGTGAACATGTACTCGTCGATCTTCATTTCGGGTCTTTGTTTAATTTGAATATCATGGGTTATTACTGGGTTATACCTCTCTACTTTTTGTTCAAACTAATTCAATTGGTTCTATTCTTTTGTGGATTTTCCAGAGATTTGGTCGCGACGAAGAACCCTGGCACAGCCCGTTTCTATGCCAACCAAGCGGAGGATTTCATCCCTCTCTTGTTGATGGAGACACTTGACCCGACCTTGCGTTCGTTGTGCCGCCACCGGAAACTTCGCAGCATCCCCGAGCTTTTCACAGTGAAATCTTCCGGGAAGGCCGACAGTGGATCACCCTGGCAATTAACAACGCCATTGCTGCCGTTGCCGTCACCATCTCTGTCCCGGGAAGCCACTGCAAGCGGTCGAGAGACATGATTAGCGATGATCACTTGAGCGGTGATCACTTCTTGGTGAATCATAATCCTTGTAAGAAGATGAGCAAGGTGTCGCCGTTTCTGGGGCACGAGGCCGCGTTCAAGATCCAGGCACCAATCGGAGATCAAACCGGAGATCGACCGTTTGATTTCACAACATGTAATGATCCTTTTTAACTTCTTTCCTTCTCAATAATTTTTATTTTTGTAGAAGTCGTTGTCTTCGGTTATGTTCCGACAAGTTTTTATGGATTGATTAGGGTTCTCACACTTGTGGGATTTCAAGAAACAAAACCGATAAAAGGTTAACAATGTTGATTCTGCTTCCGGCAAAAAAATAAAGAAAGAAATAAAATTCTCGCGAATTGCGCAAGAAATAACTTATTATTGAGAAGGAAAACTTTCCTGTTCTCTTGACATGTTTACAAACATGGAGTTCGCGAGAAGGCTGAAGGAAAAAGACAAAGAAATCTCGAAAATTGGGAAGTTGGACGGGCTGCTCGAAGAGAAATTGAAATTCCGGGCGAGGGAGAACCAGATCTATTTGAATCATGGGATTTCTATATTTTTGTCTTTTGAAGATCATTGACTGATGAGGCACAAATTGTTGCCTTCTTAATATCCTTTCTAATTTCCTTATTTTGCTTGAATAATAACATTATTCCAACGAACTGATGTTGACATTGGTATATAATTTCGATTTTTTTATTCTTCGTGAATTAGTATTTAAAAAATTTACATAAAGTTATTCTTCTTTATTTATTTATTCTTCAATTTTTGATTAGCTTAGGTCATTATCATGAAATTCTAAAAATTAATCACTTGAATTAACAGATAAAATGTTCAAAAATGGTGATTTTACAAAAAGTGATGACATTTTTCGATCATCCTCTCAATAAGTTTTTAGATGGGATACTCAATTGTTATTAATTTATAGAAGTGTCGGACGGCCAAGTAATCCAAATAGCGAGAATATAAAGTTATCTTTCCATCACTTTTTCTTTTTCAAGGTTAAAGCATGTAAAAAGGAAAAATGAAGGAAAAAAAAAAAGAAAGGAAAAGGGCATTGCGATTCTGATTGTAATCACTTAACGTGAAAATGACTGAGATGTGTAGATAATAGACACTTCTCAATTCGTCCCTCTTCTCTCTCTCCCTCTCTTTTTTGCCTAAAAATTTCTCATACTTTGATGTTGTAAGAAAATAACAATCTTTCAAATCATCTATAATAGATGTATTTCGACTTTTTTTTAATTGAGATCCAAATTTTCTTATTATATGAATATTAATTCGTAAATTTACTACACTTTTTCCATAATATTTTAAAATTTTCAAGCAATATTTAAAATCATGACGAAAAGCCAAGATTTTATTTTTTCAAATAGCTTAACCAAATAGGACTTTGCACATGAAATAAAGGATGTGATATATTTGAATTTATGTTTTGCATCGGCCATGCAACGGATATACAAAACACTTTCAGGCTTATTAAATATTTAGGGCCCATAAATTTTGAGACATTATGCAAGTATGGGCATTTTTTTTCGCATTGATGGCTTCCACATGCATCTTCATTCAAATTGACCCGTTTTGTCAAGTTTAAATCTAGAGATTTTCTCGTTAAGAATTTGTATACTAGTTTTTATGAACTCTAAAAATGCGGCTTTGGTTTTTTCAAGTCTAAAAACATGTTGAATTAATTAGCACTTTAAATAGCCATTCCCGATTGGGAATATCTAGATTAAAAATAATTAAAATAATTTTTTTAACAATTAAACCAATGCACTACTCAAGTACAACTATAATTTCCATGAGACAGCTAAGAGGCCCTCTCTCTTGGTAATTCTCGGCTGTAACCTAATATCACCCCAAAAGATAAATAAAGTAATAAATCTTCAATTAAAGAAATAAAACACAACTTTGTGTTTTGTCCCGCTTTCCAAGGTGGTTGAATGACTTTAATTATACCAAACTTAAATTAAGAAATAGGATCTTCACATATCAAGATCAATATAATGACAATGAGGGCAATAACGAAGTTTTATGGCCATTTACATGATAAGAACGTAAATTTTGAACTCCACTAAATTCGATCACTACATGTTTGACATATAGAGTAAGTATGGAATATTCGGCATCTAACGTGTGATTGTAATGATGACAAAGTTATGTTGTGCCGACAAAGCTCATTAAATTTCATAAAACATGTCAAAGCAATACTTTAACTGTACACTACATAGAAAAATTAATAAAACATGCACATTTAAAATTCGACTTTTAAGTGAGATAAGCAAAATTCTTACCACGGAAAACTACTAATAAAATGCTACTTCTAATGTCTAGAAAATACTACTTGAACTTGAACTTATTGATGGAGGATCATTTAGTGCTACCTCAAAATCTTGGTTCAATCCATAGAGGTGGAGATTCAACCCATAGAGGTGGATCAACACTATAATCAGCTTCTTTGTCAAATTCAATTCTTCCATCTTCCATGTGATAAATTCCGATGTCATCACAGCAGGTAAAGTAAATACAGTTCGGCTTGATAGCTTGCTGGTTCTCATCAACTTGTATTGAAAAGGAAGAGTTGTAACCCACGAAAAGGGACACATTCCCCATGCTCTCAAGCTTTGTCCACTTTCTAGTATTTAAATCAGCGACGAAAACCTGAAAACTGACGGTTCTATCTCGTAGGTCAAATCGTAAGATCAGCAACAGACGGCCCGCCGACTCCACCAAAAAATTATCTATAGAATGACTTATGCTATGTTGAAATTCTGGATATTCTGGAGGCATATCCAGTATGACTTGAATTGTTGGATCTGGTCCATCCACATCACAAGTGAATATACAAGCCTCGTGGCCAAGGGCAACAAATTGCCCTTGGTACTGTATGACATCCAAAACACCATCAGCTGGGTGGTCCGAGAGAGTCAATTCTTTCCACTTCTCATTGCCGGGTTTCCAAAAGTTTAACGGTCCAGATGGAAAACAAATGACCAAGACCGTATAGTTTGGAGATGAAGCGGGGCTTGCAGACAAGAAAAATTTGTTGATATAACCCCGGCATGCGTCATCCGGCTCTTCTTCATATCCGGGAGGCCAGTTGGACAGTGTTTTTGCACTAGGGAGCTCAATGACGTCGTTGGCACGTGACAGGGCACGTGACAGGGGATTGAGCATGTGGATTTTCCAATCTTTGCCGATGGTGAAGATCCAACCCCGTGAAGAGAAGCACCTCCTCCCCTTCACTTCCGGTAATACAACTCTATGAATTTGCGAACTGAAGGGACTGTAGAACTCTGCCCACTCCGTCCCCGTGCTCTGATCGTCCTCAAGCATCCACCATGGGTAATCGAACCTCTCTTTGAATGCGGCAGCACGCCACGTCGAGCACACGGATCGGAATGCGAACCAGTCCTCTAGAAGAAGTTGTCTCGAGCACAGTTCTAGCAGCTCTGGGGAAGATCGGCCCAATTCTTCGCCAGTGTTTTTCCTTCTCCCTTATCGTGCTCCGCCATTGTTGATTCACGGATTTGAGAAAAAGCAGAAGATCGGCGAGTTGTGCAGAGAGAAGGGGAGGTTTTATATGATGCATAATCCCAAGGGGGAAAGAAAATATTTATATATTTGCCACTCATAAAAAGATATATTTAAACCAAACAGGAAAAAAATATCTTCTGAATATACATTGCTAATATAGATAAGCGAGGAATATATCGTTGAGCTAAAAAAAAAATCCAAATGATGTAATTCTTGTCAGATTTTGGTATTATGAAGTGGGAAAAATTGCAAATAAAGGGGTGTGTATAGCGAATGTTTGAGTAAAGTGAGAAAATTGTTGGAAAAAAATGTTTATTTTAGTTATGTATTTTGATATAATATGCTTTTGGATTTATATAAAAGAATTGATTTCATTGTGACCAAATATGTTGAGACATTTTATTAAAAAGAAGAGATCCAACGATTTTCATGCGGTGAAATTTTATCAACTTGCCAATGGTTTAGACGCAATTAGTTTTTTAGGAAATTCTTAGTTATATGCTGGAAACGACAGTAATTAATAAATAGGTATTAGGAATAAACTGCACCGCCTTTTGTTTTCTAATGGTAACTATAAATAAACTGAAAAATCATCTACTAAAACGGAGCAATCGTAGTGATACTAAAGAGGCAAGTCCTAGATTTCGCCATAATTAAAGATAGAAGTATTCTATCATTGAATTGAATTTCATGTTACACTCTTTGATTATCAAATATACAGTCGCCTTGTTTAAGTAGAGAATTTTTTAAGTTTAGATATTTATAGTTAGGAATATTTAGTTTCCTTTATTTCGTTCGCTATTATTAATTTTTATTTATTTAGTAGATTCTTTCTTTAGTCAAGATCTCGTGACTTTGAATAAGTGATGCTGTATATATGAATCCAGTTCAGTTTAGGGATAATATTAACGAGTAAAGGTTGTATTGTTTTTACGTTCTTTGTTTTGATTTTGTTAAGAGGGGCAGTCCGTGACACTTTTTAAAAGAAAATTCTTATATCTTTACAAGACATTAGTTTTCTCGTAAAATGTGTGACCAATAATTTAAATTGAATTTTTTCCTGCGAAATATGTTTGTTAGCTGTCGTGGAGAAGATGTTTATAAGACCTTTTTTTTTTTTTTTTTTTTTCAGAATTACCTTAAAACAAAGCTCAATTGATCATTTCAATCTTAAAATTTGTCTAATGACTTCATGTAGAAATTGCAGTGTTTCTTGCGAATAATTTTCCAAATAATCATATGCTTCACGATGTGACCATGCAAGGTGGAAAGTAAAAAATAAAAGAAATTGGGCATCAATTTCCTTGCAAAACTTGTCATAAAAGTACAGTTACAATAAGTGTAATTAAGTTTTAAAACTTTTCATATTTGTGTAATCAAGTCATTCAATCAATTATGTTCAACTTAATTAACAAGAAATGCTAATGTAACTTTTTTTAATATCTTCTCTCTTTTACGTGGCGTTGACGTTGCTAAAATACAAATCATAATGTTAAAATGACATCGTTTTGATTTAAATATAATTTTAGTACAATTTTATTTAAATTAAATAAAAAACTAAAATTATTATTATTATTTTTTTAAAAGGAGGAGGAGGAAGAACAAGGCCGGGAAAGTGGGGTAATGGTCGGTGGGCCCAGCTAGGGAAAGAATGGTCCTAGCACTTTTGTAAAAGAGCTTAAACCGTTGGGCCTTTTCTCCTTGAATTTATTATTTCACTATGTTCTCATGTAATTTGATGAAAGTGCTATTATCAGCACAAAGAAGACTTTCAGTTTGTTGGCAATTTAATTTTTCTATGGAATATTTTTTTTTGATCTGTGGGAAGAGGGAAAAGGGAAATGCTTCTTTGCTGCTTGCAAAATTGAATCTCTTCCCCAATTTCCCAGGAGGAAAAAGAATACAACATGCGATCAAAATGTTCTTCATTTGTTCAAATTTTGTAAGGTCGTTTTTAAGAAAAAAAATTTCAAATCATTTTACGAAACAAACGAAATCCTAGATAGCTTTTTGCAACAAATGTGTGACTGAAGTTCATATGAAGGATGTGAAGGATATTAATTAGTCTATTTGTTTGGATTCTAATTTACGGTTTTTTATTTTGTAAAAATGAATGGTTTGTAAAATATTTTCGCTTGAGTCAATTAAAATGATTAATCAATGACAAATTTTTTCATTATCATCAATAATTTATGTCTAAATTTTTCATGATCGACAAAAATATTTTTCGTTCATTTATTTCTTCAAGAGATGCAAAGATCATTTTTAAGAAAATATTTTTCAATTCATTTATTTCTCATGAAATAAACTCGTAAACTATGAATTTCAAAGCTTAGAATGTTTCTCTTGAATCCAATTGAAGTTTGGTTGTATTTAATTGGAAATAGAATTTTGTTTGGCATGATATATGTGTCGCAACCTAAACCCTTCAAACTAGGGAGCGGATAATTTTAGCTTTAGGGATATTATCAACTTCGGGCCAGTGGCTTTCCATTGACTCAGGTTCTTCTAGATCCATACCTCATGTGACATTGAGCGTTCAAGTTTATACAATTAATCTTTCACAAAATTCAATTAAATAACCGCCACTAGCCTATTTTGGTTGACTAGAAATCGAGTAATTTATGGGAAGATATCTCATTACTAGAGATTCAAAACTCAAGGACTTGATTACATTAATCCTAAGACTAACACCCTTTAGTACCTAACTCAATTAAGTGCTAGCTAATGCATAGCCACCTATTGACAAAATCTAGGTTTCGTCGTAATCATTCTAAAATGAAATAAATAATATCCAAAGTATTAAAAGCGCGACCAAGTATAATCAGAAAGAAAAACACACAATTATCCCAATATTATTCCTAAAAATGAAAGACAATTAAAAAATGACGAAACGTATTGTATAGCCCTAAATGCTTGTCCAATTTTGGGTTTTGATTTTTTAAGAATTTTCCAATTTTTCTGATTACTAGAATTTTATGAAACTTTTTTATGATTTTTTTATTTTTTTTTGAATTTTTTAAATTTTAATGAATTTTCTGGATTTTTTAAATTTTTTCTGAATTCTTTGAATTTTGTTCTATATGTGTATGCGATGGTGGTATTCAATGGTGGTCACTGGTGGCGTTATTCCAGCGATTAACGGTAGCAATGTGGTGATAAGAGACGACGGAGAGCAAGTGTCGAGTATGGGTTGATTACTTGCTAAGATACATACATTTTCATTTGTGTGTTAAGATTGTCGAGCATTGGTCGAAGATTTGTGTGGTTTTGGCAATAGTGGTCCATAGAACACAGAACCGGGAATGAGGATACATGAAAAGCTATAAGCAGATAAAAGCTAATACATAACAATGTTGAACACTCGACTCTATTCGTACCAAGAATTCAACTCGAACCATGGAGATGAACATTCTACAAAACTCAATTTTCATGTTGACAACATATGTTGAGACATTGATCTAGCAACAAATGATCACGCATTCTAATCAAGTTGACTTCAATCTGAGTTGATATAACGTAGTTCCGATTCAGCCATTTCTTTTATATTTTGAAAGCCCATGAGAGCTTAACACAGCCTAGCCCATAGCATTTCTTCCTTCTTTGGCATGGACGGGAAGCATCAAACCAAAAAAAAAAAAAAAAAAAACATATGTTGAGACATTGATCTAGCAACAAATGCAAGAAAGGGGTTCCCGATTCAGCCATTTCTTTTATATTTTGTTATTCTTCAATTTTTGACTAGCTTAGGTCATTATCATGAAATTCTAAAAATTAATCACTTGAATTCACAGATAAAATGTTCGGAAATGGTGATTTTATAATAAGTGATGGAATTTTTCTATCATTCTCTCAATAATTTTTTACATGGGATACTCAATCGTTATTGATTCATAAAAGCATTGGACGGTCACGTAATCGAAATAGCAAGAATATAAAGTTCTCTTTCCATCATTTTTTTTCTTTTTCAAAGATACAGAATGTAAAAAGGAAAAACGAAGGAAAAAAGAAAGAAAGGAAAAGGGCATGCAGTTAACGTGAAAATGACTGAGATGTATAGAATAAAAAAGGATGAGTCTTGAATGTTCCCGGAGTGTTTTGTGTTTCGCTTGCTTGCTTGCTTTATTGCGACCAAATATGTTGGGTACTGTCACCATTGGCTGTTTCGCTTTAAAAATAGCATCACCTTAAACCACTTCAATCAATCAATGCTATGCTTTTATCCTTTTTTAAGATTAAGACGGAGTTAGCAAAAGTCAGCCGTCCTCCACGTCTCTTTCCCTTTCGATAATTTCTTGAAACACCCGCTTTTGTATGCATTAAAGAAGGCGAATGCTGCAAAATTAAAACAAGCCAAAAAAAAAATGTTTTATTCGTGGGGCTTCCAAGTTCCCTCATCCACTAGCTAACGACCAGAATCCATTGAATAAATGAACATTTGGGGCTTGTCTTGCGAGACTTCGGTTGATTTTAGAAAACTCGTGTTCGTATGATAAATCATTTTATTAATGAGGACGTAATTGACAAGTACATAAATAATGGTCATACCTTGTTTTGTTGTTTTTTTCATGAGTGAGATTTTGCCAAAGTGCTGAAGTGGATGAAATGACTCATGGTGGTCGAAACTCAGTGTGTCAATCCTTTTTCCACTCAGATAATCGTGAATAGTTACTCGTCTATCTTCATTTTGGGTCTCTATTTAATTTGAACATCATGGGCTCTTACTTGGTTAAATCTCTCTCTGCTTTTTGTTCAAACTAATTCAATTGGTTCCATTCTTTTGCAGATTTTCCAGGGATTTCGTCGCGATGAAGAACCCTGGCACAACCCGTTTCTAAACCAGCCGAGCGGAGGATTTCAAACCTCTACCGTTGGCGGAGACGCCCAACCCAACCTGCGTCCATCGTGCCACCGCCTGAAGCTTCGCAGCGTCCCTGAGCTTTTCACGGTGAAATCTTCCAGGAAGGCCGACAGCGGATCGCCCCGGCAATTAACAACGCCGACAAGTCTTTCCATTTCAACAATTTTTATTTTTGGAGAAGTTGTTGTCTTCAGTAATGTTCCGACATGTCTTTGATGGATTGATTAGGATTCTTACACTTGTGGGATTTCATGAAGCAAAACCCAGAAAGGATTAGCTATGTCGATTATGCTTCCGGCAAAAAAAAATAAAGAAAAAAATTAATTTCTTTTATCTTTTGTGGGTTAGTATTTAAAAAATTTACAGAAATTTATTCTCCTTTATTTATTTATTCTTCAATTTTTGACTAGCTTAGGTCATTATCACGAAATTCTAAAAATTAATCACTTGAATTCATAGATAAAATGTTCAGAAATAGTGATTTTACAATAAGTGATTACATTTTTCAATCATCCTCTCAGCAAATTTTTAGATGAGATACTCAATTGTTATTAATTCATAGAAGGGTCGGACGGCCACATAATCCAAACAGCTAGAATATAAAGTTCTCTTTCCATCACTTTTTCTTTTTCAAGGATAAAGCATGTAAAAGGAAAAACGAAGAAAAAGAAAGAAAGAAAGAAAAAGGCCATGTGATTCTGATTGTAATCACGTTAGCGTGAAAATGACCGAGATGTATAGACAAAAAGCACTTCTCTCCATCAATTCGTCCCCCCCTCTCTCTCCTCAAATTTTCTCGTACTTTGATGTTATAAGAAAATTACAACTTTTCAAATCATTTGTGATAGATGCACTTTGACTTTTTTCTTAATTGAAATCCAATTTTTTATTACATGAATATTAGTGGGTAATTTTACGATACTTTTTCCATCATATTTTAAATTTTAAAGTAATATTTCAAATCGTTACGGGAAATCAAGATTTTGTTTTTTCGAATAGCTTAACCAAATAGGACTTTACACATGAAATAAAGGATGTAATATATTTGAAATTATGTTTCACATTAGTCATGTAATTGATATACAAAACACTTTATGGCTTATTAAATATTTAGGGTCCATAAATTTCGAGACATTTTGCAAGTATGGGCACTTTCGCATTGATGGCTTCCACATACATCTTAATTCAAACCGATCCATTTTGTCAAGCTTAAATCTAGAGATTTTCTCGTTAAAAATTTTTATGTTAGTTTTTATGAACGCTAAAAATGCAGCTTTGATTTTTTCAAGTCTGAAAGCATGTTGAAGTAATTTTCTCTTTTAAGTAGGCATTCCCTATTGGGAATATCTAGATTAAAAAAATTATCAAAATATTTTTTTTAAACAATTAAAACAATGCACTGCTCACAAGTACAACTATAATTCCCATAAGACAGCTAAGAGCCCCTCTCTCTCTCTCTCTCTCTATATTGGTAATTCTCGGCTGTAACCTAATATCACCCCAAAAGATAAATAAAGCAATAAATCTAAAATACTTTTCTCTATTAAAGAAATAAAACACAACTTCGTGTCCCGCTTTTCCGGACTAAATATCCAAGGTGGTTGAACAACCTTAATTATATCAAACTTACATTAAGAAAGAGGAGCTTCAGATATCAACCTCAATATAATGAAAACGAGGGCAATAACGAAGTTTTATGGCCATTTATATGTTAAGAACGCAAAATTCCCCACTGACTCGATTCGTTCTTGCCTAATATACTCTACAGTTTGTTGAGTGGTTCGGCATTTGTTTTCGATGTAGTAGATCTGAGTTTGAATGATGCCATCTCCTAAGTAATTTTAGTGGCTACGTCCCTTATCTTGAGGGTGAAGCCTTTTTCAATGTGCATGGATAGGACGGTCTGTGCCATCCTTGAGTGGAGCCTTTTTGGTAGCCGTATGGTTTTCTAAATGGATAATCTCACTTCTTACACCTCTTCTTTTAAATTATACGTGTTGTGATATTTTATGTTAAGGTTATGACGAGAACGAATGTCGAGCCCTGATTGGTCCTTTCGAAGACCGTATCGAGGTCTTGTGAGTTGTGCGACCGTAAATTTTGTTTTTCCCTGAAGTTTTGGTACATGCGTCTTATTATGTGACGTGATCTAGATTCAGACTAGCGGATTGAATTCGATTATGCATAAACCAATGTCGTGAGCAAGTAGACATTCTGGGAAAGGGCCTCGCCTCTTTCCGGGACAGTAAAGATATGCTAAACTCCTAGAGCCGCCATGCACGCGCGTTGTTCTAGTTTTCATCTCCCACTTTCACTGGTCATGCACGTCGAAAAATAACAGTAATATTAACAAGAACATACACAGTTCAAACACAAAAACAGTAACCAATGCGGGTCGGCGCCGCTGTGGTCGCCTCCATCAATGATGGCGGCGACCTTATGTACTAGCCGACGATGAAAGTAGTAGTTTAAATAGCGGACTGGCTGCCGCTGTGGTCGCCGCCATCATTGATGGCGGCGATCTTATTTACATTTAAGCCAGTTTTAAAGAAAAGAGAAGTACGTTTACTTCCCCTGTTTCACGCCTTTCCCGCTGCCGCTTCCTCCGCCGCCGCCACTTCCGCTGCCACCGCTCTTGTTAGTTTGGCCACTGCTGCAGTTGCGGAGGTGCTCTTGAAGCTCCGAAGGGAGATTGAAGACAGCGTTGCAGCGTTCACACCTCTTCTTAGCTCTGCGGTGGACAGCCTCGGTGTGGTGCCTCAGTCCATTCTTTGTGAACTGCTTTCCACAGCCCGGGTAATTGCACGTCGGCATGATGAGGAGAAGAAATGGGGAGAGTTGAGGAGAAAATGAGTGAGCACAGTTTGAGAAGGTGAGAGGAAGACTTATAAACTTATTAGCTAAGGCGCGTCTGTGTTTTGCTTTGTCCCCAAGAATTTCCGCCAAGGTGACAAATGCATTTTTAGTAGGCTTTTTCCCCAAGAGTTTCAGTTAAGGTGACGATTATATTTATTTTTAGTTGTCTGTGTTTTGCTTTTTCCCCATTAACATCTTCCGTGTTTTTCCTTTTGAGACGAAAACGCGTGATTCGAACAGAAGCCCCACCTTATCCCTCTTAATCCCATCTGCATGCCACACTCCCACGTCCCTCCAAAGGGAAGATTTGGCGGGGCCCCGCCACATGCTTTGTGCTTGTTGGGGCAAATGGGCTCCACTCGGATTGATACGCCTCTCTCATCGCTGATTTTGCCGGAAGACCTGCTTGAATTTGCTCGAAAAAGAAGCGGGTGGTTCTTTCACGGCGGAGGAGAGCGGACGGCGCACGAAAACTGCGGAGAGCAACTCGCTAGGATTCCTTAATACGAAATTGAGAGGTTCTTACACATCGTTGCATGTAATTCATCGTAGGAAGCACTATTCACTTTGACTCCATCACAAAAGGTCATATGAAAGGATATTGCTGAAAAATCTTATACTTATCGAACCGTAACACACTTTGTTTTTTTCTTCTTGGGATGGATGCATATCAAACTTAAGATTTCAAAAATAAGAACCGTGCACTTTTCAGGTTAATATGAATTTCGCGTTATAAGTGTGCTTTGTTTGAATAAAAACATTTGATTAGCCAAACTAAAAATAATTAGAGCGTACCGTTCCATTATAATCGGCTATTGTTACATGCTTTTGTTACACTTAATTTTTACACTATGTCCGAGTTAATGTATAGTGCACATGTCACTGACAAGATCCCATAAAACTTTTGATTTGATCAGGACAATTTGTTAACTTAATTAATTAATTTATTCGATTGCTATCAAAAAAATAAAAAATAAAAGGGTACAAAATCAGTAGCAGTTGGGTTAGCCATGTGCACTGCCGAAGTTGTTTGGGTTCTTGCAGAGCCATAATCACAATAATACATCTGCCATCTTAGCTGTATTTAAGGAAAATGTATAATTTTCACCACTAAAATGTATATTCTTTCGATAATTTTTTTTCTTTTTTTTTGGGAGGGGGGGAAGGAGTCCATAATTACCTCTAAAATGAGCATATGCTTACAATAATTTTTTGACCAATCTTTACAATATGCTTTTTTTCCCTAGCGAATTATATAAGCACAAGTGTGTTAATTATATTTTTCTAACTTCCAAATGGCCGGAATAAATAAAGATTTAAAGCTGATGGTGCATCCAATTCAAAATCCCAACTGCAATTTACATTAAATAAAAAAAGCTGGAACAATGTAATAATTACCTTATATTAAATCGTTTGGTTGTTATCTTGGTGTCCATGCCGTTTGCTAAGCATTGATTCATGGATCTTGATGCTATTCATTAGAAGGATTAATACTGTGAAAAATTCTAAACTAGTACATATGTGAAAAATTTACTCAAAATTAATTTTTTGACCACAAAAATTCCAAACTAATACACA
The DNA here is from genome assembly GCA_014182845.1 of Corymbia calophylla. Lineage (NCBI taxonomy): Eukaryota > Viridiplantae > Streptophyta > Magnoliopsida > Myrtales > Myrtaceae > Corymbia > Corymbia calophylla. The sequence continues at coordinate 27,967,888 of CM024694.1, forward strand.
TTTAACAAATTTACCTCAAACGATAAACTTGTGACAGATTTATTCTCTATTAGTTTCAGTTAAATCTTAATGTCAAATTGTTAAGTTGGATGACACTAATGGATTGGTGTACCAATTTGGGATTTTACTCTTCGTTTGTCACAATTGATTTTTTGTGATATTAATCCAATTTTATGGGTGGTATATTTGTCACAAACTTATTAATTTAGAATTTTTAATGGTCAAAAATTAGTTTTAAGTAAATTTATCATAAGTGTACCGATTTATGATTTTTGTGGTCATTTGATGTAAATTTATTACAGGTGTATCAATTTTTGGTTTTTCGTGATTAAAAAATCAATTTAGGATAAATTTGTCACGGATATATGGTTATGAATTTTTAGTGATATTAATCCTTTTGAAAATGCCCTTTTGATACCAAGAAGATGAAAAATAGATTAATGGTAGAAAAAATAAAAAATAAAAAACGATAAATGATAAATCCATGTGATGGTTGCAACCACCATCTGAATAATTAAAACAATTTTATAAAATTAAATGGATGATCATGGAAATTAATTAAAAATTGGTACATGTAATCACATCAACAAGAGCACCAAGGCGTGATGCGGTCGATGGTGGTTGTATAAGGAAAAGGCCAACCTGGAGTCAAATATCTAGGCGCGAGAAATTTTCTTTTAGTTTTTTCCATGTTGGGCTTTTCCCAAGTCAATTTTGTGGCTTCGTTTTCCGACGTGCTTTTTTATTGGGTTAATATCCTAAAATTCCTAAATTGATACATTCATAATAAATTTACTCAAAACTAAATTTTTACCATAAAAAATCTTAAAACTGGAACACTTTTGACAAATTTACTCTAAACTGGTGCATTTGTAACAAATTTACTCTCTATTAGTTTCCGTTAAATTGTAGTGTCAAATTGCTAAGCTGGATGACACGTGATATTGACTGTTATACCAATTTGAGATTTTACTATATGTTTGTCACAACTGTACCATTTTTGTGATTTTTTTTTTATTAATCTAATTTAATAGAAAGTATATTTGTCATAAATATATCAATTTAGGGTTTTTGGCTATATAACATATTAGCTTGGGGTAAATTTGTTATAAGTGTATCAATTTGGGGTTTTTGTGGTTACTTGGGATAAACTTGTCACATGTGTACTAATTTATGATTTTTCGTAGTTAAAAAATTAATTTGGGATAAATTTGTCATAAGTGTATCAATTTGGGGATTTTTCATAATACTAACTCTTTTTAATTTGTAATATTTGGATAGCTTAAATTCTTCAATTGTCTGATGTGTCATGCCATACATACGGTTTTGCAAGAAAATCAAATGACGTCTCGAAATGAATTATATATTTTGGCAATCCCGTGATGAAATGGTCATATTTTGCAATTGCCCTCTTATAAATTATCAACTTCCTTTGTTATGAGTCATGCAACTTGTTGGAGTAATTGTTATATAAAATATGTTCATCTTTATTGAAGGACAAATTCGATAATATGTCACTTCAATTTATGCAACATCCTCTATGTTATAATGAAAGGTTTCTTCAATATTTTTCCCAAAAAACAAAAAGAACAAAGAAGTTAAAGGTGGTAACTAACTTCCCAGGATTTGCTATAAAAAAGGGACTCAACTTTGCTCGAGTATTGATTTCTTCTGATAACATGAGATACACGAGCTTCTCAAATTGTGCACTTTCTATGCATGTAAAGCACACTGCCTAATCCATGTACATCGATCGAGTATAACAAGGCTCCCACTCACGAGAGTATTGAGGGATGACTCCTAAAGTTACCCTTAGCTGGATGTTGGGAGTTGCTTTGATTTGAACGTGGAATTCGTTGGTTTGAAGCCAAATAATTAACCACCTAATCAATTTTGGCAAATAAAACAAGCTATGGGACTTTCAAGAAAACAAAATCAATAATGATTCAAATTTTTATTGTTTGAATGAGACAATTTTAACCGATTTGATGTGCTTTAATGATGTAAAAAAATATCGAGTCGCGCGTCTCCATGTGGTCTTATGACATATGAAGCATAGTGAACGCTACGTAATCATCATGCCTTAGAAGCAATTTGAACGAATAAAGGTAAGTCAATCCTAACAGGGAACGATTGGCATAGGCCAAACAAGTTTGATGATGCCCCAATTGCCGTACCCATTCAAGTTTCTTCTCGAAGAGCCCAACCACAAGAAAACACCTGAAAGGGAAAAACAGTGGAGCTACACTAAAGTTTCCCTTCTTTTTTCTTATATTTAATCATGCCAAAAGGGTGTCCAATTAAAGTAATGATAGAATAAAAAAGGATGAGTCTTGAATTAGTGTACGATGGGGTTGTGCATGTACTGTTCCAGAAGTGTTTTGTGTTTCGCTTGCTTGCTTTATTGCGACCAAAGATGTTGGGTGCCGTCACCATTAGCTGTTTCGCTTTCAAAATAGCATCACCTTAAACCACTTCGATCAATCAATGCTATGCTTTTATCCTTTTTTAAGATTAAGACGAAGTTAGCGAAAGTCAGCCGCCCTCCACGTTTCTTTCCCTTTCGATCATTTCTTGAAACACCCGTTTTTGTATGCATTAAAGAAGGCGAATGCTGCAAAATTTAAACAAACCAAAAAAAAAAAAAATTTGTTTTATTCGTGGGGCTTCCATGTTCCCTCATCCACTCGCTGACGACCAAGAGTCCATTGAATAAATGAACATTTGGGGCTTGTCTTGCGAGACTTTGGTTGATTTTAGAAAACTCGTGTTGGTATAATAAAACATTTTATTAACGAGGACGTACTTGACAAGTACATAAATAATGATCATACCTTGTTTTGTTTTTTTTTCATTAGTGAGTTTTTGTCCAAAGGTGCTAAAGTGGATGAAATGACTTTCTTGGTGATCGAAGCTCAGCGTGTGGATCCTTTTTCCATTCAGATAATCGCGAACATGTACTCGTCGATCTTCATTCTGGGTCTCTGTTTAATTTGAATATCATGGGTTATTACTGGGTTATACCTCTCTACTTTTTGTTCAAACTAATTCAATCGGTTCCATTCTTTTGCAGATTTTCCAGGGATTTGGTCGCGACAAAGAACCCTGGCACAGCCCGTTTCTACGCCAACCAAGCGGAGGATTTCATCCCTCTCTTGTTGATGGAGACACTCGACCTGACCTTGCGTTCGTTGTGCCGCCACCGGAAACTTCGCAGCGTCCCCGAGCTTTTCACAGTGAAATCTTCCAGGAAGGCCGACAGTGGATCGCCCCGGCAATTAACAACGCCATTGCTGCCGTTGCCATCGCCATCTCTGTCCCAACTCCCGAGAAGCCACCGCAAGCGGTCGAGAGACACAATCAACGACGATCACTTGAGCGGTGATCACTTCTTGGTGAATGAAGATGAGCAAGGGGTCGCCGTTTCTGGGGCACGAGGCCACGTTCGAAATCCCAGACACCAATCGGAGATCAAACGATTGATTTCGCAACATGTAATGACCCTTTTTAACTTCTTTCCTTCTCAATAATTTTTATTTTTTTAGAAGTCGTCGCCTTCGGTTATCGACAAGTCTTTGATGGATTGACTAGGGTTCACATACTTTCCTGTTCTCTTGACATGTTTACAGACACGGAGTTCGCGAGAAGGCTGAAGGAAAAAGACAAAGAAATCTCGAAAATTGGGAAGTTGGACGGGCTGCTCGAAGAGAAATTGAAATTCCTGGCGAGGAAGAACCAGATCTCTTTGAATCATAGCGTTTCTATATTTTTGTCTTTTGAAAACTATTGACTGATGAGGCGCAAATTGTTGCCTTCTTACTACCTTTTTAATTTCCTTATTTTACTTGAATAATAACATTATTCCAACGAACCGACGTCGACATTGATATATAATTTCAATTTTTTTATTCGTTGTGGGTTAGTATTTAAAAAATTTACAGAAAGTTATTCTTCTTTATTTATTTATTCTTCAATTTTTGATTAGCTTAGGTCATTATCATGAAATTCTAAAAATTAATCACTTGAATTCACAGATAAAATGTTCAAAAATGGTGATTTTACAAAAAGTGATGACATTTTTTGATCATCCTCTCAATAATTTTTTAGATGGGATACTCAATTGTTATTAATTTATAGAAGTGTCGGACGGCCAAGTAATCCAAATAGCGAGAATATAAAGTTATCTTTCCATCACTTTTTCTTTTTCAAGGTTAAAGCATGTAAAAAGGAAAAATGAAGGAAAAAAGAAAGAAAGGAAAAGGGCATTGCGATTCTGATTGTAATCACTTAACGTGAAAATGACTGAGATGTGCAGATAATAGACACTTCTCAATTCGTCCCTCTTCTCTCTCTCCCTCTTTTTTGCCTAAAAATTTCTCATACTTTGATGTTGTAAGAAAATAACAATCTTTCAAATCATCTATAATAGATGTATTTCGACTTTTTTTAATTGAGATCCAAATTTTCTTATTATATGAATATTAATTCGTAAATTTACTACACTTTTTCCATAATATTTTAAAATTTTCAAGCAATATTTAAAATCATGAAGAAAAGCCAAGATTTTATTTTTTCAAATAGCTTAACCAAATAGGACTTTGCACATGAAATAAAGGATGTGATATATTTGAATTTATGTTTTGCATCGGCCATGCAACGGATATACAAAACACTTTCAGGCTTATTAAATATTTAGGGCCCATAAATTTTGAGACATTATGCAAGTATGGGCATTTTTTTCGCATTGATGGCTTCCACATGCATCTTCATTCAAATTGACCCGTTTTGTCAAGTTTAAATCTAGAGATTTTCTCATTAAGAATTTGTATACTAGTTTTTATGAACGCTAAAAATGCGGCTTTGGTTTTTTCAAGTCTAAAAACATGTTGAATTAATTAGCACTTTAAATAGGCATTCCCGATTGGGAATATCTAGATTAAAAATAATTAAAATAATTTTTTTAACAATTAAACCAATGCACTACTCAAGTACAACTATAATTTCCATGAGACAGCTAAGAGGCCCTCTCTCTTGGTAATTCTCGGCAGTAACCTAATATCACCCCAAAAGATAAATAAAGTAATAAATCTTCAATTAAAGAAATAAAACACAACTTTGTGTTTTGTCCCGCTTTCCAAGGTGGTTGAATGACTTTAATTATACCAAACTTAAATTAAGAAATAGGATCTTCACATATCAAGATCAATATAATGACAATGAGGGCAATAACGAAGTTTTATGGCTATTTACATGATAAGAACGTAAATTTTGAACTCCACTAAATTCGATCACTACATGTTTGACATATAGAGTAAGTATGGAATATTCGGCATCTAACGTGTGATTGTAATGATGACAAAGTTATGTTGTGCCGACAAAGCTCATTAAATTTCATAAAACATGTCAAAGCAATACTTTAACTGTACACTACATAGAAAAATTAATAAAACATGCACATTTAAAATTCGACTTTTAAGTGAGATAAGCAAAATTCTTACCACGGAAAACTACTAATAAAATGCTACTTCTAATGTCTAGAAAATACTACTTGAACTTGAACTTATTGATGGAGGATTGTCGCGACCTAAAATTTCTGAAAATAGTAGGTTTAGGGGTATTGTTAATTTCGGGCCGACGGGCGCTTCATTAACTCGGGGCTCTCCCAAACCCATACCCCGCGCGACGTGGGATATCATGGAAGTTTTCTAATAAGGAGTCGCCACTTGCTTTATTGGTGGTCGGCAGAACAAAGTGAGATATAGGAGCGTATCTCACTTTTTACACAACCAGAAAGTCTAGGGTCGGGGACTTGATTACGTTAGTCACGCGACTAACGCCCTTCTGGTACCCTAACTTGATCGTGCATTAGTGAGATCTTGCAACGTATTCGAGAAACCAAGGTCTGTCCTGCTAACCGTTCTAAGGTAAAGAAATATCATTCAAACCAGGGCACGGGATAAAAGCCCATTGTAACCCTAAAGGCTTATTCAATTTTGATCTTTTTTCCTTTTTAGGGATTTTCTGAATTTTTTTAATTTTTTCTGATTTTTCTGATTTTTAATATTTTTAATATTTTTTTAATATTTTCAAATTTTCCGAAATTAAAGAAAACAAGATTTCAAGATTTTTTTGATATTTTCTGACTTTTCTGAAAATTTAAGAAAAACATTTATTTCTTTTTTTTTCTAATCTTTTTTAATTTTTTTGGAATTTTTGAATATTCGGAAAAAGAGAAAAGAAAATTAAAATAAACTTTTAAAAACTTTCTGAAATTAAAACAAAACTTGGATTTTGTTTTTTTTTTTTTAATTTTTATTAAAAAAGTGATTCGGACCGGGTCGGGTGACCCGGCCCTACTAGACCGACTCGGACCCTATTGGTCCGGGCTGGAGCAACCACCGGGCTGACCCGGTCGAAAATTCTTCTAAAATGGCCCATTAGCAAAGAAATAAAATTAAGAAAAAGCCCATTTCCTATTTATGAAAACCCGGCCCAACTCTCAGTCTAGGCCCGTTCGGAAAATGCTCAGCCCAGCCCCTTTGTTTAAACCTTCGGCCCCTTTTGTTTTTCTTTTCTTTTCTATTTTTTTATTATTTTTTTTTTTTTTGGTCTTCTTCTCCTTCGCGACTGCAGCACACCCCCATGCACGTCTTCCCCCATGGACGCCTGCAACTTCTTCTTCTTCTTCTTTTATTTATTTATTTTTTTAAACCGACGACCCTTGACACGGCCGACCATCCAGCTGACGACCGCCATTGTTCGGTCACTTCGACCGACGTTGACCGTCGGCCATGCCCTCCGGCAACCCATCTTCTCCCCGCCGGAACCGAGAATACCCCCTCCGACCCGACGCAGGCCGCTCATGCAAATCGTCATAATACTAAGAAAAGCATGAAAGAAAGTGCGGACGCACAATATATGAATAAGTACCCATGAAACTAAGCTACCGAGGACAGATTCGACGATGAATATTTCTGGATTTCATTCGGGCATTTTAACAAACAGGTGGTATGCATCGTCAAAACGAACTATTTCTGAGTCGAACGGGAATCGACTCGGGTCTAAGCTTCTAACTAAGCGTTACAGCACGCTGGGAGACATTTATGGAGGGACGACAAGGGCCGGGGCTCGCGCGAACTGGTCGGCACGAGCTCCGGCCCGCGACTTCATCAATAACAAACCGGGATGCTTGGGAGGAAGCCTACCTGGTTCAGCTTGAAGACGCCGGCTGAGGAGACGTCGGACGGAGCTCGCGCGTGGCCGAGGCGTTGGCTGAAGCTCTCTTGCTCTTCCTCGGTCACTACCTCTCTCGGTTTCACTCTTGGCCCGTTTCTCCTCTCTCGGTTTTGCCTTCCTTTTTTTTTTTTTTTTTTTGTCCCCGTGCTCTCTCTCTCGGTCTCTCTCTTTTTCTCTCCGTTTTTTTTTTCCTCTCGGGCCCCCTGTGAACTTCCTACCTTGCCGACCTAACCCCCGCCTGACCCGTTGATCGCGCCGGAGCTATCCTCCCCTGATTTTCTGCTGCTGCCTTGACTTGCCTTCGTCTTTTTTATCCTTCTCTCAGGTTTCGGCTGCCGCGCGTGGAAGAAGAGGGGAGGAAGAAGAAGTCTGAGCGGGCCGGGCCAGGGAAGAAAGAAAGCGGGAGACGGGCCGGGCCGAAATGAGAGGGAGGTGGGCTGAAGAAAAAGAAAATAAAGGGGAGAGAAAAAAAAAAAGATGGGCTGGGGTAAACCAACCCACCTGAAATTTTTTCGAATTTTTTTTTTTTTCAAATTTTTGTGAATTAATATGTATTTATATAAGCAAAGTAAATGGGCATTTAAGACGAAATAGACCAAAAAATCGGGTGTCAACAGTTTGCCCTCTTTGAAAGGGAGCTCGAAGAGGTTCATTTCAAAGACTAGGTGACATCCGAAATTTGCAGACGAGCAATGAAGGTGCGAATTTATTCCATTCATTTTTCTCTTTTTTTTTGTTTTTTGTTTTTTGTTTTTTTGTTTTTTACTCACCTCCTTTTTCTTTTCTTTTTTCTTTTTTTTTTTCGATTTTTTTTTTGAGATCTCGGCTCGTACGAACGAGTTTCGACCTAGGTAGTAGAGTCTCACCGTGTAATAACGGGTTTCGACTAGGTTATTGGATGAAGGTCTTACCGTGTAACAACGGGCTTCGACCAGGAGTTAGTAAAGTCTTCTGCAGTGTAACAACGGGGCGACTTGGAGGAAGGTCTTACTGCAGGTGAACAACGGGCTTCGACCGAGTTAGTAAAGTCTTACCGTGTAACAACGGGCTTCGACTTGAAGGGAGGTCTTACCGTGTGGGCTTCGACTTGAAGGAAGGTCTTACCGTGTAACAACGGGCTTCGACCGAGTTAGTAAAGTCTTACCGTGTAACAACGGGCTTCGACTTGAAGGGGGGTCTTACCGTGTAACAACGGGCTTCGACCGAGAATACATGGTTTAAGGAGGACCCATGAACCTTTTGGGAATTGCATGGTTTCAGGTTGACCATGAACCATGTGGTTTAAGGATAAACCCACGAACCTTGTGATTTAAGGATAGACCACTAACCTTTTGGAAATTGCATGGTTTCAGGTTGACCATGAACCATGTGGTTTAAGGAGGACCAACGAACCCTTCGAAAATTGCATGGTTTCACTGAGTGAACCTGTCAAATTCGACTTAAGCAAACGTTATTAGAGACAATATCAGAAAAATGCATTGGCAATGTTGTAGCATTAATTGCATAAGCAAATCACGCTAAACCCAATCACATTGAAAACGTTTGATTTTTTTGATTTTTTTGATGATTTTTTTTTATTGATTTGATTTTTTTTTTTTTTTTTTTTTATCGTGTACCACAGAATTGTCATCAAGCTTGGAAGATATCATCGATCATCAAATCCCTTTAAGAGAAAAATTATGTCAGAATGATCCTACTCATGAAAAAGGTTCATTAAGTATGCCAAGCAGGAATTCCTTAGTTAGAAAGGGCTTGTCGCACGCTCTCAAGAAGGGCTATTTGATCCCATCCATTCATGTGGGAAGTGATTTGATCACTCAATTTACTTCACATTTCCAATGTCGAAGGATTTGAGAATCATTCGCAATAAGTACACATTGACCGATCCAAAAGGTCTTTCAAAGGGACCGTAATGCGGGTTTGGTCGTGGTTTTAGCAATGGATATGCATCATTGGTCATGAAATGAAACAATTATCTGTCAACATCTTCGCTAGGTCTACGAGTCAAGCAACCTTGAGATGAGATAAGACAACTTTGTCCCCACTTCTTTGAGCGGTAGCTTTTTTTGGAAAATCCTTATTTTCGCTTGAATCATCCCAATCTGAAGAGACTTCGGGAAGGGTTGTAATGTTGGTTTGGCTATGGCTCGAAAGGCTCATAATTTTTCACAAAAAGGGATTTGAAAGTTGGTGATTGTCATGGCATCATGGTCATATCACTCAATCTTTTTGAAAGCACTTGACTTTTGAAATCTGAATTGTCTCGAAAGTCCTTTGACTAATCAGATAAGAGCTTTGCCCTCCTCAATTTTTCTTTGCATTCACAATGATTTTATTTTTTATTTTTTATTTTTATTTTTTATTTTGGGCATTGGCCTTGCTTTTACTAGGCACACTGCTTTTATGCCCCTTGATTTTTATTGGACTTTTGCTCTTTTGAACCTTTTGAGCTTTCGAGACTTTCAAGATTCTTTCCACATTTTCACATAAGTGCCAATTGTGTTGGTCGATCATGTGCCTTGCCCCAATATGGGGAGATAATCACCACTTGGGTCTCAGAAATGAACAATTAGGCTCAACTTGGTTTAAGCAACGGGTATTAGTGTTTGTGTAGAGAAAGGAAATGCTCTTCTTCACCTTGGGATGCTCCAAGCTTTCCTAAGAATTCACCTACAGTCACCACAAAAAGATTAATGCAAGTGAAAGCAATGGAGTCTTTCTCATCTTTTCACCACATGATATCAACAAAAACCTCCAAATTTGCCCCATTGTGGGGTGGTTCTTGACATGGGTATTTTTGATTTCTTCGCGTTTAAAGGCTCAAAGGGGCTGACTATCGTCACCTGCGGTGTATGAGATAGAGAAAAGGAACGCCTCTTTTCATTTTGGTCCATATACCAATTGCGAATGACTCCTTTGTCCTTAAACGACACAGGTTTTCCTTCTCGCTCAATTCTCACAGTGTTTAAAGGACATGTTTGGGAATGGATTGCCTTTCATCATCCTAAGCATTTCCTGCTCGGCATGATTAACATCTCAATTTCATTTGGTCACGATCATCTGAGTAGATTAGTCTCCATGAGGAGTTTTGATTCACATGTTTGATCCTCCAAGGACACATACAATTTTGAGATTTTAAACAATGCTCAAAAACTTTTGGGAATTTTTTTCAAATTTTATCTTCTTTTTTTTTTTTACATGCTCCAAGTAAAATGCTGAAATTTTTTATTTTGAAAATTCTCAATTTTGTCTTCCTTTTGGTTTTGAGAAGAAGGGTACTTACCTGCCACGAGGCGACGCGACAATCTCGCATTTATACTTTGAGTGCTAACATCGCCCTTTTGAATATTTGGCAACTTCATATCTTCACTTGCATTTCGGGCGGTGGCCAACGACGACCGGCGGCTGGAGTAGCAGCGGTGGTGGCTAGTTTGGCCAAAACCAGAACCAAGTGGGGGAAGAGAGGGAGAAGCGGCTAATGGAGAGGGGGAAATGGTGCAAAAATGAAAGTTGCAAAAAGTTGGTTTTCGCCTTTTTCCTTTTTTTTTTCTTTTCTTTTTTTTTATTTATTTATGCGGCCACTGCCGCTTTCGGGATTCGAACTCCCGATCGGACCAGGCGGATTCTTCCCCGGATACCACTCGGCTACAAGCGCCGACGGTGTCCAAAGTTGCTTTCTTTTTCTATTTAAGGCCAAAATCTTTATTTCTCCCTTGAAAAAAAGTCATGTGACCAGCGACTCCTCTTGAAGGTCATCGAGGTCCTGCAAATCAAAAACATGTGCGCAAATATGCGTGAAATGCGTGATATGCATGCTATGCATGTTATGAACAATGCATGATCTAAGTGACTCGGATTGTATCAAAAAGGGCTCTAAGGCCTTCTGATTTCATTCATGGAAAGTACTTGCTTCACCGAATCGGCATTTACGCCTTTGGCAATTCTTGGCCATCCATCTCTATCACAACTAACGCACCCCCAGGCAGTATCTTCTTGATGACATATGGTCCCTCGTAGTTCGGAGTGAACTTTCCACGCGGATCCGGGATGATAGATAAAACTTTCCTCAGCACAAGGTCACCTTCTTGGAAGGACCTCGGTCGAACTTTACGATTAAACGCTTTCGCAACCCGCTTCTAATAGCACTGACCATGACATAATGCAGTAAGTCTTTTCTCATCAATCATGTCCAGCTGTTCATATCTTTGCCGCACCCACTCAGCTTCAGAGAGTTTACTTTGTGAAAGAACTCTCAATGAAGGGATTTCCACCTCTACTGGTAAGACAGCTTCCATACCATAAACTAGTGAGAACGGAGTTGCCCCAGTTGAAGTTCGTATTGAAGTTCGGTATGCCATTAATGCATATGGCAATCGCTCATGCCAGTCGCGATAGTTATCCGCTGTCTTGGACAGGATCTTCTTTATGTTCTTGTTAGCCGCCTCTACAGCACCGTTCATCTGTGGTCGATAAGGTGACGAATTCAAGTGACGAATCTGAAATTCACGTAGCAATTCATCAACAATCTTGTTGTTCAAGTTAGAACCATTATCTGTAATGATGGCTTCAGGCACACCGTAGCGTGCAATGATATCACGCCGAATAAACTTGGCCACATTCCTTGCGGTGACATTAGCATATGAGCTTGCTTCGATCCACTTAGTGAAGTAATCGATAGCCACCAGAATGAAACGATGTCCATTAGAAGCTTTAGGATTGATCGGCCCAATTACATCGATTCCCCACATAGAGAAAGGCCACGGCTGAGTCATTAGATGCAATTCATTTGGCGGGGCGTTAATTTTATCTCCATATATTTGGCATTGATGGCAATAGCGAGCATGTTTAATGCAATCAGTTTCCATGGTTAACCAATAATACCCGAGCCTCATGATCTTTCTCGCTAAAAGATGGCCATTCATGTGAGGCCCGCATTCTCCTTCGTGTATTTCCTGCATTAGTTGACTGGCTTCTTTGGCGTCAACGCATTTCAACAAGGTTGAATCATATGACTTCTTGTAGAGTACACTTCCGGAGACAAAGAACTTTGCTGCTAACTTCTTGAGGTATTTCTTATCAGCCTCTTCACACCCTTGGGGGAACTTCCCGTGCTGCAGATAGTTTAAGATATCATAGTACCATGGATTTTGATCCGGCTCCTCTTCAACTGTCATACAATAAGCCGGGCGTTTAGAAACCTCAATTTTCAATGGCTCGATGTCTAATCCTTCCATCACGTTCAACATTGATGACAATGTGGCCAATGCGTCGGCAAACTGATTTTGGGATCTAGGCAAATATTCGAAGGCTATTTCATCAAATTCTTTTATTAATTCTTCCAGGAACTCATGGTATGGGACTAGCTTTGGGTCACGAGTTCGCCACAATCCTTCGGTTTGCAGGATAATGAGTGCAGAATCTCCATACACTTGTAATTTTTTGACTTTCATGTCAATGGCCAATTGCAAACCTAGGATACATGCTTCATATTCCGAGACATTGTTTGTACAGGGAAAGACTAACTTGGCGCCACGGGATAATGTTGACCGGCGGGAGATCAAGATTGCCCCAGTTCCTGACCCGGATAAATTGACGCGCCATCAAAATACATGATCCACTTGTCATTCGAGATTGCCAAGATGCGTTCATTGAAACCATGTGTCGTATCATGGGATTCCGTGTCTTTTGAACTCCGGCCAACATGTCGGCTATAGCTCTTCTTTTTACGACTTTTGTGCCACGCCGCGTATGTCAAATTCGAAAATGAGGACTGCCATTTAGCCATCTTTCCAACCAATGCTTTGGCTTCTCGAGCAAATATTTGATTGGGTCATTTTCGGTCACCGGTGGATTTGATAATAGAGAGTATACCGACGTAGCCGATGCAACACCCAAACCAATGCCACACATGTTTTCTCCACTTTTGAGTAGTTCATCTCAGAGACAGTGAATTTCTTGCTGAGATAATATATGGCACGCTCCCTTTGATCACTTGGCCTTTTTTGCACCAGGACGGCCCCAAGTGATTCTTCATGGATGGTCAGGTAGAGAGTTAATGGTATCCCTGGTACCGGTGGCACTAGTACTGGAGGATGTGACAAATAATGTTTTATCTCTTCAAAGGCTTTCTGACATTCAACATCCCATTCAACTTTGGCGTTCTTCTTCAGGAGGTTGAAAAAGGTTTGGCTGTCTCGATATGGAGAAATGAATCTGGCAACATAATTCAATCTTCCCAAGAGGCTTCGAACTTCCTTGACGGTAGAAGGAGCTTTAAGATCACAAATAGCCTTAACTTTCGATGGGTCAATCTCGATGCCCCGGCTACTGACCATGAAACCCAATAGCTTCCCAGACTTTGCCCCAAATACACATTTTGAGGGGTTAAGTCTCAGCTTAAATTTCCGAAGTCGATCAAATAACTTCTTCAGGACTTTGAAGTGGTCTTGTCGACGCTTTGATTTGGCGATCATGTCATCGACATATACCTCTATTTCTTTATGCATCATGTCATGGAATAAAGTGACCATCGCCCTTTGATATGTGGCTCCCGCATTCTTTAAGCCGAAAGGCATCACCTTGTAACAAAAAGTTCCCCAGGGTGTGATGAACGATGTTTTGCTTTTATCTTCTTCTTTCATCTTGATCTGATTGTATCCAGAAAATCCATCCATGAAAGAGAATAATTCAAAACCTGCAGTGCTATCAACCAAAACATCAATGTGAGGCAAAGGAAAATCATCTTTTGGGCTCGCTCGATTTAGGTCACGGTAATCTATGCGGACACGACCCGTCCATCTTTCTTCATGATCGGTACTATATTAGCAATCCAATCGGGATAGTGAGATACTTCGATGAAATCCACATTCAACAGCTTCATGACCTCTTCTTCAATCTTTTTGGAAAGCTCAGGTTTTGTTCTTCGTAGCTTTTGCTTTTTAGGTGCCACCTTCGGATCCGTCGGTAAAGCATGCTCCACAATTTGTGGATCTAACCCTGGCATATCCGCGTATGACCATGCGAACACGTCTTGATATTCTTTTAGGAGCTCAACCATCTCCCTTGCCTCGTTCTCAGACAAATTAGCTCCAATCTGAGTTTCTTTGACATTTTCTGCATCTCCCAAATTCACGGTGATCGTTTGTTCAACCGTCAAAGGCTTAGATTCTTCATGACGAATCCAGTCTCTCTCTATGTCTCTTTGAATATCATCGTCATCATGTTCAGGCTCACAAGAATCTTCATTGTACAAGTCCGAGTCACATATGTACCTATCATGATCATGCTGAATGACATGCCTGAGATGCAAATGAGGGGGTTAGTAGAATTATCCAATGAGGACTATGCATAGTGCATTTTTCTTGAAATTCTTTTTTTTTCTTTTTCGAATGACCACTTAAGAGAAAATGTTTGAACTATGAGATCGTCCTCATATCATCGGACTCTTTCATCCCACAAATTTTGAAAACTAGGAGTCGTGAGGAAGTCCAGGCCTCAAAGCGTCATCATAGGACTGGTTTGGCACTTCCCCACGTCCTTAATAAAACATGCATGCATTTGTATTAACATGATAAGGCCGTTTTGCAATATTTATAATCTCGGATCACGGCTCACGATCCAAGATTTTGATTACATAAAGGAAATAATAAAAGTAGCGAAACGACTCATCCCATGCAAGGGAGAACATAAAGGAAACGACATGAAAACTAAACAAAGCGGTCGATCAGCATCCCTACTCCGATGGCTGGAAAAGAGTCATGGAAGGGCCTGCTTCTTCATCCTCAATAGTGACGCACACGAAGTCAGGATCGAACAGGTCAGCTATGTTCGAGATGGCCCCTTCCTCTTCTTGCAGCAACTTGGGCACTTGACAAATGTCCTTTCAAAACTAAGACGGAGTTCCTCCAGTGAAGGAGGGAGTAGTCCCTGTTGATTCCAAGTTGGAATAGTTCGGCCTTGATAGCTAGCTCGACTCATATAGCTATTGAAAGTATCTCGGCTTCCGAATCCTCCAGGATAACCTCGGTTTCCACGACCAGCTCGGCTTCTGCCTCCTCCTCTCGAACTTGAACCTACCAGCTTTTCACTTCCTTTCTTATACTCAGAAGCTTCTCGGTAGCCCAAACCAGTTTTCTTTTGATTTCCCAATACCTCGATAGGCTTTGCAATTCCTTGTGCATACATCCCTAACCCTGCCCCTGGGACATGGCCATATTCCAATAAAACTTTGCTTGACATGATAGACGAGGCGGAGAACTCAGGACGTCTCATGATAGACCCAGTGGGCACATGCACCATTGATATCAGCTCGAGAGTTTGGTAGCTAGGTTCTCCATTCACTTCAGGCTCCACATATGGGATGGCTGTGTCTTGGAATATCTTGAAATCACTTTCGCAACGAACAGTCACCAGCTTGCCCTTCGAAATAAACCGAACCATTTGATGCAAACTGGAAGGCACAGCTATGGCAGCATGGATCCAAGGTCGACCCAAAAGGAAATTGAAGGCACTAGGGATATCAAGCACTTGAAACTTTAGCGTAAATGGAACCGGACCAATCAATAACTCAAGTTCAACCTCCCCCATTGACTCCTTCCTTACACCATCAAAAGCTCGAACAGTGGATTGAGATGCAGTGATTTCCTCCTCACTCACTCCGAGGCGATGAAGAGTAGCCAGTGGACAAATGTTCAGAGCGGATCCGTTATCGAGCAATATGCGGGGTATGATCATATCACGACACTTGGCCGAGATGAGTAAAGCTTTGTTGTGGTTAGTGCCCTCCTCAGGAAGATCCTCCTCCGAAAATGAGATTTGGTCCACCAATAAAATGGATCCAATGAACTCCTCCAGCTGTTTGTCCCCAATATCTTCGGGCACATGAACTTCATTTAGAACTCTCAAGAGTGCATTCTTATGTTTCTCAGAAGTTTTAAACAATTCTAAGAGTGATATTTGAGCAGGCATTTTCCTTAATTGCTCTATCACGTCGAACTCACTATTTTTTATCACGGCCAAAAACTGCTTAGCCTCTTCATCAGTGACAGCTTTCTTCTCAACAGCTTCTGCAGGCGTGTAACAACGACCCGATCGAGTGACAGCATCCACTTCCTCAGTCCCGTAGTCCCATGGGACCGCTTTAGTACTGAAATTGGCCAAGGGTTTCTTTGGATTCTCTTCTTGGTCAAAAGATGGTAGCTCAATCACAACAGGCTGCAATCCACCCGCTTCTATCTCTAAACCGGCAAACTCTTCCATCGCCAAATCGATGACCACGTGCTCGGTTTGATTCTCGTCATAATCCCATTGGTCTCCTTCAGCGGATAAGTTTATAACAAACGGTGTGATCATAGCCACAGCATCTTCTCCAAAAGGATTTTCCATACCGTCGTGCGAATCATGTGCATCAGTTTCGCCTTTCTGACCCTTCCAGTCTTCCTCGCCAAATATTACATTCACATCTTCAACATGAGCAGGTAAAGGATTTTGTTGAACATTGGGTTGCTCTTTAAATGATAAAATCCCTTTGTCAAGTAAGTTCTGGACTTTGTTTTTCAACGTCATGCAGTTGTCTACATCATGGCCTTTTTCTCCCATATGGTACTCGCATGATTTTGCTAAGTCGAACCCGAAAAACTTAGGAGGATTGTTACGAGGGATTTCTTTAGCCACCAGCCTCTTTTCCAGCAGCATGGGCAACAGCTTAGACAGCGGCCTAGGCAGAGGAGTATACTGCCTTGGAGTCCACTTGTTGGGCTCATAATTCTGATATTTCGCACGTGGTGCAGAGGAACTTTGTGCACTCGCAAATGGCTTTGGGGCGACTGGAGCTTGTACATAAGCTACCTCAGTTTCTTTCTCCTTCCTATTGGTGAACTTCCGGTTTGATCCCTCAGTTATACGGCCATCATGTATGGCTCCCTCGATTCTTTCACCCACGGCAACCAGGCGAGAGAAGTTTTCGCAATCTAATCCGATCATCCTGTTGTAAAAGTCAGCAGGAAGGGTATTGATAAACAGCTCCACCATCTCTTTGTCATCCAATGGGGGTCGAACTTGTGCAGCCAACGTACGCCACCTTTGAGCAAAAGATCTAAAAGATTCGTTCCTTTTCTTTTCAGTGCGAGCCAGTATGCTACGTGTCGGAGCAATCTCAGTATTGTACTTATACTGCATCACAAATGCTTCCGCTACATCCTCCCACTTCTCCAATTTCTCAGGTTCGAGCAAAATATACCATTGTAATGCCATCCCAGTTAAACTCTCCTGAAATGTGTGAATCAGCAAAGGGACATTTTGAGCATAACGTCCCATCCTATTCAAGTAATACTTCAAATGGATTCTAGGATCCCCAGTGCCATCGTACTTAGTGAACTCCGGGATTTTGAACTTGTCCGGGAAGTCTATCTTAGTGTATTGGGATAAATCTTCCACCATGCTAGCTTCATACCCTTGCAAGGCCCTAAGCTTCTCCTCCAGTTTAGCAAACCTCTTGCTATTCTCCTCCTCCATTCGGGCCGAGATGGCTTCCGAGATGGGGTCTAATTCTACCACCACAGGGGTTTGATGCGCCACTTCTTCAGTCGACTTCCCTCTACTATTGGCATTACTGGCCTCCGGAGTTGCAGGTGTGTTTTGATTGGAGGCGGCAACCACCAAGCTAGACTTGATCTCGCCTGCAAATTGTGCGAATTGTGCGGCTAACTCAGTGATCTTGTTGTCAAGCGCAGTGATCCGAGCGCTTTGCTCTTCAGAACTCATTTTCGCGGATCTGGATCGGGTGCGGATAGGTGAACGCCTCGGAGCCGTGACGGTGGTACCTGGTTCAATAAATAGGTAAACACACATGAGCACGAGATGTAAAATGATGCCGGTCCATGACAATGATCTAATCGTCCCGTTTCATTCACTTCATAAAAGAAAAGAGCCTCCTGAACAATGTAACTAAAAATTAAAATAAAACATCCCAACATCAGAATTAGGAAAAGAAAATAACAAGACTCCCTAAACAGTAAAATAGAAGAAAATAAAATAAAACTGACCTAAACAACATTCTAAGAAAACAAAAATAGACTCAAGCAATTTTTTTTTGTTTTTTTTGATCTATATACAAACGGGGGAACAACAACTCTCTCATAATTGCCTAACTAGTCCTAGCTGACTTGGACGCACGCTCCTTGGCCTCTTTGAGCTCCCTTTTGAGGAACTTGATCTCCGCACGATTGGTGGCCTTTGATGGTACATCAGGGATCTTCGGGCGCCACTCCTCGGGAATTTTGTGTTGGAGGATATACTCCGTCGAGGCGTAGTAGATCTTCTCTTTACCCTCTAACTCTTCCTCGGGCCAAATCAATTTTTGGGGACGACACATGTCCCACATCAATTGAAGCAGCATGATGGAGTTCTCATGATCGGGATCTCCCTTCGTGAAATCAGTCTTGAGCGGGGTTTCTTGCAGTGTCGATGGAAGTTGCTGCACGACTTGGTATTGTCGAGCAACCCTAGTTGGGTGATACTCGGTAGCACCCGTTATTCCTAACAAAGGAATGGGCCCGATACCTCCACATGTAAGCCGAGCCTCGTGAACCCGGAGCCATCTAGCGTGCCATAGGAAATCTTCAGGGTCAGGATTTTTCATAAAGCCTAACCAATCGAAGTGGTGATAATCCGGTACATGCTCTTTCTTTTCTTTAAATTTCAAAATGGGGTGATTAAGATCACCGATGTCATGTATGGTCATTAAATTGCCAAATCCCTTGAGGTGAGAGAGGAACCAAATTTGCAAAAGTTCAGGAGGAGCATGTAAAGCTTCTTTTCCATTTTCTTTAAAACGAGTGAGGGAAAGAAATGTCTCGGTTAAAACAGCATTAACAAAACATTTTCCCATACACACCTCTTGAACAACACTTGCAATAGATGGGTTAATAGCATTCTTACTATGAGGAAAAACCATAAATCCAAAGAATGCTAACACAAATATCCGCCTCATTTGGACTGATGGGGCAGTTTGAAAAAGTCCATTCAAAAATGAAAAGGGGCAAGCATTGCGGTTGGCTTTCAAAACTTTCCTTACATCTTCTCCTTTGACTCTAAGAAAATCAGCTAAAATTGATGCATGCTCTACTTCGATGGGTGGCCTAATCAATTCCGACACTAAAGGTTTCCCAATGATAGCGCTAAATTCCTCCAAGGTGGGGACAAGCTCATGTTCGCCAAAAATGAACGTGGAGGTCTCGGGGCACCAAGTGTGTGCTAACGCCCGAACAATACCATAATGGACTTCTATGTCTAATAAAGAGAGTAACCATCCCACGTTGGATTGCACGAACTCACGACTGACGCGGTCCAGTCTGTCCCACCAAGCGCGCAGCTCCTTCTTTGGGACAGAAATAATACGGAGCTCAGGTCCCCCCATTGCATACAGGCCTAAAACTCGTAAACAACCTAATTGTCATGGACCGGTCGAAAAAATAATAAATGTAAATAAATTGCAAGTGTCAGAGCTTCAAAAGACTTACTTCACCCAATAAAAATTAAAGTCAATCACATAGACATGCGCATGAGACGTGGGTCGATTTCTACTCTAGACGGCTCAAATGAAGCCACGGGATTACCGGACTGAACCAGCATGGTCGCGGTTAGGTCGGGGTTCCCATGACTCCGGCTTTGTCAAAGAGTCGACCCGTGTTGCGCGGTTGCAACTGGGGTGGAAGCTCTCGACGTCAGAAGAATTTCGGAATTGAGATGGGCGACTCGTACTACATTGTGGTAGTCGGAGTGGTATCCATCTCAACACCATCCTAAGTGTTCCTATGCGGCCCAGGTCCGGCGGCAGGTTGTGCGTGCTAAAGTGTAGTGCCATGTAAGGAATACATGCACAACAGTTTATATAGCAAACAACACTTCAAAAATTTAACCATATAATTATTCATCCCCATTCACCAACCTACAAAACAAAATGTTAGCAAAAACTCCACCCCTTATTACTCCAATCCTGCAACGACATTTAACACGAGGTTAGTGGACTTACCTCACCTTCTCGAATGCGCTGCCAAAGAAACACATTAGATAACACACAATCAAGCAAATTAGGCCTAAGTCCTCTAAGGTTCAAAACCAGTCCCCAGCGGAGTCGCCAAGCTGTCGCGACCTAAAATTTCTGAAAATAGTAGGTTTAGGGGTATTGTTAATTTCGGGCGACGGGCGCCTTCATTAACTCGGGCTCTCCCAAACCCATACCCCGCGCGACGTGGGATATCATGGAAGTTTTCTAATAAGGAGTCGCCACTAGCCTATTGGGGTCGGCTAGGAACCAAGTGAGATATAGGAGCGTATCTCACTTTTTACGCAACCAGAGAGTCTAGGGTCGGGGACTTGATTACGTTAGTCACGCGACTAACGCCCTTTCGGTACCTAACTTGATCGTGCATTAGTGAGATCGCGAACGTATTCGAGCGAAATCCAAGGTCTGTCCTAACTTTTAAGGTAAAGAAATATCATTCAAACTGGGCACGGGATAAAAGCCATTGTAGAACCCTAAAGGCTTATTCAATTTTGATCTTTTTCCTTTTTAGGGATTTTCTGAATTTTTTAATTTTTCTGATTTTTCTGATTTTTTATATTTTTAATATTTTTTTTAATATTTTCAAATTTTCCGAAATTAAAGAAAACAAGATTTCAAGATTTTTTTGATATTTTCTGACTTTTCTGAAAATTTAAGAAAAACATTTATTTCTTTTTTTCTAATCTTTTTTAATTTTTTTGGAATTTTTGAATATTCGGAAAAAGAGAAAAAGAAAATTAAAATAAACTTTTAAAAACTTTCTGAAATTAAAACAAAACTTGGATTTTGTTTTTTTTTTTTTTAATTTTTATTAAAAAGTGATTCGGACCGGGTCGGGTGACCCGGCCCTACTAGACCGACTCGGACCCTATTGGTCCGGGCTGGAGCAACCACCGGGCTGACCCGGTCGAAAATTCTTCTAAAATGGCCCATTAGCAAAGAAATAAAATTAAGAAAAGCCCATTTCCTATTTATGAAAACCCGGCCCAACTCTCAGTCTAGGCCCGTTCGGAAAATGCTCAGCCCAGCCCCTTTGTTTAAACCTTCGGCCCCTTTTGTTTTTCTTTTCTTTTCTATTTTTTTTATTATTTTTTTTTTCTTTTGGTCTTCTTCTCCTTCGCGACTGCAGCACACCCCCATGCACGTCTTCCCCCCCATGGACGCCTGCAACTTCTTCTTCTTCTTCTTTTATTTATTTATTTTTTTTAAACCGACGACCCTTGACACGGCCGACCATCCAGCTGACGACCGCCATTGTTCGGTCACTTCGACCGACGTTGACCGTCGGCCATGCCCTCCGGCAACCCATCTTCTCCCCCGCCGGAACCGAGAATACCCCCTCCGACCCGACGCAGGCCGCTCATGCAAATCGTCATAATACTAAGAAAAGCATGAAAGAAAGTGCGGACGCACAATATATGAATAAGTACCCATGAAACTAAGCTACCGAGGACAGATTCGACGATGAATATTTCTGGATTTCATTCGGGCATTTTAACAAACAGGTGGTATGCATCGTCAAAACGAACTATTTCTGAGTCGAACGGGAATCGACTCGGGTCTAAGCTTCTAACTAAGCGTTACAGCACGCTGGGAGACATTTATGGAGGGACGACAAGGGCCGGGGCTCGCGCGAACTGGTCGGCACGAGCTCCGGCCCGCGACTTCATCAATAACAAACCGGGATGCTTGGGAGGAAGCCTACCTGGTTCAGCTTGAAGACGCCGGCTGAGGAGACGTCGGACGGAGCTCGCGCGTGGCCGAGGCGTTGGCTGAAGCTCTCTTGCTCTTCCTCGGTCACTACCTCTCTCGGTTTCACTCTTGGCCCGTTTCTCCTCTCTCGGTTTTGCCTTCCTTTTTTTTTTTTTTGTCCCCGTGCTCTCTCTCTCGGTCTCTCTCTTTTTCTCTCCGTTTTTTTTTTTTTTCCTCTCGGGCCCCCTGTGAACTTCCTACCTTGCCGACCTAACCCCCGCCTGACCCGTTGATCGCGCCGGAGCTATCCTCCCCTGATTTTCTGCTGCTGCCTTGACTTGCCTTCGTCTTTTTTTATCCTTCTCTCAGGTTTCGGCTGCCGCGCGTGGAAGAAGAGGGGAGGAAGAAGAAGTCTGAGCGGGCCGGGCCAGGGAAGAAAGAAAGCGGGAGACGGGCCGGGCCGAAATGAGAGGGAGGTGGGCTGAAGAAAAAGAAAATAAAGGGGAGAGAAAAAAAAGATGGGCTGGGGTAAACCAACCCACCTGAAATTTTTTTCGAATTTTTTTTTTTTTTTTATCAAATTTTTTGTGAATTAATATGTATTTATATAAGCAAAGTAAATGGGCATTTAAGACGAAATAGACCAAAAAATCGGGTGTCAACAAGGATCATTTAGTGCTACCTCAAAATCTTGGTTCAATCCATAGTGGTGGAGATTCAACCCATAGAGGTGGATCAACACTATAATCAGCTTCTTTGTCAAATTCAATTCTTCCATCTTCCATGTGGTATATTCCAATGTCATCGCAGCAGGTAAAGTAAATACAGTTCGGCTTGATAGCTTGCTGGTTCTCATCAACTTGTATTGAAAAGGAAGAGTTGTAACCCACGAAAAGGGACACGTTCCCCATGCTCTCAAGCTTTGTCCACTTTCTAGTATTTAAATCAGTGACGAAAACCTGAAAACTGACGGTTCTCTCTCGTAGGTCAAATCGTAAGATCAGCAACAGACGGCCCGCTGACTCCACCAAATACTTATCTATAGAATGACCTATGCTATGTTGAAATTCTGGATATTCTGGAGGCATATCCAGTATGACTTGAATTGTTGGATCTGGTCCATCCACATCACAAGTGAATATACAAGCCTCGTGGCCAAGGGCAACAAATTGCCCTTGGTACTGTATGACATCCAAAACACCATCAGCTGGGTGGTCCGAGAGAGTCAATTCTTTCCACTTCTCATTGCCGGGTTTCCAAAAGTTTAACGGTCCAGATGGAAAACAAATGACCAAGACCGTATAGTTTGGAGATGAAGCGGGGCTTGCAGACAAGAAAAATTTGTTGATATAACCCCGGCATGCGTCATCCGGCTCTTCTTCATATCCGGGAGGCCAGTTGGACAGTGTTTTTGCACTAGGGAGCTCAATGACGTCGTTGGCACGTGACAGGGCACGTGACAGGGGATTGAGCATGTGGATTTTCCAATCTTTGCCGATGGTGAAGATCCAACCCCGTGAAGAGAAGCACCTCCTCCCCTTCACTTCCGGTAATACAACTCTATGAATTTGCGAACTGAAGGGACTGTAGAACTCTGCCCACTCCGTCCCCGTGCTCTGATCGTCCTCAAGCATCCACCATGGGTAATCGAACCTCTCTTTGAATGCGGCAGCACGCCACGTCGAGCACACGGATCGGAATGCGAACCAGTCCTCTAGAAGAAGTTGTCTCGAGCACAGTTCTAGCAGCTCTGGGGGAAGATCGGCCCAATTCTTCGCCAGTGTTTTTCCTTCTCCCTTATCGTGCTCCGCCATTGTTGATTCACGGATTTGAGAAAAAGCAGAAGATCGGCGAGTTGTGCAGAGAGAAGGGGAGCTTTTATATGATGCATAATCCCAAGGGGGAAAGTAAATATTTATATATTTGCCACACATAAAAAGATATATTCAAACCAAACAGGAAAAAAATATCTTCTGAATATACATTGCTAATATAGATAAGGGAGGAATATATCGTTGAGCTAAAAAAAAAATCCAAATAATGTAATTCTTGTCAGATTTTGGTATTATGAAGTGGGAAAAATTGCAAATAAAGGGGTGTGTATAGCGAATGTTTGAGTAAAGTGAGAAAATTGTTGGAAAAAAAATGTTTATTTTAGTTATGTATTTTGATATAATATGCTTTTGGATTTATATAAAAGAATTGATTTCATTGTGACCAAATATGTTGAGACATTTTATTAAAAAGAAGAGATCCAACGATTTTCATGCGGTGAAATTTTATCAACTTGCCAATGGTTTAGACGCAATTAGTTTTTTAGGAAATTCTTAGTTATATGCTGGAAACAACTGTAATTAATAAATAGGTATTAGGAATAAACTGCATCGCCTTTTTTTTTCTAATGGTATCTATAAATAAACTGAAAAATCATCTACTAAAACGGAGCAATCGCAGTGATACTAAAGAGGCAAGTCCTAGATTTCGCCATAATTAAAGATAGAAGTATTCTATCATTGAATTGAATTTCATGTTACACTCTTTGATTATCAAATATACAGTCGCCTTGTTTAAGTAGAGAATTTTTTAAGTTTAGATATTTATAGTTAGGAATATTTAGTTTCCTTTATTTCGTTCGCTATTATTAATTTTTATTTATTTAGTAGATTCTTTCTTTAGTCAAGATCTCGTGACTTTGAATAAGTGATGCTGTATATATGAATCCAGTTCAGTTTAGGGATAATATTAACGAGTAAAGGTTGTATTGTTTTTATGTTCTTTGTTTTGATTTTGTTAAGAGGGGCAGTCCGTGACACTTTTTAAAAGAAAATTCTTATATCTTTACAAGACATTAGTTTTCTCGTAAAATGTGTGACCAATAATTTAAATTGAATTTTTTCCTGCGAAATATGTTTGTTAGCTGTCGTGGAGAAGATGTTTATAAGACCTTTTTTTTTTTTTCAAAATTACCTTAAAACAAAGCTCAATTGATCATTTCAATCTTAAAATTTGTCTAATGACTTCATGTAGAAATTGCAGTATTTCTTGCGAATAATTTTCCAAATAATCATATGCTTCACGATGTGACCATACAAGGTGGAAAGTAAAAAAATAAAAGAAATTGGGCATCAATTTCCTTGCAAAACTTGTCACAAAAGTACAATTACAATAAGTGTAATTAAGGTTTAAAACTTTTCATATTTGTGTAATCGAGTCATTCAATTAATTCCGTTCAACTTAACTAACGAGAAATGCTAATGTAACTTTTTTTAATATCTTTTCTCTTTTACGTGACGTTGACGTGGCTAAAATACAAATCATAATGTTAAAATGACATCGTTTTGATTTAAATATAATTTTAGTACAATTTTATTTAAATTAAATAAAAAAATAATTTTTTTTTTTTTTTTTTTAAAAGGAGGAGGAGGAAGAACAAGGCCGGGAAAGTGGGGTAATGGTCGGTGGGCCCAGCTAGGGAAAGAATGGTCCTAGCACTTTTGTAAACAGCTTAAACCGTTGGGCCTTTTCTCCTTGAATTTATTATTTCACTATGTTCTCATGTAATTTGATGAAAGTGCTATTATCAGCACAAAGAAGACTTTCAGTTTGTTGGCAAACGAAATCCTAGATAGCTTTTTGCAACAAATATGTGACTGAGGTTCATATGAAGGATGTGAAGGATATTAATTAGTCTATTTGTTTGGATTCTAATTTACAGTTTTTTATTTTGTAAAAATGAATGGTCTGTAAAATATTTTCGCTTGAGTCGATTAAAATAATTAATCAATGACAAATTTTTTCATTATCGTCAATAATTTATGTCTAAATTTTTCGTGATCGACAAAAATATTTTTCGTTCATTTATTTCTTCAAGAGATGCAAAGATCATTTTTAAGAAAATATTTTTCAATTCATTCATTTCTCATGAAATAAAATCGTAAACTATGAATTTCAAAGCTTAGAATGTTTCTCTTGAATCCAATTGAAGTTTGGTTGTATTTAATTGGAAATAGAATTTTGTTTGGCATGATATATTTGTCGCAACCTACACCCTTCAAACTAGGGAGGGGATAATTTAGTTTTAGGGATATTATCAACTTCGGGCCAATGGCCTTCCATTGACTCAGGTTCTTCTAGATCCATACCTCATGTGACATTGAGCGTTCAATTTTATACAATTAATCTTACACGAAATTCAATTAAAGAGCCGCCACTAGCCTATTTTGGTTGGCTAGAAATCGAGTAATATACGGGAAGATATCTCATTACTAGAGATTCGAAACTCAAGGACTTGATTACATTAATCTTAAGATTAATGCCCTTTTAGTACCTAACTCGATTAAGTGCTAACTAATGCATAGCCACCTATTGACAAAATCTAGGTTTCATCATAATCATTCTAAAATAAAGAAAATAATATCCAAAGTATTAAAAGCACGACCAAGTATAATCAGAAAAAAAAACACACACACACACAATTATCCCAATATTATTCCTAAAAATGAAAGACAATTCAAAAATGATGAAACCTATTGCAAAGCCCTAAAGGCTTGTCCAATTTTGGGTTTTGATTTTTTAAGAATTTTCCAATTTTTCTGATTTACTAGAATTTTATGAAACTTTTTTATGATTTTATGATTTTTTTGATATTTTTTTTTTTTAATGAATTTTCTGGATTTTTTAATTTTTTCTAAATTCTTTGAATTTTGTTCTATATGTGTATGCGATAGTGGTATTCACCGGTGGCGTTATTCCATCGATTAACGATAGCAATGTGGCGACAAGAGACGACAGAGAGCGAGCATTGAGTACAGGTTGATTACCTGCTAAGATACGTACATTTTCATTTGTGTATTAAGAGTGTTGAGCATTGGTTGAAGATTTGTGTGGTTTTGGCAATAGTGGTCCATAGAACAGAGAAATGGGAATGAGGCTACATGAAAAGCTATAAGCAGATAAAAGCCGATACATAATAATGTTGAACACTCGACTCTATTCGTACCAAGAATTCAACTCAAATCGTGGAGATGAACATTCTACAAAATTCAATTTTCATGTTGACAACATAAGTTGAGACATTGATCTAGCAACAAATGATCACGCATTCTAATCAAGTTGACTTCAATCTGAGCTGATATAACGTAGTTCCTGATTCAGCCATTTCTTTTATATTTTGGCACAACTGACGTCTGTGATGCAAGAAAGGGGACCCGTCCTTGACTGTGACCGAGTGAAAGCTGCAAGCATGCGCCCGTGAGCAAGAGAGGAGAGACGGACAGGTGACGGCAGCAAGTCCGAACCTTTAGAATGGTAAGCTGGCAGGAAAATAACGGAAAAGATTCCAGGCTGAGGTGAGGTGTGCACGATCGCTCGAGGGGAGGCGGAACGATATACAAAGGAGCTGCTCGGGAGAGAGCAAGGTGCCTTAGCCGGAGCATTCGCAGAGGAGAACCAGAGAAAGAGGAGAGGCAGGTTGGCTAGGCCTTTCGCTCGAGAGAAAAACGGAAGATTTTCTTGTTTGTCGGTTTCTCATGTTTGACATGACCGAGATTTTCTTCAACCGTAATATTTAAAATATGGTGCTTTGTCAATACCATCGTGGTGCCTATCTTTCCATCTCATTGCAAAATGTTAACTTGATCAATGGGATGTTGCATAATGTTGTGCCTAATAACTAGGGGGGTGCCTCGTGAATGGAGAGGTTCTAGAATCAATGAGACGTTGCATAGTTGCTAGTAAGTTGCACATTCAAAGCATTATTGCAAAAAGTTTAATTGATCATCATGTGTTTTATTTTTAATTTTTTGGAAATTTTGTATACCAATGCTACTGAGATCTGTTCAATTTAGCTTATCTTTGGCTACATCGTCAAAATATGTTCAGTTGAGTGACTCTAAAATTTGGAAAATGTTTTATTAAACTGGGTTATGGAAATGGGAGAATTTTCAGTATTATTACTAGTTGATCTTCACCATGGCAATATGGTCCACAAAATGTAATCTTTAGGCGGCAATTAAGTTCGCCACTGACTCGATTCGTTCTTGCCTAATATACTCTACAGTTTGTTGAGTGGTTCCGCATTTGTTTTCTATGTAGTAGATCTGAGTTTGAATGATGCCATCTCCTAAGTAATTTTAGTGGCTACGTCCCTTATCTTGAGGGTGGAGCCTTTTTCAATGTGCATGGATAGGAGGGTCTGTGCCATCCTTGAGTGGAGCCTTTTTGGTAGCTGTATGGTTTTCTAAATGGATAATCTCACTTCTTACACCTCTTCTTTTTAATTATATGTGTTGCGATATTTTATGTTAAGGTTACGATGAGAACGAATGTCAAGCCTGATTGGTCCTTTCGAAGACCGTATCGAGGTCTTGTGAGTTGTGCGACCGTAAATTTTGTTTTTCCCTGAAGGTATGGTACATGCGTCTTATTATGTGACGTGATCTAGATTCAGACTAGCGGATCGAATTTGATTATGCAGAAACCAATGTCGCGAGCAAGTAGACGTTCCAGGAAAGGGCCTCACCTCTTTTTGGGACAGTAAAGATATGCCAAACTCCTAGAGCTGCCATGCACGCGCGTTGTGTGTTCTAGGCTTTCATCGGTCCACCTTGTCACCTTTCTTTAACTCCAATCTTTCCACGTCGAAAACATCGAGAAGGTGAGAGGAAGACTTATAAACTTATTAGCTAAGGCGACAATGTATTTTTAGTCGTCTGTGTTTTGCTTTGTCCCCAAGAATTTCCGCCAAGGTGACAAATGCATTTTTAGTCGTCTGTGTTTTTCAGTTAAGGTGACGATGATAATGTATTTTTAGTTGTCTGTGTTTTGCTTTTTCCCCATTAAAACGCGTGATTCGAACAGAAGCCCCACCTTATCCCTCTTAATCCCATCTGCATGCCACACTCCCACGTCCCTCCAAAGGGAAGATTTGGTGGGGCCTCGCCAACATGCTTTGTGCTTGTTGGGACAAATGAGCTCCACTCGGATTGATACGCCTCTCTCATAGCTGATTTTGCTGGAAGACCTGCTTGAATTTGCTCGAAAAAGAAGCGGGCAGTTCTTTCACGGCGGAGAGAGCGGGCGGCACATGAAAATTGCGGAGAGCAACTCGCTAGGATTCCTTAATACGAAATTGAGAGGTTCTTACACATCGTCCAATTGCATGTAATTCATCATAGGAAGTACTGTTCACTTTGACTCCATCACAGAAGTCACATGAAAGGACATTGCTGAAAAATCTTATGCCTATCCAACCGTAACACACTTTGTTTTTTTCTTCTTGGGATGGATGCATTGAAAAGTGAATTGAAAAAAACATAACTTTGTATTCTAATTATCCCTGTTAATTGAGAATCATATCAAACTTAAAATTAAAAAATAGGAACCGTGCATTTTTCAGGTTAATGTGAACTTTGCGTATAAGTGTGCTTTGTTTGAATAAAGACATTTGATTAGCCAGACTAAAAATAATTAGAGTGCACCGTCCCATTATAGTCGGCTATTCTTATACGCTTTTGTTACACTTAATTTTTACACGATGTCCGAGTTAGTGTATAGTGCACATGTCACTGACAAGATCCCCCACAAAACTTTTGATTTGATTTGTTAATTTAATTAATTAATTTATTCTATTGCTATCAAAAAACAAAAGGGTACAAAATCAATGGCTTTGTAGCAGTTGGGTTAGCCATGTGCACTGCCGAAGTTGTTTTGGGTTCTTGCAGAGCCATAATCACAATAAAGTACATCTGCCATCTTAGCTGTATTTAAGGAAAATATTTAATTTTCACCACTAAAATGTTTATTCTTTTGTAATAACGATAATTTTTTGACCAATCTTTACACTATGCTTTTTTTCCCTAGCTAATTATATAAGCATGAGTGTGTTAATTATATTTTTCTAACTTCCAAATTGCCGGAATAAATAAAGATTTAAAGCTGATGGTGCATCCAATTCAAAATCCCAACTGCAATTTACATTAAATAAAAAAAAGCTGGAACAATGTAATAATTACCTTATATTAAATCGTTTGGTTGTTATCTTGGTGTCCATGCCGTTTGCTAAGCACTGATTCATGGATCATGATGCTATTTATTAGAAGGATTAATACTGCGAAAAATTCTAAACTAGTACATATGTGAAAAATTTACTCAAAATTAATTTTTTGACCACAAAAAGTCCCAAGTTAATACACATTTGACAAATTTACCTCAAACTGATAAACTTGCGATAGATTTATTCTCTATCAATTTCAGTTAAACCTTAATGTCAAATTGCTAAATTGAATGACATGTAATAGCGGATTGTTGTACCAATTTAGGATTTTACTCTTCATTTGTCACAATTGTACAGATTTTATGATTTTTTGTGGTATTAATCCAATTTAATAGGTGGTATATTTGTCACAAACGTATTAATTTAGAATTTTTAATGGTAGGTAAATTTGTCATAAGTGTACCGGTTTAGGATTTTTGTGGTTATTTGATGTAAATTTATTACAAGTGTATCAATTTTTGATTTTTCGTGATTAAAAAATCAATTTGGGATAAATTTGTCACGGATGTACGGTTATGAATTTTTAGTGATATTAATCCTTTTGAAAACGCCCATTTGATACCAAGAAGATAAAAAATTAGATTAATGGTAGAAAAAATTAAAAAGAAAAAACGATAAATCATAAATCCATGTGATGGTTGCAACCACCATCTGAATAATTAAAATAATTTTAAAAAATTAAATGGATGATCATGGAAATTAATTAAATATTGGTACTTGTAATCACATCAACAAGAGCACCAAGGCGTGATGCGGTCGATGGTGGTTGTTTAAGGAAAAGGCCAACCTGGAGTCAAATATCTAGGTGCGAGAAATTTTCTTTTAGTTTTTTTCCATGTTAGGCTTTTCCCAAGCCAATTTTGTACGTGCTTTTTTTTTATTGGGTTAATATCCTAAAAATCCTAAATTGATACATTCGTAACAAATTTACTCCAAATTAAATTTTTACCATAAAAAATTTTAAAACTGGAACACTTTTGACAAATTTACCCCAAACTGGTACATTTGTAATAAATTTACTCTTTATTAGTTTCCGTTAAATTGTAGTGTCAAATTACTAAACTGGATGACACTTGACATTGACTGTTGTACCAATTTGAGATTTTACTATATTTTTGTCACAACAGTACCATTTTTGTGATTTTTTTTGTATTAATCTAATTTAACAGAAGGTATATTTGTCATAAATATACAAATTTAGGGTTTTTGGCTATAGAATAGATTAGCTTGGAGTAAATTTGTCACAAGTGTATCAATTTGGGGTTTTTGTGGTTACTTGGGATAAACTTGTCATGTGTACTAATTTGATTTTTCGTAGTTAAAAAATTAATTTAGGGTAAATTTGTCATAAGTGTATTAATTTGGAGATTTTTCATAATACTAACTCTTTTTAATTTGTAATATTTTGATAGCTTAAATTCTTCAATTGTCTAATGTGTCATGCCATGCATACGGTTTTGCAAGAAAATCAAATGACGTCTCGAAATGAATTGTATATTTTGGCAATCCCGTGATGAAATGGTCATATTTTGCAATCGCCCTCTTATAAATTATCAACTTCCTTTGTTCTGAGTCATGCAACTTGTTGGAGTAATTGTTATATAAAATATGTTCATCTTTATTGATGGACAAATTCGATAATATGTCACTTCAATTTATGCAACGTCCTCTATGTTATAATGAAAGGTTTCTTCAATATTTTTCCCAAAAAACAAAAAGAACAAAGAAGTTAAAGGTGGTAACTAACTTCCCAGGATTTGCTATAAAAAAGGGACTCAACTTTGCTCGAGTATTGATTTCTTCTGATAACATGAGATACACGAGCTTCTCAAACTATGCACTTTCTATGCATGTAAAGCACACTGCCTAATCCATGTACATTGATCGAGTATAACAAGGCTCCCACTCACGAGAGTATTGAGGGATGACTCCTAAAGTTACCCTTAGCTGGATGTCGGGAGTTGCTTTGATTTGAACGTGGAATTCGTTGGTTTGAAGCCAAAGAATTAACCACCTAATCAATTTTGGCAAATAAAACAAGCTATGGGACTTTCAAAAAAACAAAATCAATAATGATTCAAATTGTTATTGTTTGAATGAGACAATTTTAACCGATTTGATGTGCTTTAATGATGTAAAAAAATATCGAGTCGCGCGTCTCCATGTGGTCTTATGACATATGAAGCATAGTGAATGCTAGATAATCATCATGCCTTAGAAGCAATTTGAACGAATAAAGAAAAGTCAACCCTAACAGGGAACGATTGGCATAGGCCAAACAAGTTCGATGATGCCCCAATTGCCGTACCCATTCAAGTTTCTTCTCGAAGAGCCCAACCACAAGAAAACACCTGAAAGGGAAAAACAGTAGAGCTACACTAAAGTTTCCCTTCTTTTTTCTTATATTTAATCATGCCAAAAGGGTGTCCAATTAAAGTAATGATAGAATAAAAAAGGATGAGTCTTGAATTAGTGTACGATGGGGGTTGTGCATGTACTGTTCCAGAAGTGTTTTGTGTTTCGCTTGCTTGCTTTATTGCGACCAAAGATGTTGGGTGCCGTCACCATTAGCTGTTTCGCTTTCAAAATAGCATCACCTTAAACCACTTCGATCAATCAATGCTATGCTTTTATCCTTTTTAAGATTAAGACGAAGTTAGCGAAAGTCAGCCGCCCTCCACGTTTCTTTCCCTTTCGATCATTTCTTGAAACACCCGCTTTTGTATGCATTAAAGAAGGCGAATGCTGCAAAATTTAAACAAACCAAAAAAAAAAAAAAATTTGTTTTATTCGTGGGGCTTCCATGTTCCCTCATCCACTCGCTGACGACCAAGAGTCCATTGAATAAATGAACATTTGGGGCTTGTCTTGCGAGACTTTGGTTGATTTTAGAAAACTCGTGTTGGTATAATAAAACATTTTATTAACGAGGACGTACTTGACAAGTACATAAATAATGATCATACCTTCTTCTTCTTTTTCCATTAGTGAGTTTTTGTCCAAAGGTGCTAAAGTGGATGAAATGACTCTTTTGGTGATCGAAGCTTAGCGTATGGATCCTTTTTCCACTCAAATAATCGCGAACATATACTCATCGATCTTCATTCCGGGTCTCTGTTTAATTTGAATATCATGGGTTATTATTGGGTTATACCTCTCTACTTTTTGTTTAAACTAATTCAATTGGTTCCATTCTTTTGCAGATTTTCCAGGGATTTGGTCGCGACGAAGAACCCTGGCACAGCCCGTTTCTACACCAACCAAGCGGAGGATTTCATCCCTCTCTTGTTGATGGAGACACTCGACTCGACCTTGTGTTCGTTGTGCCGCCATTGGAAACTTTGCAGCGTCCTCGAGCTTTTCACAGTGAAATCTTCCAGGAAGGCCAACAGTGGATCGCCCTGGCAATTAACAACGCCGTTGTTGCCGTTGCCGTCGCCATCTCTGTCCCAACTCCCAAGAAGCCACCGCAAGTGGTCGAGAGACACGATCGGCTTCGATCACTTGAGCGGTGATCACTTCTTGATGAATCATAATCCTTGTAAGAAGATGATCAAGGCGTCGCTGTTTTTGGGGCACGAGGCCGCGTGCGAAATCCCAGGCACCAATCGGAGATCAACCGATTGATTTCGCAACATGTAATGACCCTTTTCAACTTCTTTCCTTCTCAATAATTTTTATTTTCGTAGAAGAAGTGGTCGTCTTCGGTTATGTTCCGACAAGTCTTTATGGATTGATTAGGTTCTCACACTTGTGGGATTTCAAGAAACAAAACCGAGAAAAGGTTAACAATGTCGACTCTGCTTCCGGCAAAAAAATAAAGAAAGAAATAAAATTCTCGCGAATTGCGCAAGAAATAATTTATTATTAAGAAGAAAAACTTTCCCGTTCTCTTGACATGTTTACAGACACGGAGTTCGCGAGAAGGCTGAAGGAAAAAGACAAAGAAATCTCGAAAATTGGGAAGTTGGATGGGCTGCTCGAAGAGAACTTGAAATTCCGGGCGAGGGAGAACCAGATCTCTTTGAATCATAGCGTTTCTATATTTTTGTCTTTTGAAGACTGATGAGGCACAAATTGTTGCCTTCTTAATACCTTTCTAATTTCCTTATTTTGCTTGAATAATAACATTATTCCAACGAACCGATGTCGACATTGGTATATAATTTCAATTTTTTTATTCTCCGTGGGTTAGTACTTAAAAAATTTACAGAAAGTTATTCTTCTTTATTTATTTATTCTTCAATTTTTGACTAGCTTAGGTCATTATCATGAAATTCTAAAAATTAATCACTTGAATTCACAGATAAAATGTTCAAAAATGGTGATTTTACAAAAAGTGATGACATTTTTCAATCATCCTCTCAATAATTTTTTAGATGGGATACTCAATTGTTATTAATGTATAGAAGTATCGGACGGCCAAGTAATCCAAATAGCGAGAATATAAAGTTCTCTTTCCATCACTTTTTCTTTTTCAAGGATAAAGCATGTAAAAAGGAAAAATGAAGGAAAAAAGAAAGAAAGGAAAAGGGCATTGCGATTCTAATTGTAATCACTTAACGTGAAAATGACTGAGATGTGCAGAGAATAGACACTTCTCTCCATCAATTCGTCCCTCTTCTCTCTCTCCCTCTCTCTTTTTTGCATAAAAATTTCTCATACTTTGATGTTGTAAGAAAATAACAATCTTTCAAATCATCTATAATAGACGTATTTCGACTTTTTTTAAATTGAGATCCAAATTTTCTTATTATATGAATATTAATTCGTAAATTTACTACACTTTTTCCATAATATTTTAAAATTTTCAAGCAATATTTAAAATCATGATGAAAAGCCAAGATTTTATTTTTTCAAATAGCTTAACCAAATAGGATTCAGGCTTATTAAATATTTAGGGCCCATAAATTTTGAGACATTCTGCAAGTATGGGCATTTTTTTCTCATTGATGGCTTCCGCATGCATCTTCATTCAAATCGATCCATTTTGTCAAGTTTAAATCTAGAGATTTTCTCGTTAAGAATTTGTATACTAGTTTTTATGAACACTAAAAATGCGGCTTTGGTTTTTTGAAGTCTAAAAACATGTTGAATTAATTAGCACTTTAAATAGGCATTCCCGATTGGGAATATCTAGATTAAAAATAATTATCAAAATAATTTTTTTAACAATTAAACCAATGCAACTACTCACAAGTACAACTATAATTTCCATGAGACAGCTAAGAGGCCCTCTCTCTATTGGTAATTCTCGGCTGTAACCTAATATCACCCCAAAAGATAAATAAAGTAATAAATCTACAATAATTTTCTCAATTAAAGAAATAAAACACAACTTTGTGTCCCGCTTTCCAAGGTGGTTGAATGACTTTAATTATACCAAACTTAAATTAAGAAATAGGATCTTCACATATCAACCTCAATATAACGACAATGAGGGCAATAACCAAATTTTATGGCCATTTACATGGTAAGAATGTAAATTTTGAACTTCACTAAATTCGATCACTACATGTTTGACATCTCGATCACTACATATTTGACATAGAGTAAGTATGGAATATTCAGCATCTAACGTGTGATTGTAATGATGACAAAGTTATGTCGTGCCGATAAAGTTCATTAAATTTCATAAAACATGTCAAGAGCGTGTAATATCAAAAGCAATACTTTAAACATAATAAAACATGTACATTGCTGTGACCAACTTAAAATTCGACTTTTTAAGTGAGACAAGCAAAATTCTTACCACGGAAAATTACTAATAGAATGCTACTTCTAAATGTCTAGAAAATAATAGATGCTACCTCAAAATCTTGGTTCAATCCATAGAGGTGGAGATTCAACCCATAGAGGTGGATCAACACTATGATCAGCTTCTTTGCCAAATTCAATTCTTCCATCTTCCATGTGGTATATTCCGATGTCGTTGCAGCAGGTAAAGTAAATACAGTTGGGCTTGATAGCTTGCTGGTTTTCATCAACTTGTATTGAAAAGGAAGAGTTGAAACCCACGAAAAGGGACACGTTCCCCATGCTCTCAAGCTTCGTCCACTTTCTAGTATTTAAATCAGCGACGAAAACTTGAAAACTGACGGTTCTATACTTTTGCTCTTGTAGTCCGAATCGTAAGATCAGCAACAGACGGCCCGCCGACTCCACCAAATACTTATCTATAGAATGACCTATGCCATGTTGAAATTCTGGATATTCTGGAGGCATATCCAGTATGACTTGAATTGTTGGATCTGGTCCATCCACATCACAAGTGAATATACAAGCCCCGTAGCCAAGGGCAACAAATTGCCCTTGGTACTGTATGACATCCAGAACACCATCAGCTGGGTGGTCCGAGAGAGTCAACTCTTTCCACTTCTCATTGCCGGGTTTCCAAAAGTTTAACGGTCCAGAGGGAAAGCAAATGACCAAGACCGTATAGTTTGGAGATGAAGCGGGGCTTGCAGACAAGAAAAATTTGTTGATATAACCCCGGCATGCGTCATCCGGCTCTTCTTCATATCCGGGAGGCCAGTTGGACAGTGTTTTTGCACTAGGGAGCTCAATGACGTCGTTGGCACGTGACAGGGCACGTGACAGAGGATTGAGCATGTGGATTTTCCAATCTTTGCCGATGGTGAAGATCCAACCCCGTGAAGAGAAGCACCTCCTCCCCTTCACTTCCGGTAATACAACTCTATGAATTTGCGAACTGAAGGGACTGTAGAACTCTGCCCACTCCGTCCCCGTGCTCTGATCGTCCTCAAGCATCCACCATGGGTAATCGAACCTCTCTTTGAATGCGGCAGCACGCCACGTCGAGCACACGGATCGGAATGCGAACCAGTCCTCTAGAAGAAGTTGTCTCGAGCACAGTTCTAGCAGCTCTGGGGGAAGATCGGCCCAATTCTTCGCCAGTGTTTTTCCTTCTCCCTTGTCGTGCTCCGCCATTGTTGATTCACGGATTTGAGGAGATCGGCGAGTTATGCACAGAGAGAGGGGAAGGATTTATATGATGCATAATCCCAAAGGGGGAGAGAAAATATTTATATATTTGCCACACATAAAAAGATATATTCAAACCAAACAGGAAAAAATATCTTCTGAATATACATTGCTAATATATTGTTGAGCTCAAAGAAAAAATCCAAATAATGTAATTCTTGTCAGATTTTGGTATTATGAAGTGGGAAAAATTGTAAATAAAGGGATGTGTATAGCGAAGGTTTGAGTAAAGTGAGAAAATTGTTGGAAAATAAACGTTTATTTTAGTTATGTATTTTGATATAACATGCTTTTGGATTTATAAAAAAGAATTGATTTCATTGTGACCGAATATGTTGAGACATTTTATTAAAAACAAGAGATCCAATGATTTTCATCCGGTGAAATTTTATCAACTTGCCAATGGTTTAGACGCAATTAGTTTTTTAGGAAATTCTTAGTTATATGCTGGAAACAACTGTAATTAATAAATAGGTATTAGGAATAAACTGCATCGCCTTTTGTTTTCTAATGGTATCTATAAGAAAAATCATCTACTAAAACGGAGCAATCGCAGTGATACTAAAGAGGCAAGTCCTAGATTTCGCCATAATTAAAGATAGAAGTATTCTATCATTGAATTGAATTTCATGTTACACTCTTTGATTATCAAATATACAGTCGCCTTGTTTAAGTAGAGAATTTTTTAAGTTTAGATATTTATAGTTAGGAATATTTAGTTTCCTTTATTTCGTTCGCTATTATTAATTTTTATTTATTTAGTAGATTCTTTCTTTAGTCAAGATCTCGTGACTTTGAATAAGTGATGCTGTATAGATGAATCCAGTTCAGTTTCGGGATAATATTAACGTGTAAAGGTTGTATTGTTTTTACGTTCTTTGTTTTGATTTTGTTAAGAGGGGCAGTCCGTGACACTTTTTAAAAGAAAATTCTAATATCCTTACAAGACATTAGTTTTCTCGTAAAATGTGTGACTAATAATTTAAATTGAATTTTTTCCTGCGAAATATGGTTGTTAGTTGTCGTGGAGAAGATGTCTATAAGACCTTTTTTTTTCAAAATTACCTTAAAACAAAGCTCAATTGATCATTTCAATCTTAAAATTTGTCTAATGACTTCATGTAGAAATTGCAGTGTTTCTTGCGAATAATTTTCCAAATAATCATATGCTTCACGATGTGACCATGCAAGGTGGAAAGTAAAAAATGAAAGAAATTGGGCATCAATTTCCTCGTAAAACTTGTCACAAAAGTACAATTG
Source organism: Corymbia calophylla (assembly GCA_014182845.1). Lineage (NCBI taxonomy): Eukaryota > Viridiplantae > Streptophyta > Magnoliopsida > Myrtales > Myrtaceae > Corymbia > Corymbia calophylla. Next base: position 28,006,197 of record CM024694.1, read on the forward strand.
CAATAAGTACAATTAAGTTTTAAAACTTTTCATATTTGTGTAATCGAGTCATTCCATTAATTCCGTCCAACTTAACTAACAAGAAATGCTAATGTAACTTTTTTTAATATCTTCTCTCTTTTACGTGGCATTGACATGGCTAAAATACAAATCATAATGTTAAAATGACATTGTTTTGATTTAAATATAATTTTAGTTCAATTTTATTTAAATTAAATAAAAAGCTAAAAAAAAAAAATAAAAGGAGGAGGAGGAAGAACAAGGCCGGGAAAGTGGGGTAATGGTCGGTGGGCCCAGCTAGGGAAAGAATGGTCCTAGCACTTTTGTAAACAGCTTAAACCGTTGGGCCTTTTCTCCTTGAATTTATTGTTTCACTATTTTCTCATGTAATTTGATGAAAGTGCTATTATCAGCACAAAGAAGACTTTCAGTTTGTTGGCAATTTAATTTTTCTATGGAATTTTTTTTTTTTTGATTTGTGGGAAGAGGGAAAAGGGAAATGCTTCTTTGCTGCTTGCAAAATTGAATCTCTTCCCCAATTTCCTAGGAGGAAAAAGAATACAACATGCGATCAAAATATTCTTCATTTGTTCAAATTTTGTAAGGTCGTTTTTAGGAAAAAAAATTTCAAATCATTTTACGAAACAAACGAAATCCTAGATTTTTGCAACAAATATGTGACTGAGGTTCATATGAAGGATGTGAAGGATATTAATTAGTCTATTTGTTTGGATTCTAATTTATGGTTTTTTATTTTGTAAAAATGAATGGTTTGTAAAATATTTTCGCTTGAGTCGATTAAAATAATTAATCAATGACAAAAGTTTTCCATATCGTCAATCATTTATGTCTAAATTTTTCGTGATCGACAAAAATATTTTTCGTTCATTTATTTCTTCAAGAGATGCAGAGATCATTTTTAAGAAAATATTTTTCAATTCATTCATTTCTCATGAAATAAAATCGTAAACTATGAATTTCAAAGCTTAGAATGTTTCTCTTGAATCCAATTGAAGTTTGGTTGTATTTAATTGGAAATAGAGCTTTTGTTTGGCATGATATATTTGTCGCAACCTACACCCTTCAAACTAGGGAGGGGATAATTTAGTTTTAGGGATATTATCAACTTCGGGCCAATGGCCTTCCATTGACTCGGGTTCTTCTAGATCCATACCTCATGTGACATTGAGCGTTCAATTTTATACAATTAATCTTACACGAAATTCAATTAAAGAGCCGCCACTAGCCTATTTTGGTTGGCTAGAAATCGAGTAATATACGGGAAGATATCTCATTACTAGAGATTCGAAACTCAAGGACTTGATTACATTAATCTTAAGATTAATGCCCTTTTAGTACCTAACTCGATTAAGTGCTAACTAATGCATAGCCACCTATTGACAAAATCTAGGTTTCATCATAATCATTCTAAAATGAAGAAAATAATATCCAAAGTATTAAAAGCACGACCAAGTATAATCAGAAAAAAAAAACACACACACAATTATCCCAATATTATTCCTAAAAATGAAAGACAATTCAAAAACGATGAAACCTATTGTAAAGCCCTAAAGGCTTGTCCAATTTTGGGTTTTTATTTTTTAAGAATTTTCCAATTTTTCTGATTTACTATAATTTTATGAAACTTTTTTATGATTTTTTTGATATATTTTTTATTTTTAATGAATTTTCTGGATTTTTTAATTTTTTCTGAATTCTTTGAATTTTGTTCTATATGTGTATGCAATGGTGGTATTCACTGGTGGCGTTATTCCATCGATTAATTGTAGCAATGTGGCGACAAGAGACGACAGAGAGCGAGCGTTGAGTACGGGTTGATTACCTGCTAAGATACATACACTTTCATTTGTGTGTTAAGAGTGTTGAGCATTGGTTGAAGATTTGTGTGGTTTTGGCAATAGTGGTCCATAGAACATAGAAACGGAAATGAGGCTACATGAAAAGCTATAAGTAGATAAAAGCCGATACATAATAATGTTGAACACTCAACTCTATTCATACCAAGAATTCAACTCGAATCGTGGAGATGAACATTCTACAAAATTCAATTTTCATGTTGACAACATAAGTTGAGACATTGATCTAGCAACAAATGATCACGCATTCTAATCAAGTTGACTTCAATCTGAGTTGATATAACGTAGTTCCCGATTCAGCCATTTCTTTTATATTTTGAAAGCCCATGAGAGCTTAACACAGCCTAGCCCATAGTATTTCTTCCTTCTTTGGCACAACTGACGTCTGTGATGCAAGAAAGGGGACGCGTTATTCTTCAATTTTTGACTAGCTTAGGTCATTATCATGAAATTCTAAAAATTAATCACTTGAATTCACAGATAAAATGTTCGGAAATGGTGATTTTATAAAAAGTGATGGAATTTTTCTATCATTCTCTCAATAATTTTTTACATGGGATACTCAATCGTTATTGATTCATAAAAGAATTGGACGGTCACGTAATCGAAATAGCAAGAATATAAAGTTCTCTTTCCATCATTTTTTTTCTTTTTCAAGGATACAGAATGTAAAAAGGAAAAACGAAGGAAAAAAGAAAGAAAGGAAAAGGGCATGCAATTAACGTGAAAATGACTGAGATGTATAGAATAAAAAAGGATGAGTCTTGAATGTTCCCGGAGTGTTTTGTGTTTCGCTTGCTTGCTTGCTTTATTGCGACCAAATATGTTGGGTGCTGTCACCATTGGCTGTTTCGCTTTAAAAATAGCATCACCTTAAACCACTTCAATCAATCAATGCTATGCTTTTATCCTTTTTTAAGATTAAGACGGAGTTAGCAAAAGTCAGCCGTCCTCCACGTCTCTTTCCCTTTCGATAATTTCTTGAAACATCCGCTTTTGTATGCATTAAAGAAGGCGAATGCTGCAAAATTAAAACAAGCCAAAAAAAAAAAATGTTTTATTCGTGGGGCTTCCAAGTTCCCTCATCCACTAGCTAACGACCAGAATCCATTGAATAAATGAACATTTGGGGCTTGTCTTGAGAGACTTTGGTTGATTTTAGAAAACTCGTGTTCGTATAATAAATCATTTTATTAATGAGGACGTAATTGACAAGTATATAAATAATAGTCATACCTTGTTTTGTTGTTCTTTTCATGAGTGAGATTTTGCCCAAAGTGCTAAAGTGGATGAAATGACTCATGGTGGTCGAAACTGAGCGTGTCAAGGATAAAGCATGTAAAAGGAAAAACGAAGGAAAAAGAAAGAAAGAAAGAAAAAGGGCATGTGATTCTAATTGTAATCACTTAACGTGAAAATGACCGAGATGTATAGACAAAAGGCACTTCTCTCCGTCAATTTGTTCCCCCCCTCTCTCTCCTCAAATTTTCTCATACTTTGATGTTATAAGAATATTACAACTTTTCAAATTATTTGTGATAGATGTACTTTGACTTTTTTCTTAATTGAAATCCAATTTTTTATTATATGAATATTAGTGGGTAATTTTACAATACTTTTTCCATTATATTTTAAATTTTGAAGTAATATTTCAAATCATTACGGGAAACCAAAATTTTGTTTTTTCGAATAGCTTAACCAAATAGGACTTTAACCATGAAATAAAGGACGTGATATATTTGAATTTATGTTTCACATCAGTCATGTAATTGATATACAAAACACTTTATGGCTTATTAAATATTTAGGGTCCATAAATTTCGAGACATTTTGCAAGTATGGGCACTTTTCACATTGATGGCTTCCGCCTTCATTCAAACCGATCCATTTTGTCAAGTTTAAATCTAGAGATTTTCTTGTTAAAAATTTTTATATTAATTTTTATGAACGCTAAAAATGCAGCTTTGATTTTTTCAAGTCTGAAAACATGTTGAAGTAATTTGCTCTTTTAAGTAGGCATTCCCTATTGGGAATATCTAGATTAAAAAAATTATCAAAATATTTTTTTTTAAACAATTAAACCAATGCACTATTCACAAGTACAACTATAATTCCCATAAGACAGCTAAGAGCCCCCCTCTCTCTCTATATATATCGGTAATTCTTGGCTGTAACCTAATATCACCCCAAAAGATAAATAAAGCAATAAATCTTAAATACTTTTCTCAATTAAAGAAATAAAACACAACTTCGTGTCCGTCCCGCTTTTCCGGACTGAATATCCAAGGTGGTTGAACAACCTTAATTATATCAAACTTACATTAAGAAAGAGGAGCTTTAGATATCAACCTCAATATAATGAAAACGAGGGCAATAACGAAGTTTTATGGCCATTTACATGGTAAGAATGCAAAATTTTAACTTTACCAAATTCGATTATTATGTGTTTGACATACAGAGTAAGGATGGAATATTCAACATCAGTTACATGAATGATGTGTGATTGTAATGGTGGCCTTTTGCAACCATTTATATGATAAGAACGGGAAACTTTGAATACTACTAATATAGTCAAATATGTGTTGACATTTTGGATTGACCAAGAGAGAAATTTCTCGTTTCTTTATATATAGTTATTAAGATCAATGTAAAAAAGGTTGTTCAATTGTGTTTTGCCAAAGTTGTTTGGGCATGCAGGACTTTTATATTATGTTACTTTTGTGTAGTATAAAGTTTCATTATAATTCTTTGCGAGAGGAAAAGAATATGTCTATGACACGTTCTATGACTAGAAAATAATGAACGTGCGATGAAAAAAACAAATTAATTGAAATATCAACCATATTGAACGTTGACTCGACCAGTCAAACACCCTCTTCCCTTCAAAATTCTTCCTTGCATGGAAATGAGGTTGGGATGGCATTCATTTTTTACACAGAGGAGTCAAGGATCTATCGAAACTTGGAAATTTGAGACATATAGTTATGCAGTAAGTGTGATGAACCATGTTCATATATTTTCTTTCGCATTGGCCCTCTGTCATTTGAGGGCATTCATTTTTCACACATATGGCTTTTGGGTCAAAACGATTGCTTTTGTTTCGTATCAGCAACCGCTGTTGGAACAACAAAGACAAGCCTTTGAATCAAAGGATATGGCCCAAAAGGGTGGGGGTGGATTGTACAACCAGTCGCCAGGCAGGAAGGGCTTTAGTTCTCTAGGCCTTGGCGACCCAATCTACAAACCGGTTGGCCTCACGGTAACAGTGGACGACTTGGACTGCAAGGGAATAGGGGTAGACGCGATCTGCGCTCTTCGATAACGGCCCTCAAGTTCCACCCGGGCTGAACAGAGTCCGCAAGAAAGCCTTTCGGTGATGAGCTATCGGTTTCCAAACACACCTGCAGTGCAGATCAATTCTAGCTTCAAAGTACTTCAACGACTCTACCAAACTCAGAGCTCCAGCTCGAACACAACATGCAAAGCCATCGACTCCCCATCGAACGATCCATCGAAAATTTATCTTCAGGCAGCCTCTCGTCAGTGGACTCCATATGGCTGGTTAGTTATCTCGTTCATCACCTGAAGTTTTCTTTCTTGGATGCCTGTTTTGAAGGATCTGGTTTTGGGCAAGGGCTGTCTCGACAATTATCGCCAGACAAGGGTGCTGAAGGCGGAAAACAAAATTGTTTCTTGCTTTCCATAAATTCCAAAGGATCCCCCACAATTACTTCCAGGGAAGGTAAGTTCAAGTTGGGTTTTTTAAAGTCCAACAACCATTCCTCTATTCTGGTGATTTCTCTGATCGAGATATGGATTTGTATTCTGGAGTCTGGGCACACTTCTTTGTCCAGCGACGCTCAACGAATATGTGCTCTATTGTTTCCAGGAATTTTTGGCAAATGGGGCAAATTAATTTAGGTATGACTTTCTGCTTAAACAGATTTGCTCTCGTAGGTAGGGAATTTTGACACATGGTCCACATAAAAACTCTGATCTTCGGGTAGGTATTCAGTTTCCATATTCTAAGTCCATAGAGTCGTAGAAGTATGTTAAGAAGATGAACCTTGGGTTGACATTCTGTTGCTGCTCTGTATCTTGGATTCGATTATACCCACTCTTCAAAGGTTAATTCCTTAAAAAACCCTAAACTTTAGGCCTAGTCCCCATTTTGCTACAAACTTTTTTTTGTTTTAGAAAAAAATTCAAACTTTAAGTCTAATTCCAAATCTACCCCAAACTTTTTCTCTTATAAAAAAATCCAAAACTTTAGATTTAGTCCTAAATCTGCTCAAACTTTTCTTTTATCTAAGAAAAAACCCCAAACTTTAAGTCCAATTCAAATCTACCCAAATATTTTTTTGTTGAAAAAAAATTATCAATTTTTACTTTAGTTTTAAATTTTCCCCCATTAGTCCTTTGTTTAAAAGTCACAATTAGTCATCCCTAATTTTTATATTTTAGAATAGTTTTATTTTGAATATAATTTTCTATATCGCTTTGTCGATGTATATTTATTATCGATGTGGAAATGTCACTAGACCACGGGATATATTTGAGAATAGATTAAAAGTTGATGATTTTTTTAGACAAAATAAAATTCGAGGTAGATTTGTGATTGGATCTCAAATTTAGCTTTTTTAGATAAAAAAAAATTGTAGCAGATTTGAGATTAGACCTAAAATTTTGAGGTTTTATAGAGAATTGGCCCCACTCTTCAATGAGTAGTGTCCTGATTTATTGTCAGTCTAGACCAAGCTATTCTTCTTGGAGTTCATACTTAAGTGAATTGCAAGTATTTTAGATTGCTCATCGAATAAACTCTGTAGATTTTGCTCTTTCCACGTCCCATTCTCCTTATTAATCAAGTCAGCCACTATCTAAGGTTTATCATGAATCATGATTTGATGGCCCTCCTATAACTTCCATTTCTACGATCTATCTTCACAAATGCGGATATTCTCTCCATTAACTGCTAATCACCTTACTCCCTAGGTAATAACTTATCTGCCTAGATTAAGCTTTGACATCCCTAAGAAGTGGGGAGCCCTTTCCTACATGCCAAAAATTGGCATGGGCAAAATAACTTCCCTTTGACACCTGGGTCCATATAGCTAAAGGAGTCTTTGCTAATCTCCATGCATGTTTGCCCAACATATTTATTTTAAAAAAAAAAATTAAGTTCTTAAAACCTAACATCCCCCACCCCCTGCTGTCTTTTCTCATTTTTAGTACTTCCATCATGTCCAACACATATCTCACTTAGATTCATTATTTTTCCACCAAAACGAAACCACTCTTTTTTCGTAACTTTGTTAACATCTAAATTTTAATGACCCCATTCATTACATAAAAAAATTAGAAATCAACTGAGACTCCTAAATAAATAAAAAATTGTCAAACTACATATGCATATTAAGGGCATTGTTATTTAGTGATAATAAGCCCGTGTAAACTGCATTATAATTGGACTGAGTTAAGCAAGTATGAGCTTAGTTGGTTTATCTGAACAAAGCCCAAGGGAATGCGAAATTCGGCCAAGTCCATAGCAGCCAAAAATTTCATATATGGGATGCCCATGTTGGAAGCTAAATTAGAAAAGATTACGCTCTTTGATTGAAGAACAATAAAAAATATTGAGCTCAAAATTTCATTTATTGGATAGAAAATGAAAAGGATATGTTATTTTCCTATCTTGAATATATCACACAATTTCTTTGTTTCAATTTAGAAAAGGGATATCTCAAGAAAAGCTCTATGTCTATCTATATAAGCACATTGTTCTCTTAAAAGTCAAGAAAGGTGTTCACAAAGGGGCTTCACAATACACAATAGAAAAGAAAAATGATACAAGAGAGCTCATGTAAAAATAAAACATACATGCACGAGCTCTCTCTCTCCCGCGGCCCCCTAGAAAAATTCCTGTGTACTGTTGGGTCGCGCTCAAATTTTATGGAGAGTTTGGTAAGACATTGTTCTTGAATTTGTTCGATCGAGATGGTGAAATAATATTTGAAAGTATGTCTTTGAAGGAATAACAAACTGGTTGGACTGCTAGAGAGTCCAACACGTAGTCATGCGAAAATGGCGAATATGTGTTTGTTCTAAGTCGAAATGCGTTGAAATTTTGAGGAGACCTCTTCGACACCTGGTTCTTCAACTTCATCAAAGGATTGAGCATCAAAAATCCAGAAATCCCCTTGTGATGTCCTCAGTCTCCTAAATGAATAAAAATTTGCATGTTTAATTAATTAAATCAAAACCTTAAAGTTGCGATTGATAAGGGTTTGTAAGAGTTCGTACTAAGTGTTTACTTAGTAATCCATTAGATTTCCCTCAGTAGTTCATCTTTGGGAAGGTCACAACAAGCCTTACAAATAAAAAATTTGAGTATTAACATTGCATATTAGCAGGGCTTGCACAATTATTTTAATTAAAAATATATTTCTTTGATCGACCCCAATCTCATGGCTTATCCAGGTATTTTCCTGTATTTTCTATCTCCAGGGCTGTTAATTCATAGGCCATATTTCGTTTAAGAAGTTGTGGACAATCACTATCGAGAAAATTTCAAATTTGTTAAGATTGCTGGCGTGGCTTGTAGCAAGACTACATTGATTCGTAACAACAGTTAGCTTTAGACACTCTTTAATCTTCCCATCAAGAAAGAAGACAGAGTCAATTGCAAACAGAAGATTAGACTAAATTGGATAATGCCTATTCAATTTGATCCCTCAAGAGATGAAGTAAAAAAAATCAACCGTACTTCTCGAAGGTTGGGGAAAAAAGGGCAAAGAACTTCACACTAAAGGGAACAGAAGTGACATAATACATAATTAATGAAAACCATTTCGTACGGAAACCGTCTTTAATGTACAAGCCCTCACCCCCTAAGATAAGCCTCATATATATATACACACTGCTCAAAACTTTTACTTCATTTTTGTAACCCTCAATCGATGCAACACCTCTTGAACAATCAAGATGTAATCTTGAATCAATCTACTACTCCTAAAGGCACTTTATTCCAAGGCAATCAACTCAAGAAGTCAAAGTTCAAGGCGATTAAGCATCACCTTGGAAATAATCTTCATGTCAGAATTGCAAAAACTGATTGGTCTGAACTAGTCAAGCTTTTTGGGTTTGACACTTATGGAGTAAGGGAGATATGAGATCTATGTAAACTGGGATGAAAGATGACTGAATCAAAGAAGCTTTTCACCATGATTGAATACGTCTTGCTGGATTTCATCCCAGTGATAAACTGATAATGATAAAATTGGTCATTGAGTCCATCTGGTCTGGAGTCTTCGTTGCTCTCAATTGAAACACCAGCTCCTTTACTTCCTCTATAGACACTTCAGCTATCAAAATGATTTATATCATCAAAAACCAAGCTGGCCATTGATCTAAAACTGGTCAAAAATTTATCGCCCTGGCTAAGTCATACAGGGACTGAAAATAATCAATATTGTTTACTTGATTAATAGTATTCGAGTCTTCTATGGGCCCAACCCTTGAACAAGGTCGCTTAATTATTTAAGAAAAGCACATCCATGTTAAGAATAAAGTATATCTATCGAAATAGTCTATTATTATTATTATTATTACTACTACGGCTACTTATTCTTTGGATAGTAAGAGAGTAAATCAGCTTAAAGCATAAGATGATACTGTTCCTGCGTGGGACGTTAGTTCAGTGAATTTAAGGCTAATGAGTGTAGCAACTTAAAGAGGCCTGTCGCGGAAGCTACTCCAGCGAAATGCCATTACGTCAATGGAGGAACAAGATTTGAGAAGACACGGTCAATAGAAGAATGAATGCTCTAATGAAGAGATTAATTTTGATTAACGTTGGAACACGGTACATTCTTTGAGAAAGTTTCCACGCATTTTTTGACATAGTTTCCAATGGAGGAAACTCTTGTCTATGCACTTTGACAACCTAATTAGACAAACGGGTCAATTTCTTCGCCAGGGAAGGAATGGATTATGGGTCGTTGTTATTGAAACCTGGGTAATTCACCGGTTATTGTCACCTCTCTACCCATTTCCATTATCGAAGCAACCAGGTCTTCCCATAGCGAAACCCAATCTCTCTCTCTCTCTAAAGTATGGTGTTGAACCTAATTTTACGCGTTGTTTATTATAGTTCGAATCCAAAAGGAATTTGAATATCCTACGCTGTATGACGAGGACGACCTATTCTTGACCCTGTTTGATATGGTGGGGTCATGAAGATGCTGTGTGCATATTATATAATCATAGATAATGCACATAGATTATACAAATATTTGCATTTACAGGATCTTTGTCCACTTACATTATTGATGAGGACAGCCGTTTCGGTACGCCATTCGCATCATAATCACGATCCCCCATATCTTGATAACAAAGTTCCATGATGGAGACGCCAAATTCCTGTTTGAGTATCCAACCCAATCTTAGGTAAATTGACCCGTGGCTTCTTCATTCCACCTGACCAAATTCTTCATATTACAATAGACTAAATTCTTGGGAAATCTTTCTATATCATCTTATTGTGGATCATTTTGTGCTAAGGGGGTTGATTTATCTTTATATGACGACAATGAAGAGGTTCCTTGTCAATCCCATCGATCTCGAATCGAACTTAGATATCATTATTGCTGCTTTGGCCATCGGTTAATAGCTGTAGTGTCGGGGCTTTGTCATGATCTTAGCAACTCTCTCGGCCATTTCTCCGGGATCAGACATGGATATCCATGGACGGAGCTTTTATATGACAAAACCTACATTGGACCAGAGGTGATGGCGAATAGTGCCGAAACGGGTTGCGACAATACTGTTCCCAGATCATGTGACTCTGTCGCATCACAACTTGATGGGCCGTTGAATTTGCGCCACCTATTTATCTAGCATTAGTCCATGAAAGGACCTCTCTCTCTCTCCCCTTCCTCTGGTTTTCGGTCTCGTACCAACCTACAGAGCCCCGATGATCGCCATTGCACATAAAACCCCACCTTCTCTGAAAAATTATTTAAAAAGTCATAAATTTTTTGTACGACCATCAATTCAATCTTCATCCTTCCAATTGTGCCAACTAATCAGAAAATTTCTGACGATGGGTTAATTTAGTCTTAAACTTTTCAATTATGTTGATTTAATTCGAAATATTTTCACGATTTGTCAATTTACTTTTAAATCTTTTTTTATAATTTGCTAACTTAGTTATTCTGGATAATTTTAGCTGAAATTGCTGAGGTGGACATCACCTTTTTTACCATGGTATGACATACACCAACATGAACAATTTTTTACTTTTTTTGAATTTCTTTTTTTTTCCTTCTTCCTTCACCGATTGCATCAAAAAAAAATTTAAAAATACAAAAAATTGTCCCTAATAGCACTAGTCATGCCACATGACTTCTAGCCAAAATTGATCGGGAGGAAAAATTTGACAAATCGTTAAAATGTTTAAAATTAATTTGACAAATTATCAAAATGTTGAGAATGAAATTAGCACAATTAGGACTGAATTGACTGCCATACAATAAATTTAAAATTTTTTGAACAATTTTTCCCCATCTTCATCGATCATCGCACCGCCCATCCTCTGGTCGTGGAGCTCTTTCTCTTCCCCTCACTTGGAATCTCCATCCCACTCGACATGCCCCAAGCAGCACCCTCTCTCTGCTCACTCGTCTCATCACCATGCGCGACCAATCCAAGCTCCTCCCCGGTCGTTGTTGACCCCTTGCTCGAGTGTTCCAGAGGAGGGAGAGAGAGAGAGAGAGAGAGAGAGTGGCCCTGGCAGCTCCAAGGACATGATGCGTCCTTCATGAAATTGAGGTGATAGCATCCGGATATGGTTTTCGAGTACAATACCAGGGGGCTCGCAGTACCGCGATATGTTCGCCAGCATTTCTTTCTAGGATTTCTTTTAGCAAGCGTAGCTCTTTTTGTCATCCCCAATATCATGCGTTTGCAGGATGGAGATCTTCTATGATTAATGGTAAATGGGATGTGCAGTTATCGTCGAATGACCAAAATGTACCCAAGATATCAAAATCTCTTCTTACCATGCCATCCTCTGCTTTTTCATTCGCATCGTACCATTAGATTTAACTAGTCACCGGCCGCCAGACCTCCAAATGCCCTTTTTCATACAAGTAATACGAGCTACAAAGATGGTTGTTTACGTCTTATGATTCTTGTACTGCCGATGGTGAGCTGTCGCTTCATGATTGTCCTGCATTAAATACGTCGAACCCCTCAAGGTGGGGCAGCGCTACCATCGTCCTCTCTCTTTCGGTCTCTCCTTCTTGAGCTTTCGATTTCGTTCACACATCAGATTTTACTTGTCGAAAAGGGGTAACGAGCAGACCTCTTAATTACTTGTGATGGAACCCCTCACGGCGGTGCGGTGCCGCAGTAAACAACGAGGAAAGTTCAAGGTCAATAACGAAAGAAGGAAGAAGGAAGAAGGAGGACGACCGCACCAACTGTCGCTGCAGAGACATTTTTCGGAAAATGAATATGAATGCATTACTTTTGGTGCAGTTGCAGGAGAGAGGGTACGGAAAAGTGACAGCCTTTACACTTAGAAATGGTGAGGCCTTATGGCGCCCTTTTGTTTACCTCCCTCTCTCTCTCTCTCTCTCTCTCTCTCTCTCTCTCTCTACTGTGAAAAAATATATATGGTGCATGCCAACCTGTCATTCCTTTCTATCATCTTCTTGTTCTGATCTGGCTATTAAGTATAAGCAGTGATCTCATATCCATCCCATTTGGAGGTGGGAGTTTGGCGCTCTCTCTCTCTCTCTCATCATTCAGGGGAAGATAATTCATTTGGAGTAGTTGAAAACATGGAAACTCGCAATTTTGCAAGCTATATGTTATAAATAATAGATGTTGCTCGTGTGAATTTAACTAAAATTCTAAGTGACCGTATTCATATTCGTAATTCGCCAATTATTAGAAGTATGTTTGGATGAAAGTTACAACGGGTTGAGAATCAAAAAAAGCGTGGTCCCTTTATGATATAAGCTCTTACCTCGAATGAAATTGTGGGAGGGCTATTTGAAGGTTGTATTACGGTAGAACACACGTGTTGAGTTTGGTGGCCTAGATTTAAAGTCCAAGCGAGATATTTTCATCGGATCTGATGTTCATTTGGATCGAATCTGATCATAACACTCAATATTGTTATCTAATTACGGCCTAAGCAAATTATCTGGATATATGGAGTGGTTTGTTTCATCCAGCTAAAATGGGCAAATTTTATGGAATTCGAAATAAGAAATTTAGGAAAGGGCATGGCGTCATAGAGGGAAGAAGCAATGGCAAGCTCCATGCCCCGATTGTTTAATGATCTATTTAAAAACAAAAAACAAAAATGGGCGGGTCGGGCGAAGAATTTTTTAGACTCGGTACACAACTCCCGTCTCCCCCATTGATCAGATCACGACCTCAACATTACATCAATCTAGCTTTTCCAATTCCAAATTTTTTTTGATCAAAATTAAACTAATCCCACGAAATCCTACTATTCATGTGACTAGAACAAGTGACTTCTCACATCATATCCGGTGTCATTTCCCGACTAATGTCTAAATGTCTAGAGGAAGCATGTGAGTAGTCCTATCTTGTCTCATTGAAATATCCATGACTTCATCCGATCAAATAATCTGGATAACAAACTCAATTCTCATATAGCAGCTTTATTCCCCAATCTTAGTAATACTCAGCGTTGTTCTTTCTAGAGACCCAACAATGAGACACTTTGGGAAGCCAGGTCACAAGAAGAAATTCGATCGGAGAACTTGAGGAATGATGAGGTCGAAGACACACACGTTGTAATAACGCGGGGTAGAAAGCACCAAGGCCAAATACATTGAGAGTAATATTTGGGTAAATTAGATGTATGAGTTCTTTCTAATGGGACTCACCTAATCAAAGACTTGTGTTTGCTAGGTGCACATGCACCCTATGCATACATAAGGAAATATATTATCCAATTAGGGGCAATCAACTTTAGGGTGAGATGGCTCCCATCGTGGAATCGGAAACCACCCAAGAAGATCCGAACTCGAGACTGGAAACTGTCCATTGATTTCTAGACCCACCCAAGAACCAGAAACCTAGTCCGGTTTGGTTCCTATGTAGGCCCAAGGAACCGGCGTCCATCACATACGTAGGCTTGGCAACTTTTCATCTTTGTCATCGGCGGACGCTAAGTGCTAACGCCATGGAAGAAAAACTTGAAAAGTTTCCCATTTCACTTGCCAAAAGCAAGCTTCTCTCTTCTTTACGCGCGCGAGCTACTTCACCATCATCATCGTTTCCTTATCATTATAGTATTCACGTTCCTCACGCTCGCTCGCTTCCTTCCGTTAGCTCTCTTTTACGAGCAAAACCAGAAGAGAAATGAAGCAACCGGAAAGCATCCAACCCTCTCTCCCAGAAGATATTGCCCTCGAAATCGCAACTTCCCTCAGGATTTACAATTCATTCTTCATTCAGCTCTTTCATAGTTGTCATTTGTCAAACCGATCAGTAGGGAGGCGTCAAGCGTGCGTCGTGACTGACTAGAGTTAGTGAAGAATGGGCAAATTAATTAGCGTTTTCAGGTTTGTAAGAATTAAAAAATAAAAAATAAAATTAGGCCGGTCAAGGTGGTCCGGGTGTGGTGTGTGGGTCCACAATTAGAATTGGGAACCAAACCAACACTCACCGGTTCCAATTTTATGGAACTGGAAACCGCCTAAAACCGATCAATTCAGTTTGGTTAGGGCAATTCCTGATTCGGGTGGTTCCTTCTACTCACACCTAATCCAAACATATTGATCCAATTGGATTAAAACCAAGGCAATCCATTTTATATAGGCAACATTCATTTCCTAAGACATACCGAAGTTGTTTGAGCAGCAATCAGTTACAATATTCCAACAATATCAACCCAAACCAGTGGATATAGTGCAGAAAATTAAAGATGAAACAGAAAAACAATACCCACAATTTTTTTTTTTGGAAAACCCATACGAGAAAAATCACAGATTTGCTCAAAAAAAAATTCTAATACAAATAAAATAGGATACACAATGATTCATCATATAAATAGACCTTTAACATTAACAATACAATAATGTTTCATCGTCACAAAGGTGGATTAACAAAGAGGATGAAAGAACTCTAATCAGTGCCAGAGAAGTTATAAACTTTTAGATCTCAATCTAACGAATGACATACTTAAATTTCAACCAATTCCAATAAAGTTTCACCCAAATCCGGACTACCTCTTCTCCTATGAATTATTGCTCTCTGCCGCTTTCTTTTTTCTTTTGTGCGAATGCTCCTTTTTCTCTCTTCACTATCAAGAGTGTTCAGCCCTCTTTTTCTTTCTTTTTTTTCACTTTTCTTTTTCTTTTCTTTTTAAAGATGTGTTCGGCCGCAAAAGGCGGACCTAGCCCAGAAAATCCCTCCCCTTCACTTTATGAAGCTCCCTAATGTCCGCTTTATCTCTACAACAATCAAGTTTCACCATGGGCAAGAGTTTAGTTATCATATTGGTTCCATTGTCATCGGTGCTGATTTTCCCAACTCCTATAGGAATTTTTCATCCACTACCTTCTTTGGTAATAGCAATATACTCCACTTCAGTTGTAGACAAAATAACATATTTTTACAATCTTGATTGCTACTAAATTGCTTCTCCTGCAAGAGTTATCATATAACCTGATGTGAATTTTCAAGAGTCAATATCACCGACATAACCTACATTTAAGGAGACATTCAACTTTAGCTTCCCGTTTCCTGGCACAAATAGACTTTAGAAGTGCCTCTGAGGTTACCTCAAGATTCATTGTATAGCAACCAAATGCCCTTTACCTGGATTTGAGAGAAACCTATTCACAATACAAACTATATGAGCAATATTCGATCTTTTACAAATCATGGCATACATCAAACTACACATAGCTAATGCAAAAGGAATTTTTATCATCTCTTTATTCTTTCTCACTTGTAGAACACTCTTTATAACTCAACTTGAAGTGGCTAGCAAGTGTAGTATATACTGGTTTGCATTTGCTCATATGGAATCTCTCTAGCACTTTTTTAATGTACTTCTCTTAAGATAGCCAAAGTTTCATGTTCATCTTGTCATGAGTAATTCTCATGCCAAGGATTTGCTTAATATTTATATGAAAATATTCTCAAAAGACACAAGCATCAAAATTCTATTTTTATGATCTTCTATGAATGATTCAAATTTCATGTACCATTGTTTAGGCACTTGCTTGAGATTATATAAGCTTCTCCTCAACCCTTACACAAGATACTCCTTACCTTCAACTTTAGAACCCTCTCTACTCCATACATATTTCGTCTTCCAAGTCTCTATAAAAAAAAAAGCTGTCTTTTCATTAAGATGCTTAATTTCTAAATCCAAGCTACCTACCAAAGCTAAAACAACTCAAATTGAAGGCAATTTTACCACTTGTGAAAAAATCCATTCAAAATCAATTTCTTTTTTTTTTACGAAAGCCTTTCACAACAAGCCCGGCCTTCTATCGAGATTATAAACTGTTTTCTTCCATTTTTAATCTATACACCCGCTTGTTTTTTAGCATTCAATTACCCTTAAGTAGCTTTATTGATTCAAATATGTGCTTCTCGTGCAAGAATTTGAGCTCCTCTTGCATGGCTTCATTCCACTCAACCAATAAAATTGGTTGCGCGTTGTTTTGTTGGAATTGAATTGCGATGAAATAATTTTTGATATATCTAACAAAATATTCCACTAGATTTAATCAGCAATAAAATTACTTTCAATTATATATGGATTGATGAGTGAATCAGTAAAGTTGTGAAGGGTCTTTTGTTGATTTTGGACAGAAAAGTAAATGACAAAAAATTTAAAAGTACTAAAACTGGAATCAATTGTGTCTAGCCATGTAAATTGCGGAAAAATAAATTACAAAAAAGTGAAGATAAAGATAAGAACAATGAGTTCTGTGATTAGTTGGGAGCTTTACAAAGAGTATGACGTGGCTATTTAGAGCCTATGATTGATGGTCACAAACAATTATTAAATTTAAAAAGATAACTTTCTAACCATATCTTCAAAACAAATAACTTCCTAATCATCTCTTCATTTATAGGAACTTGTAACAACACTTATCTACAAGAAGTTACAAATTCGAAACTATCACCACTTGACAGTTACATGTCGATCGATTATTTCAATTATAAATAACTGATGTTTGTTGTCGATAACTTCCTTGGCGAGTTGTCGATGCTCTTCAAGTTATGGACTATTCTTTTCATCGCTAACTTCTATTGTTCACTAAATTCTGTCACTATCAACTAAGTCGATTGCTTGTCGAATATAATCAAAAGTTGGTAAAAAAATTTTGTAGACATATGGCCTTTTTAAAATAATTGAATGATTTAATGAACATTTGATTCTTTTAAATTAGATAATCAAGAATCATCATGCCCCCTTGTCATCAGCAAATTTATTTTTTCTTACCGAATTGCCTCTTCATGTGACCAAGATACGAGGATTTGGTGCATTTTCTCTCGGTGAAACGTCAAGAAAGGTTCCGCCCACTCCTGTTGGCCTTCTTTTGCTGTTCTATTGACGACTAAAGATTTGGAGTGCGCAGCAACTTCATCACCGATTTTTGGCACAGGATTATTGTCGTTGACAGTATTATCGAACTCTTATTGATTTCTAGTTCTTGATATTGTAATCTCCTCGAATCAACAAAAATGTGTCCTATCGGGTAGCCAAAAAAAAAATTTGCTGGAATTGAATCGACAATGAAATACCTTTCAATTATGTATATGGATCGATGAGTGAATTGACAAAGATTTGGGTCCTTTTCTGATTTTGAATAGGAAAGTAAATGATGAGAAATTTGAAGGTACAAAAATTAGAGACAATCGTGTTCGGCTATGCAAATTGCAGAAAAATAAATTACAGGAAAGTAAAGATAAAGAAAAAGAAAGTTGAGTTCTGTGATTAATAAGGGTAAAACAAAGGGTACAATGTGGAAATTTAAATCCTACAATCAATAGTTCCAAAGGGTTGTCGAATTTAAAAAGATAATTTTCTAACACTATTTTCAAAGCAAATAATTCCTAATCCTATTTGTATTTACAAGAAATTACAACAACACTTATATGCAAAAAGTTAAGAATCTGAAACTATTGCTACTTGGTAGTTACCCATTGCTACTGATATTTGTTGTTGATAACCTTCTTGGCGAGTTGTCTATGCTATTTGAGTTATCAACGCTCTTCGATTTATGGATTGTTCTTTTCATTGAGGACTTTGTCATTTACTAAACTTTGTTATTATTGACTAAGTCTTACTTGTGGATTATAACCAAAAATTGATCATCTTTTAGTGTCAACATATACCCTTTTTAAAATAAATGAAGATTTATCGACCATTTCATTCTTTTAAATGAGAAGAGCCATCATGCCCCGTTGATATCGACAAATTTTATTTTGTTCAATTGATAACTTCATTGGCAAGTTGTCAATGCTTTTCGAACTGTCAATGTTCTTCGTACTGTCAATTATTCTTTTCATCAATGACTTTTATTGGCCATTGAACTATTATCGACTAAATCTGTCATTTGTTGATTTTAATCAAAAGTTCAAAATTCTAGAGTTCTAGAAATTTTCTGGTTCTTATCATGTACCTTTAAAAGCGTGATGGTTTACAGTATAAAGTCTAAGGTTCATATCTACCCAATTAATTAACTGTTGAAAAAAGTTACTGGTTTTCCATATGGCACTTCATAAATATTAGCCCTTGATTCTTGAATCGGTCTCCTAGCTTCCCCACAGACGACACATTGCTCAGGAATCCAACCGTACCAAAGGACCACAAGGACGGCCTACAAACCCTAAATTGATGCAAACCCCCCTTTGGATCGCAAGAAAATGTTTAAAAGAATACTGAGTTTTGAAAAGTGACCCTATTGCTTGGCCTCAAAATGATTTCTATTTATTTTATTTATAGAGCCCTAATAACCAGCAACATTCCGACAAAAATGTTTGTATGATTAGCCCAAATGGGTGGTGAGCTATCTTTATCAATCAAAAGTATTCAATATAAATATATACGTGTAAATCCCTAGGTGTCAAAGCACGTGATATCTCAGCAAGCAAGAACAGTGAGAGATACGAGCAAAAGGTGGGTGTCAATTCTATGGTGGCTTTTTTGGGTCCATTATTGATTCCGGGAGTTGTGGCCAAAAGGTGTGGACGAAGGCTCTCTCTCTCTCTTTTCTCTTTTCCCATTTTACTCTGCAATTTAAGTAGGGTTTCTGATGAAAGTTGTGTGTGGATATTTCGACTTGGACATGTTGATGTTGGGCATGTGATGTTCATGTTATTTGTACTTTTGTTTAACTTGGCATCTGAAAGTTTAGAAGTCTATGATATATAAATTTTCATGATTTACACGTGTATTGAATTGTGGTAATGGAGATGCATGTAGTTATCAATAATTACAACATATCGATTAGAGTGTGATCCATACTTCGCATCAATAGAAAGACGCGGAACATTTTCTTGTGCCGCCTATATATAATCTATTTATTTTGTAATTAAGTGTGGTAACAGAGAGGCGGGGAGTGTTAATTTCTATTAGATTTAACCCTAGTGAAGTGTGAATAAAGATTATCTTGTGTCTCAATTTCTCTTTCTCGCCTCAGTCTCTATTCCGTTGTGTTTGCGCGCCTAATTCTTATATGCATTCAAATCCATTTTCAAATTCATGAAAGAAGTGGAGGGTAAGCAAGAAAACTGTACAGATGACGTATATTACAAGGATTTGATTAACAAGCCAAACTAAATTCAGTACATATTTTGATTTTTCATACTTTAACTTCTCTTGCAAAGTCCGTGATGCATATAATATCTTGGGAGCGCTCGTCAACATGTTGGTAATTAGTTTTGTAGTGCGCATTAATCATGACGCGATTTACATACGATGATCCTAATCCACTGCACAACAGTTTTGTTTTCTAAAAACTATGCGCGTTGACAAATCTAGCTGCCCCTCATAATATCTTTTCATGATACATGGTCCAGAATTGCCAAAGTCACTTTCCCCAAACATTGACGACAGCAGGTCTGGCAAGCTCCTATCGTCCCCTGCTGGGCCAAAATAATATAATTGGAAAAAAAAATCCCTATTATATTCTTCTCTGTCCCCATTAATTCGAGTAGGCAACCACCAAGAAATAAGGAGATCGAGATGTGATGCTAATGTGAACTCGGAAAAATTCCTTTAAACTATCTTTTTCAGGAAGGATCTCTCAAGTCCAAACGTATGGCAGATGGAGGCGCCCACGAATTAACGGGACGAGACCCCTAGTCTCTATAACGTAGCCCAATTATTGTCTCGATTTTTAAATTGATATACTAATGGCGACAAGCCATTACGCCAGCAGACTCCGGACGTCGACACGTACACATGATTTCCATTCCATTAGTAGACGAGAGTTTCCATCGATGTCGATCGGTGCCGTCTAGCTCGATCTTCATTTCATTTCAATTTTTGCGGAGCGAGAGCCCTATCAGAATTCCAACCTGGGCTGTCGCCATCTTTTGCAAATACGGAAAAGAGCGATGCCCAATCGAGGACCATGGCCTCACGCATAGTGGCAACATATCCACAAGCACAATTATTGCCAGTCCTCCAAAGGCGATTGTAGCAGAACGTGATCGTGTCGCTGGCTTCGGTGACATCCCACATTTGAGACAACTACCCCCCCCTATAATTATTTGGCTTCCCCCCTCTCGCAATTATTTGAGTGGGGGAGAAAAGGGGGGTTTATATACGCATTTTCAGCAGCTCGGACAAGCCACAACGATTTTTCGATCGATAGATCGTGTCGTGCAAGTTGGGACGAAACAAAGCAGCATGACGCACTTCGCGCTAATGCCCAGCGCAGGGAAGTGATGTGACTAAGTGTCACCTGAGATCAGCTTAAGTACACACGGGAGGGTTTCCTTAATGATATAAGGTGGTCATCAACAGGCTCCAACGGGCCGACTAAGTGTCATTTGCGCTTTAATGATTACAGATGTTCCCAAATTGTTTTTCATCATTGGTGCGTGCGCCTTATAGTTATAAAGTGTCGGTTGTTGGAAGTGCTTTCGAAACTGTTCCTAGGCTGCACGAAGTCACTCCCCCATGTTTACCCGTTAATCTTGGCTGATTCCTGACGGAGTTGGTAAAATTAGAACTTCTGTCGAGCTTAGCCTTAGAGGGTTCGATTGGATGAAATGGTGGAAAACGTGGGAGATCCTCGTGTCTCGCGATGGAATCGTTGTCGCGGACGTTGGAGATCCTTCAAACGGTAACTATATTGTCCGAATAAACATCGGTCAAAGATGAGTTTGATCGACACGTGAACGTGCCTCGCTTTTGATGGACGAACTGCATTAGAAAAGTGGCATCGCTGGCCGATTGATGGGGTCTTAATTGAAAAAGGGGGAGTGTCATCATGATCTGCACTCGGTGCATGATGCATAGAGAACCCTCGCGGCCTTATACGAATTTGTCTAAGGTTAAGGTTTCTTCTTTTTCCTGCTCAGCCGAATAAATTCCATATCTGAAGAATAGGTTTCTTTTTAATATTAGATATAGCATGGGGAATTCTTTTGCATTTAAAAAGTAAAATATCCCCATGGTATCTTTCTTGTTGTTTATAACTTTGCCCTCCTAATCAAATGATTTGGCTGATCAGTTGAGTGGTGGATCTAAGTGGATCAAATAGGAGATATATTCCTCTAGCAACACAAAAAGTGAAAACAAATAATAATAATAAAGCAGAGATATTCCATTTTTGTATCCTAAAGTAACTAATTGTACAACACAAGCTGGAATTTTCGATCACAATCTATATTTGGGTGGGGATGCGGATCTTTTAAGGTAACCAATGTCTTATAAAACCCTAACTCTTTCCTCTGCCGCCCTCTTCTCCATTGGCTATTCACCTGAGCGGACATCTCCAGGCGCGTTGTCGCCGCTTGCGGCCACCATCCTCAAGCAAATTCTCTATATGAGGTCTCGACCTCATGGAGGAAGGTAGGAAGAGAGAGATTGATGTGGCGGTTTAAATCACGATGGCTGGCGCAAGACATGAAGAGCAATCGGAATGGTGGGGCGCGATGGCATATGGAGGCGGAACATCAAGGAAGAAGGAGCAATAGGGAGAGAATTAAGAAAGAAGAGAAAAAGGATAGGGAAAATGAGAAACTACCACATCTCAATCATGGCAAATCAATGTATATTCTGGCCATTCGAAATTTCTCGTTATTCTTTTCAAATATAATAAATAAATATGATGCAGTAACCAAGGGAGAATACAAATCCAATTTCGCAATACACGTATGCACGAAGGGTCAAAATCATAGATGAAATTCTCGACTTAGATCTTTGAGTGTGTAATGGGAACTGTTTGAACCGGGATTAAATTGGACTAGTCGATTCTGGGCAATTGTAAGGGGTGCCAATCCAGTCCCCAATTCATTTTTTTGGAATCAGTGACCAGTCGGTCTAATTCTTAATTCCAATGTGAGAATCGAACCGAACAGACAAATAGGACTAGACCAACCATTCATGTATATTTTTTTAATTTTTTTTAAAAACTTGTGAACAATCATTCCGCCATTAAGCCCATTACTTTCCTATCTCTTTCACGTTATGCCCTTACTTTCCTATATCTTTCCCTTTCTGCCATTACTTTCCCCATTTCTTTCCCTTCCACTTCTCTCGCTAACCTTAACTGTGCGAAATCAACCCTTTCCCAGTTTCCCCCTCACAGGCGTAGCCTTGCCTCACGACTTACTCAAAGCGAGTCACTTGACTCTTGTGGCCTCACCTCACACCTTACTCAAAGCGAGTCACTTGACTCTTGCGACCTCGCCTCCCGCCTTGCTCGACGTCCTCTCACGACCTTGCCTCAAGCCTCATTTCCCTCCCGTGGCCTCACCTCACTCAACCTCAACGCCTTTCCCTCTCACGGCCTCGCCTCCTACCTTGCTTGTCGACCTTTCCCTCTCGCCTCACAACTCACTCAACTTTGGCTGTGCCAACGGCAAAGTAATGCACTTTTGCACATTGGGTCAGTTCTGTCTAGTTTCCAATTCAATGTCCCAAAAAATGGGAACCAGTCCTCATAGTCCGATTCCCAGTTTTTGGGTGAGACCGGACCGGGCTAGGAATCAATCACCCCTAATTTGATCTATTTTTGAAGAAGAAAAACAAAAAAAAATTCTATGGCTTATGGAATGAGCAAAAGAGAAACAGAATCCCCATAAACCACTCCAATTACCAAACCAATTAGGGATGTCCATCGGTTCCAATCCCATCAAGAAACCAAATCTGACTGATCAGTTCCCGGTGGTTTCCGCAAATTGGTCAAATTGTCGATTTCAAATTTTTAGAACTAAGAATGACTGAGAACCAAACTAACCAAACCAAATCGGTGAAACAGGTCAAAAATATCTATAGAAGAAACCATAAAAGAAAAAATATCACGACTAGTCTAGTTTCAAGTGGATGAGGTCACTTTTCGATTCCAAATACTAGTATTCAATCTTACCTAATCCGACTCCTTATTCAAAAATGGAAACCAACCCATCTCCAAATCAATGATCCCTAACGTACAAGCTCTTAAGAAGAGCGAGAAAGAAGAACAAAAAGCA
Organism: Corymbia calophylla; assembly: GCA_014182845.1. NCBI lineage: Eukaryota > Viridiplantae > Streptophyta > Magnoliopsida > Myrtales > Myrtaceae > Corymbia > Corymbia calophylla. The sequence goes on from CM024694.1 coordinate 28,029,797, forward strand.
ATGTGTGTTTTCTCGGAATGAGATGGAAACCCACTTTATCATCTTTTCTCTCCTTTACTGTAATCTATTTATCTAATTTATTTAATTTATGGGTCCAAAAATCATTGGGGGAAATTCCCGTTTCTTTTGTTTTCTTCTTTTCTTTTTTTGACTTGTGGGGAGGGAGGGGGAAAAAAAGGAGGGGGTGGGACCCACGCGCTCAGGGTCTCCACTGTCTTTATAGCTTGAATGATAAGGAGCACCGCACGTGGATTCTGAACCGAGGGGGCTCTGTCCTCAACCCCCAGCACACTCACACGCACACACTATCAATGCACAGCATCACCACCACCCCCCAAAAAAAGAAACGATATTAATAAAAATAGCAACTTTTAGAACATAAAATAAATAAATAAATAAAAATATTTACCCAGAAAACCGGAAATTTTTTTTTTTTTTTTTTGGGGTCACCGGAATTCACCAACGGATCTCCCCCCCAAATGAAAGAGATATTTTATTTTGTGGTCAAAGGAAGAAAATGATCATTTTTTGCCCTTCATGATTCTTTCTTGTGCTTGTGTTTTTGGTTGAATACCCTTAAATGATTCTTTCTCATTATGTATTTGTTGCTTCAAGCTTTTGCTCCCTCTCTCTCTCTCTCTCTCTCACCTCTCCTTATCCTCTCTCTGTAGACAGAGAAAACAACTCATTTTTGCCAGCTCCCATCTGAAAGGAACCTTGTATATCCCTCTCAGAGAAGAGAGAGAGAAAGAGAGACCCACTAGGGCAACAAAGTTCACTGAATAGCTGGGTCATCTCTACAGATACCCACACAAAGCAGAGAGAGAAAGAGAGAGAGAGAGAGAGAGAGAGGAGGGGGAGAAAAAGGAAGGGGGGAAAACAGTCCAACATAGTGTGTGTAGTATAGTCCACCACCACCACCAGCGCCACCATCACCATATTATATTATTATGATCCAGACATGGATGATGATCATGGCTTCCGCAGACCCAATTTCCCCCTCCAGTTGCTCGAGAGAAGTAACGACCGCCACCGCCAGCCGCCCCCTCCCCCTCCTTCCTCCGCTCCCTCCTCCTACGCCTCCCTCGCCATCTCCCACGGCGGCGGCGGCGGCGGCGGCCCCGAGCCCGGCACCAGCCGCCCCAACTCCAACAACCTCCTCCAGGCTCCCGACCACCCGAAGAAACCCCCTCCCAAGCGCACCTCCACCAAGGACCGCCACACCAAGGTCGACGGCCGTGGCCGACGCATCCGCATGCCCGCCCAGTGCGCCGCGCGGGTCTTCCAGCTCACCCGCGAGCTCGGCCACAAGACCGACGGCGAGACCATCGAGTGGCTCCTCCAGCAGGCCGAGCCTGCCGTGATCGCTGCCACCGGCACCGGCACCATCCCCGCCAACTTCACCTCCCTCAACATCTCCCTCCGCAGCAGCGGCTCCAGCATGTCCGCCCCCTCCCACTTCCGAAGCGGCTACTTCAGCCCCGCCTCCACCAGCTTCGCCGCATCCCCGCACCTGAGGAGCATGATGCTGCACGGCGTCAGTCAGTGGGAACGGAGCATCGCCACTGTCGACGAGCCTGTGACCGCCTCCCAGCACAGAATCCTCTTCCCTGGAGTCGGCCTATCGTCAGATAATTCGTTTAACACGAACAGCGGCGCCATGTCGGAAGCAAAGCAAGAGCTGCACGACTCCGATGCCCCGGCAGTGGCAGAGGAAGAGGGAGAGGAGGCAAGTCTAGGGAGGAAGCGGAGGCCTGAGCAGCAGGAATTCAGCAATCAGAGCATGATGATGGGGAATTATCTGTTGCAGCCGCCAGGCGCCGCAGCAGGATCGTCGAGCTCTGCGGGGAGCCCGAGCACGTTTTGGATGGTGCCGAATTCAAGCAGCCAAGTGATAAGCGGCGATCCCTTGTGGACGCTCCCTTCTGGAGCCAGCAACAGCAACGCTTCCATGTACAGAGGCTCCATCTCCAGTGGCCTTCATCTCATGAACTTCCCCATCCCCATGACCCTCTTGTCTAGCCAACAACTGGGCCCGGGAATCAGTGGCAGCGGTGGAGTGACGGTCGCCGACAGCCACTTGGGCATGCTGGCGGCGCTGAATGCATTTCGGCCGGTCGGTGGCAGCAGTTCGGAGTCGCAGGCCGGCGGTTCACAGCCGCATCATCATGGAAGTGATCAAGATGGCCGCGATACTGCCGGTCATCATTCTCATCACCATCACCATCAACATTGACGTCATAATTAAAAAACGTATGACCTTTTGATCTTCTCTGGCCTTTCCCTCTGCGCTACTTTTTCTTTTATATATATATATATATATATATATATATATATATATATGTATGTATGTGCATTTTTCTTTTGGGGGCATGGCAGACGTCGAGATATTTGTTTCTGATTAGGGATTGTTGAGATTGATGTTCAATTTTTTGGTGTGAGACCGACTGTGGAATTTAGGGTTTTTAATGCATAAGTGTTAATATGAGTATCGATTGGTTTTCTTTTTTGATTCTCTGAGGAAGTTTCTTGTTCAAGGTACATATGTCTTTGATCTCCGAGTCTCAATGAACAAACTGCTATAAATTTTTTGTTGTCTGTTCCATTTTTGAAGTTTGAACTATCACCAGTAGCCAAAGACATATCTTTGAATTGAAGAAGAAGACTCGTATCATGCAATGTTAGTGCATTATCGATGTCCTCTAACTTGCACTTTCATCAGCTTAGATGCAACAAACACCTAATGATAACTATCTCTCCCTCTCCTCTCTCTCTCTCTCTCTCTCTCTCTCTCTCTCTCTCTCTCTGAACCACATTAAATTCTTCCGTGTGGAGATCATCATGTCCATGGCATTATTGCGCTTTTCACATATCAATGCTTCACATTTTGTTGGCATTTTTCATCTTATATATGTCGTCTTCCTCAATCCGAAACTGGTAAAAGGAAGGAAAAAAAAAAAAAGGGTGTTCATCCCCATGAAAAATGCTATATAGCTGGGGATGATGAAGTATCAGATATTGACAGAGATTGGTCGAGATCTGATCTTTCAGGTGACCCTCATATGTTAAATTTAATAGACCCACCAACGCACTTCAATTTCATCAGTCCTCCTTTTCCTTGCAGAACTGTATGAGAAAACTGGTGAGTTTTCAGGACCCCACAAAAGAAAAAGAAAACTTGTTTCTTTCTATTTTATCAGCTATTATATCAAAACCGACCGAGGCCATTGGTTGATTTGCCATATATTAATCTCCATCCACCATCCTTAATTAGTGTCCTCCAGCCTGTGTTACCGCATTCATGACAGATCAGAAGCCGTGACATATTATACCATTTGAGACAAGGTTTGAGATGAACACATGTCGATTTCAAATTCCTGGCACTGCCGAGTTCAATTTCACCCTTTCCCTTGTCGAAACAAAACTGCTTTGCAACTAACATATTCAGCTGAGTTTTTGTTGGGCATTAAGAGCAACGTTTGCATTTTCATTCATGACATCTCTAATGCAGATTCTTGTAAGTGTTCGGAGACCAGTAAAAAAAAGGCACTCAGTTTCCGTGAACTTCGGTTGCAAATGAGATGTTAAATTCATTTCGGAGGAAAAGGACACCACGAGCATTTGCTTCCCCAAAGCTCACCGACCAGTTGATCAGACTGCGCATCAGGAACTGTTAATGCACTTCTGAAGCGCTAGAAGTTATGTCCTTCCTCACATCGTGATCGTCGTTTCAGTTGTGTTTCATGCAACGTCTGCAGTTGTCATGTCTCCACGTGCTTAGCGTCCCTTTTGATGCTGCAGATTGTTGGGTGAGTTTTCATCGCTCAGTTTCTTGATGATTTTATGCTGCGACTCTTCCTCGAGACTTAGCTATCATCGCAGATAGTCTGCACTGAGCATGTGTATGTGTGGACTAAAAGCCATTTCACGTGATCCCAAGTTGTATGAGCAGAAGGGTGTCTGTAGCTATACCTAGATTGAGCCGGTCGCTATGGTGTTTCGGTTTCTTGTCATCGAGCGATGACCAATCATCAGGGGCTGAAATACATGCAAGAAAATGAGGTGTCGTACGCGCTTACTTGAAGTGGACTTGGTGCACTCAGTCATTGACTCAGCTTTGGTCATGGTACTATTATCTTTTACTAGATGGTACTCAGTAGAAAGTAATTCTATATATTTGAAAAATAGCCTCGCACGGTTCCAAACCTTAGAAAATGAGGGGGGCGGGGGGGGGGATACAATCTTTTGAGCATAAGCATATATATCCTCAAACTTAGATATATACAGCAAGTAAATGTGAAAAACATAAACTAGACTTCCGAGATAAGCGTACCACTACAGATTTAAGAGTCATTCTATCGATATTTTAAGAGGTTGTTTTGATACAACTTTCTTCTTAGGATAGCACGGTTGCAATTCAATTATACAAACTTTCATACCAGGTGAACGGTAAGGTGAGTAGAGTGCATCGATCATTCACTTGTTGCAATTGATTTCTATAGATCAATCCAAGAAAAACTATGTTGGAATGTCCTAAGATTATCGTAACATAGAGTACACATATCAGTCCTATCACTTGTCATGCATGGCATTAAATTTTTTTTTCATATATAAAATGTATAGCATGGCAATCTGATCTTAAAATGCACGAAACGAAATCTTGAAGGCAAAAGTTTGATAGTGCACAGCGCAGATGATGCGAATTTAGAGGAGTAGATAATATGGTTTCCATCCTTCGCTAATCAAGTCTTCATTGCAAATAAGTCAAAGATCGGAAGATCAAGAGGACCCTTCATCGTTTCGATCATTTTATTTGCTTTCAATGGCAAACAATTGGATTACTCGATCGCGATGATCTTGGTGCACTCCTGCTCGCCACTAGAGATTTATCTCCAATTAGGAATTAGGGTTTGTGCCTGAAATGATTTCCACAGAAATGTCTTCGATTCGAAGAAAATATTGAACTCAACTTTGTTTAATGGCTCATTTGGGGAGACACTTCCCCTAACAGTCCTTTATTGTAGGACAACTCAAGAACCAAATACACCATGTTAGGCCAATAATTCTCCTGACGAGATAAATAATTTGAAAATACTTAATTGAGCTACTTTAAAAAGTTTTGGATCTCAAATCATTAGAGATAATTTGTGCCAAAAAAATTTTGTCTAAAAAAAATCCTCAACTTTCACTAAAATCCCAAATTTGCACACGTGTCCAAAAATCGCTAGTTGTTTGTTCAAGATTGTCAATATCATGAGACTATTGCTGTTCCATACAAAGTTGAGAATGCTGATGAAAGCACGGGTTCTAATAATGGACCTCTAACTTACCCTAATTGATAGTTTTGAAGGAATTAGTGATGATTTTTGGGCGCATGGGCAAATTTGGGATTAGAGTGAAAGTTCAGGATATTTTTTATACAAAAAAAAATTTCTTGATAAAATTGAGATTGAACCTAAAGTTGATGGTTTTTTAGAAAATTAGGCCAATGATTGATTGAAAAGTTATTATACTTTGCTAAATAGTTCTAATTAAGACTAAATGCACTTATCCCTTTTCACATGCAAACGGGAGTCAATAATCAGTTTAGTAAACTAAGATTCGCTTATGCTTCACTTGAGAACATGGATATAAAAATTTAGGCACAATACGTTTGTTTTTGAGAGGAGAGGAAGTGGGTATACATAATGAAATGAGTAACATTAGGAATATTAGTTAAGACCATTTTTGTGGAATCGACTTTCAAAATTATGTGATAATTAGCTGCAAGCGAGCGTTTAAACGAGTGAGATCACATGCCCGATATTCAATAAAAGGACATCAATTATAATTCGGTGCCGGAAATTTATTGTTCTAGCAGAAATGGAAAGAAACCCTTTTAAGTCCTTTCGAATCCGAATAGCTCATTTGCCTGATGAGTACTAGCTCTTGTGCATCAAAAGGGAAAGCACTAGAGAATGGCCAAGAGCTGAGTTCAGTTCTTGGAGGAGGAAAAAGGACAAGCATCCGTGTTGGAAATCCACTTTCGAATTCAAAAACTTAGCGCTGAGAATATGTGTAGAACAGGGAAACTCTTCAATCATCCATTTTGAAGATATGTCAAATGGAATGGGGGAGGATCTGGGTCCCGTGATGGGAACTTTATCGCTATTATACATCTGTCCTTGTGATCAGAACATGCAAAGGAGAAAAAGAAAAGTTGAAATTTATTTATCTGATAACATGAATATCGTGTAACAATACTAGTGGATCGCCACGAATGACCCTTGTGGACCCTGAAAATTACATTCTTATCTCATCAGATTCACCACCAACCATCCGTACTTTTTCCTTTCAAGGGTAAGTCGAGCATTGAAAAACATGGGGGCAAACCCCGCTACAAGCCCAGCAACCTTGATGACGCAGAACAAGCTGTAGGCAACGTGATTCTCATCCCGGCAACAGTCGACTACAGCAGCAACCAAACGATGGATCAATAAACATCTCAAGAAGAATGCTCCGCGCAATAGATAATTCAGGAGACCGTTAGAGGAAGCGGTATAGACTACTTTGTCAGCAAAGGAAGTATTTGGCCACAACGCACCACAAAGAGCGACTTGTACAGCAACGAGTTCTTCTGATCTAACAGAGGGTCAAGTCTAAACAGATTCAGATATAACAGCAGCCAGTTTCGCATTGAGAGAGAGAGAGAGAGAGAGAGAGCTGATTCATAGACAACCCTCCTAGGATAAGCTTCGAGAAGAATGCCATGTTGATGCCAATGATCAAGCCACAAGTAGGCAGCCTTAACATCACCAACTACATACTTCAAAAATAGTTTTAAGGATGCTCCTGACTTTTATTAACTTTCCCCAAGCATAGGTAGATGCAGAAGATGCCTGAACTGCCCAAAGAGTACTTTTGCTTAATGGACAACTGTGTAAACAAACAATCCAAACGGAACCGGACATGGATGACAGTCTCCGAAGGTATTTGATAATACAAGAAACGTTCCAAAGATCCAATCATCGAAGACCAAGTCCTCCTTCCAGTACGGGAGGACAGATATTGACAGATTGAGCTTTAGCTCCACCTGCAGCATTCAAGAGACCTTTCCAGAGATATGATGGGCATTTTTGCTCCCCAGCTCTAATCTTTTCTTAGAGAGATTATAGATATGGCACCAGTAATTAACAAGGCCATAGATGACAGATTTGATCGACTGTAATTACCGACAGTGGGAAAGCTTCTTGATAGTCCAGCCACTGAACTTAGAAGTAATCCTTTTGATAAGTGGTTTACACCGTCTGTTAGTCTACCTGAAATAAGCGGCATTACAAGGATATCAAACAGATAATTGGCTCCTCACGAAGCCCCTAGCATTCAGCAACTCAGCCACTTGATCAGCAGAAAAGCCAGGCAATGAAGATTTGGGTTTTAAGTGGATTCCCTTGAAGACCAGAAATGGATCTGAAAAACAGTACAACGACGATTTGAAGAACCTCATCTAAAGAAGCAAGATCTACTTTAGAAAATCAACAAATCATCAGCAAAGCACGATTGAGCTGGACTGGGTGATGGCGAAGCAAAGAGAGGGGGTGCTGAATTCTCACATTTGCCGCTGCAGAATTAAGCAATCTTGAGAGGACTTCCATGACTAAACCTACATATTGTCTTGACCTGGCAATGACTATGTGCCTTACTTATTTTATTACATAAAAGATTTCCCTTCTTACCACCTTTTAATCGGACAACTGACCCTATTAGGATTTGTTTCATGTCCCAAAAGTTCAGGATCTGAAATAAGTGAGTTGGCTTTGCTTAAAAACACATGTAGAAAGCGAGAGATGCCTAACCTTTTTCCGTAATGAATTGACGTAGTACTTTCAGTAGCTATTTACATTTATAGCACCATGGACGGCCGACAGCATGGTTGTCAGCTTGGCTGGCCAATTAAAGCACGTACAACAACTGATTTGATTCCGTCGGAACTAACTTCGTAGGGTGCCGACTTGATTAGGTACTCATTTCATTGCATTGATTCGATGCACCTATCGCAATTGAAAAATACGGGAGAGAACTAAAAAGTTATTGTCAAAAGAAGTTTTTTTCTTGGAGAATAGAGGTGTCACAACCTATTTTAAACCCATATTCAATAAGATAAGTTATATAAAAATTTATTAAGTTTTAATAAATGGGTTGTTAAGGGATTTAGATTGTATATAAGTCTAATGATAAAGGGGTTATAAATGATTTTGTCTTTAAACTCATTTGATTCATAAAGGTGACTAGTTGAGTCAACCATTAAGGATATATCATTCCCTTTGAACAATTTTTATCATTTTTTTTTCTAATTTCCTTTTTTTTAATAATTTTCTTTTCTTTTCTTTTTTTCTTTTTCTTTTCTTCTTTTACCCTTTTTTCCCTATGAAGTTCAGTAGCCGACCCTTGACAACCCCTGGGCCAAGGCCGCGAAGCCCTCATCAATCGTGGGCAAGGACTACAGAGCCATTATAGACAAGGCTAGATTCGCGACCCCCATCCAATCGCATCGGCAAGCTCAATTAGGCGAGTCCGATGCCTCACCAACTTGAGGCAAGCTCGAACTCGTCAAATCTGAGAAGCCGAAATCATTGGCCTCGGCATTGGTGAGATTTGAGCCTCCTCACTCTAGCGAGACTAAAGTTCACCCGATCTAGTGAGGCCAAGGCTCAAATCTCACCAATCTGGCAAGATTTAAGCTTGTTGATGTTGAGGGGAGCTCAACCTTACAAGTTTTGGCGAGGTGGAGTCTCACCTAAGGCTAGCGAGCTCAAGCCTCCTTGGCTTGTGCAAGCCTAGAGCTTGACTATTGCCAGCCACGACCATCATGACCGGCGACTAGGTGAAAGGAGGAGGAAAAAGAAAAAAAATAATTAAAAACTCTATATTAAAAAATAAAAATACTTAAAAAGGAGTGCATAGAAAATCAAATCGGATTTTCTATGCCAAGCTGAAAATATTTTTTAATTTATTTTCAAGTTTCAACCAAATACTGAAAAATATTATCATTTTGAGAAATACCATATTTTTCTTGAAATAAATGAAGTCTCAATTTTTAAAAAAATTATAAAATTTATCCATTAATTTTGTAAATGTATGGGGTGTTTAACAATGTAATTTTATTTTAAAAATCATTAAAAAAAATTAGATTTTGTCAAATATAAAAGTTAGCAATATGGGTTGGATTGGATATGGGTTAGGTCAGGTGTGGGTTAATAAATTTACATTAGTGATAAATTAGTCATAAACGGGTTAATGGGTTAATTTGAGTCAGACCACTTATGATCTAATCCAAACTCGAGCCGATCCACTTGTTTAATAAGTCTAGTTGACACTTGATAGTGGCTTCCCCGTGCAATCTATATCTTGATTTCCACATGCGTCAAAACGAGTAAGAACTCGACTTAGTTAAGGAAATGAAAAGAAAAAAATTATTTGAGCATATCATGTTGAATGACAATAAACCGGTTCTTGACCTCTTGCTCTGTATATGTTGTCTTTCAAGCAAGCACAAAGCAAGAGTGCGACGTGAGACCTATAATAAGACCTCTTCACTTTGCCAAAAATTATTGTCTAAGTTTACCCAATCTTTCTTAATTATATAATAGGGGATTAGTGTATTAGAAGTCCTAAAACTTTTACAAGAGTGTAATTGAGTCATAAAACATTTCATAAATGCAATGAACTCCTAAAACTTAACACGAAAGTGCAATTAAATCCTACAAATTTCAAGAATTGTAACTAAATCATCAAACTTTTCAAATTGATCCAATCAAGTCATTCCGTTAATTGCATTATTTAAATTTTATGACTTGATTGGACTTTGATGATAAATTTTAAGACTTGAATTGATTGCTTTTTCATGATAATTTTTATGATTTAATTATACTTTTAAAAATTTTAGAACTCAATTATACTTTTGTAATAAGTTTTAGGACCTCAAGCATACTTATCCCCATATGTATACAAAGCTTTCAGCACTCATATCATGATGCACAAAAACAAGAGTTATAAGTTTGGAACATGTTTAAATTGACAAAAATTAACCTTTAACATGCATCGATCAAACATATCAACGTGTAAGATAAATAAACAAATAGAAATAAAACTTTAGTTTTTAAGATGAACTTCCATGACAAAAACTGAGAATTCTCTCACTACAAACGACAAGACATATAGGCTCCATTCCATGGAAAATGTGACATTTCTGAAAATTGTTTTTCATAAACCATTTTCTAGGAAATAACCATATTTTCCGATATTGGGTTGAAATTTGAAAATGAACTAAAAAATATTTTACAATGTTCGGTTTGAGTTTCTTCCATGCACTACTTTTAATATTTTTTTGTTTTTTTATTTTTAAATCAAAATTTTAATTTTTTAGTTTTCTTTCTATTTTTTTATTTTTTATTTTTCCTTTTATTTTTTCCACATTCTTCTTCTTGGATCGCTAAAGGCTCACCAGATCGATGAACCAAAGGTTTGTGCTTTCATTGACTCACCAATCTAGCAAGCAACTCAAGCTCGCTGACTCGAGCCTCGCAAGATTGGCAAGCCAAAGCCTCACGCTCATTGCTTGCCTGAGATCAGCGAGTGCGAGGGCAAGCCTCTAGCAAGACCCAAGGCTTGCCTGTGGCCAATCACTAGCCATTGTTGTGTGATGGGCCAAAGAAGAAGGTTAAAAAAAATAAAAGGAAAAAAGAAAAAGAAAAATGATTAAAAATTTGATTTTTTAAATAAGAAAAAAGATGAGCTAGTAGGGTATGAAATAAGATAAAGTGAGTGAGGAAAATGTTTTTTCCTATTAAAAAAAGTGGAAAAATTTTCCCCTTATTTTAGAAGACTTTTTTCTCTTGATAGAAAATGTTGTTCCTTGACTATCTTTCTAAAAACTGTTTTCCATGAAGCAAATTGAGTTTTAAACCATTAACTTTTCTCACGTGGGAATGGAAAGACGGAGAGTCCGATTTCTTACCTTCTGGGGGGTTGGAGGTGGGATATTTTATTTCAGATATGGAATTCGATTCCTACAATCTACAAAAAGGCAATACAATAAAATCTAATAGAGAGTTAAAAGTTAGAGTAGAACAAACCAAAAAAAAAAAAAATAAGACATTCTTGTACACGCCAGCTAAAATACAATGTCGGTCGCCTAAACTAGGAAACAGTAAATTGAGATAATTGATGAAATCTTATGAATTGTCACTTACCTTAATCACAAGAAAACTAAAATGAGTAATTATTAGTAGAAAGATCTCCCTAAGCTCTAAAGACAGCAAATATATATATATAAAAAAATTCACTAAATCTCGGAAATCGCCCGTACTTCGAATTATTAATATATAATTTCAGAGTAAATAAATACTTTCCAAACGTGTGGAGGAGTGCAGTCAGACCGACCAATACCGACGAAGCCAAGAGCGTCGGACAGAGGCACGAGCTGACGTGGCGCGCAGCGATTGGCGATCCATGCAGGTGTGCGGTATGCCCTCGAGCAGCGGATTAAATTTCAAAAATTCGGTGCCCCTCGAGCAAAGATTCTCCGGAAAATTACTCTCTCTCTCTCTCTCTGCAAAACTCCCGCCTTTCTTCTTTCCCTGTCTCCTCTAAAACCTTTCTCGCCTTTCGAAGTCGCTTTTTGGCCTTTTGTCAGCTTTCGCTGTTCACTTGGAAACCAACCCTTTTTTCTCCGTGTGGAAAAAGGGAGGACCCGAAGAGGAACGCCCGGAGGGAGCTCGAGGCGGCAGCGGAAATGGGTTCTGGGAATGGGAATTTCCTCCAGGTCGTGGCCAAGAACTTCGATGTCCTCGCGCTGTACGTGTTTCTTGCTGTTTCCTTATGCTTCGATTCGTTGGTTGTGCTGTCTGCTGTGTGGTTTGCTTTCGAGGGAGTAAAAGCTGGGTTCTTTGTGCTTGTTTCGCAGGCCTCTCGTCACTCTCGTTTATCCTCTGTAAGTTTGGTTCGAACTACATTGATTTCGGTTTGAGGGTCTTTTGATTTTTTTTTACTTTTCGAATTTATGGAGTTTGGTTTTCATCTGTCTCTGCCTCTATCTCTGCCTCTGGCTTTTCTTTTCTTTTTGGGTTTTTACTCAGGTACGCTTCGATAAAGGCGATAGAGACCAAGTCTCGCTCGGATGATCAGCAATGGCTCACCTACTGGGTTCTCTATTCCTTGATTACCCTCTTTGAGCTTACTTTCGCCAAACTCCTCGAATGGTAAGTCCAATCTTGTTCGTTCTTTAACTGTTTCACGAAGATAAACACATGTCGATTCGCTGAAAAAACTTCGGTGTCATCATCTAATTCTAAAATAGAGGGGCACTGGTTGTTTTAGGTACAGACCTATTTTCTATGTACACGAGTGCATCTGTACTTTTTAAATAATCTCAATTCAAACTCTCTTTAGGGGGAAAAAGCAGTAAACTGAAGAAGTCCAAAAGGTCATCCCCGTTTTGGCTCACTGATCCTGAAAAGATCTGGGATTTAGTTATCATCTTATTCTTTTTTTGGTCTGTCCTATTCTATATTCTACTCTACACTATCACTCTCTCGCATTTGCGATTTCCGAGACTTGAACACCGGACCTCTTGCAAGTGCGCCCCCGCTCGGCCCAGCGGTTGGGCTTTTAATTGATCTAGCACACTTTTGACTTTGGGCTTTTTCGAAGGAGTTTGATGAATGTGCAATGGAAGGATGGAGTGGCTGCTAGCAAACAGAGCAGAAATAACTTCTAGAAGAATCCAATCTAGCTTGCAACACTAGGCCTAGTTTGGTCCGGTGCCTTATTGTGGCATAATCAGAATAAGTTACATTCTGAAAAGGCTAATGTGCATCATTCATCTGATAAAACTATCGCCAATTTGACATGAGCAGCATGTTTTCTGCCTATTTAATTAGGTTCGGTCGTAGAAGCTACGGGAAGCTACTGCAACTGCATCTTCTTTTATGGATGGTAGCAATATCCTTTCAAACCAGAATGGTGCTACCGCCAGATTCAACTCAGACTTGTTCATTATTCATCTATACTCTGATTAATCATGCTTATACGGGAATGATATGCTTAGTAGCAAAATATAGTTGTGTCACCAAACAAATTTTCATCGTCCCTTGCTAAATTGTCACAGAGCCGCCCTGGTGCCCGAATAAGTATCTGCTCGCTGGCATCTATCTGATTGATGCAGTTTTGTTTTCTTCTCCATTTCAGGTTTCCTATATGGCCTTATGCAAAGCTGATATTCGTCTGCTGGTTGGTCTTGCCACACTTCAACGGCGCGGCTTATGTGTATAAGCACTTCATCAGACCCTTTTATATGAATCCTCATTCTACTACAATGTGGTATGTTCCACGGAAGGGCCTTTTTCATAAGCGTGATGATGTGCTCACGGCTGCTGAGAGGTACATGGAAGAACACGGGACTGAAGCATTTGAAAGGCTCATTTCCAAGGTAGGCTGGCTCTTACACGATGAAATTTTAGTTTGGGACTCGCAAGACCTCATCCGCTTGTCTGATTTGTCAAGCCAATGTAGTGCGAATTGCTAAGGCCTCGTGGTCCTGTCTCTAGATTTTACAATTGATTAACAATCCGTTCTCGTTGGGGAACTGAAGAACTTGGGGTTCATGGTCCTACTGAAGAACATTATTGGGGGTCTGACATGAATATATATAATCTCTTACCCATGCTAGGCTTCTTTCCAGAACTCAAGGATGAGCACTTGCATTAGCATTTAGGATTTACTCTTTCAATCATTTGGAACATATCGATAAATCAGGTCTGAGTTTCCAACCTCCAACAAAACTGCTTCGGTGATCATTTAATGCTACTGAACTTCAATTGAAAATCCTTGATTCTCGCTACTTGATACTTCAGTCATGCAACAGCCATCGCCCTGTTCTAGCCATTCTTCTATGGCCTATTCTAACTGTTTCCTCAATTGTCACAATGAAGACGATTCATAACTTCTACATATCATGAATTGGATGATGAGAAATGAGAAGACACATTTCAAAATGGGATCTCACGGAGGTGGATGACTCTTTTTGCAGAAAATTTATCTAAGTATGCTTTACTTGTCTGTACTCGTCTATCATGACTGTTTCTCACGTGGTAATATGCATTTCCAAAGTAGTCCAACCCAGCAGTCTGTCGATTCTCCACGGTTCACTATCCCTACATTTGAATTCGAAGTAATACCCAGGTTCAACTTTGTCCTAGCGGCAGTTCATGCTCCGAAAGTATTTGCCTCGATACATTTATTCGTTCTATGTGATTTGCAGGCTGACAGAGAAGCTCGAGCTAGAAGAAAGAACAACTACGTAATATTCGAAGATGACTACAGATACTGAAGAAGACAGACGAGTCTTTTTTTCTGGCCGAAGCTGTGAGGAACCCAGATATCGACAGAGTAGGCAGTCACATTTCCCCGTCCTGTCCATCTTTTTCCTTAATTCGTGTTATGGTAATTCCTCGCGGCTGAGAGGTAGACATGATGCTGGGATTGTAAAGAGTTGCCTATGTACTGGAGGAGTTTGATGCTACTTTCCTAACGATATGCTTGTGAATACTAGTTTCTGTGATCTTTTGGATGGGGTAATGAATCCTTTTGAGCTTGTTTGACACTGCAATTCTTCTTTTAACTGGCAACTCGATGCTGCTTAAAGCTTATGGAGAAAGTTTATAATTTGAATCATTGTTAGATAAATTAATTACTTTGTCACATTGTAGCAAAGACTACTGGATAAATTATTTAATACTGTCAAGTCATAACAATGATTAAAAGCTTGTGGTTTTAGTAATTTGTCAGCCGCACTGATAATACAGTTTTATCGTATAGACAATTTAAATTAAATAATTCAATATAAGTCAGGTTGATAATGAGGTCGACACAACCTGTTTAACCAAATAGGCCGGATGGATCGACTTTGAGTTGCATGGGTTGAACCTAAATACTACCAGTATGTTTCCTGTCATGCAAGGTGACACAATCATGACAATAACGCGATTGACTTAAATCCAAACCCGTTAGTCTAGTATCGTGTTCAAGTCGTGCTATTATGTCATGCCGACCTACTAGCTACAATGTGTTGACAGGTTGTAACTTGTGTATCCCGCAATACATGTTTCAAGATGGCATCACCTCAAAGCTAATGATTGGGGGCAGCTTTCTAGAAGTCACCGTGCAAATACCTTATAAAAAAACCCATCGACACGGTGAAATTACTACGAGATTCGGTGCCAAACTACCTCATCGCATTAAGATATAAAAACACATTCTGCGCAACTCAGAAATATCACTAGCGACTGGAATCAAAACCAGACAAAAATGAAGCTAAGCACATGGCATAAAGTTATGAACTATATGAACATGAATAACCAACCAAAATATAGTTCTATTTCGTACAACATTCTTAAATTTATGATGCCCAAACTCAATGTTCCCATTATGTGTGTTCCTTTTATACTTTACATGCCTCGGCTTGATCTCTAATCTCAGCCACAATATAGTTAAAAGGATGTACCAATCGACAGACTTCTAGACTCTAGAGTCGAGCATCAATCGAAATGCATCATGGAAGCTAGAGGCATCATGTCGGGGGAAACTAAACCCGTCTTGTGTTCGACAACATGAGTAAAACCGATTTTCTCCGATCTCATTTGCGCTTTCGTTATACATAATTAGAGTGTCCGGCGCCGGTTAACAATCGCTTAATCCCATCTGAATACAGCAGGGCAGTCCCCGTCTCCAGACCGCAACGAAGTGATCACAGGGAGCCGCACAGGTCCAAGACAAAAGGATTGAGATTGGGCCTCTTTCTTTTTGGTGTGATATCTGAAAGTTCTGTGTTGGTCCACGGGCTTTGTCTCTGTGACTTGTGGGCCCTAAAACATTGGCCTTCAATGGAGTCCGAAAGGAGGGATGAAAAAATTTAATATTGGGATGAATGGAACATAACAATTGACTATCGACGTCTGATGATTCGGCCACGGAAGGAAAAGTCAAAAGTCTCGGCTTCACAAACGATCCGAATGAGTAGGCAAAAATGCATTTTGGAAGCGCTTTATCTTTCTGTCGTTCCCCCAAATTGCACCACGGGATGGACAATTGCGAACTCTTCTTTTTCAAGAAAAGCCAGGCTTTGGGCAGGTGATATGCCGAGCTCGTGAAATGCCCGACCGGATGTCGCGAACCGGGTAAAACGTGAGCCAACCCTTAGATGAGTAAACAGACAGTGAAATTCTTTAATGTTTTGCAGGGTTGAAGACTTGGAGTCCAATCTATATTGGCACTTAAACTATACATACGAGTTCATTAATTAGTAGAGTTTGTTCTAATGACCTTCTTTTCCATATAAAAAGAAAGAGATGATAATTCGAATCTCCATCTTCTCATAAGGGTTTGAGGCCTAGATGATTAGTTTCAAATATGATGTTCGACTCCTCCGCTCTGTAAAGATGTAAGACAAAAATCTAAAAATGAGTTGAAAATTAAAATAGAACGAGTAAAAAAAAAAAAACCGTTGCTCGATCTTTAAGACACTCATGAGATTAGTTACGTTTCTTATTATTAAATGAAGATATTGATGTTGTGTATGTCAAATTCTGCGAAGGGTTGTGAACGGAAAGGAGAGGAGAACAAGCAAAAGCTTGCTTGACTCGAACATGGCTCGATAATTTTCAGAAGTTCATTTCCCTTTAGTTTTCCAGCAGTTTGCCAATCGCTGGTATTTGCGTAACACTTGCAGTAACTTCTATCCTCTTCCTTTCCGCTTACTTTACTTCAGCTCCCAGAACGAAGATCACACACACGGGAACTTGGCCATCGTCTTTCTGTACAGACAGGCTGTGTTCATCATATGAAGTCGATTGCATGTGGACGAAGTTAAAAACTTTCGTACACGTACTTACGGGTCGGTCCGTCACGAGAGCGCGCTTCGGGATATGATGCGGACGTCGAGCCAATCGCGGCCTCTTTGGAGTCATCCCCTTCCTGTATTATTGGCATAATGTATACAAAAACTGGTTGACGTGCATTAAATTGGATTCACAGCAATGCCCGTCAATCATTGCACGTCGCCGTCCATCTCCCCCTTTTTAATCGTATGCGCGTGGAGTGCTCGGAAGATAAATCAAATGGTCGAGACGTGATGCTCGGACATCGATTGTGGGTTGATTTTCTTGGGACCAGGATTTTCGATCAAAACCCCACTTGCTTGAATGATTATGTGCGATGTTGATATAAACCCTAGAATAACGTTCGGTTCTTTTCTTGCACGAGCGAGGACAACGTGTTAAAAGCAAAGAAAAATGATTGAGTGACGGTTTTTAATCTACTGTAAAACTAAATATCTATTTTGAATCACAAAAAATTAATTAATAAATAATAATAAATTGTTGGGCACCCCTTCAAAATATTATAGCTTAGAGCGTGGGGTGTTGCCCTACAAGAGAGAGAGTGTTGAGTAGAGAGAAACGATGATTGTGAACTCTCTCTTGGACGGCGAGAATTGAAACCCTAATCTCTTTTCTTTTTAGTTCTTTTTTTGGGTAAACAAACCCAACCTACTTATGGGTAACGACATCTATTTTATGAATTTTTTTTTTCTAGTACCTAAGATTTTTTAAGCCAATTACCGACATGAACAAAGCCGGGTCTTTTGTATGCTCGTGATCTACCGATCAGAGATATGGTTGGAGGGAGTTTTGAAAACATGGCACTGTTCGAGAATCGCTGCGTACCATTCATTTTAATCGACTCGTCTCCATGTCTGGACATGATTGAGACCCATCTCTGTTGTCTCCTTTCGTTTTGATAGCTGGTCTTAATGAGTTTCCGTCTTAAATTCGTTCGTTCTCTATTGATTGGACTCGTCGGCTCCTTTGAAATTTAAACGTCCTCCTCCTCTGTCTCTTCTTCGAGTTTTGTTCCTTTTCTACCATTTGTTCAACATTAGAATCGCAAATTTCCATCTCGAAATTCCGCATGCCGCCTTTTCATCCGGCTTACAGGGGATGTTTAAAATTTCATCTCGCATTGCCTAACGAATGTCTTAAATACTCTTTATATTCATACAATCTCTCTCTACCTATTAATTTAAGTTTTTCAATTGGACTTTCTAATTATAAAAATGAACTCAACTTGCGATATACTTGGACGCCGTACACTTGATTGAGCAAGAACAGAATTCAACAAATAAGAGACCACTTATTCCAACAGTTATCAAGGACATCCCGTATTAACATACAATTGAATATTTTGCGGCTCATCCATACCTCTCTAAACGAGGAAAATAATTCGAGAAAACAATAATTCAAGAGTTGCAAGATTTAATAGAAAAGAAAAATGCTTTATAAACGCGCCATGATCCTTTTGCCATGGTTAGATGCACGGCATTATAATTAATTATGTATATGCGAAATTCATTTTATAAATTAGAAAAAAAAAATTAAAGAAAAGTCCGCGCAACGCACGAGCAGGGCAAGCTAAGCCAAGGTTGGCAAGCAATCGTGACGTTGGCCAACTGTTTCCCCAGTGAATTGCGCACCGAATTCACAAATCGAACAAAAGTCCATTCATTGGTGGGGGCTCCGCAATCGATGATGACCAAGTTGCATCTAGAAAAACCCAAAAAAGATTATTCAATTCAAAAGCCAAGATATTTCGCAAAAAAATTTAAAAAAAATCAAAAGCAAGCCAATTGCGGATGAGGCACACCCGCCCTTTCTCTTTCGATCCCCATTAATTTCGGTCAATTTCTCCTTCTCTCTCTTAATAATATAAAATATATATATTATAAATAAAGCCGTTGACGCGCCAGCGACGCGCCCGAGCTCGGGTCAATCGAGCCGGCTTCGAAGAAAAGCCCGGCCATGGCGACGGCGACGGCGACGGCGACGGCGGAGGAGGGATATTATTTCGAAGTGGACTCTAGCCTCGCGTCCTTTTTTTTCAACGTCTTTAACTTGCGGAAGCTTTTGTTCTCGCCCAAGGCATCTTTTGTCATGCCTACACCGAACATCGGCGGCAGTTCGCATTTGTCCTTTTCCTACAAGGCAAAAAAGAAAAAGTCTTTGCACGGCAAATAAATTACCATAAAAAAGAAAAAGAAAAGAAAAAAGAGGTCGGCTCCGGCTGTCCGTTTCTCGATTTTTATTTTTTTTTCCTAAAAGAGAAAACCACTTGATGTTTTCGACCGAGGAGGTCACGAAAACATAGGTGGCAAAAAAACTCTTTTTATCTTGCGTGTGATGAGATTGGAAACCTAAGAGCGACTCCTTAAATGTGACCCCAGAATTATTAATGGGGTCGGGGCTAAGCATGAAAAATATATATCCAATAGAATCGGTACGGTGAAAAACTTCGAATTAAAATATTCATGATAAATTTATTTTAAATTAATATTTATATCATAAAAATCTCAAACTAACAAAATATTGTGATAAATTTATCCTCTCATCACGAAAAACTACAAATCTGAAATAAAAGATAAAACTCCAAATTAGTATATTATCAATATCAAATATCATCCAACTTATTAATTTGATAATGAATATACTAATTTAGAGTAAAAATAAATTTATTATAAATAAATTTATTTAAAATTTTTAATAACGTTAACCTTATATATTATTGGTCGAAGTCAATAACTTCTTTTTAGGGGAAATCAGGAGCAAAGATGGTTCTCAAAAACAGTGCCCTCCTCCTTTAATTAATTTCCTCCTCTCCCAATCAATTAAAGAGGAATTCCCTCTTTTGCCCATGCCTATCCAAGTCGATTACAAAAACTTAAAAAGCTATATAAATAAATAAAAAAGGAAAAGGAGAAGCTTTATCGAAAGGACCGACTTCTTGCATCGCGGCATCTTCAATGTCGAAAAAGAAAAAATCAACTTTCACCATCAAAAGAGGGGGAAAAAAAGGAAGAAGAAGAAGAGGGAGATGCCATACTTGCTGTTGTATTATCCGTCCCTACATTGCACATAGGAAAAGGCTCTTGCTTATCCAACATTTGCGGCCAAGTTTTTTTATTCTAGAATTTATTCTATAAAAGATGCCGGCTTTCCTTCCTTTTTTGACATTTACATTTAGCAACACAGCACATTTCGTAGATGGCTGCTTCCGACAGCCTGCTGATGTCGACAGCCGACGACTTTAACCATACCGTAAAAATGGAATGAAAAATCTCCCCAAAAATATAACTTATAAAGTATGGCTTTGACTTATGTTTATAGCGCACATCGTTCTTCTTCTTTTTCCCTTCTAGAAATTTAATGACCTTCTTAGAAACTACAAACTATCTATTCTGATTAGTCGATCGCTGAATTTCCTTGAATTTGTGGATTTTTAAGACCATCCTAGAAACTACGACTCTCCATCCTAGAAACTCACCCATTTTGTTGTATAGGGTTAATCGATCTTTTAAATTCTTTTAAAAATAGCTTCGAAAACTCAACGACCATCCTAGAAACTACGACCATCTTTAAAAAAAAAATTAATTCCACGATGCTATCAAATTGCCTTGTAAAACTAAAAAGGTACAAGGTCATATTGAAATCGTCAAATTCCAAAACTCAAATACCCATAAGATGATATTGAGTCCGGTGACAATTGATGTTCAACTCGATATTCAAAAAGTCAATAAATTAGGTCTTGTGTTTATTCAGTGCTCTATCAACGAAAGATTACACTAAAATCCAATTCACTGTAGACGATTAAGGTATGGAAGTGACATTCATCAACTTGAAGCTTTTTCCGAAATTCTCAAGATATATAATTATTTATATATGACGTCCATCTTATCGATCAGTTAAATATATTGAATCGGAAGTCAAATCAGCAAATTTCATTCTATTTAAATCAATCGAATCATCATATTGAACGACTTTAAAATTTAGGGATAACATTATAAATTTGATAAAAATTCAATGATTGTATCGAATAAGTTAAAAAAAAAAAATTTGTAGGGACGGGTCAAAAGTTAATATTACTGTTTATGTCTATATTCCTCGGAAGAAACTCGGAGGAGACGCCGGGTGCATTTTAGGAATTTCGCAGCTGGATGCGAATCCGCCGGGGGGTGGGGGTAACGTCAAAACACATGGCCGACAGCTCACATAGGATGGTGCGCGATGGTGATGAGGAGCTCATTATCACGTGGGGTCCCCCACGTGGCCCCCACCCACCCCCTCGGCGTGTCCATCACGTTTTCTGATTCGACCGGGGGAGCGTGGGGGCCAAGGCAATCTGGGTCCCACCCCGTGTGGACCCCGCACCAAAATAAAGCACGCCCGTACACGACCACCATCATTATTCTTCGCTCCCTCCCCTCTCGCGAAGCTGCTGCTGTTTCCGCTTTTTATTTTGTCAAAGGGATTGCGTTTTTTGTTTATTTATTATGTTCAGCGAAAAGTCTCCACCTTTAAAAATAGGTCCCAAAAAAAAAAAAAAAAAAAAAGTTCGGAAATGCGCCCGCCGCTAAATTTAAAAATTAGGTTATGGGTAAATCTGTATCCATAATTGAGATCCGGTTTTCGTCGACATTCATTGGTTGGTTTTGATTGCGAGATCTCTTTTGTTGCTATTTATCGTATCATTTCCGCCGTTGATTCAAAACATTGACATGATGTTAATCGTGTTCTAATGAGAAAGGTGAAATGATATTCGATGTCTCGTTAGATCTTGTTGGATTATTTAATATATTAATATCAAGACATGGTGCTTATGTTCTAATGTAATTAGAACTGTAAAGTCGATTAGAATCTCTTTTATGTTTCGAAAGTCAAAAGTCTGAATTAGTCACCATTGGATTGAAAAACCTTGAGCATAGATTGATTTGAAATTGATAACGTTATTTCAAAATTGATTGGGCTCGAGTTGATTTCTTATCTAATGTGCCATGAAATAATGCAAAAATCACGGATTTGACAATTTAATATCGATCACAGCAGTAAGACAAAATTATCATAGAAATGGATAAGAAACGAAAAGGATATCGGAAATTTCCGTGATATGACTCAAGCACGGCATCTACATCGTGAGGAGAATTAGTGCGGAAAAAAAAAAATACTACAAACCCAGCGAAGTATCGTTACAATTGCTTGAGGGTTTCGCAAACTAGATTAGATCCAAAGTCAATTCACAAGTATCATCTCACAATCTTTTAAAGAAAATTCTCGAGAAAATCCTCGCACCTTCTTTTTTTTTTTTTTTTTTTTTTGTTCTCGAATGTAACTTGCGAAAATATTTCAAAAATGAGTTTTGAATCTCGAGTTTGGGGAGGCTGGTACTCCCGGGCATTCGGTACATGGGCAACGTCAAGAGCCCATTTTGACTAATCATAAGAAATAGCACTAGAACCATATAATCCCGAATGATTGAAATGCGAGAGATCTCTACCGTTCAACATATTTCGAATCCTACATCAAGTACGACGGTCTCCCCCCATCTCTGGAAACTCAAAGTGAACTCATCTGTGAACATAGATGTGCATTATGTTCAGGAAATTCATATTATAATTTTCATTTGCTTAGCAACAGAGAACGAGCCAAACTAGACCAGAACCGTCGCATTAGGGCACAAAGTTTTTTCTGGGCCTGCGTGGGTACGATGTCAACTTCCATGCTTTCCGACGACAAAGGCAAAATATCCAACGGACGAAAGGCAATATGAATTGTTTTCACACGCCGCGCTTCCCGCGAATCTTTAATCACTTCTCGGAAATTTCTATCGTCCAACGTAGGTACTGAATGGAGCGAATCCAATCTAGAAGCCGTTTGTTCCGTGAAAATGATCATGCCGTCAAAATTAAAACTTTAACCATAAAAGAAGATTATAAAAGATTTCCCACTTGTCACGGGGGTTAAATCGTAAGAAATTCAACCATGAAGATGATTCTGCTAATTGCTGTTCTACACTTAAAACAAATTTCAATTGATCTTCTTTGTCCATTCACAGTTCATGTCTTCTAATCTCTAGAGTTTTCCCAACAGCTTTCTCCTACCACACTAAGCTTTTTAATCCACTGCAGAGCGGCACAAAACGAAAGAGAAACAAAATCTTTTTCCCTTCACTTTGCAGCAGCCCCCTCCCCACTAATTTTTTCCTTTTTTTTTTTTTTTACTTCCACCCCCCTAGAACAGTCTAGTTTGCAAATTCGCCCTCCATAAAGAGCTCGGACTGCAGCAAGGTGTAGTAATTCGCGGCCTCGTCTTCCAGCTCCCACAGGCCGTTGCACGCCAAGAACTCCACGCCGCCCACCCCCGGCTCCTCCGGCCATTCGTCCTCCCTGCTGGGCAGGCCGAGCTCGTCGTCGGAGGCCACGAGCAGGTGTCTCAGCACCTTTTCCTTGTCCTCATCGCCGTCGCTCTCCTCTTCCGGAGAGGAGGAGGAGGAGGACGGGGACGCTAGCTCCGGCTCGGAGGAGGGGAGGCCGGGCTCGGAGTCGGAGGCGAGCTCGTCCTGGAGGGCGGAGATGAGGGAGGACAGGTCCTGGCTGGAGATCTGGCCGTCGTCTAATTGGTCGTCGAGGAAGGAAAGGAAGTGGGGGGGCTGCGACGACGACGACGACGGCTTGAGGCGCTTCGTTTGGTCTTCCGCCTGTCCGTCGAAGTGGGTTTCTTCCGTTTCTTCTCTTGGGCGCTTGGACGACGGCGTGTCTGCCATTGTTGTGTTTCTAGGTTTTTCTCGCAGCTAGAGAGAGAAAGAGGGAGACAGGGAAGATGAGTGCACGAGGGAAAGCTGAGGTTGAGGATGAGGAGAGAGAGTGGGGGTTCCAGAGGGTTATATAGAGGAGAAACTAAAGTAGGGGTTGCGGTCAAAATGGGGTTCGAAGATATAAAAAATAAACGAAAAAGCAAAAATCGATCGAATAAAATAAATTATATTAATTCTTAATAAAAGTTGGAAATTGTTCTAGTGCAGAGTTATGTCGGGAGGAGAGAGAGAGATGCTTAGGAAAGAGAAAACAAGGAGGGTCAGAATCGGGATTTCATCGTCCGGCACATGAGACGGTCCACCCTCTTCGTTGCGACCGTTGGATTCGCCTTTTTCATTGGGAGGAGATCTTGTTGTGATCGAGCGGCTCCTGGGGCCATAGATCGAACGCATCCGTAAAATGCAAGTTGACAAATTCATGTCCTGAAGAGATGTATGTATACGTACAGTGACCGAGCCCATTTGAAATGTTGATTACGTGAACTCTATATAATCAACCATTCAGACATGATCTATATAGATCAGGCAATTTTATCTCTGTCAAAATTCACAGGGTTTGATTTGGAATCATAATCTCAAGAGTCTTGAAATAGTGATCGGTTGATTCCATTCCGCCCATTGACCCGCTCATCACTATAAGGCATCAAACATATCCATTGATTATAGAATTAGTGTTGGACTGAGAACCCATACGCTATTCTTAGGCAAATGGAGCCTACACAATGTTCCGCCCATTATCTAATTTCGCCAGTCGACATCCAAATAATGTAATCCGACGGGACGCTCCGTCCCTGTCCTTTCTACTCCAACTAATCCTCTTACAATATTTTAATAAAATTGACTATACCCCCGTCCTCCTCGAATTTCGATTATTTAGATAGTCCCATAATTGGGAGATTGAAGAGATGATGCGCAACGGACGGCCACGATCGTTCCGATGACGGGGCGGGAGGGAGGAGAGAAAAAGTAGAGAGAGAGAGCAAAGAGGCGTGAGGAAGAATCAAAGATCTAAGAAGGAAGGAAGGGGAAGGGAAGATCTGGGGTTGGAGATATTGTCCTGTTCTTTAATGGCAAAGGCATCCACTGCCACGCGCAGGACCGTACAGATACAGTCTCTGCTCTCTACCTCCTGTTGCTCGCGTGTTCCCAGATCGAACGAGAGACTACCTTTTCCTATTTTAATTCGAATTTTGAATTTTCGTTGGCAAATGGTACCTTTCATCTACTCCTCCTGCTACCCGAAAATAATAATAATAATTGACTCGATGCGGTCCAACCTCTCATTCATTTCCACCTTTTGTCGTGCGAGTTTTTTCAGACCGTGGAATTTTCATTGGTCCGACACAATTAAGGGAATCGTGTTGTCCTCGTTTCGTGTCGACCCCCCAGTCTGAACAAGAATCTATCTTTTCTCTATGCTTTGTTATCCCCCATCCCATATTTCCTCAAAAAAAATTTCCCCTTCATAATGACGAGGAAGCAAATTATAGGCCCGCACTATTCCGACGTTCCAGATAATTATAATATACCTGGCTTATCGACCTCGAGACTTTTGACTTTATTAAAATCATGGATGGAAAATGTAAAAGTTGTTATTTATTGAAAATACAGAATATTTCATGTTATTGCGAAAGTATGAGACTATCTGTATTGACCATAAAATTATTATTTTTGTGGCCTTCACCTTTTGTTATAGTCCGTTCATTTTTATACAGGCATCATGTCTTCTCTTATACTCACTAGTGTGCTTGAGCTGAATTCCATGAAGGATCTTTGGAACAAGTTTGAACCTTGTTGGTAGTCTTTCGTCATTAACATATGCCAAGTCTTATACTCCCCTTCTTCTCTTGTTGTTTTAGTCTGTGATTTTGTTTTTTTCCCTTCTCTCACGATTTATATTTGGGAGCTTTCTCCTCCCGATCTAGTTCAAGATATGAAAATTTGAAATATCCTAATCAAGTTATAGATCTAGATTTATCATTTATCGATCTAGATTTTAGAGTTTAATAAACATGCTTTTAATGATTCAATACCGTGTTCAGTGTACCAATTCATTTGCCTCTAACTTCAATGGTGATTGCAAAAGCTTTAGCATCTTGTTAATTTGTGAAGATTTGCTCTTTTATATGTTAAATTTGTGTTTGTTCAACATGTCTTGATTGTTTCCATATGACTTCATATAGAGGAAGTCAAATTTATGTGTGCACACCAACTAGCAATGCCATATTTACGAGAGGAGGAATTTATAGTATGTCTTTGTCATTGATAAAAATATGAGATCCAATGATCAATAATTTATTATTGTTTTTGTGGAACGAATTTATATTTAACCCTACTAGTACTAGTGCTCTATTGATCCACATTGTTTTACAAATTTGGCTTCGTTTTGTAACATTATGGGCTTACTATGCTTTGATTTGCTTTATTAAGAAGTACATGTACTTCTCATGTATTCTTTTGAGTAACTAATTTAATTTTTTTTCAAAAAAAATTAAAATATGCCAATTCTAAATTATAATCAAAGAGGATGCAACTTTAACCCAAGAATTCAATTCAAAATAGAATTTGAGCTAAAGAACTGCATATGAGAACAAATTGTTAGATATTAACGTTAGAGAGAGATTATAAATAAATATCTCAGACATCATAGCTTTATTAACATTCATTTAAAATAGACTTCCAATCATTAAATTAGCTAAAATTCTAAAATATTAGAAGATTTTGTTTAAAAAATGATGGATCTATAAATTTCGTTGATTTGAATACAAAGGAAACAACAATTAAGTAAATGTGTATAAAAACTGTGAGATCAATTTATCCACATTAGTACCATTCCCATGTGGAAAGTCATTGGAGTTTTTTTTTTTTTTTTTCACTTTTACTCTACTCCTACTCTAACTCCACATTAAAAGTGTTTTTTTTTTTAACTTTTATCAATATTACCATTAATACCATCCCAATAAGGGTTAGTTTGGATCATTTAATAAGAAAGTTACATGAGCTATAATCTAAATAGCGATATAAATATCAAATGCAAATAGTCTAATATAACGGTACAATTAATTGAATCTCCATTTAATTCTCACACACATTAGTTCTTCAAATTTTCGAACTGTCATTGGTCATCAAGTTTACATGCGTATTAACATGTGTAAAAACATTTTGTATCTGACTTTCAACAAATAATACATGCATGCCATGGTTATTTTTGTGAACAAGACCATTTACATTACCGACCCTCAAACGTCATATGAGCGTGCACAAGTGAGGCCACACATGACCTTAATTTCAAATAATACAAAGTCGATCAAATATTTACTTTCGACATGCTACACTTTATATCGACACTTCCCTCTAATTATTGAACTTGTTCCCATTTTATATTGGGTACCCAAAACTTTAGTGCCTTTGATGTGATAATAATTAGTTAATGTGGAGATAACATGTAATAAGATTTCCTTTGTTCCCTCGATATTGTATCAATTAGGGACAAGTTTATAGTGCAATTCCTAGTCAAGCCATGAAAAGATTCCTCATTTTAAACAGAACAAAAAATTAATAATATGTCAAGCCTCAGGGAGACCTAGCCCCAAAATAGCTGCAGCAAATGTGGAGCCGACATTTGGCGTTTGCGCTTTGGTTGTTGGAAAGGAGCATAGCATTTTTCATGCTGACGTGGAATTTTTTCGTATTGGAAGATTTTTTTTATATAATTAATATAAAGCAGGCACAACATTTATTCAATATATAATATTCTCCAGCATTGCAAGCAAGCTTTAATATATAAAACTGCACAAGCCTCCAACCTCGGATTCTATGAAAAAGAGAAAGTCTCATCAAAAGCTAATTTAATTTGTGGGCGTGATCATTCAAAAGCACCCAATTGCATAGACCGACGAGAAAAAGTTAAGCGCACATAGGGTAAAGCACACGAGGCCACCCTCGATTGGCGAATCGGGCAAACATGACCGACCATTCGATCCTAGATTTCGATAAATTTCATAATCTAAAGTAGTCGCATGAATTTCTCTTTCCATTGAATCATTTATAAAAAAATACTATCAAGTTATCGTAGAAGCCAAATACATAAAAAAATTTTATTTGATGAAGTAAATTGATTCTGATGGGAGAATAAATCGTGTCGTTACCGAAATGTCCAAGGATCAAACTGAGGAAACTATTTTTATTTTTTTTCTCTCATCGTATTTATGGAAAATAATTAATAAAAACGCACAAATTAAATTTAAAAAAGGGATTTTGTTTTTGTTTTTTTTTTCCATAAAACAAGGAGGTCCTCGAGAGCAACGAGGAGAAGTCGGCCCACGAGCATCCAGCTAAGAAAGACAAAAATTATAATGTTTAATTTCTATATGTTTACAAGCTGACACGACTTGCCTGGCTTTTAGGGCTTCTAGGATTTTTAAATTAAATTATAAAGTTTGATAATCTAGAGATTAGAGATCTTCTGAATTTAGCGTCCTGATTAGTGTTCCCTATCTGTCTTTTGTCCTTGCGTGGTTTTGAAGAAACCGATGGATGCATATGCTGACCAAGACCCATGAATCTAATTAGCCTTTAATCTTACTAATTAATTTTAATTAATTAATTAATTAATGTGGGTTTGGGATCTATTTCACGTGTAACTCTTGGAAAATCAATGCCCTCAAAATTCTAAAAACTTTTCACCACCGCAAGCCACGGGAAGAAGAAAAAAAGACGCCGCGCCGCGCGCACGCGAGGGCATGATTTTTTTCACAATTTTTAAATTAAGAATATTTTGGTTTTCATAAATTATGAATTTTTAAAAATCGAGGGAGTAGTACAACCCCCTCCCCCTAGATACTTGGGACATTAAAAAGCGCGAGACTGAAATATAGATTTATTTACAAATTTCCTGGCTCAACAAACCGAGGATTTTTCTCCTTTCGAGTCAAATTTCTAATGAATTGTTAATTATCTCAGGGATTTTATCTTAAAAATCACAAACTTTATAAGTCTACGAATCATACAAATAAATTTATCTTATCGCGTGACAAAAAACCGTCCAAACATCTTTAAAAAATGTGGCGTAATAATTATATTGCGTGTCTGGCTACACGTGTCATGATAAACCCATTAAAAGAGAGAGATTATAGAGTTTAAATGCTGTTCGCAATGACATGCGTGTTGTGTAAATAATATAATTGGCCTCACATCATATCAATCGTATAACTGGAGCAGCGTAAAATAATTTCTCCTCATGTGGACCTCCCAAAAAGAAATCTCAAATCAAAAATCTCCCCTTTTGCTTTCTTAACACATCAAATTTGGGGTCAAGACCACATTATTGATCAGTACTATCTTCCTCACATGTGCATATATTTATATATATAATTGCTATTGAAATTGGCTTTTGGAGGGAAAAGAGAAATTTAATTTTGTTAAATTATGGCCGTAACAATAATTGGACAGAAAAGAAAGAGAGAAACACTCGCGACATTTTTCACTGGTTCAATAATTGCCAAGAGCACAAAGTCATGTGGATCATGATTCAAAAGCAAAGGCCATTATCTTCAATCATTCGCGAGCAATGTATTCACCTCGAGCTTAATTTACACGCACAAGATGAGATGTTGACATTTCCAACAATAAATCCCATCATCAAACCCATCTCGGGTCAATGAATAATCTTCCGGAGACCAAAAGTGGAAACGGCAGAACGATTGCGGCGACAACCAATCGAAACCCTAATTCGAAAGGTGGACCAATTGTCGAGTCGGAAGCCTAGGACAGCTATGGTCTATTCTTAAGGACACACTCTATATAAAAATGGTGGTTTATATTGCAGAAAAATGGACATCATGCTACATGTGGAGTCTATCCTATCTGGTCATTGCAAGTTGGTCCTGCTTTGCAAAGCAAGAAGCCAGAGGAGGGCCTGTTTTAAATAATGGAAAAGGTAAGTGGAAAAAGTGAAATGTGGGGGTGGGGAGCTGTCCATTTCTCAAGTGGTTGGTTTGGCAGGATCATATCATAATTATTTCACTATTGACAATTCGGGAAATAAAAAATTAATGAAAATATAAAAGAATTCCTGGATTCCTGTGAATTAAATATTGAATAAATAAATAAATAAAATAAAATAAGAGAGAGAGAGAAAAAGAGCATCCGAAGTGACAATGGGCATTGCATAAAACGACAACACGCACTGCACTTGCTGAAGTTGCAGGGATTGGACGGATTTTGCCGGATCCTTGATTCATGCCGACTCCCCAATATTATTATTTTTTTCTGCTCCTCCTTTTTTTTCGTCTATCTTTTTCTTTTTCTTTTTTCGAAAAATCTCTTTCTTTTTTAATTTATTGTGTGGAAACCTGCCTTTTGTTTGACCGCAAAGCTCGAACCATTGGTCAGAGATAGGACTTTCCTAACCTACGCCACGTCCTTGGTGAGGTCAAGATGTACATTGTTTGATTTTTATTGCGAATATTTAATTCTAAGCATATGAAGATTGATTTACATAATAAGTACATTGCAAGATGAGATGAAATCTTATCATGTTTGAAATTTAACTTGTGTATTCGACATTCGATTTTACTGTTGAGTCTATATGTCGAAATCAATGTACCTAGCATTACAGTTGTTTGTTGTTAGTACCCTTTGATGTAACATGCAATCATCAATGAAAGAATTTAGGTGTTGGTTGGACTTTAAATGGTCACAAAAATCTCTCTCCCCCCTCTCTCTCTCTAGACACTTTTGAGTGGTTGTGCATCCACCTCGCATTAAAGTCAATTGAGAGGCGAATTCATGTGGGAGTTGCTTGATCCTCAAACCACTCTCGAAATGCAATGGCCCTCGGATTATCCATGTGGGAGTGTGGAAGTTGCTCGATTTTCAGAGGTCCTTTTTCAGTACGCATGCTCACCTATATTGAAATAAAAGCATTCGAACATAAGATCTCAAGTCGATTCATATATAAAGTTTTGAAGGCTTTATCGCTTATGCAGGACTCTGAATGTGATCGATTATTCCATACACGTCAGAATGAAAAGAAAAACAAAGAGGGAATGGAAGAAATTTTAAAAAACGTCTCTCTATAAATCCCCCTCCCCCATTCCAAAACAAAAACCCTCTTCAGTAATTCACCGAGCCATGATTTTCGGGTGACGATTACTCTTTGCAAACGACACATAAAGACTAGAAAAATTCAGTCCAATGAAAATGCAAAAGCACACAAATAATCCAAAAACAGAAGTATTTCATAATTCTTTCTCTTTTGTTTTTTTTCGTCGACAGAAAATTAAGTGCCGTGAATGAAAATGAGGATCAGCTACTTTCACGGAAGAAAGGAAGCTGGGAAAAACAAAGGAACAAAAGAAAGAAGTTGAATACTACCGGGCCACGAAAGAGTTGCATTGCCAAAATTTTCAAACCTATAAAAACAAAAAATGTTAGAAACGACGTTTAATTCCACCTCCTTTTCTTTGTCATTTACTTCATGTGTGGCTTGTACGTATCTTAATCCCTCCTTAATCGCTTCAGAACAAGAACTCCTCCTCCTCCTTTTCTTTTTTAGGAAAAAAATCAAGAAAAAATTATTAGATAGTCGAGATAGAAGAGATCAATTACATATTGAATGCATTGTGGTCCACCCGAATTAAGTAGGGTTCGCAACAATTTCGACGTACGTGTTTGTCAGATCCAACTTACAACGCTCCAAATATCGTACGACTGTCGGAGAGAGTTTTCTCCGATATCATTTTTGGCGAGTGATTAGATTCGTTTTCGCCGCCCCAAATATTACATTTATAATACAAAAGGAAAGATAGAGCCTCCCTCCTAGGGTATAACATTTCAAGTAATACCAGAAAAGTAAAAAAAAAAAAAAAAAAGATTCAAAAAAGAAAGAAAGAAAAAATAGTGGCAAGAATATATTTCTTTTCTAGGGCATCGAATCCGAATAACTTTAAATGTGGGTGGCCTTAAGAAGGGGCATGTGCTCATACCTAATTCTAATGACCAATCCGCAACGCATGTGGAAGGTGGCCATAATTCCTCCTCCTCCTCTTCCTCCTCTTTTTCTTTTATTTGGCCATTAGTGGGTAAAAAGAAAAAAAAAAAAGAAAAAATGAAGTGGCATGCACGTGGCCAGTGACAACTCAATGCGCAATGGATTTGGATCCACGCAACACGGATCTTCTCCTATGCACATGATTACGTGATTTATTTTCTTTTCGACAATTAAAAAGCAAGATTTATTTCATAAAGAACGAATAGTTTTAAAAAGCATTTTCTTAAAAAGCAGACATAGGTCACCATCAGAGCATTTTCCTCATTGACTAATTATTTCAAACCATTATTATCTTTAAAAAAAAAAAAAAAAAGACTTTCCGAATCACTTATGTTTCATCAAACAGTGAGAGTTGGGATTTTTTTGTTTTTGGGATGGGGTCAATCTAGTTAGTTGAGTAATGAGGAATGATGAGGAGGGGGGGGAATCATGGCGGTGCCTCAACCACAAGGCACGTGGTCCGTTCGGGACATGATGGGTTTTTGCTTTTAGTTGCATGGAGGGATTAGGAGGGTTGGATCATGTTTGCTTGCGGGGGTGGTTTGATGGTTGGTTGGCGCCATTCCGAGGTGTCGGTTTTTTGTCCGTTGCATCGATCGATCGATCGAGCGTGCGTGCGTGCGTGCGTGGGTGGGTTCGTGGTTCCGTCCAATGGGAGAGCAGGCTTTAAAAGCTATTGCGACACTTTCGATGGAGATACGGCTTTGAGATTTTTTTGATATTGATCTTTGATCTTTGATCTTGATCTTCTTCTCTTGACGAGGACTTGGACGTGGAAAGCCAGCTGGGAAGATTGGGAGCCTTAAAGCCCCAAGTTCGACGTGTGAAGAAGAGGGTTTTGGATCTTTGGTGAGGATTTTGAGATGAAGTATGGATGGGGGTCTAGCAGCCGGAATATTGAATTTTATTTAGGCTCAGTTTGTTTAGTTGAAAAAAAAAAAATGATGTGTCTAGAAAGTGTTATAAGGAAAGTCATTTTCCATTTATAAAAATGATGATGTTTTTCTGGATATTTGGCTAAAGCTTGAGGATATTTTCCTGTCATTTGGTAAGGAAAATCTCATTTGATTGGAAATTGCTGATGTGGACGCCGACTGAGCTGACGTGAATAATTTTTTTAATTTAAAAAATTCAAAATTTTTAATTTTTAATTTTTTCCTTTTTCTCTACTACTGGATGATCGACAACAGGCCACAGGCAAAAGTTGGCGTTAGGTGGTTGGTGGAGGAAAAGGGAAAAAAAAATAAAGTAAAATAAAATTTTAATTTTTTAAAATTTTTTCCTTAAAAAATTTGGCCTTGATGGGCCAAGGCACCGGCATCGAGGACCATGGCTCGGCCCCAATTTTACTAGGCTTGATGTCTGGGACATAAGCATATGTGTCTTGAGTCTAGCCTTGATCGACTCGGGCATGGTGATCAAGGTCTCAGGTGCAGCGGCCGGAGTCTCGGGCATGGCCTAAATAGAATCAAGATAAGGCACTAGAGTCCCAAGACCAGCTCTAATGTCAATGACCCGAGACCAAGTATAGGGGTTCACATGCCCAAGAGCAGAGTTTTTGATTCAAATATCAATGCAAAGTCATTTCGGAAAATAATTTTCGATTTTTTTCTAAATTTAAGTTTTGGTAGAAAGACATTTTCTATTGACTCATTCTCCTAAGCGATCTTAATGCCAGAAAATATTTTCCGCAAAACAAAACAAAACCTTGATACGTTGATGGTGCAATAATATAGTTACATGAGCGGAGTTCAGGCGTTGATGCGTATGGTTCTTAACTTTGATTGATGGATTCATTTATTGGTAGATGAGGCGATTCATTTCATTGTTAGATGATAATTTCCTCTTGCTTACCTCTTGTATAAGAAACACTTTATATTGGTGGCTTTGAAAAAGTCTAACCTAAAAGTTTAAGTTTTTAGGTGGAGGGAGACCACATGTATATAAAACTTTATTGTCAAGCAATCTGGGAAATTTTCGACACCTTCTTTCACATGCAAATTGGATTAGGAATGACATGTAGAACTTGAATGATGAGAACGGACACTCATGCGAAAGAGGTAGAAATGCGAAGGTTTTATGGGATCCAAAGGCTTACACTTTTGGGTCGGATTTTCTAAAATGGTATTGGAGTCAGGTTCCGCCCCTTTTGTGTGTTTGTCTGCCCTTGTTAGTCAAATTCCACGGTGCCACTACTAAACTGACTTGCACATGAGAGGCGGCGTTAAAATATCCACGCCACTCGATAGCAGGGCTTATATGCTTTTTATATACACGATGAATAATAGTCAATGAAAAACCACACTTCCAAGGACTTGGATGGCATCAAACCCCACTAAAGGAAGAGCTCAATTGGAAAACCCTACAAATGCATATATAAGTTAAACGTACAATTGGAAAATACTTGGGGGGGACACGATGGCAAAAAGAAATGGATCCTAGCCTAGTGGGAGCGAGATATATTATTTGTTAATGAAACATAAACATAGTATATACTTACATACCATATAAATACACCGAGCATTAAGCGGCTAAAGTAGGGACAACGGCTCTCCAAACACAGCCCTCCACATCACCCGGGTGATTTCTTTTTTGTCGATTCTATTCTTTTCCTACTCTAATTCTCACTTTCAGACTTTTGTCCAGCCTCCATGCAGGGCATGGTAATCGAAATATACACTTGAAATTAAATCATCCTTACCCGATTCCCTATTGAGAAGATAGAGATTCGAACTCCTCAATCACTTCCCTTTTCTCATGTAGAAAGAGTGGTTATCGAGATACACCCCGGTGGTTCGGTGGAATAATTTAATTTGTAAGATCGTTTTTGCGAATCGGAATCTCGGAAATGCACAAAATGGAGAAAAAGTGCGAGAGAGAAAGGGGAAGGATGCCCCGCGCACCGAAATGGTGTTATTGATTAAATTAGTGGTGGGATGCGAAGTAGGATCACAACACTTCCCCCAAAACTCCAAAAGGGGGGCGGCGCCTCGCGGATCTCGCGATCGTCCTCATTTCGCGATCTCCAAAAGTGAACAGAAGCCAACTGAGAATAGGAAGAAAAGACAGCGCACCAATGCTCTCCATCTCGGGCCTCGATTAGGGGCCGAAAAAAAGGAGGAGGAAGTTCATATACCCCATTAGCGAAGCACCGAGGTGCACAAGATGTGGTCGTACATAATATCCCCCAATATTCCTAATCGACATCCGAGAAGCTTAATGCGCCACCTTCTCCAGGCACTTTGCTCCGACCGGAAGGCCAAAAAGAAAAAGGGACAAAGGAAAAAAAGAAAATCAAAAGAGGGTATCATTAGAGTCGTGATGGGATCGGATTGGATTTGATTGGATGCGAAGGAATCGACGGGTGGGAATCGAAGATTTTTTTCTCGTGCCTTCAATTCGACAGTTTTGTCCGAGTTCGTTGTACATTAGTTGGTACCTCCCAACATGTTTTGCTTTTGCCCGGTTTAAACGGTAGTGGAGACCACGCATTCGTTGTGTATTGCGGTCGCTTTCCAAATTCTGGTGGGGGGTGGTGGTGGTGGTGGTTGTTCTGTTTCCGTCCTTATGTGGAACGGCATGTCCCAGAAGAGTCTCGTGGATCCAATTGAGGTATACGAGGTGGGGGCAAATCGATCATGTTGTCCCAAAGACCTGCTCGATCCTATTGTTTCTGTGAAAACTTACAGCGTATGAAGAGGAATAGAAACGCCTTTTCCCAGAGGTCCTTTTATGGAGAAGCGTCACGAGATGACCAACGACGTTAATTCAATAAAATCGTCTAAAACAAAATTCTGCCCGGACTAGTTTGCATTTGGCATTGTATTTCAATAGGAACTGAAAGAGCTCATTCCGGCGTCGAGCGTAAAATCTTATGGCTGAAGAGCACATAACCGTGGAGATACTAAATTCAAATTAACCATCAATGGGATTGCGTGATATCATATGGTTTTTAGGGCCCATCGAAGCGTTGAGAATTTCCTTTTCTACAAAGAGTTGGGACGGACGGTTCATGAAGTACCATATATTAGGCGCATCCATCATGCTAAGATTCTTGCAGACGAAGTAACCGTGGCGATCGCAGGTCTAACTCTCTTATGACTTGTGCTTAGTTTCGAGAAATTTACCAGAGCCCATATATGTCCATATCGCATTCGTAGTCCACAAGAAGCAGAAAGCAAAGACGGTAGTCAGGTCCAATCGTGCGTGCGAATCGTGAAATAGAACCGGCCAGGAAGAGACAGGAGTTACCGAAAGAAGTCACGAGTGACTCAAAACTAGCATTATCCTTGCACGCGCATCCGACAGTGTCAAGTTGTGCCGAGCAAACTATCAGGTTCCCCTGAATTAACACAGTAGGAATCCGTGGATTAAGAATAGGAACATGTGGAGTTACATCACTGATTCGATAAGAGCGAGCAGGTCAAATAAAATAGAGAAGGCGAAGATGTGACGAGTCTAATCACCTGATGCGATACCATCGAATTCAACTAATGGTGCAGTTTCGCCCCGAGTATTTTGTTCCAGCAAAGGATATAGTCAGGTTTGCATCTCAAAGTAGGACCGTCGCACCGAGAAATAAAAGAATAATAATCATTGCACATACCAGAAAGCAAAGATGACAACCATTCAAATGCCCAGTTGACAGAAAATGCACACCGCAGCACAAAAAGACTTTGGCAAAAGAAAAGCACGAGCAAGCACTCGCTGAACTCGATTCACCCTGCCTAAAAACATTGACACCACTCCCAGACTTTAGACCTATTCTATTCACGTGAAAGAAACACCTGAAACAAGTTCACATATGACTCCTTTCAAACCTAATCAACACTAATGCATCAAATAGTGCAAACTTTCTTGTTATTACAATGACGATGACAGTGAGCAAGCCTATTCTGCAGGCATAGGCACCAACTCATTGAAGACAAGAAACCCAAGTTAGGGCAAAGCAAAACTGCACAGCCCTAACTGAGAAGAATCTAAAAACTCACTCATGCCATCTAAGAACTTTGGCTGACTTGGTTGCTCCATCATTATATCAAGCCAACAATTTCACCCATCACGACCAAGTGTGATGCTTCACACGACTTTCAAAGAAGTCACTTCCCATCAATGTTAATGCTCCTAGAATAATGGGTTGAATAGGTAGTACACCTCCTCATGAGAGTTTACCATCCTCTTATATATAGCTCAGCAATCAAAATTGCGAAAGCTTTCTAAAGCTTTACTAGCCACAAGTCATAGGGGCAGGTTTGACTGTCCTCCGATAGATAAGAGAAATATCCACAAAACTAAAAGCATGACCAAAAGAAAGATTGTATGACGAGAAAAACAAAAACCACCAAAAGATGATCTATATCTACAAACAGATAAGCCAAAATTTAGACGAATACTTGAGGTAACCCAAGAAGAAGACCAACAGAAGCTGTTGGGTAGACCACAGAAAATAAACACGCTATTTGGAGCCACTGACTTCAGAACAATCTAGATGTTCTGAATCCTTTGGCCAAAGTCTAGCATCAATGCACTGACGCAATCATAAGCCAACTCAATTGCAAAGGATACTTACTCCTCAGCCACCTCAAGTTAGCTCCTCCCCTTGTCTATCCTTAGTAAAAGCCTACAGTGTGAGTCACAAACATAGAGCGCACAACCAATCTACTCTGTTGTAAGGATGTGGTTCATCCCCTCAGGGCAAAATTGCCATGAAATCCAAATTCCTACAGCTCCAAAAATCACTATAGTGAAATTTATAAAATCACAGTTTTAGTTATTATTAAATCCTCAAATATTTTAAAAACAAATGAATTTCAACATTTAAGGTCAATCTCAAATTTGTTTTCCTTTTGATTTTATATACTTCTTTTGGTCAGCGCCAAAAACGTTTATACCCAAACCAAACAAAACAACCATGCTTAATCAGAAAATACTACCTACTACTAAGAAAGCCAAAGTATAACATTGATCATCCAATTTTTTTTCAATCTCAACGGAGAATAGTAGGCACTGTCCTGTTTACATATGTTTATAAGACCAGACTGTGTCATCCATGTCACAATATTATTAATGTCCATCACAAGTACATTGCTGTGCATTCTGCTTAAGGGAGCAGCCCCATTTATGTTTATAAATGAGAGTCTAGTCACCATTTGTTTGCATCATAAAAACTTGTGAGTTTTGGCAGTGAAACCTATCCGACATGTTGAACCTCTACTGCTGCCAGGATGATAACCATCAATAACATCAGAAGTACATTGTCATGCATACTGCTAAACGGATGTGACAGCTAAAAGTAACTGCCAGTACTGCCAACGCCAAACATCAGATTCAATATAATATCTCACCCACAAGTTATTTGTCACACAACTAGACACCTTTCCAGTGGAGATCCATTCACAAATCAACTGTCAAATATTGAAAGAGCATGAAGAGAGATTTCCAAAATCAAGTCATCAGGATCCATATAATATTTCACCCACAAGTCATTTCTCCCCACACTAGATGACATCTTTCCTGTTGGGCTATCATCGTTAAACCAATAGCTCCATTATCACCTCCACTAATACTTGACCACAAATACTCAATTTCTCTTATTGATACTTTTCAACCAACAGTAACATTGCAGACATGCCTGGCATAAAGAATTTTCAACAACTGTTAGAATGGAAACTTATCCGGTTTAAAAGCATCTTCATCCAGAGAGTTTTGAATAACTCTGTGGTCGTTCTTTTCGTCTCACACACATCAACCCGGACATCTTGTCCTAATACGTGAATGTACCCAATTCAGCAAAGGAAGTCTGCTATCATGTTAAAATCCTCCACAACTGGATTTCTCAGCACCAATGATAAATTATAATAAATGACATGTCAAAGTTTATGAAACATTTTCTGCAATTATCTGATTTTGTGAGATATTATGGCAAAGAAAGTGCCCATTGTGACCGATGCACATGCACAAAACTAAAAATTGGACAATTTAAGTTGTTCCAGATTAAATTCTCGATTAACTTTGCATAGACCACTAATTGCATACAAGATTGTCAGGATTGGTATGAGGATCATAAGATCCTACAAATTATATTACTGAGGTCTAAAATGTTAAA
This sequence comes from Corymbia calophylla, assembly GCA_014182845.1. Taxonomy (NCBI): domain Eukaryota; kingdom Viridiplantae; phylum Streptophyta; class Magnoliopsida; order Myrtales; family Myrtaceae; genus Corymbia; species Corymbia calophylla. The sequence continues at coordinate 28,068,688 of CM024694.1, forward strand.
ATTTCAATTTGCTTTATTCAATTGCATATGGATTAACATGACAAAAAGAGAATAAACCTGAAAGCAATCCTCCAACTTAGTAGGAGGTCATTACTAAACTTTTGCATTCTTTACATTCAACTGAAGCATAAATGATATCCTGTCATATTGTTCAAAGTTCAAACAAAGCATTACATTTAGCAGGCCAATCGAGTTTCACATGGTAATTCAACAAACACCCTGTAACATCACAACACCACGTGCTAACATCCACTGATTAATAAACATCCTTTATGGGCACATCCACCATGACCCTCACCCAAAAAGGAATCCACATTTCCTGATCATCATCGCTTCTCACTAACTTAGCTAATTTTGGTTGAATGAAAAAGAAAATTTGGGCCCAATTTTAAGTGATTTATTTACTATCACAACCCTACAATCTGAGTTGCTATCTTAAAAGCTATCGCATCCTATAGAAGACGTGAAATGCCAGTACAAAGATGTTCTCATAGTGTACAGATCACTTTATTAATGAAATAAAGAACAAAAAATTGGAAAAAATTAGTTTTTATTAGTAAAATGAATATTACTGCCAACAGATATCCAGAAATGCTTGAATATTAAGGCTACATCTGATTAGATTCAAGATTGTCAAGCACAAAGATCCCCCTCTCAATGCAACATATTATGCCGCTGTATTTATCTAATTGGCTTGAACGATACCCGTTACAGCAGAATTTCACAAAGATATACAGTATAAAAATGAAGGGAAGCAATGGACCAGAATCTGGGAAAAGCTCTACTTGTAGTGCAACACTAAAGTCAACAAATGACATGCAAGCGAACCATTAAGAATACCAAATAAACCCACTTTTTAGTGCCTTTTTTTTTTTTTTTAATAATCAAGCCAATTTCAAGGACGGCAAAGAATTTGACACTTATGTCTGGTTTGTATCCTGAGAAGATAAAACTCAGAGCTTGTTGCAGCTAAAAGATTGCCGACAATTAGATGTTCCAATCTTTACAAGAAAGGGGGAAAATACTGACTCAATGGTGGAAATGAAACTTAATGTATTGAAGATGAAAGTGAAATCATGACCTCCTCTTTTGGGAAAAAAATTTCTATAATTCTTGAAGAAGGAAATCTGAAATTATTCCCCGTTCTTCCCTAGTCCCAATGGGGAAGAGAAATGAAAAGATTGGGGAAAAATACCCGTTAGCAAGAATCCTGTGTTGTAGGAGAAGCCAATCTTGTACAACCCCTGGGAGAGAGGAACTGCTAAAGTACACAAGATGCTAAAATATCCGACTGTTTAGCATCCCATCACGGCACAATTATACACAAAGTTACTCGAACTCTTTCTGGCGAGCAAGTTCCAACGCGGAGGAAGGCCTTCACTTGGAACCCATGAATTGATCTCTATGAAAACTTCACCTGGCGTCCTAGGTCCACCAATGACAATAAGACTATCTCCACAAGCCCTGAAGGCAATACCCCAACCATTCATTGAGTCTGCACGTTCAGGCAACCTCCCCACTGTAATCCACACCCTCCTCTCCTTATCATACTTTCTCACCTCCATGTCAGCATAATCAGCTGCGTACAGTTCATTGTTAACCACTGCAACTAGAGGAGGTGCTTCTGTTGCTGCAGGCGCGTCAGCCTCCCTCGCTCCCCTCACAGGTGACATATTGGGAATTACGGTCCAAGTTTGTGTCCTTGGATCATACTCTTCCCCACATGTGAGAACTCGTGATTGACCCGTTTCAGTTCTGCCGATACCACCAATGACATAGAACTTGTCATCCATAAACACTCCTGAGCACATCTTTCTAGATGTGTGCATGTTATTAAGAGGCAACCACTCCTGAGTCTCAGAATTGTACATCTCTGCGGAGTTAAATATGTTCCCCTGCGAATCACAACCGCCAGCTAATATTGCAATCTCCCCAAGGCTCGCGGACCCAAATAAGCATCTGGGAGCATTCATCCTCATTCCAGAAGTCCATGAATTTGTTAGAAGGCTATATTTGTATATCACATGCGAATTCATCATATCCTTGGTGAACACAAGAAGCTCAGTACCCACTGCTAAGGATTCCTTATCAGGAAATATGACATATTCGTTGGAGATCATTCTGGGTAAATGCATCCACCGACTGCGAATAGGATCAAAAGCTTCCCATTCGAGTAAATGGCAAGAAAAATAAATCCAGTGCTCAATCACATGATTCTGCTTACGCAACCTATAAAGCTCGCCGCTTTTGATCAAATTCCGAAAGCTCGAATTCAACAAGGCTAAGGAACCATAATCAGATCTCGAGCAGCGGATGAGACAGCTGATCGAGTTGTCCCTCCCAATGGCACCTATGAGGGAATCCAAATGCGAACTATCCCCAGCATGACGCTGCTCACTGGATTGTTTTCCTGAATCCTGAGCGTGCTGATCTATTTCTTGCGACTCGGAAAGCTTCAACAACTTCCTGTGTGGGTGATCTTCATTGCCATCAATATCCCGAGGATGCTTGCTAGTTCCGATGTCGATTTCAAGCCTGAAACTCATGCAACCTGCCCAATTGCTTTCTGACTGGCAAGAGTTTGCAAGCACCCTCGGGATCAGACAGGACCGACCTTCCAACATGTCTTTGTTATTCTACTGGGGAGAACCCAAAAATCACTAAAACACTCAGCACTTCGATTTATCAGCCCCGCCTTTCTTTCTGTGTTTCTTTCTTCTTCTTCTTCTTTTCGCCCTCGCACACAGAAAATGAAGACCCCCCACTAAACAAAATTGCGACTTGTGAGCACCGAATGTCCCAGCAAAGTCTGTTCACAGACAGAAAGCATCTGCGTTAGGGGCCAAAGAAAGAAGAACTGAAGTCGATACAAATTCGATACAAATAAAGTCGACCTATCGATTCAGCATGGAAAATTTAATAAAAAAACAGAAACGTCTCCTCCATCGCGATCTTTTTCAATAAATGCTATGCACAAAACGCGATTCAATTCAGTAAAAGAGACTTGCAGAGGAACGAATCGAACCGGACGCCAGACGAAAAGAATCGCTCGATTCGTTCAAATAAAAATCGAAAGGACCTGGTGCACGCGGCAATCGAATACACACCACGCGGGCTCGGGAATTCGATGGAGAGGTAAAAGAATCAGCTGGAGCAGCCCGCCCGGTACTCCGCAAACGAGACTGCAGATCTATTTCGCTTTGCGGACCACAAAAGCGACGCCTACGAAGATTGAGAAAGACGAAGAAGAAGGCGAGAAGCAAAAGAGAGGAAAGGAAAGGGGAGGAGGAGACAAAAAGCTCACGAGAGCAAGAATTAGAGAGCTAAGATTAGATCTGCCACTAAACACAATGCTTCCTCCCTAATCACCGCGCACACAAAAACCGAAGAAGAAGAAGAAGAATGAAACTACAGAGCGAGCACGAACGAACGAACGAACGAACCCGAAAAAAGAAAAAAAAGAAAAAGAAAAAAAGAAAGAGGAGGGAGGAAGACGAAAGGGAGAAAGAAGCGCAGCAGGGGAGGGGATAACAGCAAAACGGGGAATGGAAGAGAGACTTACAGGTGATTGGATAAGGAGCGGAGCGGAGGAAGGTGAAAAAGGGGAAGCCTTTATTTGGTTATTAGTCCCAGTATCATTATAATTTTATTACTTCCAATCCTCCCACAACAATCAAATCCCTCCCCTCCTTCCCTCTCCCTCCTTCCCCCCCTCTCTCTCTCTCTCTCTAAGCAGCTTCTGTTCTTCGCGTTCTTCCTCTCTCTCTCTCTCTCTCTCTCTCTCTCTCTGCAAATCAGAGCGAAACTTTGGCTTCGGCTCTGCGCTGGAGCAAAGGAGGACCCCCCCTTTCTTTCTCTACCTTCTCTCTGTTCTTTCTCTCTCTCTCTCCTCCCTCTCTCGCTCAGCTCCCTTTAATATTTTAATCGCAGTCCTAACAATGTACATACCCACGACAAAGCTCGCCCAAATCGCCCCTTCTTTTTCCCCCTTTCTCTTTCTCTTTCTCTTTTTTTTTCTTTCGCCCCCCACGCACTTTTCCCCGATATATATATATAATAATAATAAAAATAAATCGATCGCAATGAAAACCCGCGATCCGCTGAAATTCACCTCCATTAATCCCCTTCGGAATAATAATAATAATAATAATCATAATCAATAAATAAAATAAATAAATGATAAATAGATCCCCCTCCCGCCCAACAAAAGAAGTTCATCATCGTGTTCTTGATCGTGTTTACCTTAAGCAGCAGCTCCTCCACTGACCGGATCACTCACGCGCGCTTCCGGCAATAATCCTCGAACAGCAGCCTCGTCCCGTCGTCGATCGTCGATGGACCGATCGATGATGCTCCCGCTCCCGTTCGAATCGGCAAAAAGCGGTGGCCTCTTCCCCGTCGAGTTGTTGAGCGGCTGATGGGTTCGTGTGGGTGGTGGAGGGGGAGGGGGGTCGCTCTGAGGCCAATCGAATTCCGAGTTAATAACGATGCATCTTCGTTTGCCTTTTTCAAATTTCGGCCCGAATTATTCTTCCTCCTCTTTTTCTTTTTTCTTTTTGTGAATTGGGATTTTATTTTATTCTGTTTCCGTCCTCCTCTGCTTTTTATGGGGTTCTCCTCCGTGCTCGTTGACGTGGAGGAAGGGGGAGAAGGGGGATGTGGCGCGTGGTGGTGGCGGCGGCGGCGGCGACGGCAGGGGCGGTACTTTTTTCCTTCTCTGTTTTTTTTTTTTGGTTTTTGGTTCCGTTTGGCTTCCTGCGGGCGCCGTTTTCGCTGTGCCACCGGCCGTAGCCCGTGGGCAGACACGTGTTGACCGGGTAAAACGAAACTGTCCCTGTCGCGAGAGAAGACCGACCGCCCCCCCGGCTGGGCCGTTCCCAGGTCTCTCTCTCTCCCCTTTCGCACCGTTCGATTGTCGACCGGTCCAACGGATCGTGCGGTCAATTCCCCCCCCCCTCTCTCTTTGCTTTTTCGCCATTACGGTCAGCGGTCAACGGGGCGGAGGGGTTAACAGGTTCGTATCGGCTTCTTGAGGGAGGGAAATGATTGTGTGCGACGCGGCGTAGGTTTTGGGGGGGCGGGGTTGGAGAGATAGTTTCGTAGCTGTTGCCGCCACTTTTGGCCTTTCGGTACTCGTTTTTTGTTGCTGCAATGATGCCCGTGTTGACCGGTCAAATTCGGATTTCCGTAATTGTTGAACGTGAAGAGTTCCATTATCGTTTTTGATTTCCCTATCGCCCATCTTTGAGCTTCCTTTATTTTCGTCGCCTAACCCTCTCGCTTTCTCCCCCGACATCCATTTCTTTTCTTTTTTTGATAATTTCTAAATAATTCACATCGCTCAAAAATCGAACTGTTGGGATACGGACCTTAACCAATTAACTATCATTTCAAAAATCTATTGACTCGAAGTTTTCAAATACTCAAAACTTGAATTCCATCCATAACCTTCGTAGCAAATAAAATTGCACGACCCAAAAGGGCTGGTGAGGCGGCCGACAGTTGATTATCTCGAATAAAGAAAATCTCGACATAAATGCACATGCAAAACACAAATCTTTTTCCCCTAGAAAACCTCGAAAGGCATGCTTTAGAAGAGCAGCAGGAGAGGAGAGAGAGATCCATAATGACGACAACTTCATCAATCAATCTACTGGCGAATAGATTCTACGCAATAATGTAACCCCCCAAAATTAGACTTTGGGGTAGCCTACATGGGGGTTGGGGCGCGATGGGTATTGTACGCGGTATACTTATCTTTTAGTCCAGATGGGATGGGGGTCGGCCACGATACTTTTCGTCCTATCATCATTGGAATAACTAATCATATCACCTCCCCCAACCCCTCCCCCCCCCCCTTCCCCAATTCCCATTTCGTCCGTTTCCCATTGTCCCGTGGGGCCCGCCGTCCCCCGTCCTTTTGATTTCCATTGACTAAATTAACAAGCGTTTGGTTGTCTGAGCCTCGTGCTCTCTGCCTGCGTGCGTATCTGTCCACGTACTCGTTTTGCTTATTTCAATTTGAAGATGTCGATGGAGTTAACAAAAAAAAAAGAAAAAAGACATAGGTCATGAGATACGATCCACCGCCATCGCCCTGTCTTTTAATGTGTGAAGATTTTGTGATGTCGCCAGTGATAGTTCCGAAAATTTAAGTTATTCTATACAAGTGTAGTTTAATATTTAAGTGTTTTGATACTTTCTATTGTCTGGATTTTGCTCTAATATGTAGTAAGGGCGACAAATAAAGATTTGAATTTAATATATCGACATAACGAGAGTCACTGTAAATGTTTCATAAATTTATACTCATTTCAAATTTCTCCCTCCTCGTGTATCATGTTGATTTGAGAATCAAATCCTTACCCATCTCTTCTTTGCCTAAACTTGTGAAGGACATAAGATTTAAACTCTTATAAAAAGTGAAAAAACCTCCCAAAAGCATCAAGCCACTCATAACCCACTCTCGATCTTTCCACACTGCGTACATAAGTTTCGCTACAATCCCCCACGTGAGCTAACTCGAAGCAAGAGGCACGTGGATTCAAAAGATCAAGTAACTTTTTACTGTGCGTTTCATAGACCTAGTAAAAATCGAAGCCTTTGAAGTTCGTGTTGAGAGGAAAAGACAAATCCCGAAAATTAAATAAAAAAGAGAAAAAAAAATTCCCGTAAAAATATTTTACGCATAACGCAATCAATCGACCGGGAAGACCTTCCCGAGAATGGTCAAATTATTTTAATGTGAATTTACACTTGAAACCGCGGCACGCCCCGTACGGACGGTCCCCGTGGCGGTTATGGTTCGGGATACGATTACGTGTATGGATTTCGGTCGTAACCTTTGAATGTTTTTTCGACGCTATAAGGAGGCTCTTCGGTCTGGTCCAAAAGACGGGGGGGCCCCACCCCCGGCGTGCTACGAAGGGGAAGGAAGAAAGTCGAACGCCGTTCTCCCCGAAATCCCGAGAATACCCTCCGTAATCGGCCCTTCCGTAATCGCCGTCCATTTTCCCGGTTGGGGAAAGGAAAAAAAAAACAAAAAAAAGCACACCGCGCGCCGCGTTCCGTTCTGTGGTGGGGGTTGGGGGCGGGCCCCGCCCGCCCGCCCCCGTTCGGGCCGTCGCTACTGACCGCGTCAACACGTGCGAGGCCACGGCCCGTTCGACTCGAAAGAAGAAAAAGGCAATTATATTATATTATATTATATGGTCTGTTCACATTATGCGAGTTATATAAATTTTATTCAATGTGAAGTGAAGCGATTAGATTTTGGGGACACGTCGAGATCCGATGGCTGAAAACGACCCCCTATCCTCTCCCTCGCCAATCACCATGCATTGAATGATAAGGGCCATTCCCCTTCTTTTTTTTTTAATATTCCTCTCCTTCCCTCTTTTGTAGTTTTTTTTTTTTTATTCATCTAAGTTTGTACTTAATATAATACCATGTCCAGATAAAATTTCGTGACGCCACATCACAATACCTGTCCAGTATAGACATAAGCAGTATGAAATGGTCAATTGTTATTTAGTGCCGTCTAGAGAATTCTAAATCATAAGAACCAAATATGATTTAATGGTCTTTTGAGTATCATCAAGTGTCATGCTCGCGAGTTTAATAATTGTAAGATGACGTATTATTCTCAAACAAATTGCTTCTTTTTTGATATCTCAAATTCAATGGGCCAAAAAAACATATATTGAGCATATAAATTAAAACGAAAATAAACCCAATAATTATGGTCTTGTAAATTCCCCACCAAGCTATACTCTTCTACGGATAAGATCACGTGGCGTAATGGCACCTTGGGGACGTCGGTAACCCACCGTGCGACTTTTGATGAAAGTCTTTTTGATTAATCTGGCAAAGCATCGAAGTTTACGTGCGCATCATACTCAATTTACCGATGAACGGCGGGGATGCGGCCAGATTAGGGGGGCCCCGGTGGTCCCACCGACTTTTTTACTCTCTCTATTACGTCTTTCCCGATTCGAAGCAACGGCCCACAATCCGCCACGACCGTCCAAGTTTGACCCGTAGACCCACCACCTTCCTCCCAAAAAAAAAAAAAAAAAAAGAGGAAAAAGAAAAGAAATGCCCACTATTTATCTTCTCCTCTTGCGAACCAAAATAAAAAATTACAAATTACAAATTACAAAAACACCGTCTTCTTCGTTTTCTAAATGGGTCAAGCGATGTTAATTTATCAGTTGGTCCGTCGATTCTATTGGAGAACCCGCGAAGAGATTGACGCCGCCGTCGCGTGACTTTAGTAAATCGATCTGGACGAGCGGGCGGCCATAAATATTCCCAAAAAAGAAAAAAGAAAGAAAAAAGAAGAGCGAGCCCGTCCGTCTGATCGAATCCATCGCGGCGTCTTAAAAATGTATACATTAACGGCGTGGTCTAATGACGCCCGATTAAATTAGTGGGCCCCCGGTCGATGGGGATGCGGATCGCACGTGCCGTCCGGACATGTGTGCGCAGCGAAATGAAGACACCCGTCTCGGAATCCGAGTCACGTGTCCGCGCACGTGGGGGAGCTATTGATGCACGGCCCGTGGTTCCTTGAAAAAAAAGAAAAAAAAAAGAAAAAAAAAAAGGAAAAAAAGAGGAAGGAGCGCACTTCGTTTTCATCTAAAGGGGGGGAGGCGTTATTAATTTAATAAAGGGGGATTAGGCAGCCGCCTAAGCAAAAAAGCGGGGGTGGTGGGAAGGGTTAATTTAGTGAGGGGGATCGGCGAGGGAGTGCCACGTGGAGGGATGTCCGCCCATGCCGGCTTTTTCCTTCCGATCGAGATTAAGGTGATAATCTAGATTAATTAGCGGCGAGATGATGATTCATGTGCTCTTGTTCTCAACTTTAGCTTTTGGCAGTATTTATGAATGGAGATCGAGAGAGAAAAAAAAAAAAAAAAGGCATGTGGGGGAGGGGGCAGGGGAGAGAGAGCCAGCCAGAAGAGCATGGATTTTGGGAAAACCAACTTATGTCGGTAAAAAGACCCCGGGTGCCCCCATTGGAAAAAAGTTGGTCATTTTTTATTTTATTTATTCAGTGAAGCCTTTTGTTATTGGTTTGAAATAAATTTTATTCAACGGACCCCGAAAAATGAAAATCATAAAATTTTCATTTTTAATTTTGATGCGATGCCTGATTTGTCGCGCGGGAGACTAGAAACAGCGGACTTAATTGATTTTCGAGATGAATGTTTTTTTCTTTGGCCTAGAAAGTTACGCCGAGTCGTGCGCAATTTTCAATGCCCTTCTTTTTTGAACGAGATGGGGGAAGAACCTGACTCGATCAGATGGTCCGAATTTCCCATCCCTACCTTCCCTAGTTTAATAAATGAGATGATATTATCTCTAATCTGGTGATTTTGTAACCTGATTCTAGTTGGATGTGTGGCCAAATGACACTAGGCATGTGCATGGAAATTGCCTGTGAAAGGGATTGATTGGACAAGATTCTTGTTGCCCTTTTTCCCCCGTTAGAAGGAGACTTCCATTGGAAGTATGAGAAATTAACCAAATATAAAATATTCTTCTCGTTTTTTTTTTTGGTCAGAAAATATTCTTCTCGTTCAAAATATTGAAAAATATATCTGTATTATTAAAGCAAGTTTTTGAAAATCCCCTTTCCAAGCTATTTCCAAAAAGTTTCAATGGGGATCATGCTTGCAGCGAAAACTGTATTTTAGTAAAAAAAGGCAACAAAGCAACATGTGAAATGATCATTTATAAGTTCCAAATATAGTCTCGTGTTATCATCATGCGAACTATTATTGCTTAACATGGGTTTTTACGTGTTGAAACTTTTTGAAATTTTCATGTATATTGAAAATCGCTTCTTTATTTTTGCGCAATCATGCGATTTTATAAATAGAAAGAAATATCCTTAAAAACAACATGTTTTATTTGGCAAATGAGATTAATATTGCGAGCTCAATTGCCTTGAACGTAAATTCATTACCATGTCAGATGCATTGTACTTTTAATTTTACAGCAAAAAGAAAAGGACTTATCATGGGATATTTTTATTTTATTCGATTGTTCGATCATTAATTCTAAATAATTATTATCTTTAAGTAACATAATTTTGTATCAAATGGAACCGAAGCTACCCAAATTACCTATGATGTGCTGTGTCGTTCTCACAAAAACGATTTTCCTCTAAAACTTTTTATTTTTCCTGGCAAAACTCTAAAAAAAAAAATTTATTCAAAGAAGCAATTTAACTAAATTTCCCCAATACACACGGGAAAAGATTCCGGCATGCCATAAACACCACACTATGATTATCCTCTCCCCGGTCCCAATGGCGTCCGGACACGTGTCGTCCGCGCGCGATCGGGGCCCAACAATCCCACCGAGGCATTATTTTGGGCGGCGCCACCTGGCAAGTCCATCACACAAGTGGCAAGTCACAGCGGGTTGCGAACACCTTCATAATTCATCAAAAAACAAAGAGAGTAATACTTACGAAAAAAAAAAAGAAAAAAAAAAGAAATAGAGAATAATCGGAATTCAACCGCAGCTACAAAAGGTAGCCACAGCTTACAGTACAAAATCCCATCTGAGCCGGGACACGTCATCCCCCATTGACTTTAATTTTTCTATGATAACGCAGGGCCTTTAGGGTATGTGTGTAGTACAATGCTTGCAAGTACGTATCTCAATAATTAACAATTTACGGCGGGGGCGATTCGCTTCCGATCTGAATCCGATCGTCTTTTCGCCGTGTAAATTTAATGAACTTCTTCCTATTTTTTTGCCCATTTCTTTTCCCTTTTTTTTTTTTCCTAGGATGAATACGAACGAAATTGAGGGGGAATTGCTTTTCTTTTTTTTTTTTTTTTTTTTTTTTTTTGCACGACCCTAATTAATTTCATGTGTGCGGACAGCTTGCGAGAAAGCAATGCACGCAAAGGTTTTCCTTCTCTCTCTCTCTATCACTAAACCGGACACAATAATTGAGAGAAAGAAGAAAGGGGACATTACGCACATTAAAAGAGCGTAGGCTTAAGACAATGGGAATTGCAATGTGTCTCTATCGTACAATTAAAGTTCGATTCTTTTGTTTTCCTCTTTTTCTCTTTTTTCCTTTTCCTTTTTTCTTTTTTTGCCCCTTTTCTTTTGGGGTTTAGTGGGTGCTGTTTTGTATCTTGTCTTGGAATTGCTTAGGGAGGGTAAAATTTGGGAGAGGACTTCCTCCCCCATGTGACATGTATGGTTTCTTCAATTACATATCTATATATATATATTTTTATTTTCACTTTGGAAAATATAGGGTAGAGGTCCCATTACCCCAATGACAAAGTGGGTTCAAATCAACCGGGAATAAAAGCTTGTTCTAATGCTCTTTTGCTTTATTAGTTTCCACATCAAATCATATACTCGGGATTAGAGCATAAGCATATCGTGAAAAAGCTAGTAGTAGACCAATTAAAGTCATTTTCCCATGGATTTAGGAAGAATTGTCTGATCAATTTTAAACCTACCATGCGAATGTCAGTTCTGTCGTAAATTTTTTAATTTCGTCAATAAATTATAACAGTTTGCGCAAAATTATAATGAGAAAATTCCAGTCAATTTTTATTGAAAAGAGCTGATGTGACGATATGTCATACAAGCCAATTGACAGTGATTGAACTACCACGACACAAAGTGAAATACCAATGCAATCTAGAGTAGCTTTGTGAAATTGGGGCCAACTATGCTCTCAAGCTTTCTTGAAAAAACAGGAAGTGAATCCATTAGGTTTGAGGCTCTTATCATCCTATACAGACAACATAACTAACTTAATTTCAACTACTCTCTTAGGGCGCGCTCGGTAACGTTTTTATTTCTAGGAACAATTTTTGTTAAGAAATAGTTTTTTCTATTTTTATTTATTGGACAAGTTTCCAAGCATTTAAATGCGTTTGATAATTGTACAAATTTTTTATTTATTTTTTGGAATAGAAAAGGAACATGAATGCGTTTGGTACAACCTTTAAATTTTTTTGTTGTGGTGTAGAAACTTCTTTTGATTTTTTAATATTTTTTTGAACTAATTTTCTTTTTCTCCTCTCTTCTTCTTCCTCCTCTAGTCGGTCACTAGTTATCGTTGAGGCTTGACGACTAGCTAGAGGAGGAAGAAGAAGAAACAAAAAAAAAAGACTTGGTTTCATAAATTATTTTCAAGAATAAAGAAGTAATATTTTTATTCCATATCTATTCATTAGCAACTAATTTGTTTTGGGAAATAGAAAATTTAACTGACAAACCCAAATATATTTCCATTCTTTTTCTGTTTTGGGGAACAAAAGAACATAAATAGGAAGGAATTGGAGTGTTATCAAATATGCTCTAAATAGCTCGAGTCTTCTTTAAAGATGGAAAAATTGAGGGACATTCTTCAAGCGTTTAATAGAATGCTACCCAAGAAATGTTGATGAAATGATATTGCCTCGGTTCTAGCAATATCAAACTCTTCCAACCTTTCACCTATAGATAGGAGGGTCTATTTTTCTCGAGAAAAATTATCAAAAAATCCTAAATTTATTATATGGCAGCGAACTTAGTGATAAATCTTTAAATTGTACCAATTTAGTCATATACCTTTTAATGATTTGTCAATTTTCTCAATTCAATCAATTTTGGCTGGAAGTCGATGACGTGGATAATGACTATGTTATATGGCATGATTAACGTAATTTTGGCTGGAAGTCGATGACATGGATAATGACTATGTTATATGGCATGATTAACGTTGACGTGAACAAATTTTGCAAAATTTTTTCTAAAATTTTATTATTTATTTATTATTTTAATAATGAATGAGACATTCCAACCTCAATCGTTATAAAGGAATATACTACCACATCGAGTCTATTGTTGATGAAGAATATATATATCATTTCTTTGCTTTCCTTTTTTGAATGTCAAGGGTTGGTGACCATTGGTTGAAGCTCAACAAGGGCTCGCAAGCCCTTGCCTAGTGGCCATTTGGGGTTGCCAAGGCTACTAGCTCTTACATTGAAAATTATGTATATTAATGCTGACCGTACCACATAGGACAATCGACATCTATGTTAATAATTTATGACCTAATTTCGTCGGATTGACTATATTGGCAAATCGTTAAAAATTTATTAAATTAACATAATTAAAAGGTCTAGGATTGAATAATCACCATAAATCACGGATAGAGATAGCTAGTGCTAGCATAGATAATTTTTGCAAATTTTTTAAAACTTTGTATTTATTTAGTTTTCTTTTCTTTTCTTATTATTTTTTGTCATTGTGGCCAAGGAACCCTAGACAAGGGTCTGCAAGCCCTCGCCAATTGTTGGCAAGGGTCATGGTCCTCACCCAAGCCCTCACCGCCCATAATACTTAAAAAAAGAAAAAAATTATTAAAACTTCAAAAAAATTGCAAAAATTATTTATGTTGACATTAGTTATCCTTCATGGCACAATCAGCATCCACTATAATTTATGGCCAAAATTGATAGAAAAGACTAAATTAGCCAATTCTTAAAATATTTATGACTAAATTGATCAAATTGAAATGTTGAGAATTGAATTAGCATACATATAGCTTCTTTTGTAATTTTCACAAACATCATCCTATTATTCTAAGGTCAAGGCTATATTGAAGTATGGAAAAAAAACATAATGATTTTTACGGAAAAAAATGTTGGGGTCATGATACTCGATAAGAATTCTTAAATATGATTAGCCAATGTTAATTTTTTATTTAAGAACTGTAGGAGTTTATACAAATTTTTGGTTCCTAATTAACTAGAGCTCTTCGAGGTATAAACAATACCCATTTGATTTGTCTGTAGCTTCTTATCTTTCCTCAAACCCACATGCATTAGACATAAACACAAGAATAAGCATCTATCATATCGATACACCCAATTCTTATGTTCGATGATTTTTGACATATGATTTCGACATATGCAAGCGAATAAAAATACATTTCCTTTAACTAGGAGAGGGTATATATTCTATCTTTATTCAATGTTATTTAAAACAGAAAAAAAAAGAATCATATAAACTTGTTCGACCGGCTACATGATTGATAGAATCAGTCTGTGCAAAAAAAAAAAAAGTATATTGGAGGTTGGAACAGATGCTTTGTTTCTTAGGGATCCTTTAGGCATTTCGATTTCATTATGTTCTCGACGAATTATTGTAGAACATATTCAATAATTTTTCTCTGAAAGGAATGGCCAGTCGCAACGGCCACCTTTTCCACCAGAGCATTAAAGTCAATTTAGCGAAAAATAGCCAATTCAAGAGGTCAGTAGAAGAGACGTATTCCTTGTTCCCACCCTCCATTTCAACAAAGAACATATCTCCCAGACGCTTTTAGGCATACGTCAACTTCAAAAGTCTCTCTCTCTCTCTCTCTCTCTCTCTCTCGCTCTCGCACGTACGAAGATAGTCTTGATATGCACAGCATCTTCTTCTTCTTGTTTTTCCAGGTAATGTGTACGAGATAAAACCCTACTTCCAGAATTTCGACTTTAATCAGCATTGAAAATACGATTTTGAATTTCTATTTTATGCTGTGCATACTACGACGCCTTCGATGAGATTTAGTGATTACATCTTCATTGCTCTTGCTTGAGGCAGGAAAACATATGCTTCCCTATTAACCAAAAAAAGAAGAACAAAATTCGCTTGACTTTGCAGATATTATTTCTTGTCGGCCTAACCAATACAAACATCTAAGTCCAGTTCAGAGGGAAGAAAAGTACGTAGATAAGATCCGTGATTTTCGCCCAACCCAAAAGCATCGGCCTTTGATTGAATGGAAACCCTAATGCTCGTTTAATCAACCAGGTTCATGATGGCGACCCCTCCCCCTCCTTCCATTTAGGGCACCCGATGGTCTTTATAGAAGCATTAGCCCCTCAAGTGTTTTTCTTCGCCACCTATCACTTCCGAAAAAGAAAAGCCTAAAGATCAGCCGCTTTTGGTCTTTTCCCCCCTCTCTTCCCTGTTCCTGATATGACCAGGCTGAACGAAGTCAGCTCGCACTACTACCTATCAAAGAACCATTAAACAAAGCTTTTAGGGTTTCCTTCGCAAAACAAGGGAGCCTCCCCCTTCTTTGATACGTTCTCGCCTCATAGCTTCTGAGTCGCGCACCTCTACTAATCATGGCCTCTTTCGCCTGGTGCAATAATAACGAGTGGGGTGGCATCTCTTCTTTTAGGGTTTGAGTTTCGATCCGATGGGTCCATTGATCGACGATGGATTCCCTTGATTGTTCCTCCTCCATTCTTGTGCTTGGAGAATCTCGCAACCGAGGGGGTTCCGTCTTTTGTTTTTATTCTCATTCGCAAATTCACTTGGCAATTTTCTTTTCTGAGGATGCTCGGGAATAGGTGGAGCGATCCATGAGCGTGGAAGATCGTAGTTCTTGTCGTGGACGAGAAAAAGCTTCGAAGAGCGAATAAGTAGCCAGATCTAGACCTATAAGACCTTGGGAATAAATCGTGTCGCCTTATTGCGTCTCTACCTTTTCTTTCCATTCCGAACGTAATATAATTGCCAATGGACAGATTGGGAGCGATGCTTTCTATTAAAGACATCGTCAGCAAATGAACGTAGATTAAAACTAATAGCTTCGTCCTTTGATAAAGAACTCATCTGTACCTTTATAGGCCTATTGCGATTAGACGGTGTTTGAGACTTTTTAAGTGGCGAGAGAATGGTACTTAAAAAGATGGGGATATGAAATACAGAAGTCAAAAACATGACTTGTTCGATTCTCTTTATTAGTCATCTAAGAACATAGAGAGATATAAAATGAAGTCCTTAGGAAACATGATCAATAGACCTAATCACAAGTTTGATTCGTTGGGCATGCTAAGCTTATGCTAGTCTTGAAATGCGAATGGGCAAAGTCTACACACCGATATCCTTTCATAACCTGGCTCATTTAATTCACATGTGTAGTGACACCCAATCCGGCCATGGACCAAGTCTACTCTGCAGGATTGGATCATCATATTTCTCCCATCAATTATCAATCTCGGCTCAATCAAACGCGTTACATCTCGCACTTTCAAATTTGGACGGTTTAACGTAGGTTGAATATATTCGGTCGATTCAGGGGTTGTTTTCTTCCTCCACATCTTCGTCAATTCTCCTCCAGCACACAACAGAAGCGTAATTGCCACGTACCTGCCGCAATTAGAAAAGCTCATCATCTAAGACCATCAAATGGTAGCTGTCGCGCATTATGGACTTATGCATGTCTTCAACCGATGAGCACAGACGCGCTCCAACTTTTTCCTCTTTTGATCACCACGTTCCCTTAGTGGAATCCGGATGAGCTTTGCGTGCGGACTTTCTCCGGTAGTTGGAAGTGTCACGTACATTGCTATTATCCTACTGAAACCTTTGGGGGGTTTCAACCCCTCCGATCTTTTGTCATCTTATGGATCTTTTCGGAGGCAAATTGAATGGGCGTCGACTTCACACATGCATCTTTGCCTCTCGTCACGATATTATCAGTGCGGGCATCTCATGCTGTTCCGCTGTCACATGATGGGAGCAGTCAAATTAAGTGATGCCCCATCTGAAGTGTCGAATTTAAGTGGCCGCCCTCGCCTAGAGAGAGAGAGAGAGAGAGAGAGAGAGAGAGATTTTAGGAGCTACGTGTAGGGCTCGAAAAGTTCTGTACAGCTCTTGTTTGATCAATAAGAGGAAAACTCTGTGCATCCGCATGTTGAAAGACCATGATTTGTTGCTAGAATTCGTGGTTTTTGTCCCCATGCAGAAACTCCCTCGTTTATCAGATGAGAGACTCGGCTGGTTCGCGTGGCTTATCAGAAATCGCACGCGATGTCACACGAGACTGATGATGGACGGAGGATTATATGATTTGGTAAGGGACTAAGCACTCGATTATCTTAACCGAAATCCTTTGACAACTAGGCGGAAATTGGAAAATACAGGAGGAATCGTAATTGGATTGCTCCACGTGTTGTGCACGTACATAAGCCTATTTATAATACAAGAAAGATAAAATAGGAAAAATATACAAGATGATGCTTTCCTATTTTACTATCTACATATCTGATCTTACGGGCTGATTGAATGAATTAGTCTGTAACAAGAATAAAATTATATTATATCTCCAACACAAATTGGCATATCTTTTTTGGTCGAAAAATTAGCATATTTGACTTGATGAGAGAGGATGGGATTCTTGTAACGTCAAGAAAGAATCCTGTACTAGACATCTCCTTTCTTGAAGTGGAGATCGAGTTAGGCCTCGCATTGAGATGATCGCTAAAATCAAATCATAGATGTCACACATTTCGTCGCTAGATAATTTGACAAAGCCAATAAAAGCGGGCCGTGTCATCATAGGGTGAAATTATCCTATTTAATTCACCTCATTAGTTTGATAGAAAAAGAATAAATTATTCGATTAGTCTTTAAACTATTACTGGAAAGTAATTTAGTTATAAACTTTTCAATCTTTGACAATATAATCATAAATCTTCGTGTGAAATTTAAATGTGGCTATCTGACTAATTTTTCGTTAGAAACTGTTGGCGTGGTGGTGTATCGCGTGGAATGGTCGGCGAAGATTGAATCTCTTTTTGCCAACGTTATGCGCGGAGAGAGAAAGAGATGGGGAGGAGGTGGTGGTGGTGGTTTAATTTTGGGTCTCCTACATTATCATGTACTTGTTGACATTAACGTTTTACCTTGTCCGTCCCTTCTAGAGATTTGGTCGGCTCAATAGTGATTATGATAATATCTTGGGTCACTAAAAACTAATTGATAGTACGAGACAAAAGGTGAAAACATTGACCATCATTAAGTTTTGCTCTTTTCCCTCTAACTCAAACCTAACCAGTGCGGTTTTTGCCTCCCTTGTCTGCCTGGCCCCACGCAAAAGCCAGCCATGAGGGAGGTGTCGGCCCTTCGAACACGGTGAAACCCTAATCGCTTCTTTTCTTCTCCTTCTTCCCCGGATTTATTGAGGACCATTTGAAAATTCAATTTTTTACTTTCGAATCCTCTGGATCGGCAACTTAAATGAGGGGGAACGATCCTTTTGGAGGATAGAACGATGTTAATAAGTAAGATTAGCCCGTTCGAAAGAAACTGATGAAACGATAGAGATTAGGAATTCATAAAGAATAAGCAAAGAAAATACAGAGCAGTTGCTTTCCTTTCTTTTATATGTATTTCTTCGTTTGGACCATTCTTTCAATCGCCGAAATCCATTCGCAACATTAGTTTACACACAAAATAGAAGACCAAAAGGAAAAAAAAAAAAAAAAGAGAGAGAGAGAAGAAAAAGAAACATGAGCGCATCCATGTCGTTAAGTCGTTTTCAATCATGTTAGACCGGTTGCTGTCAATGGCTATTAGGGTTTGAGTTTTGGACTAATCATTTACGTTCGAATGAGAGAGAGAGAGAGAGAGAGAGGAACTATTTGGGAGTCCACTTTAGTATCCTAATGAATAGAGCTGCCGTGGCAATCTAATGACCACAATTAGGAGCAGCCATGAAATGATGTCCTTGGGGGAGATATAGGATTAAGCAGAGGGATCGAAAGCCTGTAAGACCGGCTTTGCCTTTTTCTTTTCCCATTTTAACTTCTTCCCATCATCATGCAGAGCCATGATGTCGCGATCTATTATGATGATGTACCCATGCTTTCAGTTCTTCATCAGAGCCACGCCTAAAAGTGAAAACCCTAGCATCTCTCTCTAGGGCTTATGTGAAATTCCATTTTCCCATGTTCGGTGGTGTTTCACCAAATGATGTGGGAACCATTTTCAGGTGCTTCGTTATAAGAAATTTTTGAAGGGCAGAACAAATCTCAAGGATCTACTAAAGAGTCAAGGACACTCAGTGAAGAGCGGTCGAAGGTCATTCCACCGGCCTATCCTCTTTTAGGGGTGTTGCCACTTATGAGAGCTACCTGCGTTAGTCCCTTTAATGAGAGTGCCCAGTCAGGCTGCTTTCTTTATTTTATTGTGCCGATGTTCGAACGTCTCGCACGCCTTATTAGTAAGAGAATTTTTCGTTCCAAAATTCAGACGAAATAGTTAAGGACTTGCTTAGGTCTAACCATGTTTGGTGGTGTTTCACCAAATGATGTGGAAACCATTTTCAAGTGCTTTGTTATAGGAAATTTTTTAAGGGAAAAAACAAGTATAGTCTTGGGTTTCAGGTTTCAAGTTTCAAGATTTGAGCCTACGTCTCGAAGGACCTAATATTTGCCGGTGATGATCAAGCATGTTCATTGGGTCCAAAGCACGATTGTTAGGGACCTGAGCGCGTGTGCAAGGGTTTCGGGCCAAGGCATTGGGGTCTTAGGATAGGGCCTCAAGGGACCCGAGTACCAACGTTGTTGTCCAAATCCCGGCCTTAAGGAAACCAAGAGCAAGTGCCAGCAACTCGAGTGCTGGTGCTTAGTATTCGAGCCTAATAGCCAGAGTCCCAAGAACGGGCATCGGGGACCATAACCCTACCGATGCGGTCCAAAGCCCTAGTGCTATGGTCCATGGGGCCAAGGCATCGGAGTCTTAGGATAGGGTCTCAAGGGACCCAAGTACTAGCGTTATTGTCCAAATCCCGACCTTAAGGAAACCAAAAGCAAGCACTAGTAACTCAATGGCTAGTGCCTAGTATTCGAGCCTAATAGCCAGAGTCATAAGCATGGGTGTTGGGGACCATAACCCTATGGATGTGGTCCAAAGCCTTTGTGCTATGGTCCCTAGGGCCAAGGCATCCGGGTCTTAGGACAGGGCCTCAAGGGACTCGAGTACTAGCACTGTTATCCAAATCTTGACCTTAAGAAAACCAAGAGCAAGCGCCAACAACGCGAGGGCTGGTGCCTAGGATTCGAGTCTAATAGTCGAAGTCCTAACCACGGGCATTGGGGACCATAACCCTACCGATGCGATCTAAATCCCTAGTGCTATGGTGGTCCTTGGAGCCAAGGCATTGGGGTTTTAGGACAGGGCCTCAAGGGACTCAAGTACTAGTATTGTTGTCCAAATCTCGACCTTAAGGAAACCAAGAGCAAGCACTAGCAACTTGAGGGTTGGTGCCTAGTATTCAAGCTTAGTAGCTAGAGTCCCAAGCACAGGCGTCGGGGATCATAACCTTACCGATGTGGTCTAAAGCCCTAGTGCTATGGTCCTTGGGGCCAAGGCATCGGGTTTTTAGGATAGGGCCTCAAGGGACTCGAGCACTAGTGCTGTTGTCCAAATCCCAACCTTAAGGAAACCAAGAGCAAGGGCCAACAACTTGAGTGCTGTTGCCTACTATTCGAGCCTAATAGAGTACAGGCGTCAGGGACCATAACCCTAGTGATGTGGTCCAAAGCCCTAATGCTATGATCCCTGGAACCAAGGCATCGGAGTCTTAGGACAGGGCCTCAAGGGACTCAAGTACTAGTGCTCGAGTACTAGTGCTATTGTCCAAATCCCAACCTTAAGGAAACCATGAGCAAGCGCCAGCAACTCGAGTGCCGGTGCCTAGTATTTGTGCCTAATAGCCGGAGTCGCAAGCATGGGTGTTGAGGACCATAACCCTACCAATGCGGTCTAAAACCCTAGTGCTATCGTCCTTGGGCCAAGGCATCAAGGTCCTAGGACGGGGCTTTAAGGGACTTGAGTACTAGCACTATTGTCCAAATCCTGACCTTAAGGAAACCAAGAGTAAGTGCTAACAACCCGAGGGTTGGTGCCTAGTATTTGAGCCTAATAGCTAAAGTCCCAAGCACAAGTGTCGGGGACCATAACCCTATTGATATGGTCCAAAGCCTTAGGGCTATGGTCCCTTGGGCCAAGGCATCAGGGTCTTAGGGACAAGGCCTCAAGAGACCCAAGTACTAGTGATGTTGTCCAAATCCCGACCTTAAGAAACCAAGAGCAAGTGTTAGCAACTCGAGGGCTAGTGCCTAGTATTCGAGCCTAATAGTCGGAGTTCCAAGCACGGGCGTTAGGGACCATAACCCTATCGATGCGGTCCAAAGCCCTAGTGCTATGGTCCCTAGGGCCAAGGCATCGGGGTCTCAGGACAGGGCTTCAAGGGACCTGAGTACTTACGTTGTTGTCCAAATCTCGACTAAGCGCTAGCAACTCGAGAGTTGGTGCCTAATATTTGAGCCTAATAGCCGAAGTCTCAAGCATTGGCATCAGGGACCATAACCTTACCGAGGCGGTCCAAAGCCCTAATTGTATGGTCCCTGGTTTAGCCTCAAGGGACCTTGGCCTTAGCACCAGAGTCCACTCTTGCTCCTCGAAATGATTTTTAACTTTTAAAAGAGGTCATCATTTTTCTAAACTTATGCATAGATTTTTTCGTTGCCTATGAAAGATCTTATGAGTTGACAACTCATATTTCTAAGCGATGTAAAATCTAGAAAATGAGAAAAATGTTTAGCCACAATAAATCCTCGATGAAACTAATGGACCGCAAGTCTCCACCGGCTTCATGTGTGTGATATCATGGACTCGACATTGTCCATGATATGTAAATTCACCAAACCAACAGCTCTCTACTCCATCCTCGATCAATTTATACTAACTTTGGTACATAGCAATGTGAATTTTGATTCACAAGAAATTGACACTCCATTGTATTGCATCGAACATTGTTCTCGTCGTCATTTATTTCTCATTTAAAAGTTTGTACAAAGTCAGAGTCTTGTGGGCGTGCTCGATTGGCATTTATTTTCTCATCTAGAGATAAATCGATCATATAAATTAAAAGAAACAATTAACTTCTCGCGGACCCAATGGGTGCTTGAATCCAAGAGTACTTTGGATCAGTAGGTTGGGCTCATGGGCCAAGAATCTAGGCTGGTTCAATCGACGTGGGCTCGTCCCCTCCCGTCATAGAGAGAAAAAAAAACCTTCAATAAGTTGTATGTAAGAAAAATACTTAATACAGCGGAGGCTAGGCTTAAGGCCGATTACTTATTATTATTCGAGGGCGGGGGAACTTCGAGGGAAGCTGTCTTCTCCAGGAAAACTCAGGAAAGGAAAGAAAGACCCGTCACACAATTGACGTGGCATAATCGATCAATTATATTATTGTTATCGTTTTATGTAATTTTTAGATCTTCAAATCGCTCATGCCGTGTAATCGCCGCATGAAGTACCTCCTCCATCGGGGGAATGCAAGTTTTAACCAAACCAAAGTGACTTTGGCCCAAAAGGGGTTAAAGATAAAGCAAACTCGGCATCTTTAAATTTGTAATTCGAAAAATGACGCTTTCCTTGGATGACATCTAGAAACATTTTCACATGCAAAATGGGTAATAAAGCTCTATTTCAGAAGGAATTCGTTGAAGCTAACAAGAACTTAGATTTGTGTGAGGCAAAGGACATGATTGGTCTTTGCACTTCGATTAAATGTGTAATATTATTTCTAAACTTTTAACTTGTTCGATGTCATCCCTAAACTACTAGTAAATGGTCAACTTAGTATCTAAATTATATAAAAATGTTGAATGTCATTTTTTGGGAAAAAATTACAAAAAGAAATCCTAAACTCACTGTACGAATGTCGATGTAGTCCTAAATATTTTAATTTGATCAATTCAATCCTAAACCTTTTGATAATATGACACTATAGTTCATTCGACTAATTTTGGCTAGAAATTGTTTACATGGACATAGTCTGTTTTATGTGGCATGATCAGCATTGACGTGGACAATATTTTCCATTTTAAAAATGTTTTTTTGATTTCTTTTCTTTCCTTTTTCTATTATCCTTTGTCAATTGCAGAAGCCTTAGTGATGGTTGGTGAAGGTTGCTAGCCATAAGCGAGGGCAAGATCTAGCTAAGGCGATGCTCTTTGGACCCTCGCAAGCCTTTGACGAGGTCGAGGGGTACTCTTTCACATGTGAGGGCAACCTTCGCCAGCCATCATCAAGGCCCAACAAACAGAAATAGGAAAAAAGAGAAAAGAAAAGGAAAAAAAAAAGGAAAAAAATCAAAATATTTTAAAAAAATTGTAAAAATTATTCACGCTTGCAACGACCATGTCACATGTGCCATGGAGGATGCCAGCATTACTAGACCACCAGTTATCGAATTTCAACAAAAATTTGCCGAAAATTACACTGGTAAAATTTCAAAATATTTAGAATTAAATTGGCTAAATTGAAAGATCTATGATTAAATTAACATTTATACAATTAGTATAAGATTTTTTTTTTTGTAATTTTCCTTATCCTTCCATTAGTTCAGATTAATTATCTTTGTTGATGTGGCTCCCAATCCATTAAGTTTGAATAGCGAAAAACAAAAAAAAAAGTTATATGTGAATTAGCCAAGCAAGATATTCATTTCAAATCACGATATAATAATCTACTTCATCAAATAGTGATGGACATATCAATACACTAATTTCTTTTCATTTTCAAAATTTTATGAATAAAAGGAAGACATTGTTGACTCATCATTTTTAAAAATTCGACTTGGCATATAATAATCTATGCCTTCAAAAATCGTGTGTTTGGTCGTTTAAGCAAACACAAGGATTATATTAAAAATTTACCAATAGTTCACAAGCCACGCCAAACAAATTAAAAGTCTAAGAATCATATTGGATATAGAACCAAAGTTTAGGGACCGGTTGTGTAATTTTTCCATTGTATTACAATTGATATTACAAACGAATTGGACGTTGTAGGAGGCGGAAACAGGCCCCCCCTCTCCCTTCCACGAGCACTTGAAGATTTCTCCTAATCACGATAAGACAGAAGATCTCACCTTTAATCAACTATGAATTCCAATGATAAGGCTGCTAATGAAATGAAGAAGAGAAAGATGGCATGAATAAATGGAACGATCTCCTGGATCTGAAAGCACAGAATTTGATTCCATAATAAACCAGGTTGCAACCTTAGACCCACAGGGACTCCACGATCACATGCGTGGATCCGGTAGACCGACCCATCAATCTGTCTGTACAGATGAACCGAGTTTGCATGAATGAAGCACCGATTCATGTTTTCTCCAAAGCTAGTCTACAACAAACATGCACGACATGTGCTGCTTCTTGTTGTCTTGTGACGTTCGTTCAACCCAAAGCGTTTTCCCTGTCCCCCGAATCTCTTGCTGCACATCGTGATAATAAGAGCAATGCTCTAAGCCAGCGGGAGGCCAGGCCCTTATATGTCGCTGCCTAGATAAGTCCGAGGATATTGTAGCAGCAAAAAGTGCTGTGGGATGACAGCTCTCGGTCTCGTCCCTGAGGATTTGCCGATAACTTCAATGAGTGCCGAGGCTGCTATAAAGCACGATCGTGCCATTTCTTTTTTCTCGAGAAATAGAATCCGGATGAAATGACACCTAATTGTAAGCGTCGAAAGAAAGCATGAATCGTACTCCTAATCCTTGTATGGGGTCATGACAAGGGCCCTCCTACATTGAGGTTTTTCGTTCTCATTTTGTCAGCTAGAAATTGTAAAAAAATAATCATGAACCGATGAAAATATACTCTGTTTTAATTTATAAATCATTCTTTTATCATATCAAATATCATTCACGTGAAACTATCGAGTGCAAATCATGGACATCTACTGAGCGATGCTCTTGTCTTGGTGAGTTTTGCCCTCACCACATCGAACCAAAATTCCATCCGACAGCGGACACCAGCACCCCTCTCTCCCTCCCTCGTACTTTACGAAGCCTCAAGCTCCATGTCTTGCCGCCGACTACTAGACTTAGAGCTCCAAATCGGAAGGTTCCCACAAAGAGAGAGAGAGGTGCTCCACCTTAGGGGTGAGCATCATTCAATGATAGAATCGGGATTTGGAGAACTGATTTGATGTGCACGAACTTGGGGGTGAGTATGGTTTCGGGGTGAAATTGGAAACTAAAGAGCTGAATTGGTGGGAATTGATTAGGTTCCAAGATAGGCTCTAGATTTTTGTAGAATCGGTTTGGACGAACATTGAAACCTGAAATAAATTTTTATGTTTTTCTTGTTCTATATTTTCATGCAATCTCATAATACTCCATAGCAACTGATGAATGTGTAATCTGGAACCACTGGAACCACTAGTCTGAGATTCCATTTCGGGCATATTCATGACTGAGACTTTTTATTTTATTAAAATTTCATATTTTTCATGTGTGAAAATATGAGTTATAGTCAGTGGATTGTAACAACAAATTGTGATTATTAGATGTGATGTTTAATGAAAAATATAAGTGGAATTGAGATAGATCTTGGAACTAACCTTAAAATTTGTGATGGGGAGGTTTTAAGTTCCAAAAATTTAAGAACCAGTTCTAGTAATTGATTTTAGGTTCCAAGAGAAATCTAGATAGCCTTTGGAACCGCTCACTTCTACTTGAACCGACATGCTCAGTTGATAGACATGGCATTTTAATTGCAATAGACATGCCCAATTGACGAAAGTAGGACCTCAGTGCCTGAAGTGCTTGAAGTTGTGTCCTCCTCATCTGAACCCGCAAATCCGATGCTCCAAACTGGATCCCTGACATTCGGACTCGAATTTGCACAGCTGGGACCTAGGTCCCCATGGCCCTGGCCCTGGCCCAAGTCATCAATGCCCGGACCTCGGTCCTTGGCAGCTAGACAAAGGTATCCATGGTGAGGAATGGATGACCCTGATGCCAAGATTATGGACCTTGACATGCGGATGCAGTCCTCAAGGCTGTACTTGAGTTTTTCTCTCAAAAACCCGTTTCATAGTATTTTCCGTACAAATATCATATAATGGATTCCATCTTATTTGCCAAAAAAGATAGCCAAACACGGAAAATTTAAACCGCTTTCCTTGAGAATAACTCGAGATTTTGGAAATACGTTCAAGCGAAGCGCATATCTCATCATACAAACGGAGCTTCACTATCATCTCATGAATTTAGAGCCACTTTCCTTGGGACGGATGCCGAAGAAGGTCGGGCCACTCGAGCATGGCGGATGGGCCCAACTTCCCATCTCCATGACCGAAACCAAAGAACCCATCCTAACTACCAACAAGCAGGAAAAAAACGATAAAATAGTTGCGCACACCTAGCAAAACCTCAGCTAGCACGGATAAAACTCATTCACCTAATCCAAGGCCATGAAGGAAATTCGAATTCCTCGGACAACGAACAAACGAACGCAAAGAGCACGTGATGGATTGCAATAAAAACTCGAACATGGTCTCTGTCCCTCTGTCTCTGTCTCTGTCTCTCTCTGGTGTCGCATCCTAATCGTTCGGCTTCGGATAGGGTCTGAATTGGGGAGGGTGGGTTTGACTTCGCGAGCGGAGAGGGCCAGTCTTCCCGTTCCAGGATGCGTTTTCCAGGGGACCCCTCCCTCTCGAGTTTTGTCCCCAACGGGACACCCCCACATGGCTCGCACAATCTCTAACATGTGTCTGCGATCTCGCCCCGGAGTACGACCTCGTGGTCTCATGTTGTTTCTTTTATTACCCCTACGTGGGTTGTTTGCCATTGCCATGTTGGGCGGGTTGTGTTTCATGGAATATGCAAGAAAATCCAAACCTCAGTCGATCGACATCGTGAAAGTTATTAATGCGTCCGGACCGAACCATCACATGATGGAGGGGGAGGGGGGGTGAAAACACTGGTTCTGGTCTCGTTAGGCACTCGTCCTTTTATGTTTCGTCCTTCGTCTATTCTTCTAGAGTGATGACTTGGGAGGGTTGAGTGTAAAAGTCAGGACCGTATGTGATATCGGGTGAAATTAGCTCTGTCGTCCCATAAATTCACAAAGGATGTATTGATGGGCCCGGACTTTAATGCTCTCTCTTGGTGATCCCTTGTTGAAGGTGTCGCATTTCTACTGCACCTCCCATACATTTAATCGATCCGCTAAAGTAGCCAAGTCTAGAGTTCGGACTTTCATAATGTTCTTCGAGGTAATTCAATCCGGGGGCCGGGGGAGAGGGGGGCGGTCCCTACTCTCTGGGACAGGGGAGAGTAAATGCAATCAAATGGGCAACACAAGAGGGTCGCGGCAGCAGCGGCATTGTCGGGACAGAGGCGAGTCTGCGTCTTTATGGGCCATACCAAGTTCTGGGGTCGGACATGGATTAGGCCTTTCGAGAGGTTGTGGCTTTTGGTGTGGTTTGCAGCTTGAAGACGAGACAGCGGCGACGGAGGATCTTCCGTCACGTGACTCGTTCTTGGATCGATCTCAAGTCGGCAGGGACCCAACCCCGTATATGATGTTTTGGAGTTTACCGGGAAATCAAGAACCGATGACCTTGCGGCCAATTTGTTTGAAAAATCAAACGACGAAACCCTACTTGGCGAGAACCCATCTATTCAACAAAGTCCGTGGTTTGCTCGAGAAACACGGGCAGGCAGACAAAGTTCTCGTCATCCTTTCGATCCCCTTCTTTCGACTTTGACTTGCATTGCATCGGTATCTTGATTTCTCTTTTTTGAACACTTTTGGCCATCGATTGTCTTTTCGGCCGGATCATTTCCGTTCCTTGGTCCAAAGAAATGGCGCAGACTAGCTCGCGTCATACTAATAATTATAGAATGCCATACTACTTCCCACGAGAAGCACAAGGAGTTGGCTGAGTGGTTCCATAAGTCGCATCGATATCAAATGCGAGATCTCTCGAGATTAGAACCAATCGTGGAGCAATTCTAGTTTAGCATAGTAAGTTCATCAGCATCGATTAAATCTGGATCCCAACATTGACCAGTCAAAGTTCCTAGGATTCGAGCGTCACATGAATCACGTTTTGGCTCCCGAATCTTGCTACGCAACTTCAAAACCCCGGGGATGTCTCCATATCTTTAAACAAAGACCCCTCGTGAAACCTCTGGAATCGACACGACGGAGAGCCAGCCAATTGGCAAGTAATCCTGGCATCTTTGGGATCAATCGGTCACGTGATCTCTAGAGCATTGGTGCTGATTCTGAAAATTTCCGCAATCCCTATAACACTTGCGAGTTTAAACTGGCGGTGCTTGTTTAAGTATAGATAACTTCCTTAATCGCAAATTAAATTATGTAAAGGAACCAGTGATTACTGACTCCAACGGCTGAACCTGAGGTCGTCTATACCAATCGAAGGGATCGGTTACGTCGATTGGCTTTGTATAAAGCATGTTGTCTTCTGACATAATAAGATAGTCTTGCATGTGATTAAATGTCTGTCACGTTCGCCATGCATGTGATGGATAATAGGAAGGAAACCCGAAGCACGAAGTCGAGAGTGAAGAACCGTCAGAAAACGGAAGTAGCTGGAATCAGCAAGTTTGTATTTTTTTAGTATCATTTTAATAACTTTCCTCAAGGTTTGTATTTCTGATTGTTACCAAATCCGACATAAAGAATAGAGAGAGAGAGAGGAATTTACACGGTTTGATTGACTTAAGCTATGCCAAAATAGGGAAGTAGGAGCAAATATTTTGTTGGGTAATAACGGGAACGGATTTTACAATTTGATGCATAATGGGAGAATGAGAAATTATCATGGAAATTCACAAGCAATAATAAGGATGTCGAAAAATTTATATGGTTTGGCCTGGAGAATTACAGTGATGCATTGCCTTAGTGTTCAAGTGTATTTGAGCTTTAGATTGCATCTAAAACAAAGCCATAAATGTTATGTCCCAATTTCTCGTAGAGGACTTAAAAAAAAAAACTTATGGAGATAAAATTCTAACACTCTTACTGTTTGTTCCAATGGGCAACTAATGAAAATAGGTCAAAAACAAATCTTGTCCGGTGTTTTGAGGTTGGTGTAGTACTCAAGCACCCGCCCCGCTTGGACTAGGTGCTCGGAGCATGTACATAGCCAGAAGTCTTATTTGGACCTTTTGCTTGGCGTAGCGTGCTAGGCTCGATCCACAGGCGATTGGTCTCCTGGCTCCTCATACCATAGGCACCTCAAAACACGTATCTAACCTACCTCAAAATCCAGGCTTAAGCCAAACTACAAATGTAGCAACTCTAAGCCATAAATTCAATACATTTGCTTGGTTAAAATAGTAGAAGTCTGATATCTTCAACCGCCAATATCACTAAATAAGGAGATGGTTAATCTGAAACTGTCAACATATTTATTAGACCTATTTCACTTAAAAAACTTAAGCCAATTAGATTTGCCTAACTAGTAGGTATTGGTTGTTACATGTTACACCAAATCCTTCGATGCAGGATATTTTTCACTTGAGATCCTCACATGTGCACCTCAACGAACCTCCACTTTAAGCATGAGCCATACTTGTAGCCCTGCTTCCCCTTAATTTTAGGTGTCTTTCCACACCAATATTATTTGAACTTGAGTGTCTCTGCCTTGCTTCAGTTTGGTAAATGTTGGTGAACATGGCATCAAACCTATAGATCCCATCTCTTTAATAGTTACTATAGGAAGGAATTAAATCCCACCCAAATGCAATGTCTATATGAAGTACCCATCGAATTGCGACATTGACACGTTGAGTGATCCACACTCATCCTAGAAGTAGATATCATCAGCAAACATGGTAAAGTCTCACGGCCGTGACATGTGGACAAAAATTAAAATAAAAGTAAGAGGAGTTTGGTCGTGCCATACCGATTAATTTGCGCTAGATTCATATCGACCTGGCCAAAAAAGTCTGATGCTCTCTTGCTCGATTTCTTCAAAGCCAAAGCTAAATTCACTATTTAAAAGACGAAGCATGTGTGCTGCCAAATTTAACGAGAAAATTTCTGGAGTGATTCAACATTTTTGAACAATCCCCTTCGCTAACAATCTGAATTTTCGGAAAAACGATTGTCTAGCATTATCTAAGACAAGGAAGTCCACCCCCTCAATGTTTGCCTCTTCGATTATCCATTTTTATAGTTTAGTCTTAGGATGCATTCTATCATATATACGAGAGAGGGTTACTATATTTAAATTTTAAACATTGAACCACACTTTCCTTTATAATTAAGTCTAACCATTTTGTGAACAATTAGCTACCAATGAGGAATAATTTTACCTTATAGTTGTCGAGCGACATATGATAAATCCAGAATATCTCCACAAAATGCAAGATTACAAGACAAAGCAAATCGTACCATCAGATTTTTCCAAGTTCCGCGAGCCTTAACGTGGATTTTTTTAGCGTAAGGCTAACGTGAGCATGCGATCACGAGATGGAGAAGTTCGAGGGAATCACCTGTGCATTGGATTGCTTACGGCCATGGCATACGGGTTAACCCTAAAAATAGCTAAAAATAGCTAAAAATAGGGGCTTTGACCGCATTCTCGAATACAGTAACCCTAGCGCGCGTTCAAATCTCCCGAACTGTAACATCGACCATCTTTCACACGATCGGTTTCGGATTCGGTGGGGGAGAGTCCCCTATTTTCTGACTCGATTTTCCATGCTTGTGAGTTCCGATAACTCCGCGACCTATCTCGCCGCACGTAGAGGGGTTTGGGATTTCCGATATCTCGTGCAAAGACATGTGGTCCAATAGTGGCAGACAGAAAAAAGGAAGGAATTTATGGATGCGGAACAGCACCACCGATCCCCCTCATGGGGTTTGGTCCATGTTACAGAAAGAGTGAATACCGATCGTTAAGGGGAAATTGAAAGGTCTACGGCTCTCTATAGAGATATCCTGACGTTTGAATCTCTTGGTCCTGGTCCTGAGGTCATGTCCGCGAGTCTTTTCTTGACCGCATAACCTGTTAACGCAACATAAGGGCGGTCAAAGCACCTAACATGAGTATTGACTAATTTTTGGACTGCGCCTATTAGCAAGTTCAACGGTCTGGCTTGGTTTTTGGCTTTCGACTTTCTTCTTCTTCTTCTTTTTTACCTTTAGTTTCTATGTTTTAAGCGGGACAATTTTTACACTAAAACATAAAAAACTTTTAACATATATATATATATATATAACTATTATCATTTTGAGGTGAGTTAATACCGCGAAAAATTTTAAATTAGTGCATCTGTGATTAAGTTTTCCTCAACTAATTTTTTGACTACCAAATCCTAGACTAATATATTTGTGATCAATTTATCATCCATTAATTTCGATTAAATTTGATTAATATCACAAAAAACTACAAATTGATATACCTACAACAAATGGAGGGTAAAACCCAAAATTGATACACCTATAAATTACTACGTGTCATCCAACTCGGTAATTTGAAAGTAAAATTTGATAGAAACTAATGGAAGGTAAATTTGTTACAAGTATACCAATTTGGCCTTTTTAGTGGAAAAAATAGCTTTAGATAAATTTATTATAAGTATGTTAATTTAGAGTTTTTCATGGAATTAACCTTCTTAAGAACTCAAAATTTTTCATTTTTTTTCTAAATTTAACTAATATTTCAAAGTTTTGCGAGTTCTATGTGGCTAATTGGCCAACTGAACAAGCTCTGCATTTCTAGAAAAAGTGCTAGACACTCGATTTTCTAGAGAGAAGCGGTGGAATTTGATAATTAATACTCCTATTTCAAAATGGACCAACATATGGTCACAAGGGTCGGGTTAGAGCCATTGGTCATGGGTAGAATTGTGAGCCATCTAAATCGTAACCATATGATTGGTTCGAGTTGAGGTACTTTGATTCGCTATTTTATCTAGAGAGAGGTCTTTTCAATCAAAATTTCTAACGATTCCCAATTCTAGGGGTACAACTAGGGATCCTCCTTGAATCAAAATGGTCCCAAAACCGGCTGGTCCACATCCTGGTTCAACATTCCAACAACCCTGTAGCGATGGTCAAATAGGGTTCTTGTTCCGCCCCTAAACCGGACCGCTCGGGCCACAAACACCCCCTATCACGGGAGCGAAGGCATGGTTAACGTACCCCTCCTCGATCTAGCTTCTGATCGTCATCTTTTAATGTCGCCTGCAACAGTTAGATTACACGATGGAGCGTACGTCAACGGACTGACCAAAAAAAACCCTACCAAGAATCTCGCCGGAAAAATTTGCTGGTCCATCCCCGTCACGTGAAGGCACACACACCACGCCCGACATTTGCGATGATGATGCATCACTCTACTAGAGATTTCGAGCAGAGGGACGATCTTCTAGGATGCTGATCTATCTTCAGTCTTCCTGATTATTATCTTTCTAAACCATTAAAAAGCTCTCCCCCGTTTTGTTTCTTTATCGTGTCCGGTTGCATTTGTCTCCGTCTAGATTGCATATAGAAAAAGACTCGGCAAGATGGATCAAACGAGATCCGGATTCTGTTTTACGCTTGATTATTCGATCAGATCCATTTTAAAAAATTTCGACCATCGTCTCTTTTATACAATATTTTTATATAGTATAAACTAATTCACGCAAGATTAACAATCCAGCACAAAAGAAAAGAACAGGTTTCGAGCAGAGTTCACGAGACGACACGTGCCATGTCAGGTCCAGGGATGTGCATGAGGGGTCAAATGGCATCGCTCCCGGTCCTCTTGCATTGCTGCATGGACGAATCTCTCTCGCTCGCAATTATTATGCGAACGCAAAGCCTATGTACCGAGAAATCAATAAAATAGTTTCGCGAGTCCTGACAATCTTTGGTTTAGAGAATAAACTAGAGAGTCTGCAGCATATGAAATTGCATTTTTCTAATCTTCTCTGACAGTTTACAAGAGGGAGGCGATCGCAAGCCTTGAGTTTGATTTGGTCCTCGAGTCAGCTCCGAGCACATCTCATTTATGAGTTCCCTTCTGTATAGTCTTGAGTAATATGTACGAATTATTCCGACCCATCTTATCTTATTGAAGCCACAGGCATCGAGATTCCAAATAGAGTGCGTCGATACATTCGATGCGTTTCGAGTCATTCTCTAACAATTTAAACTCAAAAGAGCTTTAATATTATTGCATTTTCAATCAATACAAAGAGTGACTTTATAACACATGCATTTTGTGCTTTCTGATACTTGTTTCTTTATGTGTCGGGTTTTTCTTTAACTTGATTGGTGGATTTTTTTTCTTCTTAAATTGGTTATACTTTCCTCCGCTCTATTACGTTGGAGGGCATTTCTTGAAATACCCATACGGAAATCACTCACATTTAAATATATTAGGTTTAAATGTACATGATATCCCTGGAACACAATAATCAGAGTTATAGTTAAAAGGAGATTTCTCTAATTACAACAATTTTTTAATAGAAGTTCGCACTGGCAACTGAAAATAATTCTTTCTTTCTTTCTTTCTCTCCTTCTTCCTTCCTCTCTCACATTGGGCTGTTTAAATGATTTGGGACGATGACACGAATAATCCCTAAAATTTGACTTAATGTGCAATTCGATCTATGACCTTTTAACTTGTTCAACGTGTTCCATTAACTTTATTTCAATGTGCATTGTGGTCGCTGTCCATGAACTTTTGGTACTTGTTTATTACAGTCTATAAATTGTATAAAATTTTTTCTGGTCTTGAATAATTATGGAAGCACTATATTGAGCATTTTCGTATAGTTTAGGGAATGTATTGAACATATACCAAAAGTTCAAGAAATACATTAAACAAATTAAAAGTTCAGTGATCACATTGTACATTAGACTAAAATTCAATGACCGCTTTGAACAAATTAAAAGTTCAATAACCAAATTGCATATTGAGCCAAAGTTGAAAGACTTTTTATGTCAATTTCGCAATTGATTTCGAAAGGGGGTTGTTTCCTTTTTTCCATATGTTCCCTTTGGAATTTAGAGAGGGCCAAATGACAGGAATGTAATTAGATAACATGGGCATGCATGGCGAGGCTGACACAAAGAGGGCCACTACGTTGTCTGATGGAAGCGGCACCTTTCATATTACCACTTGAACTCTCTAAACCCAATTTACACGCACTTAGAGAAGGACGTCTCTCTCTCTCACTCACTCTCTCTCTTCCCTATTTAAAGACACAAACGTAGCCCACTGCTTTCTCCCATGCACTTTGTCTTCTTCAACCCCAACACCTCTCTCTCTCTCTCTCTCATTCATTATTATTTTTCTTCTTGATGTTCTCATGGCTCCCTTATCTCTCTGTCCGTAGCTTGTCTCAAGAATTATTTCTCTCTTCTTTATAAGTACTCGCCATCCCCAATCTCCCCTCCCTCCATAACCCATCTTCCCAGAACTAAAGCCCCATTTCTCTCCCGACTCCTCTCTCTG
Source organism: Corymbia calophylla (assembly GCA_014182845.1). Taxonomy (NCBI): domain Eukaryota; kingdom Viridiplantae; phylum Streptophyta; class Magnoliopsida; order Myrtales; family Myrtaceae; genus Corymbia; species Corymbia calophylla. The sequence continues at coordinate 28,102,810 of CM024694.1, forward strand.
ACACAAACACACAAAAAGAAAACCCTTATTCTTTTTCTCTCTTTCTCTCCCTCCCTCCCTCTCTCTCCTCTCTCTCTCTCTCTCTCTCTCTCATTATTCTCTATCTATCTGAATCTTGTTCCTGAGAGATCACAACCACCGCCTTCCTCTTAGCTTCGCTTCTCGTCATTTATTTCTCACCTCTCTCTGACACACACACACTCTCTCTCTCTCTCTCACTGCTCAACAATGTCTAGCGGAAGATCCCGCTCGAGGCAGTCTGGAGGAGCTTCAAGAATCAGCGACGACCAGATCGCTGCCCTCGTGTCCAAGTTACAGCGTCTCATTCCTGAAATCCGCAACAGGCGCTCCAACGAGGTAAAAAATAAGACCCACACACACAAAACAACAGAGAAAAATTCATCAACAGCTTTTTTGTTTCCTCTCTCTCTCTCCCCCCACTTGTGACTCCTAAAGTTTTGTGTGGTCTTCGTTTCGCGGTTTGGAGTACAAGATAAAGTCATTCGAGAAAATACAGAACCCACACATAGCCCTCTCATTTATTTTGTTGTTGGCTTGCTTAATCCTGTCTATGCAACTTGAGTGGTGTGGGACTCATTGCTGTTGCGCCCCCCCCATTAACTTCGTTTGTACTTACGGAGAATATCTGTAGGTATAGCCCTCATTAATCACTCCATCTCTCACTTAGACACTCCAAATAATATCCATCGGTCATTCCCTTGCTCGTAGGTCCGTGATTCCACGCCAATAATGGCTTCTTCCGCAACCATTATGAGGAAACGTTCTAAAAATCGAGTTATAAACATCATTTAGGAGAAGCTGATGTCGTTGGATAACTATACTTTAATGTACTTTTGTGGAATGTATATGCAGGCATCCGCTTCCAGGGTCTTGCAGGAGACTTGCAACTACATCAGAAGCCTGCACAGAGAAGTAGACGATCTCAGTGAGCGGCTGTCCGAGCTCTTGGCGGACTCCGATAGTGAGCAAGCGGCGATTATTCGGAGCTTGCTCATGGAACGATAGTAGCTAAATAAGCAATTGATACACCCCCCCTTTCATAAATTTTCCCCTCCTAATTCCCTACTTTCTTGTACCGCTCTTATATTATTCTTGATGATCTTCTAGTTCTAGCTAGCTGCTAGGGTTTTGGTCACTATGTAGGCCGCGGAGAATGAGAGCTAACATGAGCTCATGTCCATGTCTCTCTTCCCAAAAGAAAACCTTGTTTGTAGTAATTTAACTTCCATATATGTTATTAATAAGAAGGGTACTTCTTCTGTAGCTCTAAAACGTCTAAACATTTCGTGTCCGAGTAATTTACGTTTTGTCTACATTTTTCCGGAAGACGAAATATTCAATATTATCTTCCTTCCCGTTTTCGTTTTCCCACTCTTGATTGTGACACTCCCTAGCGAGAAATATTTAATTTTCTGCACAGTCGAGTTTGAAATATTTTGGGGTTTTGGAGGGCTACATTAATGCCATGGAGTTCTTCGGTTGTTGAATCGGGTTCAAAGGTTTTCCCATTATTTCAGGAAAGAGTGTGGACCCGTTTTCGGGTCAACCTTGAAGCTTACAAAACCTTAACACGGATAATACTGTTTGAAGGCGATGACCTTGACTCCACAGATACGGATTCAATAGTTAGAATCGGAGATATATTCCTTTATCTCATGAAATTACGTAACACGCTTAATTAATTTTAAATGACCGTGTAATTGCATAGCCAAAAAGGAAGAAACACACAAAGAAAATATCGAGCATAATTTGGGAACGCTGAACCCCATCAATCCCTCGTGTACATAACTGTTTAAGGTAGTTGGGAAAATTTTCACGGATGCATGCATGCATCGGTGTAAATTTTATCTGCACTAAGCCGGATTCAAACTACATAACTCCGGTAATAACTCGCGTTCTTTAGGCAAATATTGGGGCATTACATCCAAATTATATACTGTTAAGTCATCTTATGAATCACAGTATGATGAACGCAATGCCTTAAAATAAACAAGAAAGTAGGCGGTGCTCTTTTCTGGTCTCCGTCAATGAGCTACGGGTGCCTAATAGTTACTGTTGACAGTCAAAATTCAAACCCGCCGAAACCGAATCCTGTCATGCGGTGGTTTGCTGGCCGAGCTTGACATTTCCTGGGACATGTCTGCAGCGAGTGTGCAAGCTTGTTGTGACATATCACCCTCCTTTCTTTTTTTCTCTTTCTTGGATCGTTCTGCAAGTCATCGTGGGGTTCAGTCTCAACCTGCTGGTCAAACAGTCTCGTTAACCCGAATTATTTAAGGCTGGTTAGTAGAGATTGATCTTCTTCGAGAGCATTAATAATTGTGCCATCATCATCAGCCACGACTTAAGTGGGGGGGGGACGGTGAATAGGATGATATCCCTAATATATTGAGCTCCTAATTTAAATTAGGGGCCAAGATCAAATCGAATATAGAAGTTAAATTACGTAAATCGGGGTAATAGCATGACATCGACCTATGGATAGAAAAATCAATGTAAATCATGAGATCCCTAGATGGAAAGTTAGTGTCTTTTCCATGTTAAACAAATTGTCATGATGGTTGTATAAATTAAAATGAAACCCTATTTAACCGCTATCTTTTGTGATTTATATGTATTATTGTGTATGCAATGCAAAGGAAAGGGCCTAATTCCCTAAAAGACCTCTCAACTTTTGATCAAGTCCCAATTCTACCCCTAAAAGAGAAAAAAAATTCCCCAACTCTTTTTTGTCTAAAAAATTTCAAATTTAGGTTCAGTCCCAAATTTATCTTAAACTTTAATTCTAAACCCAAAAATCACCATTAGTCATCCCTAATTTTCCTAATCTTCTTGTATATTTTTCCATGTCAACTTACTAATGTAGATTTGCCACCGACATGGAAGTTCCACATCGAAACTAATGGTGTTTTTTTGGACGGAGGGCTAACGGAGGCAAATTCGGGTTTAGATTGAAAGTTGAAGATTTTTTTTACACACAAAAAGATTGGGGGCAAATTCAGGACTAGAGTTAGAGTTGGTGATATTTTTTTAGATTAAAAAAAAAGGTCAAGGAAAATTGGGGACTGGATCTATAGTTGAGGGCTTTTTTTTAGATAAGAAAAAGTTCGGAACATAATCAAGATTGAACTTAAAATTTGGAGTTCACAGGGGATGAGGGCCGAAGGAAAGATTGGTCTTTTGGGTGTGCTTAGGTTAGTTCCTCGCTTCATGGGCCTTGGCCTTGGCCTGTATCATTCCGGATCCGAATATCGAGCCCGGCACATCGAACCCGGCTTCGCCCATGGATTGTTGATCCATCGCCATCGGGCTGTCCAACCCGAAACTCGATCCGACGATGTGGAAAACTCACCGACCCGAAGGTGTCCCGCTAGTCCATGACGACGACGACGACGACTGGCCGTTACTTTCGAAGAAATCAAGAAACCGTTTCACACGGAAACACCAACCCACCTGAAGGAGAGAGGGAGAGAGAGAGAGTCGTGTCTCGAAGTCTCTCCATTTCTCCAATCTTCTTCGATCCAATCCGGGGTCTCTACTCGCGATCCACAGCTTCGGAGGTACGCGAACTGGGGAATTTCCCCTTCCCATCCCTTCTCTTTTTCCGATCCTCGAATCGTCGGAATCTTCACGGATGTCCCTTGTGTGAAAAGTACGCTTTTTTTGGCAGAGCTTTTTGATACGTATGTGCGAAGGAACCGTACACGAGCTTGCAGTCTCGGACTTGGAAGGGATTTGTCCAGATGATTGAACCCCTCGAGTGCTCTGCTCAGGACTAGCTTGGTCGGAGTTGGGGAGAGAAATTCGGGATTTTGGGGGATTTCTGGGTGAAGAAGATGAGTTCCGAAGGATATTCAATCGAAGTCACGGGCCTGTCTCCCAGAGCCACCGAGAAGGACCTCAGCGATTTCTTCGGCTTCTCCGGCGCGATCCTCCATGTCGAGATCGTCAGGTTCGTCTCTCGCCTCTGGTTCCTTGTTCACTGTGTCGCAGCATCTTGTTTTGACCTCGACCGTCTTGTTCGGTTATTGTTCTGAGCATTTTCGTACGAGGGGTTTGTTTTTTGGGTTTTTAGAAGGGTTGAGCTTGGGGCTACAGTCTTCCTCCCAGCTCACAATTTGTTTATGCCTAGGTTGATGAAATTTGATTACAGAGTATCTTTCGCCTCAACTGAGATTGCAGTGGGATCGGATCGCCATCCTCTGGATTTTTCTGATGATGAACATTGATATCTAGTGATTTGATTAGAAGGAGTTTATTTTTGCTGATGATGGTCCTGTATTGTTGTAAAAGATTTTTCTTTTTGGCAGGTTATCTCATCGATCTTGCAATTAGTGCATTCGCCTTTTTGCCCCTACGACATGCTATATATGCATTCCCTTGTGTTTGTTTTTTCCCTGAACTCTTGTTTTTGCCCTGATATTTGCATTACATCTGTGTCTGCTGATAGGTCTGGAGATTGTGCGTGTACGGGTTATGTGACATTCAAAGATGCTTATTCTCAGGAAACAGCCGTCTTGCTCAGTGTGAGTTATTATCCATCCAATACCCAAGAGTTTTGAAATTGGATAAGTAATGCAGAAGCAGAGGTCGTCTGATGTAATATTCCACATTCATTGTTGACTGAACTCGTGTATCTTTCTGCTTGGAAAAGAACTTCGTGGTGAAGTGGCTAACCTAGATGCAATATGTGCGCATAGCTTGGCATTTCTTCTAAAAGATATTATACTGCAACTTTTTACATAACGTGGCATGAAAACAGCTGAGAGGTTCCATATTTCTTGCTGCTTAGCTGAGGGGAATATCCGCTTCTCCATGTCCAATGTTGCATCAATTACAAACAAATTCTAGCGTTTCCAGATCTCTCCTTTTACCCATGTTGCATGCTCTTTTGATCTTTTCAGCTGTTACTGGTTAGGGGTCTATGATATGTCTAGTTTGCTTGCCATTGTGTGAGTTCCTTCGATTTGTGTTTTGAGCCTAGCATTGATCATTGCATGTGATTGCAAATAATAAAAGAGAAAGGTTAGGCTGAGGAAAGTATTTTTGTTTTAAGCAACTTAAAGTAAAATTCTGCACTCGATACCAAGCTGCTCCGTATCTACTGTCAAGGGCCATCAAGATGTTGCTATTTTCAAATTTGTGGACCAAAGCAGGGGAATGAGTAAGGAGGAATGTTCTTCTGAGTCAAACAACAGATTGTAAACCAATGTTCACTCTCGCGAGAACCTTAAAACCTGCTTTCTTTTAGCTTATGCTGTGGAATTGTTGTTTCTTTTTCCTTTTGCTTATCTCTGGCTGGTTTGTTCCATCAGCACATCTTCCTCTCTGCTTGCGATTCCTTTCTCCTAACGACACTTTGTCCTTCATACTAAGCCACTAATTTTCACTCGCCTGAGTTGAGACTGTCACCATCTCCTCTCTTGCAGCTCTCTCTCTCTCCTCGTATGACAGCTGAAATATTATTTTATTCTCCTAATTTATAACTTTTGACACGTATTAAAGAATACAGTGAGATTTTGTTGGCATTTTCATGTAAACGTTTCTTTTTTCAGGGTGCAACCATTGTGGATCAGCGTGTCTGCATAACATGCTGGGGACAATATGAAGAATTCGATTTCTGGAACAGGGCTTCCTCAAGGCATGAAGACGAAAGCAACTCAACTGTAAGCGTTTGTCTGCACCAGAGTTGTGACATTATCTGCGCTATTAATTAAGAGTTTTTGCTAAGGAGTTCCCTTCTTTCCTGCCCTATGCAGAGCCCAAATGGAAGCCATCTGTGCCCAGTGCGGGTGAAGTAGTGATCGTGGCTCAGGATGTAGTGAAAACTATGATATCCAAGGGATATACGCTTGGAAAAGATGCCTTAACCAAGGCAAAAGCTTATGATGAGTCTCATCAAGTTTCAGCCACTGCAATGGCAAAGGTTGCCGAGCTGACTGAGAGAATCGGCCTCGCCGATAAGATCTGCGCCGGGGTCGATGCTGTTAAATCAGTGGATGAGAAGTACCACGTTACGGAGTACACGAGATCTGCTGTATCGGCCACGGGAAGAACAGCTGCGGCAGCTGCAAACACTGTGGTAAACAGTAGCTACTTCTCCAGTGGCGCTCTTTGGGTATCAGATGCACTGAATCGCGCAGCTAAAGCAGCTGCGGATTTGGGTAGTCACGGGGCAAGGCAATGAGTTCACATGACTTAGTTACATCGGCAACTATTTAGAGCGTTATAGCAGGGCTTCTACGGAGATTGTTACTTTAACTTCAAAGGGTATGTTCAGTGTATTTTACTAGCGCGGGAAGTAACTTGAGAGTGACCATGTTGTAAATTCTCATTCGCTTTACCTGTGTTTGCTCATTCTCTTTTTGAAATTATCAGAAGACGAAGATTGTACAGGGTTTGAATGAGATCGGTCTAGATGATATATTGTTCCGTCTGCGAAGAATTAATGCTTTCCATCGTTGTTGCAGAACTTTTAGGGTAACTATCTTTTCATAACGAAAATATCTTTGTGAAATCTGGGTGTGACAAAATGTCTATCGCACCCGCAACTCAACGAGAACGAGGGTAATGACATGGTCGTCATTTCACTACCATGTCATTACCCTCGAAGGAGGCAGTTTAACGTACCTATAATGCAACCTGATATTGGAATATATACATCTATATGTTTTGATAAAAAGTCACCTGATTATGATAGTAAAGTTTTTCTATCATCCATTAAAGACATATGTACATGTCTATCAAAAATTAACTCACAAACTCAACGGCCACAACTAATATAAAAAATCCCCACCATCAAAAGTTCTCTTGTTAATGCGCGTTGTCCTACTTACGGCTCACTAAAAACTCGAAAAACAAGTAAGATGGAAGGAATGAGCTATTATGGCTAAGCAAGTAATAGATTAGTTCTAAGCGAATCGAATAATCATTATGCACATTATAAAATAATATCATAACTCATCATCTCAAATTCAATAAAGTATCGAAAATGTATGATAACTTTCTAATAAAATTTTATATGTACAAAATTAGTCAACAAACCTACTCAAATAACAAACAATATCTACTTCATTGATTAATCTTATCAAATCACACGTCGATAGTTCATTCCATTGACTAATCTAATTCTCATCATTAAACTATGGTTATGTTTAACACTGTGACAAAGACTAGGTCTATCACCTATATTAACCAATGGTTCAACTCATAAAGACATCTTAACAATATGCTTACTACTCCTCTGGGTTCTATCACAATGATGTGAGCAATATCAACTAATATCTTCTCCGGCAACTCACAATCAACATCAAAAAACAATTTCCTAAAACATTTCGCAATCAATACGAACATATTTTGGCAATTCTCTTCACAGAATATTTGGTCAAAGCATACTGCTCCATAAGACTTTCCAATGCATTTTCAATCTACTAAAAATATAGTAAAAGTTCGATCCCATCTTATTCAAGATATGGGTTTGTAAATTTATAAAAGAAATAGTACTACTCACCTGGCAAAATCGAAAACCAATGTATGATGGTTGTTCAAGCTGACGCACCCTAATTCATAACAATTAATTGAAAAATGATATAAGAAACTAAGTAAAACAATATTCTAACAAGCGACTAGACTAAACTATGCCTATTTGTCGGTAAAACGACACCTACGCGTCAACGAAAAACTTGCCTATAACGAAAACCCATTACTGTCCTCTATACTTATTTAGTGTGCTGAAATTATTCACATCATAACATTTTCACCAAATCTCGTTTCAAACAAACTTATAGTAAATTGAACATCCTTTTAATAAATCTAGCCGGAAATGTATGAAATTCAGCTCAAAGTTACTGTAATATGTTCAATACGTGGGGCCAACTTCAAGTATTTGTTTCAGGCAAATTGTATACTCAAATCGAGATCCATAAAATGCTATAACTTCACAACATATTAAACTATCACTTCCATATATACGTAGCCCAACAACTTTCAATCAAATGCAGAAACACGGGATTGACATAAATCTGAATTCCATACCCTAATTTTGACAAATTTTTCGATTTGGCGAATAGGGTCTTTGATTACTTAACTGGCGTTTTGAAACGAAGTTCAAATGGTTTGTTGAAGTGTCCGATTCGGCTAAGGGTGAAAATTTTCCCTCTTTCCAATTTTTCTCTCTTCACGAGCGATCTCATTTCTTGTTTTGTCCTTTGGTTTCACTACTTCATGCATATCGGGAGAAGGAAATTTGTAAGTGGATTGAATTACGGCTATTGAAACATAGGCTTGGGCTTAGGAAACATAGGCTGGGCTTAAGGGCCAATAAACATAAATTATCCATGATAACTTATTAAACAAACTTATACATATGTCGCAATATTTTTAACTAAACATATACTTTATTATTGTTAAGCGAATGTATTTATTGAATGCAATTTATTCACTTAATTAAATGAGTTATGAATAAGTTCATATAACATATATAATTTTAGATTTTTTCATTTCTTTATTTTATTTAATAAGATATGTCATTTTAATAGTTTTTGTTTTTCCTTTTATTAGTTTTCCCATTAAGAATGTAATTATTAAGTACAACTCATTCACATAATCAAAGAAGTTATATCTCAAACTACAGATTACTTACTCAGCAATAAAATATGTTCTTTTAAATTGACTGATTTTTCTTGTTAAACTAATAAATGCATATTGTTTATTTGATCAATAATTAATTTTATTAAGATATTTAAATGTATATCAAATGAAAAATTTTCATATCATGAAGTTCTCTTGCTAATGCTCATGTCCTACTTATGGCTCACTAAAAAACTTGAGAAGCAAGTAAGATGAAAGGAATGACTATCACAGCTAAGTAAGTAATAGATTTATTCTAAGCGGATCGAAAAATCATTATGGAAATTATAAAATAATGTCATAACTCATCATCTCAAATTCAATAAAGTATTGAAAATTATGATAACTTTCTAATAAAACTTTATATGTATAAGATTAGTTAACAAACCTACTCAAATAACAAACAATGTCTACTTCATTGATTAACTTCATCAAGTCACATGTCGATGGTCCATTCCATCGACTAATTTAATTCTCATCATTAAACTATTGTCATGTTTGACATCATGACAAAGGCTAGGTCTATTACCTATATTAGCCGGTAGTTCAACTCAAAAGGACGTCTTAACAATATGCATACTACCCCTCTTAGTGGGTTCTCATCACAATGATATGAGCAATATCAACTAATATATTCTCTAGCAACCCACAATCAACATCAAAAAACAATTTCCTAAAACATTTTGCAATCAACACGAATATCTTTTGGCAATTCCCTTCACAAAACATTTAGTCAAAACATAATGCTCCATAAGACTTTCCAATGCATTTTCAATCGACTAAAAATGTAATAAAAGTTCGATCCCATTTTATGCAAGAAACATGCTCTTAATAACTCATACTATATCAAAACTTTACCATTTTCAAGATATGAGTTTGTAAATTTATAAAAGAAATAGTACTTCTCACTCGGCAGAATCGAAAATCAACAAATGATGGTTACTCAAGTCATCGCACCCAAATTCATAACAATTAATTGAAAATGATATAAAAAACTAAGTAAAACAATATTCTAGCAAGTGACTAGACTAAACTACACATCTTTGTCGATAAAACGAAAGATACATGTCAACGGAAAACTCGCCCATATCAAAAACCCATTGCCATCCTCTATACACATTTAGCGTGCTGAAATTATTCGCACCATGACTTTTTAAACTAAACTCCATTTCAAACAAACTTATAGTGAAATGAACGCCCTTCCAATCCTAACTTGGCCGACCCAAAATCTAGCTAGGAACATATGAAATTCAGCCCAAAGTTATTGTTTGTAATATGTTCAATATGTGGGGCCAACTGCAAATATTCGTTTTGGGCAAATCATATACTCAAATCGAGATCCATAAAATGCTATAACTTCACGATATATTAAACTATCATTTATATATATACGTAGCCCAACAACTTTCAATCAAATGCAGAAACACGGGATTGACATAAATCCCAACTTCATGCCCTAATTTTGACAATTTCTTTGATTTGGCGAATATAGACTTTGATTACTTAACTAGCATTGCGAAACGGAGTTCAAATGGTTTGTTAAAGTGTCCGATTCGGCTAAGGGTGAAAATTTTCCCTCTTTCCCATTTTTCTCTCTTCGTAGGCGATCTCCTTTCTTGTTTTGTTCTTTGGCTTTGCTTCTTCATGCATATTGGGAGAAGGAAATTTGTAAGTGGGTTGAATTACATTGAAACATGTGCTTGGGCTTGAGGGAAATAGGCTGGGCTTTAGGGCCAATAAACATAAACTATCCATGATAACCCATTAAACAAACTAATACATACGTCGCAATATTTGTAACTAAACATATATTTTATTATTGTTAAGCGAATGTATTTATTGAATGCAATTTATTCACTTAATTAAATGAGTTATGAATAAGTTCATATAACATATATAATTTTAGATTTTTTCATTTCTTTATTTTATTTAATAAGATGTGTCATTTTAATAGTTTGCGTTTTTCTTTTACTTAGTTTTCCCATTAAGAATGTAATTATTAAGTGCAACTTATTCACATAATCAAATAAGTTATATTTCAAACTATAGATTACTTATTCAGCAATAAGATATGTTCTTTTAACTTGACTCACTTTTTGTGTTAATCTAATAAATGCATGTTGTTTATTTGATCAATAATTAATTTTATTAAGATATTTAAATGTATATTAAAGGAAATTTTTTCATGTCATGAAGTAAGATAAATAAGGGTAAAAGTAGTAAGCTATAATTCAAGCTATAATTAATCTACTCATTACTTAAATTTCTTATCACATTTTACGTTACATTTTACTTTAATTATAAATTCATTAGAATTTCTTAATTTTATTTTAACAAATTATTAAAAAAAAAAAAAAGGCTATATTATCTAAGAATATTCTTGATGATATGTCCTATTTATATGTTTTTATTCCTTCCATTTTAGACTCAATAGAAAGCAAATGTTTAGACATGACACATAAGCTCATGAGTATAAAAAGCCATAAAAAGAAAGAGGTAAGTATATTGGAAGTTCTAAAACTTATCATGAAAATATGAGTTCTAAAACTTTCAAAAAGTGTAATTAAGTCATAAAACTTATCACAAAAGTGCAATTGAATTCTAAAACTTTCAAAAAGCTTAATCAAAATTTTTTTAAAATGCAATCAAATCTTAAAATTTGTCAAAATGATTAAATCTAGTCCTTAGTTTGATTATACTTTTCGAAATGTGACAATTTTTATAATTCGATTGCACATTTTGAAAATTTTAGGATTCGATTATATTTTCGCAACAAGTTTTATGATTTAATTTCACTTTTTAAAAGTTTTAAGACTTCATCACACTTTCATGACAAGTTATAGAACTTTTAGTATATTTGTCTCTAGATGAAAACAACGTTCTATCAAGAAAAGCATACACAGAGTGAAAAGCGAAGTGGAATAAGGTTTTGGATATTAGCAGAAAGGAAACAATTTACTTTTCTCCCTTTGATTCCAATTAAAGGCGGTCTCTGTGTACGTGTCCACCCAGAATTTAATCCGTAGACTTGACTCCAGCACCAAATTCCCCCGTCGGTGGCGCCGCGCTCTCCCTTCGATGAGGACGCCACGATCCGGGACGGGGGTCTTCCGACTCGACGGCCCTGATCCGATCACGGGGTCATCCTAACCGACGGCAAGCGATCCCCGAGTGTCGCGGTCAACTGTTCATTGATCTTCACCCCCCATCTCCCGCACAGTAAAAACATTCCCTCCCTTCCTCACCGAAGCCCAAACATCCGCCAACGAACGGCGTCCATCGGATCAGAACGAGCCTTCGCGCTGCTTGCGACGCACTTAC